>CM038050.1:31404189-32009189 GCA_021397845.1 Areca catechu
GCACTCCTTTCAATGCTAACTCACAACTTAAGAAAAATAAGGATCAAAGTATTTGTCAAGATAAGTATGCTCAAATTATAGGTAGTCTTATATATTTAATGAATTGTACACGTCCAGACATTGCTTATGCTGTTGGTAGACTAAGTAGATATACCCAGTGTCCTAACAAGGATCATTGAATTGCTTTACAGAGAGTACTTAGATATTTAAAAGGAACCATAAACTATGGTTTAGTATTTTGTGGAACTCCTACAGTATTAGAAGGGTATTGTGATGCTAATTGGATTTCAGACTCTGATGAAATGAAATCCACTAGTGGTTATATATTTACTCTTGGAGGAGGAGCAGTGTCTTGGAAATCATCCAAGCAGACTTGTATAGCTCGGTCTACAATGGAATCCGAATTTATTGCTTCAGAAAAGGCTGGGTCTGAAGCCGAATGGCTCAAAAATCTTGTGATGGATCTTCCCATTTGGACAAGACCAGCTCCATCCGTATCTATCCATTGTGATTGTCAAGCTGCTATAGCTAGAGCAAAAAATAAAATTTATAATGGAAAGAGTAGGCATATACGCCTAAGACATAATATAGTCAGGCAGCTTATTAATAATGGAGTCATATCCTTGGATTATGTAAAGTCAGAGTTAAATTTGGCCGATCCTCTGACTAAACCTTTAAGCAAAAAGCTTGTGAGTAGTACATCGAGGGGAATGGGACTTTACCCTGATCAAAAGTTGAAGTGATAGTAACCCAACTTTCATGAACGGAGATCCCGGGAAGAAGGTTCATATGGAAAAACTATTCATTATACAACTTGGAGTATACTATCATGTATATATATTCATAATCCCTTCCTATGGTGTGAGATAGTATTTTGCAGTGAGTAGGATGAACTGATATATGAAGTTCTTAATGGATATCATAGCCTAAAATTTGGGTGGTATACAAAACTGCAATGTATACTTGATGATAATCCACCTATATGAGAGTGGAAGTTATGGCCGCTTTCTATGAGATTTGGGTAAAATCTCTAGAGCTCTCATGAACATCCAGGTAGACACATGGCCGAAACGTGTCAATCCGCAAGAACAACCGAGATCTGAGTAATGTAATGTGAGTAATAAGTCAATAGTCTAATAAAAGAAGGATTGGTTCATAGAAACTTAGTTTCACCAACTTTTCATAGATTATACTTATTACTCTATGCCTGGTTCATAGTCTATAAGACACCATGGCTTATGCATTACATTTATAAACTTCTTTCACTACTGTCCTAAACTCTTTTGTTTGTTGAAATAGTGGGGGATTGTTGGAAATTGTAGTATTTCAACAATATAAAAGGTTTCCTTTTCCCTCCAAAACAAATTCCTTTTCCCTCCTCTTGAATTGGTACAAATGAAACATCTTTAGTCCCACATCGGATAATTTGTTTTCCATACTCCTCTTTATATAGAATGTCATTCCTTTGAGTTGTTGAGTGATTCTAAGAGACTCTCTCGCACGCGCAAGCCGAGTCAAAATCAGTGCAATCTGATTCAGCCCGATTTCGGAACCCTTTAACCGGGCGCGTCGCACACGCGATCATTGCGCGCAGGGGGGGTGCAAATCCATCCGAGACGTACCCTCGCGTATGCACGGAATGATCGTTGTTTTTGGATGCCGTGATACGTATCGTATCATTGTTTGATACGTCGTCTCTTTCTTTCTTTTAAATTTTTGCACCGTTGATTGATACGGTGGCATTGGGGCTGTATACGACGTTCCAATACGTCGCGTCCGCATCCCTTTATATTTTATAAAGACTTCCGAAGACGCGATGGAAAATATATACATTCCTCTTCCTTCTTCTCTCTCAGAAACGGACAGATCTCTCTCGGTTGTTCATCGGGCTTCTACATTGGTGTGTGCACATCGGATTGAAGCCTTCTTGCTGTTGAATCCTGGAGGGTAGCCGTGTTGGGATCTTCTGCACCGAGACATTGTCTCAGAGAGGCACGGATCTACTCTTAAGGACAGTGCTGCGATCGTCTGCACGCCTCAGCAACGTATCTGTCCAAGTTTCCCACATCAAATCCCTAAATCGGGTACTATCTAATCCAAATTTTTCCTACAATCTTAAGAGTAGATATGGATACCTTTATGGTTACTGCATCTAGAACTTTTCCTGATACCTCTAAAATTGAACAATTTAGTGGTTCCCATTACAAACGATGGCATGAAAAAATTCTTTCAGCCCTCGATCTTCACAACATTGCATTTGTTCTGACAGATCCTAAACCTACTAATGATGATGACCTTCTTAAATGGGAAAAGGCCAATAGGATTTGTAGACATACTATTCTAAGTACCCTATCAAATGAATTATTTGATGTTTATTATCCAATCCAATCAGCATCTGAGATTTGGGAAAGCTTGAACAAGAAATATATTCTTGCAGATGCAGGTACCCAAAAATTTGCTATAGGAAATTTTCTAGATTTTACTATGGTAGAAGATAAAGATGTGTCTTCACAAATTCATATTTTTCATGTCCTTATAGATGATCTTAAAAATGAAAATATAATTCTTCCTGATGCTTTTATTGCTGGATCTTTGATAGAAAAGTTACCTGAGTCATGGAAAGATTATAAATATAGCCTAAAACATAAAAGGAAGTCTTTATCCCTTGAAGAAGTGATTGTGCATATTAGAATAGAAGAACAAAATAGAGCCCGACGAAAAATAGAAAAGCATAAGGAAATGACTGCTAAAGCTATTCTAATAGAAAATCAAACTAGCATAGATAGATCTAAGGCATACAAGCCTAAATTCAAAAAACAGTCCAAGAAATTTAGTAAGAAGCCTGTTGGACCACAGAACAATCCTAACTTCAAGAAGGGAAAAGGGTCTTGTTATGTTTGTGGGAAGCCAGGACATTACGCAGCCCAATGCAGATTCAGGAAAAATACTTCAACCAAATCACAGGCACATTTGACGGTTGAAGAAGTGATTGCTGCGGTTGTTAGCGAGGCTTATATTGTAGCACATGCAAAGGACTGGGTCATAGATTCTGGAGCTACTCGTCACATATGCGGCGATAGAAGTCTATTCGCAAGTTATACCCCACTACCAGAAGGAGAAGAGCAAGTATTTATGGGAAATTCAATGCCATGTACTGTGCTCGGCAAAGGGAAAGTAAATTTGAAAATGACTTCTGGAAAAGTCCTTTCTCTTGGAGATGTGCTACATGTGCCGGACATCCGTGTGAACTTGGTTTCTGTAGCCCTACTTGATAAAAATGGTATCAAAATATCCTTTGAGTCTGATAAAGTTGTCATAACTAAATCTGGAAACTTTATTGGAAAAGGATATTGTAACCAAGGATTATTTATCCTAAATGTACTTGAAATTATAAATGGAAATACATCTTCTTCTGTGTATATGCTTGATTCTCTTGATCTTTGGCATGGTCGATTAGGACATGTTAATTATTCTTATCTTAAAAGAATGAAACAATTAGGATTGTTAAATATCATGTCAGTTCCTTATGATCAAGAAAAATGCCAAGTTTGTGTAGAATCTAAATCAACTAAAAAGACTTGTAAATCTATTCAGAAAAGAGAAACTGAATTACTAGAATTAATTCATTCTGATTTAGGAGATTTTAAAAATCATATGACTAGAAGTGGAAAGAAATTCTATGTTACATTTATCGATGATTGTTCTCGTTATACTATGGTGTATTTACTAAGATCAAAAGATGAAACTTTTGAAATGTTTTTAAAATATAAGGCTGAAGTTGAAAATCAATTAAATAGAAAAATTAAAATGGCTTAGATCTGATAGAGGAGGAGAGTATGATTTTGCACCTTTTAATGATTATTGTGCACAAAATGGAATAGTACATGAATATACTCCTCCTTATTCACCAGAATCTAATGGAGTAGCAGAGAGGAAAAATAGAACACTTAAAGAAATGATGAATGCTTTACTTATAGTTCTGGTGCACCCATGAACTTGTGGGGGGAAGCTCTTCTTTCTGCCTGTGTTATTCAAAATAGGATTGTTTATAAGAAAAACAATAAAACACCTTATGAACTATGGAAAGGTCATTTACCAAATTTGAAATATTTAAAAGTATGGGGTTGTTTAGCGAAAGTTTTACTTCCTGAAAATAAAAAGAGAAAATTAGGATCTAAAACTTTTGATTGTATGTTTATAGGATATGTTCAAAATAGTCCTGCAAGTAAATATAGTGCAGCTTATAGATTTTTAGTAATCAGAAGTGAGAATAATGTTATGGAACCTAACACTATAGTAGAAACTAAGAATGCAGAATTCTTTGAACATATTTTCCCTATGAAGATCTCTTTGGCAAGATCTTCACAACCACTTACAGTTAGACCTAATTCAGAACCTAGTGAAATTCAAGAAGAACCTAGTGAAATTCAAGAATTGAGAAGATCTAAACGAGTTAAAAGGAATACCAATCTAGGAGATGACTTTTATACCTTTCTTATTGATGATGATCCTCAAACATACCATGAAGCTATTTCATCTCCAGATGCTATCTTTTGGAAAGAAGCGATAAAAACGGAGTTAGAGTCTATCAAGAATAATCATACATGGAAATTAGTAAGTTTACCTCCTGGAGCCAAACCGATTGGATGTAAGTGGATTTTTAAGAAGAAACTGAAACCTGATGGATCTATCGAGAAATTTAAAGCCAGGCTTGTTGCAAAAGGTTACTCACAAAAGAAAGATATAGATTATTTTGATACCTTTTCACCTGTAACAAGGATAGCCTCCATTAGAATCTTAATTGCTATTGCATCCATTCATAAGTTAATAATCCATCAAATGGATGTTAAAACAGCATTCCTTAATGGAGACTTAGAAGAAGAAATTTACATGGATCAACCAGAGGGTTGTATTCAGCCTGGTACTGAACACAAAGTTTGTAAATTAGTTAAATCCTTGTATGGTTTAAAACAAGCACCAAAACAGTGGCATGATAAATTTGATCAAGTCCTAGTTTCAAATGGATATCAAATTAATAATGCTGACAAGTGCATTTATTCTAAAGTTGTGAATTCTGATTGTGTTATAATTTGTTTATATGTAGATGATATGCTCATTTTTGGTACTAACCTTGATATTGTAATTAGTACCAAAATGTTCTTATCCTCTAATTTTGATATGAAAGATATGGGAGAAGCAGATGTAATTTTAGGAATTAAACTCATAAATAAGTTTAATTACATCATGCTTTCACAAGAACATTATGTTGAGAAAATTTTAAGAAAATTTTCTTATTTGGAGTGTAAGCCTGTGAGCACTCCTTTCAATGCTAACTCACAACTTAAGAAAAATAAGGATCAAAGTATTTGTCAAGATAAGTATGCTCAAATTATAGGTAGTCTTATATATTTAATGAATTGTACACGTCCAGACATTGCTTATGCTGTTGGTAGACTAAGTAGATATACCCAGTGTCCTAACAAGGATCATTGGATTGCTTTACAGAGAGTACTTAGATATTTAAAAGGAACCATAAACTATGGTTTAGTATTTTGTGGAACTCCTACAGTATTAGAAGGGTATTGTGATGCTAATTGGATTTCAGACTCTGATGAAATGAAATCCACTAGTGGTTATATATTTACTCTTGGAGGAGGAGCAGTGTCTTGGAAATCATCCAAGCAGACTTGTATAGCTCGGTCTACAATGGAATCCGAATTTATTGCTTTAGAAAAGGCTGGGTCTGAAGCCGAATGGCTCAAAAATCTTGTGATGGATCTTCCCATTTGGACAAGACCAGCTCCATCCGTATCTATCCATTGTGATTGTCAAGCTGCTATAGCTAGAGCAAAAAATAAAATTTATAATGGAAAGAGTAGGCATATACGCCTAAGACATAATATAGTCAGGCAGCTTATTAATAATGGAGTCATATCCTTGGATTATGTAAAGTCAGAGTTAAATTTGGCCGATCCTCTGACTAAACCTTTAAGCAAAAAGCTTGTGAGTAGTACATCGAGGGGAATGGGACTTTACCCTGATCAAAAGTTGAAGTGATAGTAACCCAACTTTCATGAACGGAGATCCCGGGAAGAAGGTTCATATGGAAAAACTATTCATTAGACAACTTGGAGTATACTATCATGTATATATATTCATAATCCCTTCCTATGGTGTGAGATAGTATTTTGCAGTGAGTAGGATGAACTGATATATGAAGTTCTTAATGGATATCATAGCCTAAAATTTGGGTGGTATACAAAACTGCAATGTATACTTGATGATAATCCACCTATATGAGAGTGGAAGTTATGGCCGCTTTCTATGAGATTTGGGTAAAATCTCTAGAGCTCTCATGAACATCCAGGTAGACACATGGCCGAAACGTGTCAATCCGCAAGAACAACCGAGATCTGAGTAATGTAATGTGAGTAATAAGTCAATAGTCTAATAAAAGAAGGATTGGTTCATAGAAACTTAGTTTCACCAACTTTTCATAGATTATACTTATTACTCTATGCCTGGTTCATAGTCTATAAGACACCATGGCTTATGCATTACATTTATAAACTTCTTTCACTACTGTCCTAAACTCTTTTGTTTGTTGAAATAGTGGGGGATTGTTGGAAATTGTAGTATTTCAACAATATAAAAGGTTTCCTTTTCCCTCCAAAACAAATTCCTTTTCCCTCCTCTTGAATTGGTACAAATGAAACATCTTTAGTCCCACATCGGATAATTTGTTTTCCATACTCCTCTTTATATAGAATGTCATTCCTTTGAGTTGTTGAGTGATTCTAAGAGACTCTCTCGCACGCGCAAGCCGAGTCAAAATCAGTGCAATCTGATTCAGCCCGATTTCGGAACCCTTTAACCGGGCGCGTCGCACACGCGATCATTGCGCGCAGGGGGGGTGCAAATCCATCCGAGACGTACCCTCGCGTATGCACGGAACGATCGTTGTTTTTGGATGCCGTGATACGTCGTTTCTTTTCTTTACCGTATCGTATCATTGTTTGATACGTCGTCTCTTTCTTTCTTTTAAATTTTTGCACCGTTGATTGATACGGTGGCATTGGGGCTGTATACGACGTTCCAATACGTCGCGTCCGCATCCCTTTATATTTTATAAAGACTTCCGAAGACGCGGTGGAAAATATATACATTCCTCTTCCTTCTTCTCTCTCGCTACTCTCTCAGAAACGGACAGATCTCTCTCGGTTGTTCATCGGGCTTCTATATTGGTGTGTGCACATCGGATTGAAGCCTTCTTGCTGTTGAATCCTAGAGGGTAGCCGTGTTGGGATCTTCTGCACCGAGACATTGTCTCAGAGAGGCACGGATCTACTCTTAAGGACAGTGCTGCGATCGTCTGCACGCCTCAGCAACGTATCTGTCCAAGTTTCCCACATCAAATCCCTAAATCGGGTACTATATAATCCAAATTTTTCCTACACCAAGATCATTGTATTTTGTAGTTTATAGTTCAATGATTAAAGATCTTTCGATATCTATGAATAACATATTTGGTATTCCATGAAAATCTAAGATCACTAAATATATAATACCAAAACTATCCTCAATTGATTATATAAAAATATATTTATTAATGTTAGAAAGCAAGATATCTTATGTTATTCCCTAGAATAATTACTTTATCTTATTCTTATTAAAAGCCTTATTACAGTCATGTTAGGAATCACATATTACCATATATGATGATCATGTACTCTATTTAAAGATTTTTAGGACCCCAAGATCAATAAACAATAATATTTTCCTTTCTCTTAACATGACATCAGAGTATCCCTTCCCTCCAGAATCCTAACAGCCATCCCACCACCTGTCTCTCTTCCAGCGACCACCCCTAATTTTCTCTCATGAAAAAAAAATCACCCATGAGTGCTCCTTCCACCCAGAGCCTCTTTTCTGCTCTCCTCTCCTCCTTGCACTCTGCCTTCCCCTCCACTTGTGAGTGTTCCCCTCCATCCAAAGCCTTCCCTCTGCTCTTCTCTCCTCCTCTATTTCTTCCTCTCTTCTTCCTCCCTATTTCTGTTTTCAATCTTCCTCTTCTTCTCGGCTTCTCTAGATTCACTAAGACCAAACTCTAACATATATTAGCCTTCGTTCACCGCCCATTCAGAAATTCCTCATCACCGATTCTCATCTTGTTGTCACCGGTCGTCGGAGCCTCCACTTCTCCCGCTACCACCATGAGCACCCAAAATCGCCATCACCGACCCACTTCCCCCTACTCACTGTGAGACCCCAAAATTCTCGTCGTCGACCTACTTCCCCTTGCTCACTATGAGCATCCAAAATCTTCGTCGCCGACCCACTTCCCCCTGTTCACTATCGCCAAGCCTTATTCTGTCATCGCACTCCTCTTCCTCCTTGCCATTGCTGTCCTTCTCCTCCTGCTTCCCTCACCTTTCGCCTCCTCTCTGTGACCTCTACCCACTCAACCGCCGCCTACCAGATCCCCCTCTTCGCAGCCTACCAGATCCTCAAATACCACCATCGACCTCTCCTTCCTGAAGCCATCCCAGCCACCAAAAATCAACACCCCTCGCCTCCTCTCCTCCCTCGCACTTTCCATCTTCCTGACGAACTCAGCCACCTCGACATTCGTCGGCGTCGTCTCTGTCTCTCGACAAACTCCACCTTGGTTGCATCCTCTCCCAACTCGGCCTTTACTGCGAGCCCATCGAGGACACTGCCAGTGCAGTCTGTCTCCTCCCTCTCAACTATCTGCTTTCATTTGCCATTGCTATTGTTGCCTCCCCTATCGCCGAGCACCGGACCTCTCACCGGAAGGGACAACAGGCTAGAACAGTAGACATCCCAATATCTACTATTCATCTGAGGATTTTTAGAGCTTCACTTGCTGAAGAGATTGTAATTTGCGACTTTTTCTCCTCCTCATTCATTTGCAATTCCTGGTCCCTCTATTTAGTTGGTTTGTTTGGAGATTTGATTGTTATTGTTTAACTTTTTATCTCCAATGGTTGAAAATTGGTAATGATCTTGGGACTTGACAAGAAAAGAAGATGGCTGGAGGGAGAAGAGGGATCTTTCATGTTAGTAAATTATATAGCTTTTCATGTCTTAGGTCGAAGTTTGAAAAAGACCACTCTTAGATTGGAGGCCTAGGCTTCTCCCGAGTAGTCTATGCCAATGACCATGGATAGTGAACATGTCACCAACCTAACCTATGGATCTAACTGTCTTTACCAATAAGTATACATTAGGTACCTTCATTTCCAAGTCCTTGTTTGAGCAGTTCAGGAGGGTTGCCAACATATACTTCCTGGTATTGGGATGTCTCTCTTTCACCCCTTGGCTTCTTACCCTGCAGTTGGAATCTGGTCTGGATTTGATAGTTGTCTCAGTTATGATCATTGAGATTTATTAAAGAATCATTGCAGATTTTAATATTTTTTAAAAAAAAAGAAAAGAACAGTGCTACCTTATCTATGCTTTCAAGTTAACAGTGATAAGTTCTCTACCTTAATCTTCACTTTCTCTATGTAGTATTCTAGACTTCTCTTTTCTTGTGTTGCTGTCATCGTTATCCTCGATTCTTTATGGCGTCATCTTTGAAAGTGCAGAAGTTCACTCCTGTGGATATCCTAATCAAGCTGACCGATGCTCATTATATTCTCTAGGCTTAGGCCTTACATTTTGCTGCCTTCTCTTTGATAGTGAGATAATGACCAACTCTATGGACAAGTTAGAAGATGATTATATAACTCTCACCTGGCAGGAAGATGATTATGTAACTCTCACCTGACAGGAAGGTGATTATGCAGCCTCACTTGACTACAAGTGATAGGAAGATGATTATGTAGCTCTCACCTGACTTTGTTCACTTATTCAGCCCAGGAAGATGATTATATATCTCTCACTTAGCTTTCTTTACTTATTCTTCCAGACACAAAAGAGGTATAAGTATTATGATTTTGTTACTCGACAATATTTTATTTAGGCTGATATTACTTTCTTTAAGTCAATCTCATTCTTCTTTCCTTCCAAGAAGCAAGTAGAATCCTTGTTCAAACTTTCTCTTCTCCGTCCCAACAAGGTGTCTTTCCTCGAATACTGAGCAGCCTCTGGAGACTCTATCAATAGTTCATCCTATTTTGTAAGATTTACACACTTTTTACCAATTCAGTAGATCGGCACACAGACATCTTTACCAAAACTCTCAACTTTATTTTTTGATTTTTTGCTATATGTTCCAAGCTGGGCTTAGTTAATGTATATGCTCCAGCTTGAAAGAGAATATTAGAGAGCAAGATATCTTATGTTATTTCCTAGAATAACTACTTTGTCTTAATCTTATGAGGAGACTTACTACAGTTCCATTACAAATAATATATTATCATATATGATGATCCTGTACTCTATTTAAAAGTCTTTAGATCCCTAAGATCAATAAATAATAATCTTTTTCTTCCTCTTAATAATTAATTATATAAAAATATATCAATTATTATTATAGACTTAATATTTTTATTTATACTTATAATATATTATTTATTAATAAAAATATTTATTTTGATTACAAAATAAGATAAATAGAAGTAATATATTAAATACTTTTATTATATAAATATAAGGTACAATAAGATATTTCTATTCTAATTTAAAATTATCATTGACTCATAATATGATAATAATATGATTAATAATATATTGTAAAATAATATATATCTTAAATATAATATATATTATCAATAAAATATAATATCAAATATATAATATTAATATAATATATTAACTGTATATTGATATACCAAGGAATACATTTATCTTTAAATTTCAATCTAAAATTACTACCTTGGGGGGGGGGGGGGGTTGATCTTGGATTTCTAATCTTAATAACGGGTATCCCATCATTAGATTAAACAGTAATTTGAAAAGTTAGGATAATTTGGGTAATGCCACATAGGATCACTATAATATAACAAAATATGGTAATCTCATCACACCTATATACATCATCTTTAATTTTAGATGGATCACTTCATACCAAATACCTTCAAAGGGTGTGCAAGCAAACTATTCAAACTACAAAACCGACTTGAACCACTAATTTTGATTCGATTGGAATTTATTTTTTTAAGATTCAGTTTGTTTTCGATTTAAAAATTTTAGAAATAAAAAAAAAGGTTCGATTTCTTTTCTTTTTTTTTTTGATAGAGTGGATTAATCATATCCACTAAATATGAATTCATCTAAAAAAGTTAGAAAATAAAGTATCTATCAAACCGTATGGAATATCCTCTATCTCCATCCACAAACCTCTTCTAAATGATCTGCAATGAAGGAAGCCACATAGTCTACAACTCAGTTAGCTTCTCAATAAATATGCTTAATTTCCAAGGAAATGCACTCCCCAGCTGCTCACCAAATATCACGCAAAAAAGGATAAACAATTAATGACTCAGCCCTACTCTGGAGCCACTTAATGACAATAGTGGAGTTTCCCTTCAAAATCAAATGGTCAGCTTTGAGAACTTGTCAAGCATCAGTGAGACCAATCCAAGCCACCCTCAACCTTATCCTAGGAAGGGCTGTAATCTACCTCACATAAGTTTGGTTTCAATTTCAATTTTGACAAACCTGATTTAAACCTAACCGACCCATGGATATATATATTATATATAAATCGCCATCAACTCATTTGTATTTTATCTTAGCCCCTAACAGTTCATTGCTTTTATATTTAGCCCATTTAACCTATCCCATAAACTATTCATTTAGCCCATCTTAAGTTGTACGTTTAGTATGGTTAGAGAACATTAAAATGGATAGCAATCCATTTAGTCCATCCCATAAACTATTTATTTGACATAAGCTAAATAGTCTACGATCCAATAAACTGAACCAAACCAAAGTAATTTTTTTTTATTTGGTTTGAACTGGTTTTTTTATATGGTCGGTTCGGTTTCAGCTTTGATTTTAAAAAAACTGATTCAAGTTAGATTTATTTGAAAATTGATCCAAATCAAACCGTGCACACTCCAGGTTTTTTTTTTTTTTTTTTTTTTTTTCAAACAAAAAAAAAAGGGGATAGACTAGGGCTTCCAAGTAACTGCAGATTCTGATTTTGATTCATAAGTGATGCATCTCACAATATTTGAGCCTAAATAATTGTAATTATATAGATAGACATCTTCTCTTTTTTTTTTCTTTTTCTTTTTCTTTATCAATTATTTTCTGCTTTCTTACTGGCTAAGGAAATATAAGTTCTAAAGTTCAGCAAAGCAACTGATCGGTCCTTCAATGTAACCCTATTTTCAGCTCAAGATTCAGAAATCTAGTGAGAAATTCCAAACTTATATAACAGACTGACCATCCACGGACGTTCAGCAAGATCAATTACATTAAGCATTACAACCAAGTTTTATTAAATTCCAAACTTATACTAAGTTGACCGTTGACTTGGTACAATAAGCAAGCCAGCTATGATAACAATTGTTTCTAAAAGAACAATTCACAGCAAATGTCAAATGCGATGCACCTGCAGCTCAATCATTAATTTGAAGTGCCATCAGTGTAGCTGGGAGTAAATGTTCTAAAAAAGTAGATATGCCAAAACTTGATCCAACTCCGGTGTTAAGATGGGACCTATTGGGCAAGGTACCTTAGATCAGTATCTTGGATGAATTAAAAGGGTTATGGAATGTTAAATAGCTAATCATGTTTATATTCTTTGTTTTTTTTTTGATAAGTACGGAGATAAACTCTCCAGATTTTATTGGAAAATGAGAAACATGCTTAGTTGCAAGGCTTGCAACTAGAGTTAATCATGTTTATATTCTTTCACCTGTGCTTTTTTAAAAAAAAAAAAAAAAAATTGCATAAAATAGTATATTACAAGACAAATAATTTATCAACAGATTCTGCTCAGAAATTTCATTAAAATAAAATTTTCTATCCGAAAACTTAAATAGATAAGCTTGTTGATAATGGCATTTTAACATGTAACATTCTTATAATTCAAATTATGCAAGCTTTGAAGTGTTCATGTGCATGACATTGAGGTATAATGGACTGATTATACTCAGACATTCAGCACAGTCAATTATAATAAGCATTAAAATCAATTTCCATTATACTTATCTATAGTTGGGTGTTCTTTTGCCTTGTTACTTTATGCACAAATAGCATCTGCACCTCCAAGAGCAACTGGAAGCTTTCATAACATGGTTTGCCATACTAATCAATATTGATATTGTTATAGCCGTGACAGTGACGTGGCCAGACTCAGGTACCGCCGGAAGCGATCGAGCCACGTGGAAGTTTTTCCGGCCGAGTCAGCGCCACGTCTTCGAGACTAGGTTCGGCAAGACTACACCGCCCGGCAATTTTCTAAGGCAAACTACCCTCGCCGAGGTCGAGCTCGGCTCGGAGTTCCTTTACCACCTTGTCGGCGCCCAAGCCCGGAGGGATCCGCCTAATTGAGGTCGGCCAAAGCCAGGCGACCTCCTGCCATCTCGCCAGGTGTCCACCCAGGAGGGGTCCACCTGGGCCGAGGTCGGCCGGTCCTTCGCCCTTCGCCAGGTGGCCCCCGGAGACGGGCCCACCTCGGCCGAAGTCAGGCGACCCCCTGCCACCTCGCCAGGTGTCCACCCAAGAGGGGTCCACCTGGGCCGAGGTCGGCCGGTCCTTCGCCCTTCGCCAGGTGGCCCCCCGGAGACGGGCCCACCTCGGCCGAAGTCAGGCGACCCCCTGCCACCTCGCCAGGTGTCCACCCAAGAGGGGTCCACCTGGGCCGAGGTCGGCCGGTCCTTCGCCCTTCGCCAGGTGGCCCCCAAGAGACGGGCCCACCTCGGCCGAAGTCAGGCGACCCCCTGCCACCTCGCCAGGTGTCCACCCAGGAGGGGTCCACCTGGGCCAAGGTCGGCCGGTCCTTTGCCCTTCGCCAGGTGGCCCCCCGGAGACGGGCCCACCTCGGTCGAAGCCAGGCGACCCCCTGCCACCTAGCCAGGTGTCCACCCAGGAGGGGTCCACCTAGGCCGAGGTCGGCTGGTCCTTCGCTCCTCGACAGATGGCCCCCAGAGACGGGTCCAACTCAGCCGAGGTCAGGCCGCCCGTACGGAGAAGGTCTCAGGGAAGAGGCGCGGGCCCCGAGGCCATCCCTCGGGCCGTACGAATCCCAGACGGCGCCCCGTACGGAGAGCGGCGGCACGCGGAACCTCACTTGCATCGGCAAGACAAGTTCCGCAGCCGAAGGGCACAATTCTGACAGAACAGGCCCTATAGATGGATGGCGCCCACGCTTGGGAAAGAGAGCGCTCTCGCTGGGCCCGAGGCCTGACCGGCCGCCTTACCAGCGCCACCCCCCCTTTTTCTCTTCTGTCTTTGCCCTTTCCCTGCTGGGCTCGGCGGACGAGGTCGGAAAGCCGCCTGGCCCCCCTTCACTGAAAAGGGAAAAGAGAAGAGGACGGGGGAGGGGAGTCTCCCAGGAGGAAAAGACAAGCGCACGACGAAAGGTGATAAAGAGGGAGGAATCTAGGGACGACAAGGTAAGCGAACAAGCCTGGGGACAAAGGAGAAGCAGCGGCAAAAGGCCTCGCTCCAGAGAGTGAAAACCAGAGATCCCGAGAGGGAATCACTGGGCGTGAGCTCGGCAAGGAGGCCCAGCCGAGATTCTGGTCCCCAGAGCGTCTCTCTCATCAGTAAACTCTCTAAGTCTGGAACCCTTTCGGGGGTCCGTCTGGAGAGTCTGTTCCTTCTCGTCGTCTACTGACTTGACCGTCGGAGCTCCCTCGCCGGGATCCCCGGCCAGGGTCTTCTAACCCCTTTTTTTGCAAGTTCGCCGCGGGAAGGGAGGCTCCCTCGCCAGGCGGTCAGGAGGGATCGACGGATCCGTGGCACGGGCGCGGCGACGAGAGCGGCAACAGATTGGCGCGCCAGGTAGTGGGGTAGGACACCAAACCCGAGCGGGGGCCAGCTTTCTGCAGGTGTCGCGCTCTCTGACGATGGTGGTCACTCGTGGCCGCGAGACGTCCACCAGCCGCGTGGGGGAGGTTCACTCCCCTCCAGGGGCCCTCAGCCCGGAGAGGGAGCTTCCGGCTCCCCCTCCTCTTGCACAGCAGCCTACCCCGGCGGACGGACCCCTTGCGGCCGCCATCCAGCAGCTGCAGACCTTGACCTCAGCGGTCCGGCAGCTTCAGCATCAGCAACGGTCCCTGGCCACCCAGCCGCAGCCAGGGACCCCCGCGGCTCGGGCCGCGGGGCAGCGTGGGAGCCTGCGCTCAATCCAGGGCAGGCCATCCCATCCGAGGGCCGCCACCGACCCCCGGGGGAGCCACCAAGCTCCCGTAAAGAGAAACTACTCCGGTTCGGAGGATCACGAGAGCCGATCCCTAGCCGACGGGGCCGAAATGGTGCATCGCAGCAAGCGACGCCGAGGCCAGACCTCGCGCCGAGACCGATCGGCGCCCCCTTCACCCGCAGTCTCGGTGGAAGACTCCACCGACGAAGCCATCAGGCGCCAGGCCGAGAGGCGCCTGGAGGAGCATGAGCGCAAGCTGGCGGAGTTCGCCCGCCGATTTGCCGACCTGCAGAACTCGTCGGCAAACCCGGCGGGCTACGACTCCCGCCCCCCTTTCTCTGAAGAAATCCAGGCGGAACCAATCCCAAAACGATTCCGCATGCCGCAGGTGGATCCCTACGACGGGACCACCGACCCCCTGGACCATTTGGAGAGCTATAAAGCTCTCATGAGGGTCCAGGGTGCCACCGACGCTCTTCTGTGCATTGCCTTCCCGGCCACCCTCCGGAAGGCCGCCCGAGTCTGGTTCACCCGCCTCGAGCCCGGATCCATTTGCTCCTTCCATCAGCTGGAAGGAAAGTTCGTGGCACACTTCGACGCTTGTCGAAAGGTGCCGAGAGAGGTGGACAGCCTCTTCTCCATCCGTCAGCAGGACCAGGAGCTGCTCCGGGACTACATCACCCGGTTCAAAACCGCAGCTCTGGAGATCTACAGCTTGGACGAGCCCGTCGCCATGCTGGCTTTGAAGCGCGGGCTCAAGACGTCCCGCCTGACCTACTCCCTGGACAAGAAGCCGCCCAGGACGTACTCCGAGCTCCTCCTCCGCGCCCACAAGTACATCCGAGCGGAGGAGGCTGACCGCACCCGTCGAGAGTTAGACGGGAAGACTCCGAAGAAGCCGCTCCCGAGGGACGCCCCGGGAGCTCAGAAGCCCGGGCCGTCTGCCGACCCTCGCCCGAATCCAAGGTCGAGGGGCGAGGCCACTCCCGAGCGGAGGTACACCCCTCTTCTCGCACCTCGGACGAAGATCCTCATGGAAATCGAGGGCGAGCGCTACCTCCGCCGACCTCCTCCTCAGAACCCGAGAGCCGTCCGAGACAAATCGAAGTACTGCCAGTTCCACCGCGAGCACGGGCACGACACAGAGGAGTGTCGCCACCTAAAGCGGGAGATCGAGGAGCTGATTAGGAGGGGTTACCTCAGGAAGTTCGTCAAGAACGAGGCCCCCTCTGAAGGGTAGCCGCTTGCGACCTTGCCGCCCGTCCCTGCGATCGACAACCGCCCAACGGAGAAGCCCGTGGGCATGATCTCGCGCGGGTTTGGTCGAGCAATGAAGAGAGCCCGGGAAGTCGGGAACCCGGAGGATGTAATCCCTCTCCGGGGGGGAGGGTAATGACAATGTAAACAACGATGCCGTGGTGGTCGAGATGACCATCGCGAAGCATCCTGTACATCGAATCATGGTTGATAGTGGAAGCTCGACTGACGTACTTTTCTACGACGCTTTCTCCCGCATGAACTTGTCCCATGATCAGCTGAAACCAGTGCACACCCCCCTGGTAGGTTTTACAGGGGACTCCGTGGGGGTCGAGGGGGAGATCACTCTCCCGGTCACCGCCGGATCCCCACCCCGGCAGGCGACCGTCCTAATAACATTTACCATCGTCAGGCTCCCCTCGCCTTATAACGCCATTCTCGGGCGTCCCGGGCTCAACCAACTGGACGCCACCATCTCCACGAGAAGGCTGTTGGTACAGTTCCCCACGCCTTCCGGGCTCGGGGAGATGAAGAGGACGACCCGGCCAGTCCCGCTCTGCCTTCAGACGGTCCCGGGCGCCTGGAGCACGGAGCTCGCCCATGATATCGACGACCTCGATCTGAGAGAGAAGGAACCCAGGGGAGGGCCCGTAGAGCGCCTGCTGACTTTTCCCCTCGGTTCGGATCCCCTGAAGACGGTGCAAGTCGGGGCCCAGCTCCCTGAGGAGGAACGAACCCGCCTGCTGGGGTTCCTCCGTGCCAACGCTGACGTGTTCGCCTGGTCAGCAGCCGACATGCCACGCATCCCGCTCGAGGTCATCATGCACAGGCTAAACGTGGACCCAAATTGCCGCCCGGTCCGCCAGAAGAAGAGAAGCTTCGCCATGGAAAGGCAGAAGGCGATCAACGAGGAAGTGGAGAAGCTCCTCGCCGCCGGTTTTGTGCGGGAGGTCCAGTACCCCAGCTGGCTGGCAAACGTGGTCATGGTAAGAAAGAGTAGTGGTAAGTGGAGGATCTGTGTGGATTACACCGACCTCAACCGAGCTTGCCCAAAGGACAGCTTCCCTCTTCCAAAGATCGACCAGCTGGTCGACACCACCTCGGGGCATCGCCTCCTGTCGTTCATGGACGCCTTCTCCGGATACAACCAGATCCGAATGAGCCCGGAGGATGAAGAGCACACCGCCTTCATAACTGACCGCGGAACTTTTGCTACAGGATGATGCCATTTGGCCTCAAGAACGCGGGGGCAACGTACCAGCGCCTGGTCAATAGAATTTTCAAAGACCAGATCGGCCGCAACATGCAGGTGTACGTGGACGACATGCTGGTGATGAGCAAACCCGATTCGGACCACGTGGCTGACTTGGCGGAGACGTTCGGCAACCTCCGACGCCATCAAATGAAGCTGAACCCGGCGAAGTGCGCCTTTGGCATCTCCGCTGGGAAATTCCTAGGATTTATGGTGACCCAAAGAGGAATCGAGGCCAACCCAGAGAAGGTCCAGGCCATCCTGGACATGGAGCAGCCCGCCTCCAAGAAGCAAGTGCAGCAACTAACCGGCCGAGTCACGGCCCTTGGCCATTTTATCTCCAGGTCGGCGGACCGCTGCCGTCCCTTCTTCAAGGTGCTGAGGAAGATGAATGACTTTGCTTGGACCGAGGAATGCCAGCAGGCCTTCGAGGAGTTGAAGAAGACGCTTGCATCGCCACCGTTGCTGTCCAGGCCCGAGGAGGGAGAGGAGCTTACCCTCTACCTGGCGGTTACCCCGGAAGCCGTCAGCTCAGTCTTGGTCCGAACCGACGGCCAGGGGCTCCAGCGGCCGGTGTACTATACCAGCAAGCTTCTCCGTGACGCGGAGCTCAGGTATTCTCGGCCCGAGAAACTTGTTTTTGCGCTAATAGTGTCTGCCCAGCGTCTCAGGCCCTATTTCCAAGCGCACCCCATCGCCGTCTTGACGGATCAACCGCTGAAAGCAGTGCTCAGCCGACCCGATACTTCGGGACGATTGGCCAAGTGGGCACTAAAGCTCAGCGAGTTCGACATCACGTACAGGCCAAGGTCGGCCATGAAGGCACAGGTGCTGGCCGACTTCTTGGTCGAATGCGCAGGCTTGGCAAGGAGCCCGAGGAAGGCTCCCCGGTCCAGCCGATGGAGGTTGGCACCGACGAGCCCAGAGAGGACGCCTGGATCCTCCATGTGGACGGAGCCTCAAACTCCGGCGGGAGCGGAGCTGGGCTCATCCTTGCCAATGGCGACGGGGTCATCGCCGAATGCGCGCTCCGTTTCCAATTCCCCGCAACAAATAATCAGGCGGAGTACGAAGCACTTCTTGCCGGGCTGAGAGTCTCCCGTGAGCTGGGCGTGACCAACCTCAAAGCTTTCACCGACTCCCAGCTCGTGGCGGGGCAGGTATCCGGGGAGTACGTCGCACATGACCCCCAAATGGCGAAATACTTGGAGCTCGTCAAGGCGGGCGCGTCCAGATTCCGGCGCTTCAACATCTTCCACATCCCCCGCAGGGAGAACGCCCGCGCGGATGCTCTTTCTCGGCTGGCGACCCTGCCGGACTCGATGCTGGGACGCGCTCATGTCGAGCGTCTGGAGATCCCAAGCCTCGAGGCCCGGTGGAGGTCCATCAGGTCAGCCATGAGCCCAGCTGGATAGACAAGTACGCCGCATACATCACCAGTGGCGCCCTGCCAGAGGATCGTGAGGCGGCTCGCCTCATCAGGAAGAAGGCCGTGCGGTTCATCCTGATGGACGGGCAGTTGTATCGAAGATCCTACTCCTACCCCCTCCTCAAGTGCGTAGGACCCACGGAGGCCAAGCTTGTGCTCTAGGAAATTCACGAAGGCGTCTGCGGGAACCACGTGGGGGGCAGGGCATTGGCGTACAAGGCCCTCCGTCAGGGCTACTTCTGGGAGACGATGAAGGAAGACGCCGCTGACTTCGTGAAGAAGTGCTACCGGTGTCAGCGTCATGCCACGGTGCAGCGGCAGCCCTCCAACCCAATCTCCCAGCTCTCAGCCCCCTGACCGTTCGCCCAGTGGGGGATGGACCTCCTGGGCCCATTCCCGCCGGCGTCTGGCTAGCGGAAGTTCTTGATAGTGGCCATCGACTACTTCACGAAGTGGGTCGAGGCCGAACCCTTGGCGAGGATCACCGAAGCAAACGTCGCCAAGTTCTTTTGGAAGTCCATCGTCTGCCGCTTCGGCCTCCCCCACACCATGGTCACTGACAACGGGCGCCAGTTCGACTGCCGGGAGTTCGAAGAATTCTGCAGCGACCTCGGCATCAAGCATCGCTTTACCTCGGTGGCGCACCCCCAGACCAATGGGGAGGCCGAAGTCACGAACAGGACCATTCTTCAGGGCCTCCACACGCGGCTGGACCAGGCCAAGGGCAGGTGGGCCGACGAGCTCCCCAGCGTCCTCTGGGCATACCACACCACCCCGAGGACGGCTACCGACGAAACCCCGTTCAACCTCGTCTTCGGAGCCGAGGCAGTCATCCCGATCGAGCTCAGCCTACCCACACTGCGTGTGGAGCAATATGACGAGACAGAAAACCCAGCCAGGATGATGCTCAACCTTGACCTTCTTGAGGAAACGAGGGACAAAGCCCAAATTCGAATGGCGGCGTATAGGCAACGCGTGGCCAGGTATTACAACTCCCGAGTGCGGCCGAAGGTTTTCCGTCCCGGAGACTTGGTCCTCCGGCGCGCTAAAGCTTCCCAGCCACGGGAATGCGGCAAGCTCTCGCCCAACTGGGAAGGCGCATATCAGGTGGCAGAGGCCCTCCCTCATGGCGCATACTACTTGGAAGAATTGGGAGGTGCCAGGTTCCCCCGGACGTGGAACGCCTCGAACCTGAGGATGTACTATCAGTAGTGTAAGGTTCCCTGCTCCTGTAATAAAGTTCCCCCACTTCAAACACTCCCTTCTCACTTCGACAAGAAAGTCTACGGCATCGGGTTCAGTCCGGAGATCCTGGGCTTCGGCCTGGAAGGTGGCGCAGAACCCAGTTCGCCCACACAAGCCCGGAGAAGAGCTCGGCAAGCCGCGCAAGGCTTGAGAAAGCCTGCGGCATCGAGCTCAGTTCGGAGATCCTGGGCTTCGGCCTGGAAGGTGGCGCAGAACCCAGTTCGCCCACACAAGCCCGGAGAACAGCTCAGCAAGCCGCGCAAGGCTTGAGAAAGCCTGCGGCATCGAGCTCAGTCCGGAGATCCTGGGCTTCGGCCTGGAAGGTGGCGCAGAACCCAGTTCGCCCACACAAGCCCGGAGAACAGCTCGGCAAGCCGTGCAAGGCTTGAGAAAGCCTGCGGCATCGAGCTCAGTCCAGAGATCCTGGGCTTCGGCCTGGAAGGTGGCGCAGAACCCGGTTCGCCCACACAAGCCCGGAGAACAGCTCGGCAAGCCGCGCAAGGCTTGAGAAAGCCTACGGCATCGAGCTCAGTCCGGAGATCCTGGGCTTCGGCCTGGAAGGAGGCGCAGAACCCAGTTCGCCCACGAAAGCCCGGAGAACAGCTCAGCAAGCCGCGCAAGGCTTGAGAAAGCCTGCGGCATCGAGCTCAGTCCGGAGATCCTGGGCTTTGGCCTGGAAGGCGGTGCAGAAACCGTGTCGCCTGCGCAAGTATGAAGGCGATCCAAAAGACGGGTCCGCTTAAGGCCTACTCTGCCGCCACGCGATCCGGGAAGTCCCAACCTTCGATTTAAGAAATGGAAGGACCAGGCCTGCAATCGTTTCAAGCATTCCATGCCAACATCTCAGAAAGAAGGAAAAAGAAAGGTGAGATAGGATGAACTCGAAATTTTATCAAACCAAAACTTTCATTGATACAAGGGATCAGTACAAGCCGGGAGTCCCGACAGGCCAGGAGTCCTTAAAAAAAAAGAAAAGGAAGAAAAGAAAAAAGAAAAGACACTACAACAACAAAGCAGGGAGAAGGCGCCGGGCTCAGTGTGGTGCAGGGTCGGAGCCCTCTGCCGGGGGCGCAGGCGTTGCATCCTCGACTTCTACGGCGGTCGGCTCTTGAGGCTGCTCCGGAGCCGCAGCTTCGCTAGTCGACGGCGCCGCAGGAGTTGCGTCGGCCGCACCAGAGGCCCTGCTCTCGACTCCCTGCCTTCTGCCTCGATCACCACCTCGCTAAGGTCGAGCTCGGGGAAGAAGGCCCCCACCTTCTCCCGGCACATCCGGAACCCCTTCAGGAAGGAGTCCACGGCGACCTCCCGGACCTCCGACGTGTACTCGTCGGAAGCCCGGAATTTCGGGACGGCCTCCTGCGCCTCCGCTTTGCGGCCTCCAGGAGTCCGTTGATGTACGCACTCCGGTCCCTCGCCGCGCTCGCGTCTCGCCGGGCCTCCTCCAACTGGCGCTCCAGCCACTGGGAGTGGGCATGCAGGCAAGCCTTCTCCGCCGCGTCCTCCTCCGTGCGGCGTTGGTAGGAGGTCCGCTCCTCCGACAAGGAAGCCTCCAGCTCCTTGTTCCACCCCTCAGAACGCGCCAGGTCGGACTGGAGGGCCTGGTTTTTGGCTCGCAGCTCGACCCCCTTCTCCATGAGGTCTTTAACATCGGCCGCGAGCTTGCCGAGCTTCTTCTCCTTCTCGGCGTCCCTTTGGGCGTTCCCTACGAGGAAGTTCCTCAGTAGGAGAACGTCGTTCCCGATCTGCACCAACAGGAGCAAACCAGGTCAAGATAAAAGGAGTTAGGTCTTAAAAGAAAAGGAAGGAAGGAGCTCGGGCTTACCGTGAAGAGCTGCGGAAGGATCCCGAGCAGGGCATCTGCGTAGTCCCGGCCGCCCCGAGCTCGGCGATCCCGAGCGGTGGAGGCATACTCCATGATCTTCTCCGCGAGCCCTTTGTCGCGGATGACCGAGTCCCGGTGGGTGATCACCGGTGCCGGAGGTGTCAGGCCGGCTCCTGCGCCGGCCACCCCCTCAGCTGATTCCACGGTCGACGGGCCGGCAGTGGCCACCGGCTGCACTGTCGAGGCAGCGGCGATGACGGGACCGGCGCTGGACGGAGCTGCAGGCGGTGGAGCCCTCTCAGCAGCGGCGCCACCAGGTCGCGCGGCCGAGGCATCAGCGGCCCCGCCCTGGGGCAGCCTGGGTGGGGGGCGGCGGCAATCGGGCTGGGTGCGGTCGCCGTCACGACCTCTCGGCTCGCCTCAGTACGAGCCCTCTTCGCCGCGGGCTCGTCCACCTCGATGACATCCCTCTGGGCTGCGCCCTCTAGGAGGTTCTCCAGCGAAAACTTCATCCCTGCAACACAAAGGAACAGAAAGTCAGCCGGCTCGGTCATGAAGAAAAAGGCGGCGGAAGTCAAAGTGGGGCCGAATCTCACCCGTCTCACGGATGGGACTGATCCCGGCCTCAAAAAGATTCTGCTCCGAAAGCAGAACGTCGAGTGCCGGGACCACGTCGCTCAGGAGCTGGGAATAGGACTCCTGGTCCACCGACTCAACCCGAGAGTTCCGGTTCGGAGTCCGGTCCGGTTCGCTCCAGGCCCAGTCGATGTCTTCGACTGAGGCGAAGAAAAACCGGTTCTTCCAACCCTTGACCGAGGAAGGGATGTCGAACCGGAGACACCTAGGCCGGGGCGAAATGTACCACCAGCCGTCATCGGTGGAGCACTTCTTCAGGGTGAACATAGCCCTGAAGAGGGAGAAACGGGCAACGAACCCGTGGAAGTGACAGAAGACAATGAAAGAAAAGATGACCCGGATGGCGTTGGGAGCCAGCTGGGCCGGGACAGGCCGAAAGTGGCTGAGGAAAGAAAGGAAGAAGGGGTGCAGAGGAAATCGAAGACCCCAAGGAGGAAGTCTTCGTAGAAGGCTATGCGGCCGGGGCCACTCATGGTGACGCGTTCCCCGGACCGCGGAACAAACAAGCGAATTGACCCCGGGATACCATAGGCATCCCGGAGCAGAGAAAGATCGCCTTCGGTCATGGTGGAAGCATGACTGGAGGGACCGGCGGGAAGAGAAGGAGGAGCAGGAAGAGAAGGAGGAGCAGGAAGAGAAGGAAGAGCAGGAAGAGAGCGAAGGGGCATGGCAGGAGCAACCGGAGGAGGCCGGATCCCCCTAGGGATGCCAATGGTGACACCCCGGGTTGCAGACACCGGCGGATCTCCTCCGGGATCGTCTCCTCATCTGAGGAGGAAGAAGATGGAGTCCTCGGCCGGGATGGACCGGCCTCGTCCGGGTTGGAAGAGACATGGCGACGGCGCGCCATGGAAAAGAGAAGGACAGAGGATCAAAGAGAAAAGCAAAAGAAGGAGAAGGAGGGGAGCCGGAGAAGATGAAGGCACTCACCGAAAATACGCCAGACGAGCGCAGGGCAACAGGAGTTAGCCTGCAGCAAACCGCCCACGAAGCAAGGGAAAAAGGCCTCGTTCTGGAAAGTCCCCTCCCTTTCAAACTCAGCGGACAGCGGCCGTACCCGTCATTCCGCCTCGGGCCACTGGACGATCGCCACGTGGGCGCACGCCCGACATCGACGCCTCGTTAGCAGAGCAACGACCTCTGCCTCGAAGCGACGCATTTATTGCAGGCAAGTGGGCGACGCGTGGCGGCTCCCCATAGGGTCTCAGGTGCATCGAGCCACGGCGACGAGGATCGTGGCAATTATGATACAAGATCTTCGCCTCCCCACGTCATGTCCGCATTTAATCCCGACGTTCCGTTCTACGACGCCCCGATGGAACGGCGGGCTGGGGGGCAACTGTTACAGCCGTGACAGTGACGTGGCCAGGCTCAGGTACCGCCGGAAGTGATCGAGCCACGTGGAAGTTTCTCCGGTCGAGTCAGCGCCACGTCTTCGAGACCAGGTTCGGCAAGACTACACCGCCCGGCAATTTTCTAAGGCAAACTACCCTCGCCGAGGTCAAGCTCGGCTCGGAGTTCCTTTACCACCTTGTCGGTGCCCAAGCCCGGAGGGGTCCGCCTAATTAAGGTCGGCCAAAGCCAGGCGACCTCCTGCCATCTCGCCAGGTGTCCACCCAGGAGGGGTCCACCTGGGCCGAGGTCGGCCGGTCCTTCGCCCTTCGCCAGGTGGCCCCCCGGAGACGGGCCCACCTCGGCCGAAGTCAGGCGACCCCCTGCCACCTCGCCAGGTGTCCACCCAAGAGGGGTCCACCTGGGCCGAGGTCGGCCGGTTCTTCGCCCTTCGCTAGGTGGCCCCCCGGAGACGGGCCCACCTCGGCCGAAGTCAGGCGACCCCCTGCCACCTCGCCAGGTGTCCACCCAAGAGGGGTCCACCTGGGTCGAGGTTGGCCGGCCCTTCGCCCTTCGCCAGGTGGCCCCCAAGAGACGGGCCCACCTCGGCCGAAGTCAGGCGACCCCCTGCCACCTCGCCAGGTGTCCACCCAGGAGGGGTCCACCTGGGCCGAGGTCGGCCGGTCCTTCGCCCTTCGCCAGGTGGCCCCCCGGAGACGGGCCCACCTCGGTCGAAGCCAGGCGACCCCCTGCCACCTCGCCGGTGTCCACCCAGGAGGGGTCCACCTAGGCCGAGGTCGGCTGGTCCTTCGCTCCTCGACAGATGGCCCCCAGAGACGGGTCCAACTCAGCCGAGGTCAGGCCGCCCGTACGGAGAAGGTCTCAGGGAAGAGGCGCGGGCCCCGAGGCCATCCCTCGGGCCGTACGAATCCCAGATGGTGCCCCGTACGGAGGGCGGCGGCACGCGGAACCTCACTTGCATTGGCCCGACAAGTTCCGCAGCCGAGGGGCACGATTCTGACAGAACAGGCCCTATAGATGGATGGCGCCCACGCTTGGGAAAGAGAGCGCTCTCGCTGGGCCCGAGGCCTGACCAGCCGCCTTACCAGCGCCGCCCCCCTTTTTTCTCTTCTGTCTTTGCCCTTTCCCTGCTGGGCTCGGCGGACGAGGTCGGAAAGCCGCCTGGCCCCCCTTCACCGAAAAGGGAAAAGAGAAGAGGACGGGGGAGGGGAGTCTCCCAGGAGGAAAAGATAAGCGCACGACGAAAGGTGATAAAGAGGAAGGAATCTGGGGACGACGAGGTAAGCGAACAAGCCTGGGGACAAAGGAGAAGCAGCGACAAAAGGCCTCGCTCCATTGAGTGAAAACCAGAGATCCCGAGAGGGAATCACTGGGCATGAGCTCGGCAAGGAGGCCCAGCCGAGATTCTGGTCCCCAGAGCGTCTCTCTCACCAGTAAACTCTCTAAGTCTGGAACCCTTTCGGGGGTCCGTCTGGAGAGTCTATTCCTTCTCGTCGTCTACTGACTTGACCATCGGAGCTCCCTCGCCGGGATCCCCGGCCAGGGTCTTCTAACCCCTTTTTTTGCAGGTTCGTCGCGGGAAGGGAGGCTCCCTCGCCAGGCGGTCAGGAGGGATCGACGGATCCGTGGCACGGGCGCGGCGACGAGAGCGGCAACAGATATATACCGACCGACCATACTATATTGTACAAGTACTAAACCGATATGCAGTATAGAAGGTATATTCAGTGTTGGTATGCCAAATTGCCACTATATTAGGCATACCAATATAGTAACAGAATGGTACTAATACCGTGATGGCGAACCCTGTTTCATATTTTACAATAACATCTTCACATCGGTGGAATAACCTGAAACGGACCAAGTAATTAAGTTCGGTGTATCGATGTAGTAACATGATAGATCTGATAATGAGAACCTTATTTTATTTCTATCTTATAGTAACATCCTTACATCCATGGATTATCATGAAAATGGCCAAGTAATTAAGAAAACAAAATGTTGCAACTCATGACTATGTTGTCTTTGCATGATCTCCAAGGGGAGAAACATTCAATGAAACAGCTGCACAAGCATTTAAAAAACTTCAAATGTGCAGAGGATCCAGAAAAAGTGGAAATGCTTACAGCTAAATACAAGGTTTTTTTTTTTTTATAGAACGGAATATTTATTAAACAAGGTGAAGGTGAACCCAACCAAAAAAGTTAGAGTACAATATCCCGAAGCTGTACAGGGAAAGACCGCCAATCAGACCATAATACAAAAATATAATGACGGGCGACATAAGAGACGACCCAGTCTGCAGCTGAGTTAGCATCCCTAAAGATATGGTGGATGATGATCGAAGTACATCCCTGTAGGAGGAGCCCAATATCCCGGATGACAGGATGAGCCGAAGGAAGCAATAATGACTGTCGAATCCACGAGATGACCGTCAGAGAATCTCCCTCGATGATAAGATGATCCAAGTGGAGAACCTGACGAGCATATCAGATTCCAGCCCATGCAGCATGCAGTTCTGTCGCAGGGACGGAAGGGTCAACAAGATGGACCCCACCAGCAGCATGGAAACCCAAGGCGGAGTCCCTAATGACGAAGGTAGCACCTCCGGATCTGTGACGAAGACTGCCATCAAAGTTGATCGTGAAGGATGGGGGAGGGGGTTCCCAAGAGATGAAAACTCGGTGGGGCGTTCGAAGAGTAAGGCGGGAACCCTAGAGATCCGTCATACTCCCAGTTGAACTGCAAAACTCAATAGTGGCAGCCGTGGCACGGTGGACCGTGACCAACGGAGACCATCTCACTGAGGTGAAAATAAACTCATTCCTGACAAGCCAGATATGATAAGCAATATAGGCCAGGATAGAAACAGACGGAGTAGCAGTGGCCGATCGCAGGATCCCGATGCATAAGTCATGGGAATCAGCACCCAGGGGAAAGAAATGGGCTAAGCCGGCTAACAGACACACATGCCTAGCTCGGGGACAGAAGAACAGAGTATGATCCTGGGTCTCCGGAGCATCCTCGCAAAGGGGGCATATATGAGAAATGTGCATGCCCACAGAAGATAGGAGGGCTCTGGTAGGAAGGCAGTGACGGACCACCTTCTATAAGAACAGAGAGATTCTCGGGTGCACCGAAATAGACCAAATCCAGTCCATCGGGACAAGGGAGGCAGCCTCAGGTGAGAAGATGGCCAGAAGGTCAGACATTAGCATCGTGGGGGCAGTTGAGTGCCTCCACACTCTGAATCCGGGCCTGGGGTGGTGGCCAGGATAATGGAGCAAACCCGGAGACCAAGAATATCTCCAAAGAAGGATCTGACGATCTCCTAGTCCCACAGATGCTGGCCCGGAAGACAGAGATCCATAATGGATATAGAATCTGTTGACTCTGGTCTTGATTTTGATGATTGACAAAATGTTTAAGTATATATGAGTACTAATTGTATTTTAAGTGTGTTTTTCAGATCTTAGTACTTATCTATATTGAATGAAGAAAAGCTTGTATTTTAGTTGAAAAAATTCTTAAATTAATAGAAAATCAAATATATGGACTTTGGAATTAATATGGAAGAACTTGAAGTGCTCAAAGTTTGATTTTTGTCAAGTTTCAGCAAGTTTCAGTACAGGCACGCCGAGTGTTGACACCTGAAATTCAAGTGCTGACACTTGAAATCCAAGTGCTGACACCTGAAATCCAAGTGCTGGCACTTGGAAACCAAGTGTCGACCCAAGTGTCGATACCTGGGAACCAAGTGTCGACACCTGAAGGTCAAGTGTCGATACTTGGAGGTCAAGTATCGACACTTACTGTAATGGCTAGTTTTTTTGAAGTGCAGAATTGATTCCAACTTGCTTCAAACGGCTAGTTTTTCATCCCCAACGGTCATAAACGGTCATCTATGGTTTGGAGAGCTATATAAACATCAAAAATCAAATGGGAAAGCAATTCTTTGGTGAGTTTCTTGAATATTCTTAAAGGATTCAAGAGTTGAGTGATTCAAGCCTTTAAGCTTCCAAGTTTTAAAGAGAGTAATCAAAGTCTACATCCACAAGCATCAATCAAAGGCTTCATCAACTTGAAGACCAGATCTTCATCAACATTCAAGGACTTCAAAGAGATATTTGCTTTATTTTAGAAAGCTTTTATTATATTCATTTATATTTGCTCTTACATTGTTTGACTTGAGGTTTTTTGTGAGCCTTGGAAAATCAAAGAGATTTTTGGTAAGCCTTTAAAAACCAAAGTAGTTGTTGGTGAGCCTTAAAGCCAACTAGGATTTTACTTGTGAGCCCGAAGCCAAAATAACTTGTTTAGGTTCTTGGTTATCCCGTAAAACCAAGGATGGTTGTTGGTGAGCCTTTAAACCAACTAGGGTTTGACTTGTGAGCCCGAAGACAAAACAAGTTATAAAGGTTGTTGGTGAGCCTAAGTTATAAAACCAAACTTAGTAGAATTCCCAAGGATGGCTTGGGGAGTGGATGTAAGTGCTTGGTTGGCACCGAACCACTATAAACATTTGTGTTTGTGTGATTGTTCTCCTTGTGCATTTATTTCTTTATTTCTGCTGCATTTATTTGAAATACACAAGCACTTGAATTACATTAGCACATACTTGCTTTAGTTCATATTTTAAATGGTACAAAAGTTTTATAAAATCCAATTCACCCCTCCTCTTGGGTTGCCTACCTGAGCCTACAATTGGTATCAGAGCAGGTGCTTTGTTTGAAAATCTAACGATTTTGAGCTAAAGTTCATGACAACCCTTGTAGGTATTAGTGTTAGACCACCGTTTTTCAATGGCACAATTACACATTTTGGAAAACTCGCATGCGCATCCATATTCAATCTATTAGTTATCATCTTTGGAAAATTATTGTTAGTGGTCCTCATATTCCTTCCATTTTGGTTAATGACATTTTCATTACAAAGCTCGAAGAGGATTGGAATGAATATGACATTAAACAAACTGAAATCAATGCTAAAGCAATGAACTTGCTTTATTGTGCATTGGACTTGAATGAATTTAATAGAATCTCTACATGCACATCGACGAAGGAAATATGGGACACACTTGAAGTTACTCACGAGGGTACTCTTCAAGTAAAGAATATTAAAATTAATTTACTTGTACATTCTTTTAAAATTTTTGAAATTATGCATTATGAATCTATTTCTGATATGTATACTAGATTTATGATTATTATTAATGAATTGAAAAGTCTTGGCAAAATCTATACTAATGCTGATTTGGTGAACAAGATTCTTAGATCCTTGCCAAAATCATGGGATCTAAAGGTGACGACGATCCAAGAAGCTAAAGATGTAGAAACCTTATCTTTGGAGGAGCTTATCGGTTCACTCATGACCTATGAGTTGAACTTATGGCAAAGGATAGTGGAAGCTGATGTAAATAAGAAGATAATAGCCCTCAAGGCCAAAAAGAAACTCAATACAATAATGGCAACTTGAAACGATAGCAAAAATTCAAGTTCGGATGATGAAGTTGCCCATCTTTGCTTCATGGCAAATGAGAAAAAGGTATGTGCTGAAAATGATTATAATTTTATCTTTGATAAATTGCATGATGCATCTAATGATCTTGTGCATGAATATAAATTGCTAAAAATTGAGCACAAGAAATTAAATAGGCATGTGATTCATTTTCTCTTAATAATACCAATCTTGCCAATAAAAATGATGATTTAAATGCCAAGATTGATATTTTGAAAAATAAAAAGAATTATTTTTCTAAAGAAAAAGAACTTTTAGAAAAAGAAAATATTGTTTTGAAAGATTTATGTGATAAAGTTTTGAATAAAAAAATATTTTGGTTGAGGAAAAGAAGCAAAAACTTTTGAAGAATTTCTCTATTCCTGCTTCTTTCAATTTATCTTATAAATGTGGTTTTAATGCTTATCCTTCTAAATTAAGAAAAGTTTGGGTTCCAAAAGGAGCCATAATTGCTAATCATAAAGGACTCAAGAAAGTTTGGGTACCAAAAATATCCACTTAGTTTATTTTGCAGGAATGTCTTGCAGCCCAACTTGAAGAAAGAAAGTTTTTGATAAATGGCTATACAAGATAATTTGAAGATGTGGACAAGCTACATTTTGGACTAAATGGTAAAAGGAAGGATTATGTACATTGATAAATTCTAAACATCTCCTTCCATAATTGAAAATGTAGTTAAATTTTTTGTTATAATTATTTTGAGAATTTGTTTTAAATGGTTAATTAGAATCAAGTTTAGACTTATAATCATTGGTTATGATTATTGTTACGGCCGTAGCGATGACGTGACATGTCTCAGATTTCGCTGGGCGTGATTCGAGCCACGTGGAGTTTTTCGGCGAAGTCTGGTGTGGCTCCGCCTCGCCCGAAGTCAAGGTTGGACCAGGCCTCCCTGCCGCTCCGCCAGGTGTCCACCCAGGAGGGGTCCACCTCGGTCGAAGCCGACGGCCTCCCTGCTCCCTCGCCAGGTGGCACCCTGAGACGGTCCCACCTCGGTCGAGGTCGAGCCGGGCCCCTCGCTCCTTCGCCAGGTGGCGCCCGGAGACGGGACCACCTCGACCGAAGTCGAGCACCTTCCTGCCGCTCCGCCAGGTGTCCGCCCAGGAGGGGTCCACCTCGGCCGAAGCCGGCGACCTCCCTGCTCCCTCGCCAGGTGGCACCCTGAGACGGTCCCACCTCGGCCGAGGTCGAGCCGGGCCCCTCGCTCCTTCGCCAGGTGGCGCCCGGAGACGGGACCACCTCGATCGAGGTCGAGCCGGGCCGCTTTGCCGCTCCGCCAGGTGTCCACCCAGGAGGGGCCCACCTCGGTCAAAGCCGGCGGCCTCCCTGCTCCCTCGCCAGGTGGCACCCTGAGACGGTCCCACCTCGGCCGAGGTCGAGCCGGGCCCCTCGCTCCTTCGCCAGGTGGCGCCCGGAGACGGGATCACCTCGGCCGAAGTCGAGCGCCCCTCTGCCACTCCGCCAGGTGTCCACCCAGGAGGGGTCCATCTCGGCCGAAGCCGGCGGCCTCCCTGCTCCCTCGCCAGGTGGCACCCTGAGACGGTCCCACCTCGACCGAGGTCGAGCCGGGCCCCTCGCTCCTTCACCAGGTGGCGCCCGGAGACGGGACCACCTCGGCCGAAGTCGAGCGCCCCTCTGCCGCTTCGCCAGGTGTCCACCCAGGAGGGGTCCACCTCGGTCGAAGCCGGTGGCCTCCCTACTCCCTCGCCAGGTGGCACCCTGAGACGGTCCCACCTCGGTCGAGGCAGGCCAACCTGTGCGGAGAAGCTTCCGAGGAGCAAGAGCACGAGCTCCAAGATTGCCCCTCGAGCCATGCGCGCCGCACCCCGAGAACAGCGCCTGTGCGGTCGGCAGCGACACGCAAAACATCACTTACATCGGCCCGACAGGTCCCGCAGTTGAGAGGCGAAGTCCTGACAAAACAGGACCCAATAACGGGCTTCATCGGCGCCTGGGAAGAAGAGCGCTCGCGCTCAGCCCAAGGTCTGGTCGGCGGTCTGACCGGCGCCCCCCTTTTTGCTCTTTCCTCGCTAGGCTCGGCAAGCGAGGCGGGGAAGCCGCCTGGTTCTGTGATCCAGAAGGGGAAAGAGATGGAGGGAAGGGGTTGGAAGCAATGAAGGAGCCTCCCAAGGGCGGCAAACGAAAGAACAGCATGAGGAGTTAAAAGGAAGGAAAGGATAGACGACAAGGTAAGCAAGAATTAAAGGCCGGGAGAGGAGATTCCGTTCGAGGAGCAGGATCCAAGATCCCGAGAGGGGCCTTTGGCGTAAGCTCGGTGGAGGAACTCGACCGGATTTCTTTTCTTCCTGAGATCTTTCTTGCTAGCACGGTCTCTAAGTCTGGGACTCCTTCAGGGGCCCATCTCGGAGATTCTGTTCCCTCTCGCCGTTCACTAACTTGACCATCGGAGCTCCCTCGCCAGGACCCCCGGCCAGGGTTTCTGACCTTGCCTTGCAGGTTCGAAGAGCCAGGAGACCCCAGGGGCAAGACGGTCTAGTCAGATCGGCTGCTCCGAAGCCACAGGCGCGGCAGCGAGAGATCGGCAACAATTATGAACTTTTTGATGTTGATGAATTTTATGTTACCATGATTAAACTTGTGATTGTAAGACTTATACTTGATTTTGATTAATGTATTTCATGAAAAATAATTTTAAAGATGAATATTGTTTTGAAAAATATTTTAATTGATTAATTAGAATCAAGCTTAGACTAATAATCATTTGTTATGATCATGACTATTTTAATGTAAATGGATTTCATGCTCTTATAATTTAAACTTATGATTATTAGACTTTCACTTGATTTTGATTAATACAGTTTTTGAATTATTTCAAGTGAAATGTTACGATTTATGTGCTTTCATTTTTGGCATCCATGCTTAAGTTAGAATTGACTTGAATCAAGTATAGAACTGGTAGTTAAGGGTTACATTTAAGAAGAAGGTATGTATATTGATAAACCCTTGCTCTAGTAGCTAGACTTGATATCATATTACTTCTAGCATTTGTATGGATATCAAATTATTTTAAATGAATTTAAAATCATGCTGAAAGTTTTTAAGTGGTATAAATGCTTTGTATTTTGAAAATCATGAATATCTTGAAAATTTCAAATCCTTGGTTTCAGACTTAGAATTTATGTTCCATCTAAAATTATCTGAAATTATGATGCATATGCTTTCATGTTTTATTCCTCAAATAAATGCATATTTTTATGGGGGAATAACATTTAGGAGGAGCAACTAAAAATTTGTTATCATATATTTGATGCTTTGAATATTTTGCTTAATATCATGCTATACTTATATTGCTCTGATACTCCTCCTTGTTTTCAAATCTAATTTTTTTAGTGGAGTTACATTCAAATGATATCATATTCTATAGGTATCAAAATTATTTTTAAAAAGAATTCCTAGTAACTGCTTCGGATTGGGTTAGTTACCATGGCCGTCTAGTCATAGGAGATAAGTAAGGCTTAAAGACCCTCTCTTCCCATTCAATGAGGTCTCTTATGATGTGTAGGGGTGCCACTGTATCCTTAGCCCATGAACAAGTAAGGTGAATGGATAACATACATCAAATCATTTTTGCATGTGCTTATCATTATATGGTATCATGTTCAATTTGTATCATAATTATTTGATTTTATACATTGATTTTGATGACCTACTTGCTATTCTTTCCGACTTCATTCTCACTTTGTATTGCCTTTCACCCTTTTTCATGATGTCAAAAAGGGGAAGAAAAATGTTAAATATGAAAAGGAAAAGATTGGATAAACATGAAAAATCTTTTTAGAAATGAAAGAAAGTACAAAAGGGGAAGAATAAAGCAAATTTTTTAATCTTAAAGAAAGAATTAGTAAGGGGGAGATTGTCTTAAAAATTTTGCATATTTTGAAAAATATTTTTTGAAAATTTTGTGGATCATATATTGAGGGGGAGCTTGGTGCTTATTGATTTTGAGTTTTCATGTTTATACTATTGTTAATCTTTTTAAGCTTACCCTATTCTTATACTTAAAGGTTTTGTCATCATCAAAAAGGGAGAGATTGTTGACTCTGGTCTTGATTTTAATGATTGACAAAATGTTTAAGTATATATGAGTACTAATTGTATTTTAAGTATGTTTTTCAGATCTTAGTACTTATCTATGTTGAATGAAGAAAAGCTTATATTTTAACTGAAAAAGTCCTTAAATTAATGGAAAATCAAGTATATGGACTTTGGAATTAATATGGAAGAACTTGAAGTGCTCAAAGTTTGATTTTTGTCAAGTTTTAGCAAGTTTCAGTACTGGCACGTCAAGTGTTGACACCTGAAATCCAAGTGCCGACACTTGAAATCCAAGTGCTGACACCTGAAATTCAAGTGCTGACACTTGGGAATCAAGTGTCGACACCTGGAGGTCAAGTGTCGACACTTACTGTAACGACTAGTTTTTTTGAAGTGCAGAATTGATTCCAACTTGCTTCAAACGGTTAGTTTTTCATCCCCAACGGTCATAAATGGTCATCTATGGTTTGGAGAGCTATATAAACATCAAAAATCAAATGGGAAAGCAATCCTTTGGTGAGTTTCTTGAATATTCTTAAAGGATTCAATGAATATTCTTAAAGGATTCAAGAGTTGAGTGATTCAAGCCTTCAAGCTTCCAAGTTTCAAAGAGAGTAATCAAAGTCTACATCCACGAGCATCAATCAAAGGCTTTATCAACTTGAAGACAAGATCTTCATCAACATTCAAGGACTTCAAAGAGATATTTGCTTTATTTTAGAAAGCCGTTATTGTATTCATTTATACTTGCTCTTACATTATTTGACTTGAGGTTTTTGGTGAGCCTTGAAAAACCAAAGAGATTTTTGGTAAGCCTTTAAAAATCAAAGTGGTTGTTGGTGAGCCTTGAAACAAACTAGGGTTTTACTTGTGAGCCCGAAGCCAAAACAAGTTATTTAGGTTATTGGTTATCCCGTAAAACCAAGGGTGGTTGTTGGTGAGCCTTGAAACCAACTAGGGTTTGACTTGTGACCCCGAAGACAAAACAAGTTGTAAAGGTTATTGGTGAGCCTAAGTTATAAAACCAAACTTAGTGGAATTCCCAAAGGTGGCTTGGGGAGTGGTTGTAGGTGCTTGATTGGCACCGAACCACTATAAACCTTTGTGTTTGTGTGATTGTTCTCCTTATGCATTTATTTCTTTATTTTCGCTGTATTTATTTAAAATACACAAGCACTTGAATTGCATTAGTACATACTTACTTTAGTTCATATTTTAAATAGTACAAAAATTTTATAAAACCCAATTCACCCCCTCTTAGGTTGCCTACCTAAGCCTACATAATCAAGAGTATAAACAGATATAAAGGTAGGCCATCTGCATAGAGGTATCCCCAAAATTCAAGGATCCTGGAAGAAACGAATAGACCAGCCATCCCCAATGACCCCGAAATACAAGGTTTTCAATCTAGTGAAAATCACATACCATCAATGATATTAAATTATTAATTCTTGCATGTAGGTCCCATTCCTCAGGAGAGAGGGCATCTGCCATTATCCTCTCTTGGCCACCCCAAAAGATCTGTACCACAAATACCAACAACAAAATAATAAAAATCAGCCTATATTTCCACTACTTTTAAGTAGAATAGCGGGAGTAAGGGTCGAACCCACAAGGACTTTCGAGTTATCTAGAAAAAGAAAAAAATAAACTAATGTTGTAATTGCTAAAAAAAATAAATAACAAAATAACAGAGATAAAAAAATAATTATCCGTGAAAACAATCAAGATATGATCTATTTTAAGAATACAGCGTGTACTCGTGGATCACGGTCCGTCCCTTTAAGTATAGATCAATCAAGAATTTCCTTCACTGAAAGGACTTACCTCAAATGTTAAACCTTATCCCGAATCTGCTTCAAACAAAATAAAGAAAGAATATGCATCAATTAAAAAACTATCTTTATTTCATAAAGGAAAAGATTACATCAAATGAATATCTTTAACATAGAACCCCTTTTCCCAAACTTGATGGAGATCGGGCTTCCAGAGAGATTCTGCAGCATAACTGAGTAGTCGGATGAGATCAGGAAGTAAAACTATGTTGGGGATTTCTCAAGAAGTGGATCTGGTGGAATGGAGAACGAGGAACGAGAAAATGGAATGGAAGGAAATATATGGAAGTGGATGGTCGAGAAGATGGAGGCAGGGAGGAATGAGATGGAGATCTCTCCTAGGTATTTTGAATGCTCTTCTTTTATAGACAGAAAGAAGTACGTAGAACCCACGTGGAAATCGTGGTGGTTTTCCATCGCAATCCGTCGAAATAGCCTCGGTGTTATCTGCTGGATCGCCGCACCTACCTCAACCGCTTCCGATGCTAATCCTCATCCCGTTGATTCTGTATCCTTATCCTTGCACCCGCTCACCTAATCCCAGGTTCCGTTCCAATGCTCCTGCTTATCCATCGCATGATTTCCGTGACTTCATTCCAACCAACTTCTTCTCGGCAATCCTGGTCCCTCTCCCGACAATCATTTGGTCCAACACAGACAGCAGCGAAAATGGTGGACAAGCAGCAACAAAGATGGAAGATGACCGTGAGAGTGGGAAGATGATCGGTGGCAGGCCGCTCTAGTCTCGATTCTGGGCTATAGAGGGCTTCTCTTGTGCTTCTCCGGTTGTGAGGAGGGTCCCGACAATGAGGCAATGGCAAGAAGACCCTCACAGTGGTGGCCATGGTTGTGATGAACTGAGGATGGCACGGCACGGCTGGCAGTTGTGCGGAGAGAGGAAGACAGGGGACTGCCAGTGGTGACTGGTGGCTCTGGTGACCTCTCCAGCCGACGAGAGGTGTGGGAGAATGTCGGGCCGATGATGTGGAGTCAAGTGGTGGCTTCGTTGACCAATTCCAGCGACCGGAAAGCCTAGAATGGGCTGGCGGTCCATTGTTCCAACCGTGGACCGCTGAGAATGGCTGCCTGTGGTCCAGCCTACGCTCTATAGACCAATGAGTCGGTCCATAATGAATCGGCTATAAACTGTTAAATGCTGTTCCAAAAATCGTACTACTTTGAAATCCATGCTAAATTCTTCTAAAATTGATTGTGGGCTCATATGAATCTTGATTTGGATCCGGTTTGTGCCATTGGACTCCATAAATTGAACTCTACAAATTGGCAACTATATTTCCTAAAAAACATTGATAAAAGTATCAATTTTGAGTAAATAAAGATAAATTAATTATTAACTTAATACTTTTATGTATAATTATCAGACTCCGTCTTCTGACGAGGAGGAGGAGGTTCCTCTCGCCATCCATAGGAGCCTTCGCCTAACCGGAGTAGTCATAGGTGGACCTAGGGCCCCTCCAGCTCCTATCTCTTCCACTCCTATTGCTTCTTTCAGGTCTTCCCGTCCGACTGGGCCTTCTGGCGTCGCTTCGACGATGACCAGGGAGGATCTCTATGTGATTCGGGCCACCTACGGGATCCCAAATTCTGTTCGGCTCTCGGTTCCGGGACCAGAGGAGCGGGTCACCTCTAGTGGCCCAAGTCAAATAGCCCTCTACGAGGAGTTCTTTCTCAGGGACCTTCGTTTGCCTTTTCACCCCTTCTTTCTCTCTTTCCTCAACAACTACCGTCTTGTTCCTGCCCCGTTGGCCCCCAACGCCATTAGGGTTATTAACTGTTTCATTGTTTTCTGCCACTTCCACAGGATTGTCATCCCTTTCTCCCTGTTCAGGACCTTCTTTATCCTGAAACGCCACCTGACTGAAGATGGGTGGTGGTTTGTTTTTCCTCGCCCGAAGGGCATAAAGTTTGAGCATCCCTCTTCCATCAAAAGGTGAAAGAGTAAATTCTTCTTTGCTTCTATCGAAGGGAGGACTGGGTCTGGAGTGATCTGAACCGGATCCCAAATCGAAACTCCCAGGTCGAGGCCTCTGATCAGGAAATATACGACCAGCTTATTTCCAATCAGATCTCCTCCTTCAAGGTTTTGCTATCAGAGCAGAACTTGTTCGATACCGGGATCAACCCAATCCAGGGGCTAGGTGAGTCCGGGGGGATGTCTCTTCTTCCATGAGTCCTTTTCGGTCTGCTGTTGACCTTTATCTTCTTCCTACAAGCATGAAGTTCTCGACGGAGGAGCTTCTGGAGTCTGCCCAAAGGAGAAGCCTACCATCCGGGCGAGTGGTCGAGCCGGCCCTCGGGCCTTCGAGGCAACGAGCCCAGCTCCCGACCCAAGAACCTAGCGTGGGTGCACATGCCAGGCCGACTGTTGCCGTTGCGATCCAGCTTCCTGCAGTCATCGAGGTGGACATGGAGGGAGAAACGGTGGTGGAGCGACCACCGACGACGCCACCACCTGTGGCAACAAACTCCCCCCTGCTGGATGAGATGCCTTTGGAGGCAATTCCCCCAGACGCAGCGGCGCCCCCAACATCAAGGAGGGTTGCTATCCCGGGCGGCCTTGGTGGAGGCTCAGGGGGAACTGTGACTCCTACTGCCATGGTTGAGGCGGAGCCTGCTCCTGTCACTGAGGAAGTCCCACCGACGAGGGTTGCAGAGGCCCAAGGGGGTGCCGGCACGCCTACCCATCATCTCGGAAAGGACCCTACAAAGGGATAGGCTCTGACTTCCTTCTCGAATCTTCCTTTCTGTTTCGGGACTGCCCGACTTGTCATAGGTCTGTTGATAATCCATCTTTTTCATGCAATATCAATGAAGTCTTTTTGCTCCATTGAGTTCTTGTTTTTATGATTACCTCGAGTCTCTTCAGCAGCTGCCTGTCTTGGGAACTCTTCAGTTAAGCCAAGAGCTGGCGGATGGCTTAAGGGGGGCCTGAGCGGCCATAGGAGACTATCAAGTTAGGGCACTTGACTTAAGGAGTCTCGAAATTATCCTCACTGGTTCTGAGTCCGGCCGGTGGAGTGTGGGCCTTCAGGAGTGCCCTGCGTTGCCATCACCAAACTGGGGTCCAGTGGGTTGAATGCAAGGCTTCTGAAATTTCCCGGCTTGAGGTGCCGAGCTGTGAGTCAGGCGGCAGATGGCGGAACTTCTGGGGTATCCCGCTGACATCTCCGGACTATGAGGACGGCAACAGGTGTGGGGCTTTAGGAGTTTTCCGGTTTGAGGTGCCGAGCTGTGAGTCAGGCAATAGATGGCGAAACTTCTGAGATGTCCTGCTGACATCTCCGGACTATGAGGATGGCAGTAAGTGCGAAACTTTAGAAGTTACCCAGCTTGAAGTGCCGAGCTGTGAGTCAGGCGATAGATGGAAGAACTTCTGGGATGTCCCACTAACATCCCCGAACTGTGAGGAGGCAGCAGGTGCGGGGCTTCAGGAGTTTTTTGGCTTAAGGTGCCGAGCTGTGAGTCAAGTGACAGATGGCAAAACTTCTGAGGTGTCCCGCTGACATCTCCGAACTGTGAGAATGGCGACAGGTGCGGGGCTTCAGGAGTTTCCCGACTTGAGATGCTGGGCTTCGTAAGTTTCCGAGCTTGAGATGCCGGGCTTCGTAAGTTTTCGGGCTTAAGGTGCCGGGCTTCGTAAGATTCCGGGTTTAAGAGGTGCCGGGCTTTGTATGTTTCCGGGCTTAGAGTACCGAGCTTCAAGAGTTTTCGGACTTAGAGTGCCAGGCTTCGTAAGTTTCCGGGCTTCAGGAGTTTCCAGGCTTGGAGTGCCGGGCTTCATAAGTTTCCGGGCTTCAGGAGTTTCCAGGCTTAGAGTACCATGGATGCTGAACCGTGAGTCTAGCGATGGACAGCGAGACCACCGGGATTTCTCGCGAACATCTCCGGACTGTTAGCACAGCAGATGCCAAGCTGTGAGCCTCGCGATAGATGGCGGGACTTCGTTGAGTCATCGCGGACATCTCCGGACTGTGAGCATGGCAAGAGCTGAACTAAGAGTCAGGCGGTAGATGGTGGGGGCCTTTTGGAGTCTTCACGGACATCTTCGGATTATTAGCACAGCAGTTGCCAAACTGTGACACTCGCGGTAGATGGCGAGACTTCGTTGAGTCACCGCGGACATCTCTGGATTGTGAGCATGGCAAGAGCTGAACTGAAAATCAAGCGATAGATGGCGGGACCCTTAGGGCTTCCCGATTGACATCCCTGGACCGTGGGCTCAGCATCAGGTGCGGGGTTTCAGGAGTTTCTCGACTTGGACCGCCAGGCCTAGGGTCGGGCGATGGTTTTCTTCCAAGGCAAAGACAACGTTGCACTAAAAGAAATATTTTATTAAAAGGATGGAGCCTTACATTATTAGCGGTACATCCTTAGACTTTTGTCATTCCGAGCCCGCGCGAACTAGGCATCGTCAAGTTCGGCGAGATAGTAGGCTCCAGGGGGAAGGATCTCGACTACTCCGTAGGGACCTTCCCAATTTGGAAAGAGTTGGTCCCCTAACATATCATACCCATGGCTTCTCGGTGGGCCGATTGTCGACCACAGGGACAGGGGAAAAGGCCACAAGTGCCTGAGGCTCCGCCGGGGTCTCGCCCCCCATGAACTTTCCGAGATAGCCCCTTTTTATAAGATCTTCAATTTCTTTTTTGAGGTGACGGCATTCCTCGATATCGTGGCCGTGGTCGTGGTGGAACCAGCAGTATTTTATCTTGTCACGGCCACCGGATGGCCCCAGTGGGGGAGGGTGACATAGGTAGCACTCACCCTCAATCTTCATGAGAATCCTCGACCTCGGGATGAGGAGAGGAGTATATGTTTCTTCCGGAACGGGACCGCTCTTTGGCTTGGGCCTCACTCAGGAACTCGGGTTTGGCCCGGGCTTACGTGCCCTTGGGGCTTCCCCCGGGGTTCGTTTCTCTAAAGGCTTCCCATCCAGCTCTCTCCTGGTGTGGTCCGCCTTCTCGGCATGGATATACTTGTGGGCGCAGAGGAGGAGGTCAAAGTACGTCTTCGACGGCTTCTTGTTCAGGGAGTAGATCAAGCAAGAAGTCCGAAGCCCTCTCTTTAGCACCAGCATGGCAATGGGCTCATCCAGATTGTAGATCTCCAGTGTGGCAACCTTGAAGCGGGTCACATAGTCCCGCAATGACTCGTGGTCCTGCTGCCTGATGGAGAAAAGGCTATCGACTTCTCGCAGCACCTTTCGACAAGCGTTGAAGTGTGCCACAAACTATTTTTCCAGCTCCGCAAAAGAACTGATGCTCTCGTGTTCAAGGTAAGTGAACCAGACTCGAGCAGCCTTCCAAAAATTTGCAGGGAAGGCTAAGCAGAGAAGGGCATCTGTTGCCCCTTGGACTCTCATGAGAGCCTTGTAGCTCTCCAGGTGATCGAGGGGTTCGGCGATCCCATCATAGGGATCCACCTGGGACATGCAGAACTGACTCGGAATCGACCCCTCTTGGATCTCTCGGGAGAAGGGCGATCGAGCGTCATGGCCCACCGGCTCGTGGGAGGAGCCTTGCATGTTGGCAAACTGGCGGGACAGTTCCGCCAACCTATGCTCTTGTTCTTCCAGGCGCTTCTCTACCATGCGCCCAATAGCCTCATCAGTGGAGCCTTCCGTTGAGGCTGCTGGAGAGGACGGAGGCGATCGCTGAGGAGGGTCATGATGGGGGGCCTTGCTCTAGCAACATCTACGGTGCCTGAGAGTGGCGCACTTCAAGACTGAGGACCGGCTCTCCCGATCGATGACCCGCTCCTCTATCGCTTTGCCAGGGTCCGAAGGCTACCCTGGGGATTAGTATGTCCTGTGGTTGCGGTGGCCTATCCTGGAAGGAGCGCAAGCTACCACAGGGTCGAGCGACTGGGCCGCGGGGGTCTCTGGTTGTTATTGTGTGGCTAGGGACCTGTGTTGATGCTGCAACTACCGCACAGCCATGGTCAGAGTCTGCATCTGCTAGACAAGCGCGACGAGCTGAACGTCCGTCGGGAGCGGTTGCGATGGAGTGGGGAGCTCCCTTTCTAGGCTGCATGGGCCTTCGTGAGAAGGAGGACCTCCCATGCAGCTGGTGGAGGCTTCCCGCGTGCATGTCACCACCATGCCTCAAGTGGAGCTGCTTTATGGTGGGGGGTCTAGTTTGGCTGACATTTCCGTATCCTGCTCCCCCAACCTTGTGTGCCAATCTGTTACCGCCTGGACCATCATGGCCTGTAGCTCCGGCGCGGTGTCGGGCGTCACCCTCCTCGTCTGGAATCTTGCGCGCGCACCTGGACCCCTGCAAAAGAATAGAGACCCGGGCCAAGAATTTCGGCGGGAGCACTCCAACGATCAAGTCAGTGGGCGAACCAGGAGAACAGATCCTCCTCGATGGATCTCGGTGAGGTCTCCACATTCGGAGGTTATCTTTTAAGGAAAAGAAAGTGAGAAAGGAGTGTCAGCGGAGAAAGAGAGCCTGAGCAAGGTTAGCTGTGTCCGTGGGATTCTTCCGATTTGCTCTTCCCTTTTGTGTGCCGACGATTACCTCGTTTACCCCTTGCTTGCTGTCCTCTTGCTTGCTTGTCCTCTTGCTCGTTTGTCTCTTCTTTTCGGTCGGAGGCCCCTTTTTAGTTTGTTATGGAGGGACTATGTTGCCCCTTAAGCTTGTTTCCCAGATGTTTCCTTCTTGAAGGAGTCCCGAGGATTGACATCTAGTAGCATTCGGGGGCTATGTATGAGCTCCCCTTTCTCCCTTCATGGCGGGGAGTTATGTTGCTGGCTCTGACATTCTGATTGGTCGCCATGTTTTGATAAGCTTGGCAGAGCATTGGTATGCAAGTGGCCGCCTCAGGGTTTGAATCCTCTGGCACGACTTTCTTCTTGTAGATGTGCATACGGTAGGCTGAGGGACGCCGCGCCTCGAATGGGGTGTTCCTTCCCGATCGGTGTAAACCAAGGCCTGAAAGGACTCTAGTGCTCCGATGAGGCATCTCCCTCTGTAGGTTTCAGGCGGCGGGCCATCATCTGTCAGTCATACCATCCCAGTGACGGGGTCTTGATGAAGACAATCATTTTCCCGCTATGATTTGAATCTCTGTCGTCCTCCTTCCTCCGATTGATAATAGTATGAGCTCGATCTCGGCCGGGAACTGACCTCAACAGAGAGGGCTCACTTTGGCTCCTCACTTGAGCGCTATGCTCAAGTGGCACCTCCACCTGCCAGCCGGCGTCCAGATGAACTCCATATCAGTAGATACAGCCACATCAATGGATATTAATTAAATATAAATTAAATATTAAAAATATAGATATAAATCTAATGATTAAATTATATAACTATAAAATCAAATATATTACAAAATAAAAAATAAATAAAGCAAATAACATATTAATATATTTATAAAATTAAATAAAATTATAAAAAACTCAGATATAAATTGAATAATTATTTATTCATATCTATTTTTATTTTTTTATAAATATAAATATAAATATAGATATCCATATTAATTTCTTATCTAATTTTTACCCTCCAACTCTGCTGTATCCTTCAATTAATATTGTATCCGTCCATCGTCATTTAACAGATCACCCGTCTCAATCAGGAAACGACAGCATCCCATTTCAAAAACTGATCACCCGTCTCTACCTTCCCGTTGGAAAACATACAATCTAGAGAAAAACACCGTCCACCCGGACGACAGTCTTTAACCAAGGAATCCACCGATAACCTTCCACCAATATCCAAAAATGACTTTTTCCTGCACTTCTTCGAAAAAAGGCTTGTCCACTTTGATCAACCTTTCTTAAAGAGTAATTCTTTTGTGCATCGCATCCGATGCAATAAATACAGTGTGATCTATATCATATATTTTTATTGATTCAAAAATATTTATTATAGTATGATTGAATAAAAGCTAAGATAATTAATATTAATTAAAATTTTTATCCAGACCAAAATATCTTTACGACATCGTAGTTCAAAAACTATGACATCCCAGTTCAAAATCTACGACATCCTGGTTTAAAAAATGATTTAAACTCTTCCTCCAGAACCGAGCTCGGTGGACGTGCTGGAGGGGCTCCTCGATCGGGCAACCTGCAAGAAGTTCTTAAGCGCCGGAGGGACTTCGGTGGGGGACACTCCGATGTTTAAGTTAGAGAAAAATTAGAGCAACAGAACTCGAAAAGAGGAATCAAAATGGAAAAGAAGAATGTTGCCCCTCACGAAGGTCTCCCGGATGCCTTTTATAGACACGGAGCACTGCCAAATTCTGTTGGAGGGCAGGCTGAGAAAGTCCAGAAATGCTCCCAGGGGAATAGGGATGGTTACGACACCCTAGTTCAAAATCTACGATATTCTAGTTCAAAAACTACGACACCCTAGTTCAAAAATGACATGAAATAATATTCCGACATCCTATTTCAAAACTTACGATACCCTATTTCAAAACCTACGATAAAATATAAATTAAAATCTGAAACAATATTACGACATCCTAGTTCAAAAGCTACGACACCCTAATTCAAAATCAAAAACTACGACACCCTAATTCAAAATCTACGACATCCCTGCAGAAAAATATAAATTAAAACCTGATACGATATTCTAGTTCAAAAACTATGATACCCTAGTACAAAACCTAGAACATTCATGCAAAAAAATATAAATTAAAATCTGAAACAGTATTACGACATCCTAGTTCAAAAGCTATGACATCATAATTCAAAAACTAAGATATTTCTGCAAAAAAATATGAATTAAATCTTGAAACAATATTACGATATCCTAGTTCAAAAGTTACGATATCCTAGTTTAAAATCTAAAACATTCCTGAAAAAAAAAAAAAAAAAAAAAAAAAAAATAAAATAAAATAAAATAAAATTGAAAAGAAAGATATTTTGATATGAACAAAATTTTAAATAAAAATTTAATAATAATTAATACTAATCACGTACTGACAGGATACGTTTGAATTAAATAAACGGGCTCAATTTTCTGCACCGCACGCGGTGCATGAAGACTTTTCCTTTCTTAAAAGTTTGTAAGAAGGAAAACCATTTCCACCGTTCATCAACGCTAAATCTGACGCCTCTTCGCAGGAACACCTGAGCAATTGAATCATACATCCGTATCCCATTCGATTAAAATATTAGCCAAATTTTGGTGGCCTACCGTTTCAGCAACTATTATTAAACCATTAGCCTTGCACCTGCACAAAAGGCTTAGCAAAGCTAAAACATTGAAAACCCGTCCCAAGAAAAGCCCGTCCAACCTACCTGATTGACCCCACTCTTATCCACCACCACAATGCGAAACAAACTTCCAAATTAAAAAAGCAAAGAAAGTTTTCCCCACAAATTTTTACATCAAACAACTTTCCTGTTCCACGGACATCCAACTTCCCCATTTCCAGCCACCGCCGTTCAGCCTCACTCCGCCGCCGCGGCAGCCACCGGTCGCGCGGGCTTGCCGTTGCCCATCGGAGACGCCGGCGCCCAGTTCCCGAAGACCTTGGCTATCCTCTCAGTTGGGACCAGCGGCATGCACCGTGCCACCGCGTACCCCTGCTCCGCCGCGCACCCCACCGCCCGGTTGTACTTCTCCGACCAGTACGCCACCGTGGGGACCACGATCTGCGCCACCTGGGGGAACAGCGGGAGCCGGTTCAGGAACAGCCACGCCGCCACCGCGTACTTCTCCGCCACTGGCTCGCACTTCTTGTACAGCGCCCGGGCCGCCGGCTCGTAGCGCTTGCACGCTGCCCTCACCATGCCGGCCGCCGTCGCCAACACCCCCGACCGCCGGACCTCGCCGACCACGGACCGCGCTACATTGGGGGCCTTCTGCGCCGCAGCGTACGCCTGGGCCGATGCCGACTTCAGGCGCGTTGGCACGTGCCGCTCTAGCTCCTGCACCGAGCCGTCCACCTGTTACGTGACAACACGAACAATCACCAGACCGACGTCATCACGGGCGAATGAAGGATGTTCCAGAAAGCCTAAAGGGCGCAAAATCGCATCGAAGCACTTAAGCACCGCCAGGGGACACGGCGCACGACGGCCGAATCACGAAAATTCTAGAAAGCCTCCTAGCATCGAAACACTTTACGTGCACCAGGGGCCACGGTGTATGACGGAGTATTGGACGGCTATCCCGTCCGAAGACTATTGGAGCTACGCAACGTACGTGACAAGGCCTCCAACCGGGCTGATAAAATTTTCAAGTCCGCCATGGTGACAAAAAAAAGGAAAGAGTACCATGAAGCGCTCTTCGCCAAGGACTGCGGTCGCAAAGGCCTGGGACAGAGGCCACCTGTCCTGATCTAACGGAACAACAGAGGTTGGTCGTCAAGCCACGCTATCATGCGCAGCTAGGGGCCAGGATGGCTAACGTGTGCCGTCTGATTGATCCGGGCGCATGCTAACAGGCGCCGGCCAGATCCAAGGCGGCGGGCGATTGCCGCAGATCGGCGGATTCCGGCGACCGGAAGCTACAGGGCGACGTAGGACATGGATCAAAAGAAACTGAGAGGGAAAGAGGGACTAGGAGTTTGCTGACCTTGCGATCGACGAACTTGAGGAGCTCGAGGGGGACGTCATGGAACTTATCGTAGACGGGACCAATGACGGTCCTGACGGTGCCCTCCACTGTGTGGACGCCTGGCTTCAGCGGGCCGGAGTTCTCCTTGGCGAAGTCGTAGAGGCTCGCCAAGTACATCACCGCCTGCATCGCCGCCACGTGCACGAAATCCAGGTACTTGAACTTCGGCTCCTCATGCTCTTGGCTCTGCATCACAAAACCCACCATCAAAACCCTAGCCCCTACCACCTCGAAGAAGATCCAAAACTCATGTTTCTCCAAGAAATCAACGAAGAATTTGTGAGATCAGGAAAGGACTTACAATCTCATCGGATTGGTGGTTGGATTTGGCCATCTTCCAGTGACTCGATCGATCTGGAAAGAAAACCCTGACTCCAAAACCTAGCGAGAAAGAGGGAAACGGAGAGGCGAATCTGAACAGAAGCCCAAGGAATAAGAGGATTGGTTAGGCAGTAATACACGGGGGGACTTCTTATAGACGACGCTCTCTTCTTGTTCCATCTACGTCCCATCGAACGGCTGTGATGGGAAAGCTCGTGCCGCCGGCGTAGGCCGGTTCGTATTAGTGACCTTCTTGGGGGACTGTCTGACGTGGCATAGATCTAGCCTCCAAGTTCGTCTTAGTCATCGATGGGGGGTAGCAGCAGGTTCTCGAAGGATCTCGAGTGGCCGGTCTGTTCACACTTCACACGTGCGAGGATAAAACGTGTCGGCCAGTAATGGAGGACCTGGCGATCGTACGTTGCCGTTAGTTTTTTTTTTTTTAATAATTAATTTATTTATTATGTAACGCGTTGCCTTCTGTCGTGAAAAAACTCTCCGGGAGCAAAACCAAGGATTCAGGGACGCTTGGGCTTTTGCTGGGATAGCCCTCTTCAAGAAAAGTAGTGTGAAAAAAAAAAAAAATATATATATATATATATATATAATAAAAAATAATAAAAAATTAAAATAATAAAAAATATTATTTTTTTTTTTTGAATAGTTTTTATAAAAATATATATTTTTTAAATTAAAAAAATTATTATATTTTTTTTACATGTTTTATAAAATATCTAAAATCTCACGCATTAAAAAGATATTTTTATTTTTAGTTACTTATTAGTTTATATTCCTTTCCTTCTTAATTCTTTCAAATTGGAGGGATTGAAAACTTTGTTTAATGGAGGGGAGGGAAAGGGACATCTTTTCCTTCCCTTATTTTTTCGAAAAATTAATATCAAAACAAGGGAAAGTTAACCATTCCCTTCCTTTCCCTTTTGATCCCTCCATCCAAACAAGGCCTTAAGGCATCCATAAATATTTTGTTGTCTTGTGCAATGATACCCTTAATAATAAATTATTATTATTGGTGTTGAACTTCAATGATCGATTCCTACTATTAGAAACCACCGGTCGATTATTTTGAGCATCTAGAAAATAAGTTCTTGATCAAAAATTTTCTGGTAAGGAACACTTTGATGCTTAAATCAAAAGAATTCAAGCAACGGATAGAGAATTTTTAGAAAAACTAAGTCATAATTACTTCACTTTCTTGCTTGTTTACAGAGATCCTTTCTTATTCGTATTTATAAGCATTCATTTTCATAGAAGTTGGTTAGGAGAAATTTCTTACAGTTAATCTCAACGTCATTTTGTTGAAACTAATTTGATCTCATTATAACGAATGATTCCCACCATCCCAATTTTTATTGACCGGTAGGCAAAATTTGGTATTGATCCATTTGGAGGCACTTCACCTGATATTTCTTTAACTTGACTTGGTTGGACTTTATGAGTTAGTCGGATAGTTGTGCTTCATAGATAAGTCAGTCAGATTTTGTATCGTTGGCTTATCAGTTTCTTGGCTTTTAGCTTGTTACCAATTAGTCCGATTGTCCCGTCATAATACTTGCTCCCCACTCCCAATTTCAATATATTTTGTCATCTTTGAAAGAAGGGAGTTACAATGATGTTTTGTCACTTTTGAGTTTTTCTCCTTTTTTTATGCCGGTCATTAATGCATCCTGGTGAGTCATTTTGTTGCCAGAGTCATTGTCGAAGGGGCATCTTTTAATGATGGTAAATCTCGAAATCAGCTAGTAGAATTGATTTGTTTTCTTTTTGGGTGCATCGCCATTGCTAGGTATCAAATTCTTATTACCAAAGGAGGCATTCTCATGGATCAAGACATCGCATCAGTTTTTCCTCCAGTGGATTCATATCTTCAATCAGGATCCTGGTACGTGGTACGATCAGGGCTGTCTTACGTTGCTTGAGGAAGAAATCATAGCCGTTGATGTCTTTGATATAAAGAGCTTCCTCCCTTTTCTTGATTTTGAGCTTTTGTCATTCTAGGAAGTTCTTCTCTCCGTCTTCCCCTGATATGGCAAAACCGATGACGTGTAGCACACCTGGATCCAGCTGGCAGCCAGTAGCACCGCGTCAATCTCCTCCTGAGTTCCTATGCCAGGTGGCCATGCCAATGGCTGTGCCCATCTCGGCTCGAGCTCGGTACCTTCGCTCCTTCGCCAGGTGGCACCCTAAGAGTCGAGCCCACCTCGGTCGAAGTTGAGCACACCTCTGCTCCTTCGCTAGGTGGCTCTCCAAGGATCGAGCCCACCTCGATCGAAGTTGAGCGCACCTCCGCTCCTTCACCATGTGGCACCCCAAGGGTCGAGCCCACCTCGGTCGAAGTCGAGCGCACCTCCGCTCCTTCGCTCCTTCGCCAGGTGGCACCCCAAGGGTCGAGCCCATCTCGGTCGAAGTCGAGCGCATCTCCACTCCTTCACCAGGTGGCTCCCCAAGGGTCGAGCCCACCTTGGCCAAAGTCGAGCGCACCTCTGCTCCTTCACCACGTGGCTCCCCAAGGATCGAGCCCACCTCGGTTGAAGTCGAGCCCACCTCGACCGAAGTCGAGCGCACCTTCGCTCCTTCGCCAAGTGGCTCCCTAAGGGTCTAGCATACCTCAGCTGAAGTCGAGTGCACTCTTCGAAAGCATCGAGAAGGACAAAGGCGCCAGCCCCAAGATCGCCGTCGAGGCAGACGTGCGCAATGCGGCGCACCCAGTACGGCGCCCCCAAATCTATAATGGTGTGTGTAACCTCGTTTGCACCAATTTGAGAGGAGCACCCCAATCGAGACGTCAGATCCTGCAGCTGACCACCTGAAACCCCCCGAAGGAGAAGGCCATGCGTTGGGTCTCAGGCCCAAAGGCTGCTGCACCCAGATCGAGGTTCCGCCTGATTTCCCCCTTCATGATAACATACCAGGCGAAGCATATTCACAAACTTAACTCCCCACTATAAGAGGAAATGATCTCGGGAGAGCGGCCAACAGATACCGTTGACCTCCAAATCTTCCAAGGAGGGCAAATCGAGGCACTGAAGCAACCTACGACCTATAAAGGCACCAACGGGCGAGAAAGAAGGTAAGCAACAGAAAGAGGGCAAACACACGAAATAGCGAGATGAGTGACTTGAGGCAGGAAACTCTCAGGAGACTCTCAGAGCGAGAGTCCCCGTGAGCACAGATGCCACAACTCAAGCACCTCTCCCCCTGATTCTCTCCTACTCAATCCCTTACTAAAAACTCCTCTAAGCACGGTGACCGAAGTGAGATCTTTCTTAGGGGATCTGTTTCGCTTTGCCGTCCACTGACTTGATCGTCGGAGTGCCCTCACCGGGATCCCCGGCTCGGATCTCTGACTCTATTTTGTAGGTTCGGGAACTCCAGGATTCCGGAGTAAAGGGGCAGACATCCGGCGCTACCTCACAGTTGCAGGCCACGATGCTAAGGTCGGCAACACCCCCGTATCTTCTTCTTTCCCTTCAAGCTTTTCATAAGTTAGCTTTCATCTCTTTCCTTTTTCTTTTCCATCATGGTTAGGTTTTTAAAGGTCTTTGCCACTGGCAGATTTTCAACCCCTAGGGAAGAGGTCGAGAAACAATCTTCTGGTAGTTCTAGTCTATTGAGGTTGAGAGGTCCTCACATAAAGGATCTCCATCCTGATTTAGTTAAGAGTTCTCTTAGTGAGTCTAGGGTAAACATCTTGTAGGATTACTACAAGATTCTGCAAGATTTTCTAGTATTTGTCCCTCATTTTGGTGATAGAATAGATAGATCTCCTCCCGCTAGCATAGTTGTATATGAAAAATACCTTAAGGCATGTCTTTATTTTTCCCTTCATCCTTTCATGGTTCGGCTTTTTAACTTGTATCATATAGTTCCTGCACAGCTGACTCTGAACAGTATTTGGGTCATCTGTGCCTTTATTGTCCTGTGTCATGATCTTTAGATTAAACCTGGGACCTCCCTTTTTTGCTCACTCTTTATCCTGAAAAAGGATTTTCATAGCCAAGGATGGTGGATCATCGGAACCCGTCATGGTCGAAAGTTTATTTCAGGACTTCTATCTGCCATTCATGGATGGAAGTCCTGTTTCTTTTTTTTATTATCCGTCCAACCCTAGAGCTTCGGTACCGAGTACAGGGAGCCCTGTCTAACCCCAAACGATAGGAAAAAGGTCATCGTTGCTGATAAGGAGGACTACGAGAGGCTTCTAAAGGTTAAAGTTTCTCTGATGAAGAAGTTATTAAATGAACAGAGCCTCTTCATCGCTCAGATTAGCATGTTTCCTAGTTTAGATACTTTCCGATGGATGAGTCATACTCTTCTTTTTCTTTTACTTCTTTTGGTAGACTGACCTTTATCTTTCTTCTCTTACAGACGAAAGCATGAGGTCAGACGCAAGAAAGCTCTACCAGGCCATGCGAAAGAGGCAAGTTACTGCCCCTTTAGAGGAAGGTCATGGTCCGAAGAGGGTGCGGATAGCCACTGCACCTTCAAAGGTCTTAGTGAGGGAGATTGTCCCAATTGTGGTGAGGACGATCTCAGACGATGACAATATTCCACTCGCCGATCTCTGACTGAGAGCTTCATCCACTGGATGACCTTTCGAGTAGCCGTTGATCCCTCCACCTACTGATGCTTCCTCGTCACAGGTTGGTTAGCAGGATAGGGGCAAAGCTCTTCAAACCAGTGTAGAATCCAGAGGAGATCAGCAAGCCAAAGATGAGCTAGAGCAGTTCATTGACTTCAGTATTTTTTCTAACAACTTAGGGTTGGAGAACCCCGAATTGACTCGTCGGCTATTGAAGGTCATCATTCTCTTGAGGGACTGGAATATGACAAAGACTCGTCACTTGGATGATATTATTCTATCTATTTATCCAAGCCTCCTTAAGGTAACCTCCTTTTTCATTTCTTCTTCTATCTCTTTTCCAAAGTATGAATATTGCTTTGATTTTTGTCGCTTTGTTTTAGTTCATCCACGAGATTTCTTTGATTAAGGAGAGCATCTCTGGCTTTGCTGAGCTTAGCCAAAGTTTTTGTGACCAGTTAGAGACGGTAAATGTTGAAAGGGAGGTCGCCGAAGAATTGAGATGAAGTTTAGAGGAAAAGCTGGAGAAGAGTATCGTCGACAACTTCATTTTGCAGAAGGAGTTGAAGATGACACAAGACAAGTTGGTCAAGGCTGTGGCCAAATTAAAGAAAAGAAGAGATTTCTTTCATCAAAGAATATGATAAAGGAGTTGCAGTTAAAGGCCAATGAAGCCTCAGCCCAGAGATTAGCAATCGAGGAGAGGGTTGTGCTCGTAGAGAATAGAGCCTACCAGGCAGTCAAGGAGTATAAAAAGTCATCCACCTTTGAAGATGAAATGACAGAGGTGGGGGTTGCTAACTATGAAGTGGGCTTCACCAACTATCGGGAGAGGGTTTTAAAACTTTTCCCTGACTTTGACCTCTTTAGCATCATTGTAGGCGAAGACGATGAGGAAGGGGGTGATAGGCCGATAGCAAAAGAACCTAAAATTGCCGCCTCCCCCGAAGTCACTAAGCAAGCTGAAGGAGTTATCCAAGGGAGCACTGAACCTGAACCAGATACTGTTGAAGATCAATCATAGCTTGTAGCTTTCCCTTTTTGTATGAGTTTATTTTTGTATGAATATATATATGTATATGTATCAAACTTTGAAGCATCAATGAATCTTCTCTTTTTCTCAAAATGTTCTTTGCATTGTTGTCTTTGTGTGTAAGAATTCCAAGTATTATACCTTCGGTATCATTTACTATATTCTCAGCAAATTTTATTTTTAAAGTACTAACCTTCAGTGGATTTGGTACTTTTGTTCATAATAACATTCAAGTACCAAGCCTTTAGTAAACTAGGTGCCTCAAAACACATATGTGTTATATATTCGACAGATTTAGATGCCAAGCTCCCTTTAGATTTTGAGTAAGTACCTAATCTTTGGCAGATTTGCGAGATTAGATGCCCAATCTTTATTAGATAGTAATATGCCAATCTTTTGACAAATATTTCTTTTGTCGGGAATACTGATTGAGTCGATTGGTTAGACCAACCCTTTATTTGATCGAGTTGGTTGGGTAGGCTAACTCTTTATTTGTTGGATATATCGATTGAATTGGTTGGTTATGCTAACTCTTCATTTATCGGACATATCGATTGAGTCGGTTAGGCCAACTCTTCATTGTCAGACATACCAATTGAGTCAGTTGGTTAGGCCAACTCTTTGACATAGGGATTATTAATATGTTCTCCAAGAAAAATATCCAAAAGGAGAGCTTTATTATTAGTATATTCATTAGTTTTCTACATTCCATGGCCGAGCAATCCGGTACCCATCCAAGCTTTCAATCCTGTAAGTTTCAAGACATATCACTTCAGTGACTCGATAGAGTCCTTCCCAGTTAGGAAAAAAATTTTCTTGTTATGTTAGTCTGGATATTTTGGATCTTCACAATACTAAATCTTCAGGTCAGAAGACTCTAGCTTTGACCTAAGAATTATAATATCGGACGACTCTTTATCGATTTGTGGCCATTCTTATATGAGCTTGGAGCCTTGTTCCTTCAAATAGGTCTAGGTCTGTCCTTCGCCATTTTGAGTTTTTTGGTTCTTTGAAATGATCAATTCTCATGGATTGTAAGTTGATTTTCACCGGTATCACCGCTTCACTTTCAAATGTCAAGTTGAATGGTGATTCTCCAATTGTAGTTCGAGGAGTCTCCGATATAGCTATAGGACTGAATTTAGCTCTTTGATCTAGAGTCTTTTTGTTTCATTCAGTCTTATCTTTAGACCATGGAGTATCATCTGGTTGGTCACCTTTATCTCACCATTTGATTGAGGATGTTTGATGGAGGTCAATTTATGAAGGATGTGATATTGTGTGCAGAAATCCTTGAACCTCTAATTATCAAATTACCTTCCATTATCGATGATAATTGTATACGGGATCCTAAATCAGTAAATTATATAATTTCTAATGAAGTTTTTAACCTTTCTCTCAGTTATATATGCCAAAGGTTCAGCTTCAATCTATTTGATAAAATAGTCGATGGCTACAATAATGAATTTTCTTTGACCAGAAGCTAGGAAAAATTGATCGAGAATGTTGATTTCCCATTGAGCAAATCGCCAGGAGGCAGTTAATTAAGTCGGCTGGCTAGAAGGACACCTTTGGATGTTGGAATACCTTTGGCATTGATCGCACAATTTGACAAAGTTGAATGCATCCTTTTGGATGGTTAGCCAATAGTATCATTAGCAAATTATTTTGTAAGCCAGGGATTTGCCATCTAGGTGATCACCACATATACCTTCATGCACCTCTCTAAGAGTATAGTCAGCATCTGAGGGCCCTAGGCATTTTAATTGAGGTTGTATAAAAGATCTTTTGTAGAGAATCCTTTCTATAATTACATATTATGAAGCCATCCACCGTATTTGTTTGGCTTCAATGATGTCTTTAGATAATATTCCTTCAATCAGATACTTGATGATGAGATCCATCTAGCTAGGCTATTGCTCTATCTACTGTACTGCTAAGCCTTCTTCAATATTGGGGGTTTCAAGGTACTCAATATATATCCGACCGAGAGAGTCAAGGGTAGTGGTGGCCAATTGGGAAAGTATATCGGCTTGAGAATTTTCAGTCTGAGAAATATACAATATCTCAAAGGAGTTGAACCCGGTTATGAGAGTTTGTACTTTCTTTAAATATTTCATCATGGTAGCATCTCGAGCTTCAAATTATTCCTTTACTTGCTTCACAACCAATTGAAAGTCCGTGAAGACTTTAATCTTCTGGACCTTGAGTTCCTTGACAATTTTTAACCCGGCTATGAGTGCTTCATACTTAGCTTGATTATTTAATGCATGGAAAGAGAAATGAAGAGCATACTTGACAATATCTCCTTCAGGACTAGCTAGAATCAATCTTGCTCCACAGCCGAAAGAATTAGATGCTCCATCAATATGGAGTATCCGTATAGAATTGGAGTTTTCTTCAGCCGCTTCTTCTGCATTAGTTATTCTCTGACTATCTTTGCTCCAAGTATATTCAGCAACAAAATCTGCTAGCACATGTGCCTTCATTATCAGTCATTATTGATAAATTATGTCAAACCCATCTAATTTGATAGTCCATTTGGTTATTCTTCTTGATGTGTCAGAACATTATAGGATGGCCTTCAACGGTTGATCTGTTAGTACTATCATTGAGTGAGCTTGGAGGTAAGGTCTTAGGTGCTTTGCTACTGTGACCAATGTATAAATCAACTTCTGTGTTTTTGGATATTTTATTTCAGCATCATGTAACACTTTACTAGAATAGTAGATTGGCTTCTGAATGTTGTTGGACTCTTTTCTGATAAGCACTAAACTAATAGCTTCATGCAAAGTGGAGGGATATAAGTATAAAGTTTCTCCTTCTTGGAATTTCGATAGTAAGATGGATTGATCAAATATTTTTTCAGTTCTTCAAAGGCTTGTTGGTATTTATCTGACCATTCAAAATTTGTTATTTGTTGCAGAGCTTTAAAGAAGGGCAAATACCTTTCAGCCGATCAAGAGATAAATCAACTTAATGAAGCAATACACCCAGTTAACTGTTGCACCTCTTTTTTATTTGAAGGATGTCTCATGTCTAGGATTACTCATATCTTCTCAGGATTGGCTTTCATTCTCCGATTAGTGATAAAGAAGTTGAGAGATTTTTTTGATCTTACTTCGAAGATGCACTTAATTGGATTTAACTTCATCTGATCGTTTTGTAGTATACTAAAGGCTTCTTCTAAGTCCTTGATATGATCGGATGCTTGGATGCTTGGAAGCTTTTTACTAGCATATCATCAACGTAGGCTTTCATATTTCTTTCAAGTTATTTTTCAAAAATTTTGTTGATCGGTCATTGGTATGTTGCTCCAGTATTTTTCAGATCAAATGGCATTACTTGATAGTAATATAGCCCTTTCTCAGTTATGAAGGCTATCTTTTCTTCGTCTTCTGGGTCCATACGGATTTGATTGTAACCTGAGAAGGCATCCATGAAACTCAGGAGCTTATGCCTAATAGTGGCACCGACTAGCTAATCTATTCTTGGCAGAAAAAAATTATCTTTTGGGCAAGCTTTATTGAGATCGGTATAATCAATATAAATTCTTCATTTTCTATTTGTCTTTGTAACCATTACCACGTTGGTGAACCAATATGGGTAATGAACTTCTCTAACAAATCTAGCATCGATAAGCTTGCTTACTTCTCATCAATCAGTTTCTATCGCTCTAGGGCAAAACTTCTTTACTTCTGTCGGACGGGTTTATACCTTGGGTCAACTTTTAACTGGTGAGTAATAATTGCCAAAAGAATTCTAGGCATATTAGCAATGACCAAGCAAAGATGTCAGTGTTGCTTCATAGGAAATCAATCAGTTTTGACTTCATTTCTTCGTTTAGCAGACTTCCAACTTGTACGACCTTTGTCGGGTCATCTTTTTCTAATGGCACAAAAATAGTTTTTTTAGCTGGTTCACCGCATCATTCTGCCTTCCTTTGACCATCTATTCTAGAGATATTTCATCAACTGATTGCTTGTCTTGAATCATTAAGCATTGTCGCCACTATTTGTTCTCTTTTTATTTATTCGACTTTATTCTTAGTTGGAAACTGTACCAAAAGATGATAGGTTGATACGATTGCTCAAAATTTATTCAAAGCTGGTCGTCCCAATATGGTGTTGTACACTGAAGATGTTCGAACAACCATAAAATTGATAGGGAGCATTTTCTATCAAGGTTCTATCCCAATGGTTACTAGGAGTGTTATTTCTTCCTCCACCCTGATCGAGTTTCCACCAAATCCTGTTAATGGTATTGAGATTTTTTGCAACTTATCTCTAGATAGGTTTATTTTGATAAAAGTATCATAGAGTAACACATCGGTTGAACTTTTATTATCTTTCAAAACTTTTCTTACATCATAGTTTGCTATAATGGTTGAAACAACTATAGGGTCATCATGGGATATTTAAATACCTCGTAAATCATTATCAGAGAAGCTGATAACATTAATGCTTTGATGTCTTTTTGGAGCATCTTCTTCAGTCCCTTCCTCAAATTTGATTGGCGATGTATCATGTCGACCATTCCATTTATGGGTTGTTGATTAAAAAGCTCTGTTCCATCCATAATTTTCTTTTAGGCAGCAACCTTGGCTCGGTGCTCTTGGCTATGAACATGCTTTTCTAGATATCCATGTTTGATCAAATTTTCTATTTCATCTTTTAGCTGGATACATTCTTCAGTGGTATGTCCGTGATCATGATGGAATCGGCAGTATTTGTTCTTGTTTTGTGATGTTAGAGGTGCCCGCATTGGCCAAGGTATTTGCAAGAAATTCTCCTTCTCTATCTCCATCAATATCTTCTCTCTCGGGAGGGATAGGGGAGTATAGGTGTCAAACTTGCTAGTCAAATTCTTTGGCTTCGAACTTTGTCATCAAGCTAAAGCAAGCATTATCATTATTAAAGGGTCATGAATCATCATTCTTTTTATTCTTCTTCTTTGATGTCGATCTCCCTTTGGCTTAGCATCGACTTGTAGCTTACTCCTTGGATAATGTATACTTTTGTATGCATGCCATTAATTCTAAATAACTAGTAAAAAAATTTTAATCCAAAAAAAAGTAAACGTGGATGACCGAAGCCCTTTCTTTATTGCTGACAATGCTACGTGTTCATTGAGATCTGGGATCTCAAGTATAGCAGAGTTGAAACGAGCCACGTATTCCCTCAAGGTTTCTCCTTCATTTTGTTGAATGAAAAAGAGGCTATCCAAATTGCATGGCATCTTTTTACAAATCCTGAAATGGGCCATAAATAGTTTTTCCAACTGACTAAAGGAATGAAGAATACCTGGTTTGAGGCTCAGAGTACCACATCTGCATGGCCTTCTTCAAAGTTGCTAGAAAAGCAAGATAGTGGAGGGCATTACTTGCACCTTGAATCATCATATGGACTTTGAACTGTCCAAATGGTCCAGAGGATGGGTAGTTCTATCATAGGATTCTAGTTATGAGATTTTGAAGGGAGGTGGGATCACTTCTTCTATAATTAATTAAAAAAATAGAGGTAGTTAATCATAAGCAACAAGTTATTTGTTGCTTCTTCGTTGGTCGTCGAGCTTTGCGATTTATAGCTCTAACCTTTGGAACTTTCTTTTGTAATCGTCATGTCATTGAATCCCCTTACTCCGTCAAGTACTTCCCGGAGTAGAGTCCCTTGAGGATTCAGAAAGTGACCTCAAATGTTTTCCTTTAAGTCGGTTTTCTCCATGTTCATAATGTCAAGAATTTTATCGTATAGGGGATCGTTGACCGAGGGAACATCGATTTTAGGAATATTGACTTGATTCTTGGCATCGAAAGTCTCTTAAAGGAGATCGTCGGCTGAGTCTAGAGGCGACTAATTGCTGTTATCCACTGATTGCTACTTCCTGAAGAGTTTGAACAGTGGCAATTAGAACTTCCATTTTGTTCAAGAGAATATCGATCTACTGTTGCCCCATGCTCATTGTGGGAGATACATTATTGTTCTTTAGTGGAGGGTTTGGTGGATCATTCTTTTTAGACGATTGACGATCCCTACTGGTTAAAGCATTTTGCACTTTTCTCTTCATCATCTTCTCTATATAGATTCTCTTTTCTAAATAGGAGGTGGCTTAGCTCCTCCTACCTAGTGTACTAATCTGTTGATGCTAAACTCCAATGATCGACTTGTACCATCGAGAACCACTGGCTGATCACCTCGAGTACATGTAAAACAAGTCCCTGACCGGAAGTTTTCTAGTGGGGGATATTCCGATACTTAAGTTAGTAGAGTTCAAGTAATAGATAGAGAATCTTTAAAGAAGCTAAGTTAGGATGACTTCACTTTTTTACTTGCTTGTAGATATCCCCTCTTATCCATATTTATAGGCGTTCACCTTAATAGAAATTGGTTAGAAGAAGCTTCTTACAATTAATATCAATATCATTTTATTGAAACTAACTTGATCTTATTGTAACGAATGGTTGTTATAACGTCATTCTATTATGATAACTATTCCTATTCTTGCTATCCCAATTCTTCTTGACCAGTCGATGAAATTTGATTATTGATCCATTTTGGGATAGTTCACCTGATATTTCTTTAACTTGAATTGGTCGGACTTTATGAGTTGGTCGAATAGTTGTGCTTCAGAGATGAGTCAGTCAAATTTTGTATCAATAACTTATCAGTTTCTTGGCTTTTAGCCTTTTGCCATCAGTCCGACCATCCCATCGAAACAATTACATTTAACTCCACTCCAAACCTGGGCACTTATCGACCTCTTGTGCCCACTTATCTAAAGAAGGTGAGAAATTATTATTAAAAATTTTGAATGACTAAAATATTATTTTTTATGAAAAAATTATGGCATTCCATGGCTAGGTTATGACATCCCGTGATCAAGTTATAAATAGAACATTATAACCTAGATATCATAAGATTGAGAGATATTTTCATCATTGAAAAAATTTTAAAAATTTTTCGATGATAAAAATATCTCTCAATTTTTTGACATCATGTTCACAAACTTGGCTACAAGGTATCATAAAAGGAAGAATATTTTTGTCATTCAAAATTTTTAATGAAAAGATAAACTGCAAGTATTAAATACTTATTTGAATGACAAAAATGTCTCTTCTTTTTATGACACTTCATGGCCAAGTTATGAATACAGTGTCATAAACCTATTTATACGAAGTCATAAGGCTAATGGATATTTTCATCATTAATTTTTTAATAATAAAAATATTTCTCAGTCTTATTATCTTGTGAACAGGGTTATAACATCATGTTCACAACTTGACCACAAGATGTCATTACCCAACCATGGATGCCATAACCCAATAATAAGATATCATAATTTTTTATAAAGAAAAGGTCATTTTCGTCATTCAAAATTTTAATGCAAAGATAAAACTTAGGTATTAAATGTGCATTAAAAAAGAAGACTTACATGTCCCAATCAGGTTATGCAGTATATTTTTTCTCTATCGCATGCACTGTACAAAAAATTTCTTAAAGAAAATATATTTACACATGAGCCACACTAATGTGCATGGCCCATCCAATCTATCTACATTGTCAGCCTCATGAAGTTAAAAAGAAAATATATTTGATTTATTTTTAGGATAAATTATAGAAATATTCTTCTAAGTTTAATTTAATTTTAGTTATGTCCTTTTAATTTTAGTTCAGTTTTAAAAAGTATCAAATTAATACTTCAAATTTTTAAAATATTCTAAAATAGCCTTATCATTTATTTTTGTTAAAAAACGATATCACATGATCATCACATGATATTGTTATTTTATGAAATAATTAAAGTACATTTCTACTTCTCTTTCCTCCTCTTCGATTGCTCCCATCCTTCTTTGTCGCTAACGCCCCTCGTTCCTCTTTTCCTTTCTTCTCATCCCCTTTTCCTCTTCATCGTCTTTTCCTTTCCTCATCCATTAATCCCACCCTTCTCTTTCTCTTCTTTCCCCTCCACCTTTTCTAATCCCATCCATCTCCTTCTCTTCTTCCTTTTCTTCCAATCCCATCCATGAAACTTTCAATACCTCTTTACCCTTCCATGCCAACCTCTATGACCTCTCCCTTCCCCTCTACAGCGACTCCCTCTACCTCCACTCCTTTCTCGCTGGCAATCTTTTCTTCCCCCTCCTCCCCTTTCTTCTCATCCCTTTTTTCTCCAATCCCACTCCTTTTCTTGCTCCTCCTTCACCAATCCATTCCATGAGGCTTTTAATACCATCCTTCCCCTTAATGTCAACCTCCACGACTCCACCCTCCCCCTCTACGATTAATTCCTCCACCTCTATCCTTTCCTCACCCTCCCTCCTCATCCTCTTATTCTTGTTATCATCATTTTCCCTCCTCTTCCTCCTTAAATCCCATCTTTCCTCTCTTCTTCCTTCTCCAATCCTATCATTTCTCTTTCTCTTCTTCCTTCTTCTTTAATCCCATCCATGAAGACTTTAACATGCCCATATTCTTCCACAGCAATTCCCTCCACCTCCATCCCTTCCTTGCTAGCAATCCCTCCTATATGAGTAAGGGACATTTTCATTCATTGTTATGATAAACTAATATCATTTATTGATAAATAAATGATATGATTATTTTAAAATATCTTAAAAATTTGAAAGATTAGTTTGATACTTTTTAAAGTTGAGTATGTGTAAGTAAAATTGGACTAAAGTTGAAAATATGTTTCTATAATTTATCCTTATTTTTATTTATTTTTATGGTTCTAATCTATTAAATATATTTTGATAAAATTTTATTAATATTTTTTTTTACAATATATACTTGCTAAATACTAGAATTTATGCAAAAAGATATACAAAGATGCATTTCCTGAGACTCACCTTTTAGAAGATTGCCATCCAAGAGTTATTGCCCTTATAAAGGTGGTGCAAAGGTCAAAAAAGCATAGCTCTAGTAATTAGAATGAGAATTTTCTCAAAACAATAAAAACAGGCAAAAATAATGCATCCACATATTCATGAAGCAACCAAGCTATCTTAAAAGATCACTCTAAACATGTAGCTTTGGCCATACTTAGACCGGGAGAAAGTGACCTCCGAGCCTATGTTGGATCATTCACCAACCTACTTCGACAGATATATGATGGCACACACACTGGCTTGCCATGGCAGACCTATATTGGCTTGTACACTAACCTACATTAGAAAAACTATATCAATCATGGTACTGACTTACTTCAAACAATCTAAGAGAGTTGCCAAAAATTATAGTTAAGCTAAAAAATTGAGTTATGCTGAGTAGAACACTTATAAAAATCAAGTAAGCAAAGTTGAGATAAAAGATGATTCATTCCATTTCAACGAAGGAGGTTACTGAAAATCAAAAAGAAAGGAAAGTATAAAATAACTACTCTTTAAAACCTGAGCTAGAATGACAACTTTCTTACTCTTCTCCTTCTTTCCCCTTCGAAAAAGACCTTTCAGTGGTGAATTCTCCAAGAACAATTATTGAGGTCAACCTTAGGAAGCAGCTTGCTAACCATCATTTCATAGGCGATGAAGCCTTTCTTAAAAAGGAGTCCATGATGGACTCCAGCCCTCATCAAGGAACTTTTGAGAGTTTTGAATTCAATGATGGTCTACCACACTTCCTCCTTAGCTTGGACAACCCTTTCCTTGTCTTAAACAGCCTTGTCCTCTACACAGATTAACATCCCCTCAATCTAAGAAGTTCTGCCCTTTATCTCTGCTACCTAGCCCTTGCCCTTTAGATAAGCAATCTTTTCCTCATCTTCCTTGATATGGGTGACCTCCTTATCAATCTCCTTTTATATCACCACAAGTTTGGCCTTTAGAAAGCTAGTTTGAACCTCGATGACATTGATCCTTATCTCAAAGAGATGAATTTTGTGTTGATGGTTGAAGCCATGGGAGTCATTTTTTAGTCAAACTTTCTTTGTTAAAGTGGAGTTTGAACAAGACTCTGTCTGAGATTCCTAACATGACTCTTTAAAGTCTGGCTGTCATGGTTTTTTAAAGGGCCTGAGATGCGAGAGAGGGGTATGCATTGAGAGATCCAAAGGAGGACTTTTCTTAGTATAGAGAGATAATATAAAAAAAGAAAGAGTCCTTTGTTAAAAAGTGAGAGTTTCTTGTGTTTTTTCTCCAATTTTGTATTTTTTGTGCCATGGATTGAATAATGGAACATCGAAAAGGTCTTACCTGTGGACTAGGTCAAGGATTGATAGGCCGAACTATATATATCTAGGTACTTTCTTTTCTCTTATTTTTATATTACTAATTATCTCTCTTTTGTGTTCTACATTTTATTTAAATTTATTTCATCTACAAAATGATTCTGTTTCTGCTATGCTTATGTGCTATGTGGGTTAAGGTGTGCTCGGTTATCTCTCAGCTAGTTTTTTTACTTTGATCTTGGCATCCGTCATTGCCTTCTCGATCAGTGACCACTATGTCTTTGCCTAAGCTCTTGCCTACTTGGCCTTATAGACTTGGCAATTAGGGTTCTCCAACTTGCATTGGTAAGAGCTAGCAATCTCCACCAACACTCATGCAGTATAGACCTTTTGTGATTGGAAAGAGGAAGGTCAATCATACCAGTTTAAGGGGAACTCCAAAGTTCTGAAGCCTGCATCCTCACCTTGATGGTGATGTGGCATGACAAGGAGATAAAACTCTTAGTCGACTGCCTTCAAAGCTCCTCCTCATCCTCTGGTAGCATGAACCCCCAAACCATCTCCCACAAAATCTAGGGCTCACTATTACAGAGCACAAAGTCAGCAACCCTGACTAACCAATCTGATCCAAAAGAAACCAACCTAGTGCTTTACAATAAGGACTAAGATGCAGAAGGCAAATCATGTAAAATTCTAGCAGCAGTGGTTGAGGCAGGTGCTAGCCTAGTCACTGGTGCTAAATTATAGGAGCCTCAATAAGGGTTGCCGAATCATGAGTGGCCTTAAGAGTAGCTATCGAAGCTTGAGTAGCCTCCAAAGTGGCAATAGAAAATGTAGCATTTGCTAAAATTTTTTTGGAGACATCAACAAGGATTGTTTCCTAACAAACCTCATTAAACTTCATCATTATGAAGACATAGATAGATAGGTCAGCAACCCAAGTACTTACACTCAGAAAGAAATAAAAGCAAAGCAAAAAGATTTATGCTTAAAATGAGCAATGCTTAGATTGGTACTATGCACTAAGGCCACCTTGCAAAGCAGCTCGACCAAAGTTGGAGCTTTTCATTTGATGAAGGATGTCAAGGATACCTGCTTCTCATTCAATAGGATGGGGAAATGGCTTGGCACTGTCACGTCCTGAATCTAGCACCGGAATCGGCTACACGACCGGCCGCACAAATCCTATATTTTATCCTAGAGATCATGCAAGGCCTAGGTACACAAGAGTCATTCATTTAAAAATCACAGCAATTGTATCAGCATGAATTAAAAGTATGAATATAATTAAACAATTACTTTATTCAAATCGAACTACTAATGGTCCACTGATCCATAATAAATATCAGCAACCGAAAGATTACATAAAATAACTAATAAACTAAAAGTTGATGTTCCGTCTCACGCCCAGCCTAAACCTTTCTACGCATCTTGAGTCTCTGAAAAATCAAAAAGTAGGGGGTGAGCTATACAGCCCAGTAAGATTTTCATATGATCACACCAATAATAATATATATTTTTGAAAATAGCAATACCAATATATCATGTCATGAAGTCAAATAATCCAAGCCTCATTTATAACAAAACCTTGATAACTTTACATTTTTCTTTTAGAATTTTCATCAATTAACCTTTATCTTTAGAGTTCTGGACTAGCCACGATCATGTACCAGCCCATGACTGGCAACTGCAAAGCGACCATGCATAATGTGGTCGGTCCTGCTTATGTACTAAGTCCGTGGCTTGGCTGTCCCACGTACTAACTGCCTGTGGCCAGCTCCCATGTTTAAAACCCATGGCTCAGGCTGTGTAACCACGGTGCTATCGTAGCATGGCTAGTCCAAATACCATATTTACTTCATTAACACTTGTCAAAACATGTTTTTTATGATTTTTCAATAACCAGTGTCATGGTCCAACCCATTTAATAATTGATATCGTGATCCAACCCACTCGATAACCGATGTCATGGTCCAACCCATTTAATAACCGATATCGTGATCCAACACACTCGATATCTAGTATCATGGTCTAATCCATTTAGCAATCCAGTATCATGGTCCAACCCATCCGGATATCAATTTTCTTTAAAACATGATGCATGAAATACCGATGATAATAATAATAACAACCACAATATCCATCACAAGAAATCAACTATGCCATGCGATATAACACCATGCGTGCAAATGTGTATATATATATATATATGCTTAGATCAACCAGGCCATGTAGAATACATGCATAAATAGATGATCAATACAGATTCCTTACCCGAATTAGTCCGTACCCAAAATTCACGCAATACTTTCCTGTTCAGGAGACTATTCTCTTACAATAAATAAATTTATTCAAATCAAATTTTTAGTTGCACAAATTTTGAGAAAAACTTCCCAATCCTCTCTCTCCTATAACAATATATTATTATTAAAAAAAATCTTTATTCTCCCTCTTTCCTTCTCCTTACGTTCTCTCTCTTTCTTTCTTTCTTCTTCTTCTTTTTTTTCTCCCGACCCATCCTCTGTTACTCCTCATCTCGATCGATCGAGTTGGCCTTCCCCTCCCCCGCTGCTGACGGCCGAGGAAGAAGTTCATCGAGAGGAGCTCGGCAGGCCAGAGGGGACGGTGGCGATGCAACCACCGAATCCACGGCCCCCAACATAAATCAACCGAAACAAAAAAAAAAAATTTGGATTCAACCCGTTTTGATCATAAAAGAACCCTTACCTGGCTTTACCGGTCTCCTGGATGCTCGGCGGAGAGGAGGAACTGTGGGTGGGTAGGGCTCGATGGCTCGAAACGACGGCGATGAGGGAAAATTTAAAGAAATTTCCATCAATTCTCCATGTCGTTTGGAAAACCAACACTGCCCGAGCGAGTCCCAATCCCTCCTGGACTCATCGCCGACCAGTTCCCACTCCCCTCACGACTCATCCTTCAAAATTTTTGGCAAAAGTGCCGGCCGGATAAGGGTGAGGAAGCCTCCCCTGTTTCCGACTCCGCCACCGCTCATCCTCGTCTCGTTTTTCTTCCTCTGGTTTGGGTTGAAGTTGGCTGGGCCTGCCGACTTCAGCCCAAGCCCATATATTACAGGCACCTTCTTGCTCGTCATCTTCCATGTGTTAGAAAAAACCATGGAATTGTCAAGCTTACAAAGAAAAACTAGACCTTCCAACCATGGATAGAGAAAGGGACAAATATAAGGACATTGTAGTTTTTCATGCAAAAAAAATACCACCATCCCTTGTTTTGAACATGCATCTTTGCTTGGAAAAAGGCTCGAAACAACCCCATAAATGGAACAAGCCTATGGAGTCTTAAAAAGTAGAAAAGCCTAATGATCATCCTCTTAGAATTGAGAAGGAGGTGGGTTGGAATGAGATGGTACTAAGCCATCAACTATGTAATAATCTGAGGAATTGGGAGCCTCAACCCTACCCCTAAAGTTTTCTCATTGAGGGCAAGCTAATTCTCCCAAGGTGACATCATCTATTTAGAAGGATCAAGCAACTTAGGATGAAGAACTTGGTTTGGATCCTATCAAGGTCGAACTCTTCCAGGATGCTCTTTTTAGCATCTGAATCAAAGACAACCTCAACCAAGACCATACCTAAAGCCATGGAAGCTTGGTCAAGAGAACCCTAACCCACTTTCTCATTATCTATGGACCACTCCATAGATCCATTACAAGAGGGAGAAGAAAGGGAAAAAAACAAAAATAAGTTCCTAAGAATCTAAATAGAACTAAAAGAAAACCCTCCCAAAAACTAGGAAATCTACCAAAAAGTGCAAGAAGCAGGTTAACCTCGATGAGGTAATAAAATCCAATGGTAGTGTTTTGATACAAAAAAAATTATTTCTGAAATAAGAATATCAATTCTCAAAGAATAGTTATTCATCCTTGTTATTCCATTTTTTTGTTTGGTTAGAAATCTAGAATAACAACTTTATTCTAATATAATTAATGCTGTAGGGCTCACCACAGAAAGAAAATGATCTAAAATAAGCTATTCCATGGTTCATCATGGAATAACCATTCTAGAATACCAAGGGTTGACCAGAATAACTTATTATAGGTGGCTCATCTTGATTTTCATAGCTGTTTGGAGGAATAAGCTGGAATAAAGACTTATTCTGTATGGAATTAAAGAAACCGAATACCACCAATGAAAACAAGGGAAAGAAGCAACCATGGGAAGCTCTTGGCCACTCTTGCTTGTTCTCAGTCTCTTTCTATTCTCAAGCACCAGACAATAGACAATCCAAATAGAGGAGACGCACCAATCTCCTGTCTTATGTAAAGCCTCAGATAGCTTAGATTGGTCCTAGTTGACCTACCTACTACGCCAATCTTTGTCACGTGTCACTTGGGCATTCACCCTAGATGGTCACTTGGATCATTAGCAAGATTATCTAGTCATCACCTTGAAATTCTAGCAGTGAATGATGTCACTTTAGGAAAAGCAAATACTGACACATCCCTTATAAATGAAGTATCTAAAAGATCTCTCAAACGAAACCAACTAGATCTTAATAACTGGTTTCAAAGCTCGACATCATGGCTCGCCTAGGTTGATTGACTTCACCACTAAATCTACTTCCATTTCTCAAGCTAACAAATTAACCCAATTTCAAAAGTTGAGGGCAAGTAATATGCCTTGAAAACAATCATAGCTAATATATGCGGTGGACTGGCTAATGAGAGCTCACTATAAAGCTTTAACCAACCAGTCAAAGCTTGCCACATGGTTGACCCTAGAGGCATGCTAGGTCCCTTGAATATCTTGCACTTCTCCTAACTGGTGATAGTTAGACCACGGTCATGAACGATTTTCATAACTGCATGATGAACGAGCAAGATATGCAAAGTGACATGCACAAGCAAAATGCTCACATATGATTTTCAAAACATACAATTTGTTACTATTACAGGGAGATATTTTTGGAGTCTTGAACCTAGAGTAGCTGGGACATCTTTATATTGGATCGAGATATTAAGCTGAGGCATAGTGGCTAAGGCATTTTCATATAAGCCTCAAATGAGGTTGGCTAACCTATATGCAGAACTAAGACCTTTCATACCAAGCTATCAAGTTCTACTTGAGCCTTATCATCCATGTGGCTTGCTCTGATACCTCTATTAATGGCCTCCTGACATATATAGAAACTGTGCAGAAGAGGTCAAAAATGATAAATATCCCTAGGGGAAGCATATAAAGGTCAAAATCCCATGCTTGCTGTCACCAATAATGGCCTCCTCATTTTACGGTAATAACTGTTAGCATTAATGATATTGCCAGAAACCACATTCCTCCTTGTGATCCTTGAAAGCATATCATAGTGATAATCTTGTAATGGCGCAATCATGGCCTGACATTCCTAGGATCGTCTGTTCTGCTCATCTCTCTTCTATAAAGTCCCTAGGCCTTAAGGACCTCCGGTAAACAATCTTCTCCAAGCTCACTATTTTTCTTCTTTTCTAGATTGCTGACTTGAGCATCAGAGTGTCCATGTCGAAACCCCTCCTAGCCATGGATCTTTTTTGTAGGTTACTCCATCAGTGATTCCAGCCAGTCAACCCCTTCTCCGACCTTGGAGCCAGTACCTGCCACAATAGATTGGTGCTAGAGGAAGGGCTCAGGCTTGCTTTTGAAAGGAAAAATGAGCAAAAATATCTGATGATGCCATCCAAAAAGGTAGCATCAAATAATACTAGGGCTCATTCAAATAGTCGAGCCCTCACCCCTACTTCACCACTGGCCTAGTCATGAATGCCCCCATATCATCCTTCCATAAGGGTAGATCCAAATCGATTTGATGATCTAGTCCATCTAGTCCATGATCTAATGAACACTGTCCAAGGGATGCAACAGAATATTGCTGTTCCATAAGTAGAGCCCTTCGCTCCTCCACAGCAGTCACAACCACAATCACCTGCTCCTCTGTAGGAGCAGCCACCTCCCACTACATCTCGAGTAAGACCACCCAAACCAAAACTAGAGAGCCAAACAATATAGGGTCACCCTCGCAGGCCCTGCTTGGGAATGGAAATGATCGCCAACCCCACACTTTGAAAGAGACTCCACCCCTAGGAGGTCACTATCATACCAATCAGTGGTTGACAATGCTAGGGATGTCGAGATGGAGTGATGTATAGAAGAGATGAACCAATGGATTGAGGCATTACAAAATAAGGCCTCAACCTATGGTGAAAGGCTTGGCCTCGATATCAGTCACCTTTCACACCTAGGATCATGCAGGAAGCTATCCCTGCCAACTTCAAGGTCTCCCACTTAGAGTCTTGCAATGGATCGAGGGATCCTTTGGATCATTTGGAGAGTTTCCAAACCCTCATGTTGCTCTATCAGGCCTCTGATGTCATATTCTACCAGGCTTTTCTCTCGATCATTAGAAAAATAGCAAGATGCTGGTACTCCAGCCTGAGGTCCGGTTCAATCGACTCCTTGAAAGAGCCAAGTCAGCTCTTCATCTCCCACTTCATTGGCAATTAGAAGTACTACTGGAAGTTAGACTATTTGATGATAATACAGCAACAAGGAGGGGAATCCCTCTGCTCTTTTCATTAAAGAAGAAGAGCCTAAAGAACTTTACCAAGATGCTGGCTCGAGCAGAGAAATATGCTAACACAGAGGAAGGCTACAAGGCACATTTGGTCCCTACCAAGGCAAAGACTGAGCATAAGCTAGAGAAAAGAGGACCCAGTTAATGTTCGTCTACTACAAGAGGAGGTGGCACGGGTTCATGGAATGAATGAACCCAACCATACAGAAGTGTAGGGATGTCAGGCACCATCGATGCAACAGGGGGAATCGATCCCGATGTTGGTGATCTTGATGGTAGCACCAAAGCAGATTGGCGTATGGTGCTGCTAGAGAATGCAGCCTTCATCAAACTACAGGAAGGACCCCAACATGGAGGAATGCCCGGGCAAAGGCTGGGTGGTCTTGTTGCATCCTAAATTTGTAAGGATCCAAACAAATTTTTATTAATGTTATGTTATTTTTTCTCGATGAAGGATGTAGGGGTTTCTGAGTAGGCATGTCTCCAATTGGACCACCCTGGCTTTATCCTTTGGCTCGGTGGTTGCCTTGACCTTGGCAACATCTTCGACAAGCCAACCCTTCTTTAGTTGGATCGGTACCTACATCAACTGAGGAAGATCTCTCTTGGCTCGATCTTGTCTGGTTCAGCGATCACCTTAGTCACGGAAAGCCTCTCTTAGGTCAGTCTTCTAGTTCGGCAACTATCTTGATCGTAGAAAGCTTTCCTTGGCTCAGACTTAGAGAGATCGACAATTGCCTCGGTTGTGCAAAAACTCTATCATGCCTTCGCCTTAGGTCTCTCTTCTGCCACCACCAACTTTGCTATTAGTCATCTCAGCTTCTTCTTCAGTGTCAGTCCTGTCCTCCACCAAGCTGGTCATGTATCTTCTGTTTTCAAGTTAATTCTTAGCCATGACTGGCTCGACAAACCTCTTGGCGGCAAAAAACTTCTCCTCCTAGCTCAATTTCAATGGGATCAGCAACTGTGACGATCTCTTTTGGCTTGGATTGCATGAAGACTTTATCCTATAACTCAAATTTGGCCACATTAATGACTGCCTTGGCTACAAAGCAATGTTGTCACAAGGGATACACTACGAGTCTCAATAGTGTGATGAGCCTCAACAAGACCATCGAAACATGTCATTTCCTAATGCAGAAATTCTCCATGCTCATATCATCAGGGCTAGAATTTATCTTTATTGGTGTTATTTGCCAATGTCTCTAAGAAATAAAATGCTATAGGCTATGCATGTAAACTTTTACAAGATGGTCCTCTACACTGACCCATGCTCCACCTATAACCATGCTCACCTACTACCTTCGATGTCCTTTGGTATCCTCTGTCTATGATCTCCTTGACCTTGGACTCATCCTTACCAGTTGCACCACCAACGCTACCTCCTTCCTTTCAACCTCGGTAGTATTGTCTCACCATCACCTCGACCTCAGAAGGCCTCTTTCAGCTTATTTGGCTGCATCGATGATTGCTCTAGTTACAAACTCCCTCTAGGCCTAGGTGATCTTTAGCCAGTTGATCTTCATCCTAGCTAACCCCTGACATGGAGGACCTTTGACTTGGTTGATCTCTTTAGCCCAGTTGATCCTCATCCTGGTTGATCCTTGGTCTTGGCCTGGTCAAGATCTGCAAACCTATAAAAAGCTATGGAGAACCAACCTGTAGCATGTTATTAAGGGGTAGTTTGGTAGTGAATCTAAAAGCTAGGCATGTAGACCCTCTCCCATGTTGAAAGTGTTCACATGGGACTTAACATACTCTCTTTTCAAGATATTCTCCTTTATCGACTCATCATCTAAACTCCTGTCTAAATTTAATTTATTTGTAGAACTCCCATCTGTCCATTCTTGCATATCCCATCTGTTGATCTTCATCATGATTAATCTTCGACCTAGAGGACCCTTGGCCTAATTCATCTGCCCAACCTAGTTGATCTTCATCCTGGCTGACCCTCGGCCTCAGCCTAGCCAAGGTTTGTAGAATTACAAAAGGCCATGAAGAACCAAATAAGATCCAAGATGGTGAATATCATTACCGGAGGGTGGTTCAGTAGTACATCCAGAAGCTTGCAAATCCCGATAGCCTATCGCCTGACATAGCTAGAGGGAAAGTCTTTTCCCTGCTTGTGAAGATTTGAAAACCTTCTAATCCACCACTAGTAATGTATTCTTCCTATTTAAATAAAAAAAAATTGCAATCACTGTGCCTCCTTGTGAATTCAAAAGGTCAGAGATCCCGCTTTAATTTCAACTCCCGAAAGCCTTGGACTGGGATAATGTCAGAGAGCTACGTGCCTGACATCCAATACTTGAAAACTTTAGACCAAGCCATAATTTCAACTCCCGAAAGCCTTAGGCTATGACAACATTGGAGAGCTATGCACCTAAAGTCTAATGCTCGAAAGCCTTGGACCGAGCCATAATTTCAACTCCCAAAAACCTTGGATCAGGACAACGTTAGAGAAATTTAAGCCTCATGTCCAATGCTTGAAAGTCTTGGACCAAGCCATAACTTTAACTCCTGAAAGCTTTAGATCGGGACAATGTCGGAGTGCTACATGCCTTACGTCCAATGCTTGAAAGCCTTAGACCGAGCCATAATTTCAACTCCTAAAAGACATGGACTGGGACAACATTGGAGAGCTTCATGCTCGACATCCAATGCTCTAAAATCTTGGATCAAGCCATAATTTCAACTCTCAAAAGACTTACTCCTTGGGCCGAGACAACGTCAAAAAGCTATGTGCCTGATATCTAATGCTTGAAAGTCTTGGACTAAGCAATAACTTCAACTTTCAAAAGCCTTGGACCGTGACAATATCAGAGAGCTACGCGCTCGATGTCCAATCCTCAAAAGTATTGGGCCAAGCCATAATTTCAACTCTTGAAAATCTTAGACCAGGATAATATTGGAGAGCTACATACCTGATGTTTAAAGCTCGAAAGCCTTGGATCAAGTCATAACTTCAACTCCCAAAATCCTTGGGCTGGGATAACATCAAAGAGCTACATGCTCTAAAGCCTTGGGCTAAGCCATAATCTTAACTTCCAAAAACCTTGGACTGGAATAATATTAAAGAGCTATGCACCCGATATTCAATGCTTGAAACCTTTAGACCAGCCATAATTTCAACTCCTAGAGCCTTGGGCTAGAACAATGTCAGAGAGCTATATGTCTGATATCTAATGCTCGAAAGTCTTTGGTCGAGCCTCAATTTTATTTCTCAAAAATCTTGGGTCAAGCCTCTCAATTTTAACTCTTGAAAGTATTGGATCAAGACAACATCAAAGAGCTACTTGCCCGATGTCCAATACTCAAAAGCCTTTGACTGAGCCATAATCGCTATGCTTGTAAGCCTTTGACCGGGCCTCTCAATATCAACTTTCAAAAGCCTTTAGCCAGACTTGAAGACTAGAAGATTGGCATTCTATAATATGTCTCGAATTAGCTTGGCATTCTTTAATATATGACTTAGATTGGTTCGGCATTCTCCACTATATGTCATAGATTAGCTTAGCATTCTTTAATATATGCCATGGATTGGATAGGCATTCTCTAACATTTGCCATAGATTAGCTTAGCATTCTCTAATATATGCCATGGTCATGGATTGGCTAGGCATTCTTTAATATTTGCCTTAGATTGATTTGGCATACTCTAATTTTTGTCTTGGATTAACTCGCCATTCTTAAATAATCACTTGGATCAGAATCAGCATTCTCGAATTATTACTTCAGCCTTGTTTTTTTTCAAGCAAAGCCTTCAATTTTTTATTAGCCATCTCAGCTATTGGAGCACGTTCCTAGGTGCGTGGACTACCTTCTACCAGTAACCAACCTCAAAACATTATATTAGAAGTGGCAGCAATAGGGGATTGAAGCAATCAGCATGGCAGGGATTTAGCCTTCTTATGCAAAAATCTCTTAACTTGTTTAGAGTGCCTCGAACATTCTAGATTTGAAATGAATGTGAAACCACCTATTTTGAGACCTCCAACTAGTGAAGATTCAACCCTCCAAAGCTCATGGTCGAACTCCAAAAGGATAGAGAGAGGGATGACTCCAAAGTGCTAGGCACTGGTTTCTTACTTGGACTAGGAAACCATGACAATCTTCTTCTAATGCCCACCAATCTAACCAGACCTCTTCCAGATCTAATCCCCCTCTACATAGGACTTGGAACCAACCTTGAAGAGGCCTAAGATCACCATGTTTGATGGGAGTAGGATTTGAAAGTGGGCGGCACAAGAACCCCTTATGTTAAGGATTCCTACTTCGACTAGGAGTCCCTATATGCTAAAATTTTTTTCCCTTCCTAGGGTATGGCAGCTTGGATGCTGATATTACCCTGATAGAGAGTGATAACCAGAGAGAAAGAGAGGGAGAAAGAAGATGGATATAAGGAAGAAAAGGTTATTTACTATGACAGCTCTAATCAGCCCCATATACAAAGTATATATATATATATATATACTAGGTCACCATGACCTAACCCTAAAACTCTCATAGGCCAACTTAATCTATAATTGAGTTTCCCAAGCTCAAGTACACCCTTGACTCAGCCCAATCACATATACTTAGGACTCAAAACTAGCCTAATACAAGTTGGCCCCTTGAGGCCCAAGTCCCTTAAATCTCAAGACCCGAAAGGCTAACAACCTTTCATCCTAGGGCCCAAACTAGTCCTGAAATTTCATGACAGTATCATGATCATTGGACCTTGGCTTTAGTCTTGGTCCTCTGAGCCTTGGAAGCACCACATGAGACCCAACATTAGCCTCATACTTGGCTTTACCTTGTATATCTCTTCTTCAGCCTTTTATTGTCTAGTCTTTCACTTGGCCTCCTTCACCATAACAGTGTTATTATTAGCCTTTTTAATGTGACCTTCATGGATAAATTTTATAAAACCATGGCTGACCAATACTTATTGGCTAGCAAATAATGATACACTGGTACTGCTTATGCAAGATATGATACCTTGTTAGCGTGAGAGTAAGCATCTCTAGATTCGAGGTATAAAATTTAGTGATACTCTCTTTATTTACCCCTTCTAAGCTCAGATTCGAGAATAAGGGGTATTGTTATGGGAGGATATTTTTGGAGCCTTGAACTTACAGTGGCTGAGGCATTAAGTTGAGACATAATGGCTGAGGCATCTTTATATAAGCCTCTAATCAGGTTGGCTGGCCTATATGAAGAATTAAGACCTTTTCATACCGAGCTGCCAGGTTTCACTTGAGCCTTATTATCTATTTGGCCTACTCTGACACCTCTCCTGATACATATGGCAACCATGCAAAAGAGATAAAAAATGATAATTATCCCCATGGGGGAGCATATAAAGGCTAAAATTCTATGCCTATTGTCACCAATATTAGCCTCCTCCATTTACGGGCATAGCTATTAGTATTAATGACATTTTCTCCCTTGTGAGCCTTGAGAGTAGATCTCAATGATAATCTTGCAATGGCACAATTATGGCTCGATATTTTTGGGATCACCCATCCTACTAAGCTCTCTTTTATAAAGTCCTCAAGCTCTAAGGACCTTTCATAAGCAATCTTTTCCATGCTCACTATTTTTCTTCTGTTCTATATCACTAACTTGAATGTCGGAGTATCCACACCAGGGCCCCTCCTAATTGTGGACCTTTTTTGTAGGTTACTTCAACAGTGACTCCAACCAGTCAACCCCTTCTTCGACTCAAAGTTGGTATCTACTACAATAGTTACCAAAAATGATTGATCCACATGTCTGATTTTCTTAAGATAGGTGCCGACCCTTGCCTATATAAACAACTCTCAAAGGATCCTCTAGGTAATTGATTTTAAGTTCTTTTATTTTCTTATGCTACCACCTTGCCATTCTCCCAACACCTCTACTATTCTCTAAGAGTCTGTATAACTTAGGCATTAGAGCCTCTCCCATTGGACATTCTTTGATAAAAGGACTTCCTTATCTTTGTTGTTTTGTGTCTAAACACGGTTCTACCATTCCACATCATCTTAGGAGTGGCCGGCATTGGAACCATCATCGCTTGACTATAGTAGTTGCCAAACTATCATCTTAAAGATTGGGCATGATCTCTGATCAACCTTCACAATCTGAGTAGCTGACCAATCAAGCACTCCAGTAACCCAACCATGTTGGCACTATGATTGGGCCGATTCCTGGTGATAATTGTCAGTATTGTAGTTTTCCAATATATTCTGATAAGCAAAATCTAGTTTGTCTCTTTTTTTTTTACATTTTCTCCAAAAAGATAATTAGAGTTTTGAGACCAAATAATCACTGAGTTGTAAAAAAAAATGAGCAATATTAAAAAATTATCATAAATCCATGCTCACTAATTCTTTGACCTATCCCTTCATGAGGAAAGGATGTCAAAATCTATCCATGAACTCCTACCCTAAATACCTTCCCTAGATGTGGCTTCTAGTAAGGTCAAGGGGTTTAGAAAGGTTTCCCATCAAGAAAAAGAAGAAAAGAATCAACATAGGCAAGGAAAAGTAGCTCTGCATTATGGCTAGAAGGGCTAAGCTTTCTATAAAAATAGAGATCCTATAGTTGATAGGCAATGAGAAGAGCCATGGAGGATGAGGAGAGGAGAAAATGATGTAGGGTTTCTAAAATAAGTTCCTACATTATTATTTATAGCTACCTTATCTTTCTTGCATGCAAAGCTTCCCTTCAATAGGCCATATCGGCTGAGAATTGCAAGTTACAATCCCCTCACACCACAACCAAATAAATTTTACCGACCCTTAATTGCCGATGCTTGGGAAAAGCATTGAGAATTTTTTAATCCTGCATAAGTTTGCCAATGCTTGTAGGAAGCATCGCTGGAAACCAAATGCGATCATCCCCTAATGCCCTCATTTTCATTGTCTCCCTCATTCATACCCGACTTGCCCTAGACTAGTCCTAATAGTTCTGATCGCATCACATAGAATAGAAGAAAAAGATTCATTAGAGTCTACAGATCCACCAACGAGCTTCTGTGAGATCCACGATCACCTAGACTCGAGGAAAAGCCCCAGTGCATGCTTGGGATCGAGATTGTTGATGATGGTGGCGGCAGCAAGAGTGTCGATGTAGGTGGTGACGGTGAACCCATGGTCCATCAGGTGCTCACGGATCTGCTTGGAGATCTGGGCCTTGAAGCTCTTAATGATCTGGCATTGGTGGTGGAGAAGTGGGAACTTGGTGAGGGCATCAAGATCGATGGCATCACCAATAGTGATGATGAGGCCATGGACACTCTTAGCATAGAGGTAGCAGCCGGAGGCCTCGAGGAGCATGGACTTGTCAAGGCAGCCCTAGATGTTCTTGGGGGTGTCAATGAGATACTTGATAAAGGCATGTGCGAGGTCAAGATTCAGCTTGGGGGTCTTCGGGTCGACAGTGAAGGTGGAGAGGGAGTAGAGGGAGGTGTTAATGGCGAACAGGTTGGAGGAGATATCGTTGCAAGAGGATCTCATGATGAGGATAAAGTGGGTGAACTCGATGAGGTCATGGTAGATTTTGCCAACGAGCTACCGGAGCTCTTCCTTCTTCTTATTGATCTCTCATCGGGTGGCCGCCTTTAAGGCATGGATTTCTGGGATTGGCTTCATGCAGAAGAGGGACTCCACATTGCGAGTGCCAATGGTGGTGGCTGTGGAGCTCAAGATCTCCGCTACTAGCCCCATCGAAGGCAATCTCATGCCGAGAGATCCAAAATGTCTCCTCTTCTTTTTCTCCAAATCCAAATCCAAAACCTAACAGCGGAGAAGATTAGGATTGGGGGAGTTCCCGAGCACCATATCTAAGAGGGTGAGGGAGGGAAATTTTCCTTTTACCGACACTTTAAAGAGTTGGCAAATTAAAAAAAAAATTCCTTTCACCAATGCTCTTAAGCATCAGAAATTAAAATATAAAGTCGATGCTTTAATGTGCCAAAATTTTTTGACATTTTTTTGATGCTTTTAAAAGCATCGGAAATTTATTTTGCAATGCTTAAAAGCATTGGAAAAAAATAATTTTAATGCCAGTAATTTTTCAAATTATTACAGTATAACAAAGAGGATTGTTCCTGATACAACCAACAACAACTCGTTTCCATGCTTTGGCAACTATAGTACAAATCCAAAATTTGAAGAGCAAATGGCTTGGCTAAAAATCAAGGTAATATAAAGTTGAGCTTATATATGGAATGAGAATGTAACTAAGGCTTAGCTCCACGTAAGTTTAAAGCTAGTTGAAATTAGAATTAGCATTAAACTAATCTGAATAACTAAATTTTGAAACAAAATGCACCAAAAGTTATAATTTTCAATTAATGCACCAAAATGACCATTCATGCTATTATATAATCACTTACCTATATGACTAAAATTTATTATACATGATAATGATCTATGCATCAGAACGATTAAGATGCTTTGGCTACTTCTACACATATAGTATCTCAAAGTCTTATATTATAAACAAATTATCAACTCATCCTAATGCTAATAAAATAAAATTAACAAATTAATCATGTAATGTGCAAAACAAATATGCCGTTACAAAAAATTATATCATCTCAATCGATCAATTAAATTTTATAAAATAAGTTGTTATCATTATTAATTTATTATTAATAACCAACGAGGCCCATCCCATCTCCATTGTAGGAGGTATACCGACGGCACGGTTCCGACGTAGTGGTCCGAAGTAGAAAGCACGTGCCGTGCCGTCTTAACGGGGAAGCTGTGAAACATTCGAACCCAACCCGATCTACACAATGGTCAAGATCCCAAAAATATTATGATATTATCTCCTTGTAATTTATTAAATTTTAATATAATATAGGTACAACCATCAATTATCCCCCCTTTGATTTTTGCTTTTTTTTTATTTATACCCAGGTAGGTTAGGGTGCAATCATCAATTGCCCCATGAGCATTATTAAATTTCATTAAAATAAGGGTACAACCATCAGTTACCCCAAATTCATTATTAAATTTCATTAAGATAAAGGTACTGGTACAACCATTAGTTACCGTCTATTTTCTTTAGGGGCGTGTGAAGCTTGGGCAATATGATCAAGATCCATGTCGCAGTGCAATGCAAGGGTGACACACAAGGACTGCAGCAGCAAGCCGGCCACCATAAGCGGACCCACCACAGAAGCCGTGTGAGGACCAGGAGACACACACACACACAAAAAAAAAAAAAAAAAAACAAACAAACAAACAAAGGATGTGATCATGATCCTTTAACCGCACCTCCACCAACAAGATAAGGCCATGATAACCATGACACCTAAGTCTGTACAACGATCTCTTGCTATGGGTTGCTCAAAACCACCGATGAGATGTAAATGAGCATGATCAACCATCAAGCTTATTTTCCTTTTAGAATTTCTCTTTAAATCCCTTCTTTCTCGATTGATTGAGCTATTCCCAAGCCTTCGGCACCTTATCCCACCTTCTTCCTTGTCTCCGGTGGCCATTATGCTACCAAAGCCGACCATCACTAACCAAAACAATCCGGTCCCTCCCTTTCTAACCTCCCATATTTAGAGATTGCCTTGCTTTCTTTCCACCGAAATCAGTCACTAATAGTCAACATCACAACAACCATCACCCGTAGTGATTTCCCCTCCTCCCCTTCTTTCCTGGCCGAGGGAGTTGCCACCAAGGTAGCAAAGGGTGATGCCGCTTCCCTCTTCTATTTCTTGCTTCCAATCGGACCATTGCCTCAAGCCTTGGCCGTCCCAGCCATGCCACCACAAGCCCTCCTTTCCCCTTCTCTCCATTCTCCCTTTTAAAGCTACAAGAAATCCTTTGAAACCCTATTTCTACCAAAGAAGAGAGAGAGAAACCCCGATATGAACTCCCTTTTTTTATTTGGACCTCAATCTGATCGGATGCAGACTGTTCCTTAATGATCAATCTAGTCCATATAAATTGGACCGGTAATTCAATCCAAATCATGATCTAGCCCGAAATTGCTTCGTCACTGTAATCTATTTCTTGATTGAAAGTTAACAACATTGTTAATTATTTTTATTAGAACCTTCAACATTAAAGGACACCGGATATAGGACATAAATTGCAAGTTGAAGGCTATGATTGCTGGATCTCATTTATTTAGAACGGTAAGTTTCCTTTATTATCTAAAATTTTCTTAGTGCATATCACGCGTTTCAAATTAAAATTCATACAATATATATATTAAAATACTTAAAATTTATAAAAAAATTATATTAGGTATGCTTTGATTAAAATTAGTTCAAAATTATAGATCAAGTATAATTTTGTTACTCCGGTATGATTATTGTAAAATTATAAATTTGAAATGAAATGATATTTCTATTTTAATATTACATGATTTTTGAAAAAGAGATTATTCATGTTCACATGGCATGAATTTTTGAATAAAAAATATTTTGTTGCTTTTTGACAATGAGATATGGTAGTTTTAATTAATTTTGTTATAAAACTAAGTATGATTATATTATGAGAATTGGTTATTATAAAAATTATAGAAAAAACTTTATACTTCGACTGTGATTTATATCTAGCCAATGGAATTGATCATTGCACATACATCAAAAACTAGTTTCTTATAGGCCTAGAGAGTTAAGGTTGATCGTTGGCACGTGCTAATGTGTTTTGTATTTGTTTTCAGGACTAATCTCTTTATTCTATCATGGAATTAATCATGGATGTGTGAATCAAAACTATTTTTTTTTGGATCTAGCCGTAGGGCTATTATAGGTACATGCTAATGAATCATGTATTTTGCATTTAGGGACTAATTAATAACTTCTAGACCTTGTTACAGGATTGATTGTAGCCATAGTGATCCAAGATTAAGAGAGAATTTAATGTTTTACTACTATGCATGTCATGTTTAAAAATTATATATGTGCATGTATTTTATAATTATTAAATTACTAAATTTGAAAAAAAATTAATTATACTTGATCTCTCATAACTATTGGAAATTTACTAAGTCTATAAAACTCACCCCCCCCCCCCCCCCCTATTTTCTTTTATTTATTTTTTAAGACCCAGAAGAAGGCTTGGGCTCAAGTAATGAGGAGACTAAGGATTAAAAACCTTGCCATTAATATTTCTTTGGAGAAATTGATTATATTTATTTATTTTTATTAAGTAATTAAGGATTATTCTTTGAATTAATGTATTAGAGTATGTTATCATTACCTGAGTTCGAATGATATAAATATATGAATGAAAAGGCAGACCTTGCATGTCTTGTAGGATCAAACCTTAGTAACATGCTACCATTTATCACATACCTGGCTCTAGTCATTGAGTCAAGGTATGACAGATGAAGTGGTATTGGAGTTTAGGTTCAAGATCATGAAAACTTAGGTTATTAAGAGGGATGAATTTAGGTTTTGATTAAATATCTCAAGATAATTACTGGTATTAAAAGTTTATTAAATTTTTCACATTTTTTTCCTTGTGGATATAAATTATCATCTTTGGGACTTGAGCATAGAAGATTGACACGGTTAAAATATTGAGGAACATTATCAAGGTTGAATAGCAAATATAGAAGGATATATTTTGAGTAATTTGGATGAGTTGTATTATATTGTATTAACATTTAATTTACTTTGGGATTCTAAACTCTATATAATTGTTGATAACAATTTTTAATTTTCTTGAAGGTTATCATGAGCAAATTATGGATAAGATTCATAATTGGTGGGAAATTGGAAATGTTTGATTTTCTTGTTGAGAAGGAGAAATTGGAAAGAATGTAATCAAAATGATTAATTAAGGATATCTTAAATAAAGAAAACTTCTATGATTAAGATGAGATTTTGTTAAAGAACAAAATAGGGTTTTATTATAAAATAGTTAATGATTATCTTGTATAATTTCTTTGCTTGATGTTTTCAGTGGACCCTCTAAGTTAAAGTTGATTGGTTTCTCTATAATTACAATGCTCTAGCATATTTATAAGATCATGATAGATAAGTTAAAAATATATGTATATTATATTGATGCAAATAGAGATAATTTTTCTTAAAATTTATTTAATTGTAAAATCATGGAGAGTTTGTCTTGGTAGAGTTTTTAATAAATCTTTGAACCAGATTAATAGATTTTTGTGTTGAGTTATTTTTAAGTTAAAAATCAAATTTATGAGATGATCATGGATCTTGTACAATAATTGTTGAAATGCTAGTGGAATGTCATGTTGATTAAAATAATAGAGATTTTAAGAAGCTTTAATTAGTTTAATCTAGAAGAAAAGATTCTAGAGGGTTGATTAAACTTACAAGAGAGCTAATTTTGGGTTTTTTTGATTCATTGAGATATAGAGTTCATTTCTTTTAGAAGAGAGGTTTTGATTATTAATTGTTAAGGTAATCTAGAGTTGGTTTAACTTAATCAGGCAAATATGATAATTATCTTGAGGGTTAATAATGGTACAGTGTACTTAAAAAGTAAGGAAAAATATCTTTACTTGAATTTTATAAAAAATTTGATCTAGGATATTTTAAAAAATTTTGAAGGATGTTGATCAAAGTTGCTTAGCTGAAGTGGAGTGGATTAAATTGTTTAAAACTAGTTCAATATATTGATTGTGAATTGAAATGTGTTATGATAAAAGATATGATTTTCTAATAAAAGAGGCTTTTATTAATAAAAAAGCAAGACAACCCACGAGGAGAGGGATGAATTAGATTTTACAAAAGTTCAGATCAAGTATGTACTGCTTTTTAAAAATTATAAAGTGATGGTGAGTAGAAATATATGCTAGAGCTACTTAGAATGAATTGCAGAAATTATAGGCAATGAAGTAAGAAGATATGTGCAAACACAAAAATTTTTATAGTGGTTCGGTATACCTAACACCTATATCTACTTTTCAAATCCTTTTTTAAAAATATTTACCATAATCTTTCCAAGATTACAGCTGAATTATTTTTCTGGGCTCACAATTCAAAACTCTTATAGCTAATCCTTGATAAATAACCTAACTTCAATTTCAACTAAAGTTAGTTACAAAAAGAATGGAATAAAAGTAGAGAATAAAAACTCCTTAAGAATGAGCAAGAATAAAATAATGATGCTCTTAAAAAAAAAATCTTAGAAATTTTTTGAAATCTTTGAGCTTGTCTCCTTGCTGAAAAGCCAATGATGAGAAGTCTTTTCAAGTGGTTGGGAAGTGATAGTTTTCAATTCAAAGCTTCTTGGCTTTTTCTCTTTGTTCTCAACTTTCTTTTGTTTGCTCTTAGAATCTTTTCAATTGATGATTTTCTTCAATAAGTTTGGTAAGCTTTTAACATATCTTCAAAACCAAAATGACTGTTTGTAACTATTGGAAGATGAAATATAGCTATTAGAATTAAATTTCAATAGTTCTAAATATTCTTCAAAACTAGACATTAGATTGTCAGTAGGCTTCAAGTCAACTCATATTTTATTCAAGTCGACTTGGATTCTATCTGAGCGGGCTTAGTCTAAAAGAGTAGACTTGGTTTCAATTCCTCAAAAAATATCTTTCTATTTCTCCATTGTTGAGTTGACTCAAATATTAGAGTCAACTAGGTTTCCATTTGAGTTGACTCAGATTCCATTCAAGTAGACCCAATTCTTAGCATCAAAAAATCAACCTTTTATAATTTAAGCTTTTCCTATTCGGTTGACTCGAATTTCAATCAAGTTGGCTTGGTTGCGTGCTGGCTAAAACTCTTACATACCAAATTTTGATTTTATAACCTTTGCAAAATTTTTGTTTTCACTTTCCAAAAATACTATTTTGTTTCAAATGCACAAGCTTTTTCCTTTCTTGAGAGCTTTAAAAATATATCTTTTATATCCATACTTTATCAAACTTAAATCTTTCTTTTAAGACTTTATCATTTTCCAAAACATGAACTTATTCAATTTATTAGATATATTATATACTCAAATATTTTGTAATTCATTAAAATCAATCCTTAGGACCAATAATCTCTCTTTTTGATGGTGATAATAAAACTTTGAATATATAAAGAAATAATATCAAGATAAAATATAGGCATAACATGACACAATTAAAGATTTCAAATCAATCAAAACATTTCCAAAAGCATTAATAATTCAATATTGGCAAGATTCCATGATATTATTTTTCATATAGAATTTCATTATCTTGGTATCAGAGCAAAACTCAAGGAATTTCATTACTTTGGTATTGATTATCAGAGCATATTACAATCTTCAAGATTCCATTTATATCATCAGAGCATATTAAAAATGTTTCAAGATATATTAGTTTCAAGATGCAATATTTTTTCAGATATCTCTATGATATCATTGGTCTTTTAAAATTATATATTTATTACTTTTCTCCCCTTTTTATTATCAACCAGAAATATTGTCATTATGACACAGATTTGTCTCCCCCTTTATAAGATTTTTGTGACATTCTTAGAAAAAATAAAAACATATCACACGGGTTCATAAAAAAAATATCATAAATATATATTACAAGATTATGTTAGAGTGTCATAAAGTAGCACAAAGTATCATAAAACAAAATGAATGCACTACTCAAAATGTGATGCAATAGCAGTACATCGAGATACTAACAACAGTTCAGTAACCATAGTGCCATACATATAGAAGCAATACATAGATAGCCTAAGAACATCCTACATAGTCCTAAAACTCTAACTCAGATCGTCAAAAGGGATCTCTAGGGTCGTCGAGAAATTAGCTCTAGAGGATGAAGGACAAATAGATTGACTCCTAGTCCTAGAAGATGGACCAGTAGTTGAAGGTGGATGCCTCGCAAATGATCTGTATAGGTCCTAACAGGTGTAGATGGACCAGGCTGGATAGGAATGGGCTGGGTAGAGTGAGGAGGTGAAGTCTTGGAAGCTAGTCTATTGGTTGCTGCTACTATTGCTGTAGAAGAAGATGGTGTAGATGATGCTGCTAGACCTACTGGTGCTGCTCTTGAAACTAATATCTCAGCAATGTTAGTCAAAGTATAAGAGATAGAAAGCATGCCTGCATGCCTAGACATGCCCAACTATCAATGGCACTCAGAATGCTTGCAATTCAAGAGTTGAGTCTCTCCCTATGCTTGCTAGTCTCACTAGCCAACCCAGAATCTCTAGGCTACTACTCAAAGTGACTCCTCGTCCACAATGCCTCCCTCGCTCGCCTCCCCTCCCTCCAGATCATCTCCCTCTTTGGCAACAGCTTCTCTGGCAGTATCCCATCAGAGTTCACTACCCGCCACAAGCTCAACGTCAGCAAGAACAAGCTCTCTGGCCCTGTTCCGCCATTCCTCGACGACTTCCCCAGCCTTCGCCTCCTCGATCTCTCCATGAACTCCTTCGGCAAGATCCCAGAGAACCTCTTCAAGAACTGCTTCAAGACCTGTTACATCTCCCACTCCCACAACAATCTCTCTTTCTCGATCCGGGCCTCTATCGCAAACCATTCAAACCTTGTCGGATTCAACTTCTCCTTCAATAATCTCACCGGCAAGTTCCTGCCCGAGATCTGCGAGCCGACCGGCCATCAACTATGTCTCGCTAAGGAACAATTCCCTCTCGGGAACCGTCATCGATAAGGTCTCGAGGTGCCAAAGCTTGGACCTTTTTGATATTGGGAGCAACTCCTCTGGATCAGTGCCTTTTGATCTCCTGGCCTCCCCAACCTTCACCGTCGACGGTGCCTCTCCATGCCTCAGCTCCCTCTCCTCCAAGGGCCCAAGCCCCTTTTATCTCTCTTTCCCAGAGAAAATGGAGGTCTCTTTCTTTTGCTCAAGAAAATGATGGAACTCAGGCTGGTGCAGAGGAGCCTCCTGAAGAAGGTCCAAGAGGTGATCCAGAAGCTGGTGAACGACACCAACTTTGACTGCTCAGCCATGGGCTTCTCCCTATAGGCCAGGGACTTGAGCCATGTGGCGTTGTTTGCTCTCCTCCTCTGATTCGAGGGCTTCGAGCACTATCGCTGCATCGACAACGACGACATCATCACCATGAGGCCCACGAAGGCCCAAGGCCCATGAAGGCCACAAAGATCCAAGGCCCATGAAGGCAGAGGGAGGATGGAATTTTATTCATCCCGAAGAATAGAAGAGCCAATGATGCTTCCACAACAACTCCTTACATAGAGTCAACGAGTCCAAGGACTTTATCGAACTTGCCATTCTGCTAGAATTTTGGTCCGCCTTATCCAACAAATCTACCTTAAGAAGTACCCACTGAAACCAAGAAATCCGACGATGGGATAGCTTTGAGAAAAGGTGAGAGGGGACCACCAAGATAAGTCATTATAGGCAAGTCTGAGTCTAGCCTACGCTATATCCATTTTGACCTCTTTCATCTATCTTTGAGTTCTCCATTCTATTTTATCGAACTCTACTAACTTAGGTATCGGAGTGTCCTCCACCTGAGGAATTTTGGTCAAGAGTTTATTTTGCAGGAACCTCTTAAGGGCCTATTTTTTTATGACCGATCTCTTCTTCAAGGCTGATCTCTGATATCTTCTTAATAATCGATCTCCTCTTAATGGCTGATATCTTCTTCATGGCCGATGTCCTCTTAATGGCCGATCTCTTCTTAATTGCCGATATCTTCTTGAAGGCCGATGTATTCTCAAGGTCGATATCTTCTTCAAAGTTGATATCTTCTTAAATGGCCAATATCTTCTTGAATGCCAATGAATTCTTAAAGGCCGATGAATTCTCGAAGGTCGATATATTCTTCAAAGCTGATATCTTCTTAAATGACCAATATCTTCTTAATAGCCAATATCTTCTTGAAGGCCGATGTCTTAAAGGCCAATCTCTTCTTAACGGCCGATGTCTTCTTGAAGGCCGATGACTTTTTAATGGTCGATGTCTTCTTAACGACCGATGTCTTCTTGAAGGCCGATGTCTTAAAGGCCAATCTCTTCTTAACGGCCGATGTCTTCTTGAAGGCCGATGTCTTTTTAACGGCCGATGTCTTCTTGAAGGCCAATGACTTTTTAATGGCCGATGTCTTCTTAATGGCCGATATCTTCTTAAAGGTCGATGACTTCTTAATGACCGATATTTTCTTAAAGGCTAATGACTTCTTAATAGCCGATATCTTTTTCAAGGCCGATGACTTTTTAATAGTCGATGTCTTCTTAAACGGCCGATGTCTTCTTGAAGGCCTATCAACAAAAAGCATAAGGCCGATCAAACGCCCAAGAGGCGTAGGGCCCACTGAAGCCTGAAGCCTAAAGGTGAAGCCACTGAAGCCTATCTTATCAGGGCCCACTGAAGCCCAAGGAAAGGCCCACGGAAGCCTATCTTATCAGGGTCTGCTGAAGCCCAAAGAAAGGCCCAAAGAAGCCTATCTTATCAGGATCCATTGAAGCCTAAGGAAAGGCCCACTAAAGTTATCTTATCAGGGCCCATTGAAGTCCAAGGAAAGGCCCATGGAAGCCTATATTATCAGGATCCACTGAAGCCCAAGGAAAAACCCACTGAAGTCTATCTTATTAGGGCCCACTGAAGCTCAAGGAAAGGCCCACTGAAGCCTATCTTATCAAGACCCATGAAGGCCCATAAAGGCTCGCTGAAGCCCTTAAAATCTAAAAGGTGGGCCTGACCAGCCTACCTTTTTATCATCAAAGGCACAAGATGGCCTAAGCAGCCTACCCTATGGTAAATCCGATGAAGAGCCGCGGTGGGCCTAACTAGCCTATCTTAATCTCTATTAAAGGCGTAGGGATGACCTACGTGGTCTACCCTACGGTAAATCCGACGAAATGCTGAGGTGGCCCTAACTAGCTTGTCTTAATCTCTATTGAAGGCACAAGGATGACCTACGTGGTCTACCCTATGATAAATCCGACGAAGTGCCGAGGTGGGCCTAACTAGCTTGTCTTGATCTCTATTAAAGGTACAGGGATAACCTACATGGTCACCCTACGGTAAATCCGATGAAGTACCGAGGTGGGCCTAACTAGCCTGTCTTAATCTCTATCAAAGGCACAGGGATGACTAAAATAGCCTACCCTATGATAAATCCAATAATGTGCCAAAGTAGGCCTGACCAGCCTACCTTACTATCAAACAAAAAGTGCAAAGGCATACCTAATCGGCCAATCGACAAAGTGCAAAGGCTATTATTTATTACTCCCTTTACTGAAAAATAAATCAAAGCCGAAGCAGTTCACTGGCGACATTTTTTCGAGCTTCGGAGTGGGGGGCGATGTTGTGACATGTCACTTGGCCTCATTTATCATAACCACCTCAATCACTTTCAGTTATTCGGTTATTCGATTATAACTACCTTCGGTTATTCGGTTATTCGATTATAACTACCTTTAGTTATTCGGTCATTCGATTATAACTACTTTCGGTTATTCGATCATTCGATTACAACTACCTTCGGTTAAACCCTATAAATAGGGTAAGAGGGGACCTCCCAAAAGAAAAAGGTCTAAGGTCAACAGGCCCAAGCTAGGCCACTTCACTCATTTCTTTTTCCATCTATACTATTCTTTAAATTCTCTATTTTGTTGCTACCTAGACCGTCCTACTGACTTGAGCGTCGGAGTGTCCCCCGTCGAAAAACTGGTCTGGAAACTTTTTGCAAGTGTCCATCCGAGAAGAGTACCCAGGAGCCCGGTTGAAAGAGCGAGCAGGATGTCCGACGCCGCTGAAGCTCCAGCCCGAGTAATTTAGCCACAACAAATGCTATTAAAATGGAGGCTAGGATTTAGGTAACGGAAATAATGGGTGTGATTGCTTAGGATTCCTGTTTGGTCCTTAAGAAATCTCAGCCCTTGTAATAAATGAGTTTAGACGTTCCATTTCCATAGGAAGCCCCCTCCAACTCTCCACATCCCTTACCTCCATGCCTCTCTATATTTATTGCTACCAAAATGACCAAATTACCCTTTAAGTTTTGTTATTTTATGCAACATCAATCAAAGCTTCCTATGCCTCTCTCCCAAATTCTAAACACAATTGTCAGCTCTAAAGATTAGACACATTGTTTCCCTTTGGAGCATTATTCTATACCACTAAGATGGTGGCCCGGTTAATAGAGACCTTACCTCACTACTAACAGGTCAATGGTTCAAGGCATGATCCCATGGGTGACTCGATTAAATCCAGGATTTTCTTGAGACCCTCGACAGTGGACATAAGTAAGAGGTCAGGATCTCCCCTTTGTTCACAATCTACTGTCCGACGTCTTAGTAATGTCAGGTTGGCATACTCACCATTAGGTGGAGAGAGGCTGCGCGAATTAGAGTGCCTGGTATCGAATATTACCAGCATGGTAGGAGCCTGCGGGATAGCTACATCGAGATTTATACCCCTTGTCCCTTTTTCTTATAAAAAAAAAAAGCTTTATTCTATTGACTTAATACCATCAGCAAATAGCAAACTTTTTCTTGAATCTTTTTATTAGTTGGCATGTTATTTCCATGTAGTATTGTTGCTGCAACTTCTCTCGGACCGGGTTTAGTCGGCTTGGCTAGAGTGCCCCTCTCCCAGTTCCTGCAAAAAAGTCTCCAAGGACCGGTGGTGTTCCGACGGGGGACACTTCGATATTTAAGTTAGCGGGAGCTTGAGGGCAATAGAATGGAGAAATTAACGGAGATTAGCTTGTGGAGTAGGGAGAGAGTCCTTACCGTCCTGAGTCTCCCAGTTTACCTTATATAGGCGCGAAATGCTACCAGAATCTATTAGGGGCTAGGCACAGAATGACCGATCTACCCATAGGAGAATCCGAAAGTGGCCACGTGGTGCCAGGATGAGGCAGCATCATGGAGCTAGTGGAGTAATGGCGCTGATGTGTTAGAATTCTGTTATAACAAAATTCTAGTATCAACGAGAGGAGGCTTCTGGAGCCCCCTAGGGCTATCTTTGAAGTATCTCTACTGAAATAGGTCAGCCGGATCTCAACAAGAGTCGATCGATCAGATCTCAGCAAGAGTGGGTCGGTCGGACCTTAGCAGGAGTGGGTCGACCGGACCTCAGCAGGAGTGGATCAGTCCGGTTCGAGGGTAAACCGATTGGGTATAACAGTTGCCCCCTTGCTCTTGGCCTTCGAGGGGACCTGTGGCTTCAAAAGACGAGAGCATCATTTGGGTTTTAATGTGTCTGTCTTTGAGATGATCGCGGACCTGATCAGGTGTACTGTGACCGATCATTTCCTATTCTTGAATTCTGTGCCCAGGACAGGTGTCGGCACCATGTTGGAGGCGGTGGGAGAAGCAGATAATGCAAATGGGGTGCAATGATGAGAGACCAGCCATGCTTGCTTGGCTGTCGAGCTTTAGATGTGATACGGGCGACATGGCAAGATCCAGACGATTAGCACCATGTCCGAAGTGGTTCATCCACCACTAGTCTAGCAATCACACGGATCACGGTTGGGCGTGGCTTGTTGCGTCACATCGGCTTCCCTGTCGGTTTGGAAAGTCACATCGCCTAATGGTTGATTGCGGCGCTCGAGGGATGCTGGGAGGGGCCCCTCAGCGGCTATGAAAGAAAGGGGTGAAGGCCTGAGGGGATCCTTCTGCTGCACCTGCGCTTAAAGAGAAAGAGCTTCCTTCTCCTACTGCTCTCGCCCCTCTAGGAACCCGTTTTTCTTCCAGGTTAGTCTCCCGTCCGCCTCTTCAACCTCCATTAGAATGGCTTCCAATAGGCGTAGCTCCACCCATAGGGATAGGGAACCAGATCCCAATAGCATCTCATCAGAAATGACCCGGGAAAGGGTAGAAAGCCTTAAGATCATATATAACATACTTTCTACCCTGTACTTGACCATCCCAAACTGGGAGGGAAGGGTGACCGATCCACTGAACCCAGGAGCCCTTCCAATGTATGAGGATCATCTCAAGGTTGGTTTTAGGATTTCACTTCCTGATTTTTTCATCCAGTCTTCAATTCTCATAGAGTGACTCCCATATAGCTGATCCTGAATAGCATTCGGGCAATCAGCTACTTCATGATCCTTTGCCGGAGGGCCGAAGCCAAACCAAGAGTGTCTCTTTTTTCAAACTTTTTCCTTCTAAAAAAAGATTTCTAAAGCCAGGAGTGGTGGATGTTCAGTCCTTGCCCTGGTCAGAGGATCTTGGGAGGTCTTCCATCAGCCATCCACGGGTGGAAGTCCTGCTTCTTCTTCATAGACAACCTACAGCCTTGGGGCTTCAAGCTGATATGGAGGGAGCCAAGGCCGAAGGTCGTCGATGGGAGGAAAGTGCTGAGAGCCGACAAGGCCGATTTTAATAGGATGGAGGAGGCCGGCCCGACATTCATATATGAACTGCTCCGAGAGGATAGCCTCCACTCGGCTAGAATCAGCCAGCACCAATACTTGGGTAGGGTAGAGGCTGCCATCGTAGGTCTTCAGTTTCTTCTATCGATCTTATTTTTCTATTCCTTACCTCAGTTCTGTTCTATGGCAGGTGAAAAAATGAAGCATGACCGAGCAACGATCATGGCGCTAGCAACCAAGAAGAGGGGCATTCAAGCCACGGAGCTGACAACCGAAAGGCAAAAGAAGCAGCGAACGAAGGAGCCAGCTGCCACCGTCATATCAGTGGACTCCGATGACCACGTGCCCCTATAGGAGCACCAGGTGGCAAAGGTGCCTGAGCATTAATCATCATTCGGGCAATCAATCACCCGGCCAGGGATGAGCCATCAGGGCTGACTGATGCGGAGACGGCCCCAACATCGCCTCTCATCGAGCTGACAGAAGAGGCCCCCCCGACGACTGGAGGGAAAGAGGGAGCCAAAGGGGGAGGAGCCGACAAGTAGGGAGCGGTGCATCAGCACTGGTGCGCCCTACATAACCCTGAGCATGCCAAAGATCTACTCAAAAGGGCTATCACAGACGTTGACTGGGATGAATCGGGTCGGCATACCCTTAATGAGGCCACAAAAAGTTCCTACCATAATCTGATGAGGGTAAGTCACACGTTCCTGAGTCTTAGGCCTTTCTTTTATTTCCGTGGGTTACTAATGTTGCCTTGTTGTTTGCAACTCCTCCATGACATCTCACTAATGGACGACGGCCTAGACGAGTTGTTTTACTTGAGAGAGCATTATTCAAGTGGGCCAAAAGGGCTGAGATGGCCAGAGCCACGACAGAGGCGGCACGAAAGGCCACTGAAGAGGAGCTATCTGCCTGTCGAGCCAAGGCAAGGGCACACAAAAAATAAGCGGAAGACCTGCAGGCCTGGCTGGCTGACCGGTAGGCCAGCCTGAAGAAGAGAAAGAAGAGAAAGAAGAAACTGAAGTCCTTGGCGCATCGGCTAGCCAAGGAGGCACGGCTGATCGAGTCTGAAAGGCACTCGCGAGGCCACCAAGCCACGTCGGAGAAGTACATGGGCCTGCTAAAAGAGGCCCAGGGGTAGATGGCACAGGCGGCCGACGATGCCGTGATGAAGTACAAGGCCTCCCTCGACTTTAAGCAGGAGATGGATGAGGCTGGAGCCGTCGGCTTCAACTACGGCTACGAGGAGTGCTTAGCAAAGGTCGGCGATGCCTTCCTCGAGCTGGAGCTTTCCTTCCTACAGCTGCCAAGGCAGGAAGAAGAGAAGGACATGGAAGAAGGAGCATATCCGACCAACGCGAGACCGGGCCTCAAGCTATAGCTGGCGAGGGGAGACACAGGTCCCCCTGGAGTCCGAAGCCAAAGTCCAGGTCGTAGCTGATGTAAGAATAGTAAATGTCCCGGTTGGGACTTCAAGCGCGGTGGTAGAGGCCGAAGCCGAAGTTCCACTTGTACTTCCGAAGGGTCGGACTTAGGTTGCTTGTAAAAGTCTGACCCGCCCTTTGTAAAGAAAACTTTTTGCTATGAAATAAAAATTTCTTTAATTTGACATGTTCTCTGTGTACATCTCTGTGAATGTGGGGTCGGTCAGATTGACCGAAACCTTTTTCTCTCAAAAATGTTTCTAAGTGTTGGGCAGTCGACCCAATTTAAACACAAGTCCTCCGAAGTAGCTGCTGAACAGTGGCTTAGTCCGAACCCAATCTCTTAGAAATTTTTCTAAGTATTGGTCCGTCGGCTCATCTAAATGCGAGTCTTCAGAAATAATTGCTAAACAATGGCTCAGTATGAACTCAAACCCTTAGAAATTTTTTTAAGTGCTGGTCCATCAGCTTCAGCCTGAAGTCTCCTTTTTCTTGGAAGTATTTCTAAAGAGACCTCGAATTCGGCCATTCACAAGGTAATATTTCCAAGTACTTAAGGGACTCTAGGTAGCATTCTTCAAGCGAGGTTGGATCTTCGAGGGGGCTGCCCTAGAGCCTTTGCCATCGGAGTCAAACTTTCGGAAGTAGGTTGCTCTAGAGCTTCTGCCGATCGGAGTCAGACTTTCGAAAGTGGGCTGTCCTAGAGCCTCTACCGACTGGAGTCGGACTTTCGGAAGTACTTCATAGAAGAAGTGGTGGCCTTTGTTGATAGTATTTGCGAAGGTTATCTACATTCCACGGGCACGCCACTTGCCGTCCGTTCAAATATTCAAGTCGGTAAGTTCCAGCTCGAATTACTTCAACAACTCAATAAGGGCCTTCCCAATTTGGAAAGAGTTTTCCTTGCTATGTTGGTCTTGAGACTACCGCCCTTCACAGAACCAGATCTTCGACCCGAAGGCTCGAGTCTTGACTCGAGAGTTGTAGTAGTTGGCCATCTTCTTACGGTACACCACCATCTTCAAACCCTTCTGGAGTCTGGTCTCCTCAAGCAAGTCTAGGTCATCCCTCCTTTGTTCGGAGTTGGTCAGTTCAGCGAATTGGTCAATCCGTAGGGATTGTAAGGAAACTTCCACAGGAATGATTGCTTCACTTCCATAGGTCAGATTGAATGGAGTTTTCCCAATCACCGTTCAAGAGGTCGTCAGATAGGCCTAGAGTACTGAGTGAAGCTCTTCTACCAAAAATCTCCTGGCATCGTTCAGTCGGGTCTTTAATCCGTGCAGGATCGTCTGATTGATGATTTCGACTTCTCCGTTGGACTGAGGATGACCGACTGATATTAGCCGATGGGAGATGTGATATTGCTGACAGAATTCTCGAAACTTGGGATTGTCAAACTGCCTTTCGTTGTCCGTGATGATCATCCATGGAATGCCGAACCGGAAGATGATGCAATTACGGATAAAATTTTTCACTTTGGCTTTTGTAATATGTGCTGTGGTTCAGCTTCAACCCATTTGGTAAAGTAATCAATGACCACAATCAAAAGTTTTCGCTGGCCGGATGCCAGGGAAAACAGCCCCAGGATGTCCATCCCCCACTGTGCGAACGGCCAAGGTGCGGTGAGTGGGATTAGCTGACTGGCCAGCTTTCTTTGAATATTGGAGTATCGTTGACACGCAACACACCTTTGATGAAGTCTGACACGTCCCTCTAGATAGTCGGCCAGTAGTATCCTTGTCAGATGATCTTGTATGCCAGGGATCTTCCTCCCAGGTGGTCACCGCAGATGCCTTCGTGCACTTCTCTGAGTGCGTAGTCAGCATCCGTTGGCCCCAAGCACTTCAGCAAAGGTTATGATAACGACCATTTGTAAAGAGCACCATCGAGGATGACATACTTTGAGGCCATCCAGCGTACATGCTTGGCCTCAGTCGTATCTTCCGGTAGGGCTCCTTTGACAAGGAACACAAGAATAAGGTCCATCCAAGAGGCTTCTTGTTCCACTTGTGGACCTCGATCGTCTCTTCAGCAATGTTGGGTGCTGTAGATACTCTACGAAGGTCCGGTCGGTGGTGTTGGTGATGGCCATAGCCAATCACGACAAAGCATCCATCCGAGAGTTCTGCAATCGAGGTATATGGAAAATTTCGAGGAACCTAAATCAAGTCACGAGGCTTTGTACCTTGCTCAAGTACTTGACCAGGGTTGGATCCCTAGCTTCAAAATTAGGCCTTCACCTGGTTCACCACCAGCTGGGAGTCAGAGAAGGCCCTGATCCAACTGATGCCCAGTTCATTGGCTATCCTCAGTCCTACGAGGAGGGCTTCATATTCTGCTTGGTTGTTTGACACCTGAAATGCAAAGTGTAAAGCATACTCCAAGCTCTGTCCATCGGGGTCGGCTAAGATTAAGCCCGCTCCGCAGCCTACAAGGTTAGATGCTCCATCCACAAGGAGGGTCCAGGCGGGCTCTACTTCCTCAACGGCATCATCTTCAAGTGCGCCGGTCACTTGTGAAGGTGTCTCCCATCTCCAGGTACATTCTACAATGAAGTCAGCAATTACCTGAGCCTTCATGGCCGATCGAGGTTGGAAAGAGATGTCAAATTCGCCAAACTTGATAGCCCACTTGGCAAGCCGACCGGATGTGTTGGGCTCCTAAGGATTGCCTTAAGAGGTTGATCAGACAGGACGACAATCAGATGCACCTAGAAGTACGGCCGCAAGTGCTTGGCTTCTACGACCAAGGAGTAGACGAGTTTCTGCATCTTGGGATATCTTGCTTCGGCATCATGGAGAACTTTGCTGATATAATAGACAGGCTTTTGTTGATTGCTTTCTCCCACTCGAAAGAGGACAGAGCTTACTGCCTCGTCCGATGTCGACAAGTACAAGTATAAAGGCTCTCCCTTCGTCGGCTTAGCCAATAATGGAGGGTTCTTCAGATAATCCTTCAGCACCTCGAAGGCTGACCGACACTCGTCGGTCCACTTGAAGCAGTCCAACCACCATAAGGTCTTGAAGAAAGGTAGGGACTTCTCAGCCGACGAGGAAATGAAGCGGCTGAGAGAGGCTATTCGGCCTGTAAGTTCTTGCACTTGCTTCTTGTTGGTTGGATGCCCTATGTCAATGATAGCTTTGATCTTATCAGGGTTAACCTCAATTCCTCTCTACGTGACTAAGAAACCAAAGAATTTCCTGGAGGTCACTTCGAAGGTGCACTTGACCAGATTCAGCTTCATCCGATGATGCCTCAAGGCATCAAAGGATTCCTACAAGTCTCTGATATGGTCAGCTTTGTTGAGGCTCTTGACAATCTTTTTTCAACATACGCCTCCATATTTCTTCCAAGTTGCCCTTCAAAGACCCGGTTGATCAGCCTTTGGAAAGTGGCACCGGAATTCTTTAGGTCGAAGGACATCATCTTGTAGCAATACAATCCCTTATCGGTGATAAAGGCTGTCTTCTCTCCATCCTTCGGGTGCATCCTAATTTGGTTGTAGCCGGAGAAGGCATCCATGAAGCTCAAAAGCTGGTGACCGGCCATGGCATCCACCAATTGGTTAATCTTGGGCAAGGAAAAGCTGTCCTTCGGACAAGCCTTGTTGAGGTCGGTGTAGTCCACGCATATCCTCCACTTCCTATTGGCTTTCCTTACCATTACAACATTCGCCAGCCAGTTAGGGTCGTGGGTCTCTCTGATGAAGCCAACATCGAAGAGCTTCTTGACCTCCTCATCAATTGCCCTCTGACTCTCAGGAGCAAAGCTCCTCTTCTTTTGTCTGATAGGTCTGTAAGTTGGATCCACTTTAAGTTGATGAGTTATGACCTCCGACGGGATGCCTGGCATGTCCGACACCGACCAAGCGAAGATATCAACATTATCCCGCAGAAAGCTGATCAGCTCTAACTTGACCTCTTCACTGAGGGTGCTTCCAATTTGGAGGACCCCGGTGGGGTCATCTTCCGGAGGGAGACGAACAAGATCCTTTCGACTGGTTGGCGGCCATCGGCTTCAGCCCTGGGGTCAAGCTATTCCATAGTGGAATGATCTTCTGACTGCCTGTCTTGAATGGTTAAGCATTGTCTGGCCATCCCGCGGTCTCCCTCATAACTCCAACCCAGTTTCGAGTCGAAATTTTGCCAGCAGGTGGTAGGTGGAGACGATGGCCCTAAACTTGTTGAGGGCCGGTCGGCCAAAATGGTGTTGTAAGCCGAGGTCGTACGTACGACCACAAAGTTGATAGAGAGAGTCTTCTGGTAAGGCTCCATCCTAATGGTCACGGGCAGAGTTATCTCTCTCTCAACTCTGATGGAGTTTCCCCTGAAGCTTGTCAGTGGCATAGGAGATTCATGCAGCCTTGATCTGGACAGGTTCATTCTGACAAAGGCATCATACAACAACACTTCCATGGAGCTTCCATTATTAATAAGGATCCTCTTTACATCATAATTAGCAATCACTGTCGACACAACTACAGGATCATTCCCAGAGGTATGGGATTCTAGGAGGTCTTCATCAGAGAAGCTAATTATATTAAAATCTCTAAACCTCTTGACAACGTCCTGGTATTTTTCATATCTCCAGTCAGATCGACGGTGCAACATGCCAATATTCTCGTCGGTCGGATGTTGGTTGGGTAGCTCTACCTCCTCCGAAGGGTCTCTGGCCATCGAAGCTTCAGCCCGATTCCTCTAAGGTCGGACATACTTGTGTAGGTACCCTCTCCTAATAAGATCTTTAATTGCATCCTTCAACTGGAGGCAGTCTTTAGTGTTGTATCCGTGGTCTCGGTGGAACCGGTAGTACTTGTCTCTGTTTCTAGATGTAGAGAGGCCCCTCATCGAATGAGCCCTTTGCAGAAAGGTCTCATTCTCAATCTCCATGAGAATTTTCTCCCTCGAAAGGGAGAAGGGCGCATAAGATTCGAACCTCCTAGGGAAGTCCTTCGGCTTTGGGCTACGGCATCGAGCTGAGTTGTTGCCATCGCTGGGAGATCAGACTTCGGGAGCCTTATCATTCCGCTTCATAGGGGCTGATCTCCCTTCAACCTGGCATCGGCTCGTCGCTTGTTCTTCCACTAGGGCGTACTTCTGTGCCCGGGCCAGCAGCTTGGAGTAGCTTGTCGGGAACTTCTTGTTTAGGGAAAATGTGAGCATGGACGAGTGCAGCCCTCTCTTGAAGGTCAACATAGCTACGTCTTCATTGAGTTCCGGATTTTCATGGCCACTGAGTTGAATCGGGCCATGTAGTCCCGGAGGGTCTCTCCCTCTTTTTGTAGTACGAGGAAGAGGCAGTCGGTGTTCCTCGATGTTCGACTGCAAATCTTGAAATAGGAGAGAAAGAAATTTTCAAGCTAGAGAAAGAGTGGATCGTACCTGGTCGGATGGCGGAGAACCACATTCGAGCCACCTTCTTGAGGGTCGCAAGGAAGGCGATATAGTGGAGGGCGTCGGAAGCGTCATGTACCATCATGTGGGCCTTGTAAATGCCCAGATGATCTAGCAGGTCGGTGGTGCAGTCATAGGGGTCCACCTGTGGGATCTTGAAGTGATGGGAGATAGGCTCCCCCATGATTTCGACAGAAGAAGATGGGCGGGAGTCGTACGCCTGCCCCCCATTGGTTTTTTGCCGATTGACCAGTACAGTGATCTGCTCCTCTATACACTGGAGTTTGCTGGTGTAGTCTCTCAGGGCCTCGCTGCAGTACTGATCGTCGTCGGGGACTGAATCAGCGGAGGGTGAGGCAGACCTTACTCTCTTCCCATCAGCGTGAGCCCCCTGGGATCTTTGGAGCTCCGAAGCAGCGTAAGAGCGGGGTTGGGGGACTCCTTACTGTCGACTTCCCCTTACGGCAGGTTGGTGGTTGGTGTGAGACGCTGCAGGCAGCTGCTGTCGGTCGTTGGCTGCATCCTGGAGGTTCTGAATCGCAGTAGCGAGGGTGTCGATGCGGTTCAGAAGGGTCCAGAACTATTGTTGTCCCAGAGTAATGGTGGGCTCGGCGACATCATTCTCCCTTAGAGATCCTTTCGACCTAAACGGGGAGTGACCTCTCCTGGCGGAGGTGTTCTAGGCTCTTCCCTTTGCCATTACTCTGCTTAGTGGATGGATTCCTCCTTTTAGAGAAGAGGACGAGGCCCTTCCTCTAGCGCCAATCTGTTGCTGCAACTTCTTCCGGACCGGGTTCAGTCAGCTTGGCTGGAGTGCTCCTTTCCGGTTCCTTCAAAAAAGTCTCCAAGGGCCGTGATGTTCCAGCGGGGGATACTCCGATGCTTAAGTTAGCGGGAGCTTGAGGGCAACAGAATGGAGGAATCAACGGAGATTAGCTTGTGGAGTAGGGAGAGAGAGTCCTTACCGCCCTGAGTCCCCTAATTTACCTTATATAGGCACAGAATGTTACCAGAATCTGTTAGGGGCTAGGCACAGAATGACTGATCTACCCTAGAAAAATCTGGAAGTGGCCACGTGGTACCAGGATGAGGCGGCATCATGGAGCTAGTGGAGTAGTGGCGCTGATGTGTCAAAATTCTATTGTAACAGAATTCTAGTATCAGCGAGAAGAGGTTTCTGGAGCCCCCTAGGGCTATCTTTGAAGTAGCTCTTCTGAAGTGGGTCAGCCGGACCTCAGCAGGTGTGGGTCGGCTGGACCTCAACAGGAATGGATCAGTCCGGTTCGAGGATAAGCCGATTGGGTATAACAAGTATATATTTTATTTTCTGGTATGCACAATATTATTCTTCCATGGGAAGATTCATCGTTCGATCCTTGTTTTATGCTTATGGCACATTAGCTTATTTCAGCAGCACTTAATATTTTTTTTTTCAAATATCTTTATTACAGGGTGGGTGTTGTATTTTCCGGGAGACAACCACCAGGAGGATATACTGTTATTTAGGGGCTTTATGATGCTATCAAGAGGCCCACAACCGCAATCGTGCATTGCTTGGATTTGTTGGTAAGCATATGTCTTATGATGCATATTTATGGCCAAATTTACAATTTTGTGTTTATTATTTTTTTATTCATTTTTATGAATTAGCAAAATTTAGATAGCTCTTTAAGACTAATGTTTGGGATCTGGTCCAAAGGATGATGCATTGCATACATTTGCATACTCACAGTTACCTAATTTTTTTCATGGCAAATTGTCCTCCATAATTCTCGAGCTAGGGGTACTGTACTATCACTGGTTCTCCACGTAGCTTATGCGATATTTGATGACAAAAGAGGCAATGATGATGAGAAGAAGGCTTAGCTTACATTTTGGGCCATGATGGTAGATTTTTACATGGTATTAGGTCCCAATATATCTCATGCACATCCACAGGCTACGCTTTCAGTTTTCTTCTTTCTTTTTAATGCAGATTTTTTTTCAAGCACAACTTCCCGAGTCCAACGCATGTTGGACTTCAAGCGCAGAGATGACTTGGATTATTTTATAATAGTAATGTTATCAATATTCTTTGCTAGATATATTGAAAATTAAAATCATCATCCATGATAATTTCCGACGAGGGAGAGGCGTGGCGATCGGTGTCGAAGGTGCAAAATAGTGGCAGCAGGGAGGAGTCCAATGGAATGACACGATAATTGATTAAGGAGAAAGGAAACAGAGAATAAGGGAAATCCAGGAGAAGAATAGAGAAAGAGAGAAAGTAGAATAAGAAGAAGAGGGAAGAGGAATCGGGACACACCTTGATTTTTTTTTTTAAATATTCTTCGATAATTTTATTCAATGACAAAATATCTTAAATAAAAGAACGAAACAATCGATAAACATAAATCCTAAAATAAATTCAAAATAATCGGAACTATAAGAGATTCCGATAACTCTAAATATAAATAAAAACTAATCTCCGATTTGGAGATATCCCAAATCCCACGTACACCCATAAAATATATCAAACTGAAATCTTCAGGATTCGTGCTAGGCTGGCACCGAGATCTGGACTGGACTGGCTGGGATCTGGACTGCTGGATCTGCTCAATGTCCCCATCATTTCTCCTGAGGTGGGGAGATCTTGACTCCATCGAGTCAGGCTGGAGGTACTCAAATAGATTTGGATCAATGTTCTGTAGCTCCTCTTCAGTAATCCAGGAGTCCTCTGACTTCGGTCTGCCTCGCCAGTGAACCAGGTAGTAGTAGCAGTTTCGACTCCTCGAAGACTTGATCTGCTCGTCCAAAATATGTTCAATCACATCGTGCGTTCCTCTCATTTGAGCTAGTGGGCTCTCAAGATGAGGGTCATTCTCAAAGGAAGGTGCAAGGCTCAAATGAATAACTAGGTGTCAATGATGGTTCTTCATATTCAATTAGATCCAAAATATTAATCAAATTAACTTCTAATCATTCTTCAGCTCTAGCCTCATGATCACATTCTTCGTAGGCATCGGCTAATCCTGGGTCAACAGTGTATATTTCCTCTTCAAGGACATCACCTGGATCCTCATGTTTTTCAAGAGCCCCTATATTCAAGGTTCTAGATAGACATTGACTAGTCACATGACCTATTCCGTTACACCTAAAACAGTGGATCTTAGAGCTACTTCCTTGAGAAGACTCTCCTATAATTCCTTTTCCTTTTTCATCTCCTTTAATTGGTGGGGTTGTAGATGGGGGTCGATTACCAGGGGTCTGACTCATATTAGGTTGTGGACCAGTTGGGGCTTGATTCATGCTAGGCCTTGGACCTAAAATTCCTGGTCTAAAAGGTTCAGGTCTATGTATGATAGACATCTATTAAAATCTTCCATAGTTCTGGGCTAATTGATATGCTTGTTCTAGACTATAAACCTCAAAAATAATTCTTTTTCGATATCTACTCTCAAACTAGCTCTAAACCGGGATAAAGTGACAGATGTCTCTTCACTCACATTACATCGTATAAGATATTCATCAAATTTATCAATATAATCATTTACAGATCCGGTTCCCTGGGTCAACCTTTGCCATTGGTCCAGGAGTCGCTGTTGATAAGATGTAGGAAGATACTTCTCACGAAGCTTATCCTTCATCTCATCCCATGTTCCAATGGGGTCCTGTCTCCTACAAGTGGCTAATCTTTGGATATTGTGCCAATATAATTTGGCTTGACCTAACAATCTCATTTGGGCAGGCCTAACTTTCCTATCCTCAGACATATCATACCAAGTGAAATAGTGGTCCATATCAGCTTCCTAGTCAATATATTCTTTGGGGTCCAAGCAACCTACAAAACTCGGGGCGTCAACCTTAACACTTCTCATGATTCGTTCATCCTGATCAATTGGATTACGATAAGATCTAAATGTTTGATCAAAACCTGGATAGTGATGTCGATCCCTAGGGTCAGGTCGAAGGATACGAGTATGACCACTATCATAACCCGGGTAGTCATTTCGGTCTCTAGAGTCTCTAAGATCTGTAACTCTAGGATCTGTAACTCTTGATGAAGAGTTCCTAATAGGGTAATTGGTATTCACTAGTTGTTCCTCTTCAAGAGCTCCTACCCTTGCATCTAAAGATCCTAACTTGCTATCAATTGCTTCGAGTTTATCCATGATTCCCTGGAGGGCAGTTTCTAAACTGGGATCCATTTTGTTATTTAAGGAAGAAGGTTCTGATTGATACTTAATTTCTGACCTAGTTATCATGCAAAATTAAAAATTGAAATTGACTCTAACCTAACCTATTGCTCTGATACCAAATTGTTGATGGGGCACATAGCTCTGATACCAAGACTGGTGCAGGACGGGCCGACAAATCTTAGACCTAAAATAAATTGATGCAGACCATTGATCGTTAAGAAACGACCACTAGGTTAGGGCTGTCCAATTTAAATAAATTAGATCTAATTAAATACAAATAAACCAATAATTGATTGGGTCAGGTTAACAAAGTGGATCTCACACAAAAATACGGAATCTCACGAATCCTGGAAGAGTGAGATCGTCTCGAGGTCGTCCAAAATCTAGACCAGTAGTTCTCGAGCAAAACAGATTTGAAGCCGTCGAACCTGAATCACCAAAAACAAGTGAAGAATAAATTAATCAATGCCCTGATATCTATGTGGCTCTAGGCTCCGTGCGGCTCTGGAAACCATGCTTCATGGATCTTGGAACTGCTCTGAGATCCATGTGGATCAAAGTCGGCAGCAGGTAACGTGAATGCTTTCACGTTCGTGCTGTTCTCTTCTTTTGGTCCGATGCAGGGGAGAACAGGGGACCAGGTGGAAGGGTAGATCCGACAGGATCTGCCGGTGATGGGGCTGGGCGGCGACGGCGGTGGTCCCAGTGGAGTGGACGGTGGCTAACGATGGTGGGGGGGAGGAGGCGGCAGTGGATGGCTCCGGTTGGTGGTTCTGCTCACAGATGGGAAGGGAGATGGCCGGTGAAAGGCTTCACGATAGGGCTCAGCTGCAATGATGACTTGCACAGGCAGATTTGGGCCGGCCGGTGTCCGTCAGGGACTGGTTGGGGATGGAATCAACCGGCAGGGGCGGTGGCAGTCGGTCGGTGCTGTGGGTTTGGACGATGGCCATTGGGAAAGTTTGGTGGTTGACCTGCTGGAGGCGGTGGGTCTTCCCTTGGACCCAATGAGGAAAAAGGCGGCAGTCGGTGGAAAGGGAGCCGGCATTGAAGATGACCGGTGTGGATCTTCCGACGAGGGAGAGGACATGGCGGTCGGCGTCGGAGGTGCAAAATAGTGGCAACAGGGAGGAGTCCAATGGAATGACTCGGTAATTGATTAAGGAGAAAGGAAACAGAGAAGAAGGGAAAGCCGGGAGAAGAACCCAGAGAGAGGAATAGAGAAAGAGAGAAAGTAGAAGAAGAAGAAGAGAGGGGGAGGAATCGGGACACACCTTGATTTTTTCTTAAAATATTCTTCGATAATTTTATTCAATGACAAAACATCTTAAATAAAAGAACGAAACAATCGATAAACATAAATCCTAAAACAAATTCAAAATAATCAGAACTATAAGAGATTCCGATAACTCTAAATACAAATAAAAACTAATCTCCGATTTGGAGATATCCCAAATCCCACGTACACCCATAAACATATTAGACTGAAATCTTCAGGATTCGTGCTGGACTGCACCGAGATCTGGACTGGACTGGACTGGCTGGGATCTGGACTGGCTGGATTTGGACTGGTTGGATCTGCTCAATATCCCCATCATTTTAATAAATACATCAAGATTTGTGTTGGCTGGCACCGAGATCTGGACTGAACTGGCTGGGATCTGGATTGGCTAAAATCTGCTCAAGGTCCCCATCATTTCTCCTAGGGTGGGGAGATCTCGACTCCATCGAGTCAGGCTGGAGGTACTCAAATAGATTTGGATCCATGTTTTGTAGCTCCTCTTCAGTAATACAGGAATCCTCTGACTTCGGTCTACCTCGCCAGTGAACCAGGTAACCGTAGCAGTTTCGACTCCTCGAAGACTTGATCTGCTCGTCCAAAATACGTTCAATCACATCGTGCTTTCCTCTAATTTGGGCTAGTGGGCTCTCAAGAGGAGGGTCACTCTCAAAGAAGGTGCATGCTCAAATGAATAACTAGGTGTCAATGCTGGTTCTTCATATTCAATTAGATCCAAAATATTAATCAAATTAACTCCTAATCATTCTTCAACTCTAGCCTCATGGTCACATTCTTCGTAGGCATCGGCTAATCCTGGGTCAACAGTGTATATTTCCTCTTCAAGGACATCACCTAGATCCTCATGTTCTTCAAGTGCCCCTATATGCAAGGTTCTAGATGGACATTGACTAGCCATATGACCTATTCCATTACACCTAAAGTAGTGGATCTTAGACCTACTTCCTCGAGAAGACTCTTCTATAATCCCTTTTCCTTTTTCATCTCTTTTAATTAGTAGGGTTGTAGATGGGGGTCGATTACCAGGGGTCTGACTCATGTTAGGTTGTGGACTAGTTGGGGCTTGATTCATGCTAGGCCTTGGACCTAAAATTCCTGGTCTAGAAGGTTCAGGTCTACGTGTGATAGACATTTGCTGAAATCTTTCATAGTCCTGGGCTAATTGATATGCTTGTTCTAGACTATAAACCTCTCTCAAAAACAGTTCCTTTTGGATATCTACTCTCAGACCAACTCTAAACCGGGATAAAGTGACAGATGGGTTTTCACTCACATTATATCGCATAAGATATTCTTCAAATTTATCAATATAGTCATTTACAGATCCGGTTCCTTGGGTCAACCTTTGCCATTGGTCCATGAGTCGCTGTTGATAAGATGCAGGAAGATACTTCTCACGAAGCTTATCCTTCATCTCATCCCATGTTCCAATGGGGTCCTGTCTCCTATGAGTGGCTAATCTTTGGACATTGTGCCAATATAAGTTGGCTTAAACTAACAACCTCATTTGGGAAAACCTAACTTTTCTATCCTCAGACATATCATACCAAGTGAAATAGTGGTCCATATCAGCTTCCCAGTCAATATATTCTTTGGGATCCAGGCAACCTACAAAACTCGAGGCATCAAACTTAACACTCCTCATGATTCGTTCATCCTGATCAATTGGGTTATGATAAGGTCTAAATGTTTAATCAAAACCTGGATAGTCATGTCGATCCCTAGGGTCAGGTCGAAGGATACGAGTATGACCACTATCATAACCCGGGTAGTCATTTCGGTCTCTAGGGTCTCTAGGATCTGTAACTCTAGGATCTATAACTCTTGATGAAGAGTTCCTAATAGGATAATTGGTGTTCACTAGTTGTTCCTCTTCAAGAGCTCCTACCCTTGCATCTAAAGATCCTAACTTGCTATCAATTGCTTCAAGTTTACCCATGATTCCCTGAAGGGTAGTTTCTAAACTGGGATCTATTTTGTTATTTAAGGAAGAAGGTTCTGATTGATACCTGATTCCTGACCTAGTAGTCATGCAAAATTAAAAATTGAAATTGACCCTAACCTAACCTATTGCTCTGATACCAAAATTGATGGAGCACATAGCTCTGATACCAAGACTGGTGCGGGACGGGCCGACAAATCCTAGACCTAAAATAAATTGATGCGGACTGTTGATCATTAAGAAACGATCACTAGGTTAGGGCTATCCAATTTAAATAAATTAGATCTAATTAAATAAAAATAAACTAGCAATTGATTGGGTCAGGTTAACAAAGTGGATCTCACCCGAAAGCACGGAATCTCACGAATCCTGGAAGAGAGATCGTCTCGAGGTCGTCCATAATCCAGACCAGTAGTTCGCAGGAAAAATAGATTTGAAGCCGTCAGACCTGAATCACCAAAAACAAGTGAAGAATAAATTAATCAATACCCTGATATCCCTGTTGCTCTAGGATCCGTGCAGCTCTGGAAACCATGCTTCACGGATCTTGGAATTGCTATGAGATCCATGTGGATCAAAGTCGGCAGCAAGGAATGTGAATGCTTTCATGTTCGTGCTGTTCTCTTCTTTTGGTCCGATGCAGGGGAGAACAGGGGATCGGGTGGAAGGGCAGTCCGGTGACGGGGCTGGACGGCGACGGCGGTGGTCCTAGTGGAGTGGACGGCGGCTAATGACGGTGGAGGGGAGGAGGCGGCAGCGGATGGCTCTGGTTGGTGGTTCAGCTCATAGATGAGAAGGGAGATGGCCGGTGGAAGGCTTCACGGGAGGGCTCGGCTACAGCGACGGCTTGCACGGGCGGATTTGGGCTGGCCGGTGTCCGTTAGGGGTCGGTTGGGGATGTAATCGATTGGCAGGGGCGAAGGCACGTCGGTCAGTGCTGTGGGTTTGGACGACGGCCGTGGGAAAAGTTTGGTGGTTGACCTGCTGGAGGCGGTGGCCGGCTGCGGTGGGTCTTCCCCTGGACCCGATGAAGAAAAAGGCGGCAGTCAGTCTAAAGGGAGCTGGCATTGAAGATGACCGGTGTGGATCTTCGGGTTCGGCGGCTAGTGGCAGAGGAAGCCTACAGAGGGACGTCACCGGCAACGACACAGATGGAGGCAGACCGACACAGGCGACAATCGACGTGGCGGAGTCGACAGTGATGTCGGAGGAACGGGCACCAAGCTGTGTGCTGGGCATCAGGATCTGTGCTGGGCATTAGGATTTGTGCTGGGCTGGCATCAGGATCTAGGATGTCCATCAAGATTCGTGCTGAGATGTCCGCATCATTCCCCGAGGTGGGGAGAACTCAACTCCGTCGAGCTAGGCTTCAATCTCTAGTTTTCAATTATCCAGTCTTCAACTTATTCGTAAACCAAATGACATGAAATAGATTTTTTTTCTTTTTTAACCTAGCCTAACCCATGGCTCTGATACCAAATTATTGACGCAAGACACAACCCGAATCAATTTTTATTCCAAGGAAATAAGACCGTTGGTCGCTAGGAAACGATCCTAGGCTAGGTTCAAACCCAATTTAATTTTTTCCTAAATATTTTTTTTTTAGTCAAATAAACTTATTTTTTTTCCCATATTTTTTTATTCAAATAACCCCTCTTTTTTTTTCTATTTTTTATTTCCCTTTTTTTCACTTTTTTTTCTCACGTTTTTCACAACTCACGGTCTTTCTTTTTTTTTTTCCTATGCGCCTTCTAAAGTCGTTTGAGAAAGCCGGCTTTGCTTCTCCGACCATGCAAAGTGGCTTTTGAGAAAGCCGGCTTTGCTTCTCCGACCGTGCAAAGAGGCTTTAACGAGCGTGTAGAAACAGGGAAGGTCTCGGCATGGATTCCGGCGGGCTCTTCCCCGGCGATGACGGCGGGGAAAGAAGACGGCGGCTTGGGAAGATGGTAGTGCAGACTCTCCAGTAGGTGAGCTTCTTGATGCATCTATGGCCGGCATATCTCTCCAAATTAAGGACGTTGATGATGGGAAACAGACCCTAATCATCATGCTCTCCATCATCGACTCCCTCCTCTTCATCTTGGCCGGCCGGTTTCATGATGGTCCCAACAGTGGTTGTCATCGTGCGGATCAGGCGGAGACGGCTGCAGAGCGAAGGAGATGGACGAGGGCGCTGCCAGCGGGGAAGGTGTGGGCAGCACAGGGGGCTTGGTTCCAATGTTTGACGGTGGCCATGGGAGGAGTTTGCTGGATCTGGCCAAAGATGTGATGTCGGCGAGGATTTGTGGCAGCAAGGAACCAGGTGAGATGAAGGAGATCCGGCGGCTGTGGTCGGAGGGAGATGTCTGGTCGGTGACTGTGGGTTTGGATGATGGCACTCGGTTGGCTTCTGGCGGTGTCGATTGGTAAGGCGTTCGACGATGAGGTGTTGAAACAAGGAGGCTTGTAAATGGAGGATTGGTGAATTGATTCTTTGGTAGGGAGAAGAAAGGGAACAGAGAGGGGAAAGAAGCAATTCGGGAGAAGAAATAGAGCAAGGGAAGAAGAAGGAGAGGAATAAGCAAAGGAATAAGAAGAGAATAGGGAGGAAGAATAAGAAGAATAAGGGTAGAGACTAAGAGGAAGAGAAGAACCAGAGATGAAGAGGGGGATGAGGACGGGGGAGGGAGTCGGGACATATCCAAATCTCAAATAATTTTTTTCTCTTCGTTAATTTTATTCATGAATAATCAAACATCTTAAATAGACTAATCTAAGTTATCCGATATCTTGATCAGATATCCCTAACAAATTCAAACTATTTATTTTAAAAAACAAACTAATCCAAGGTAAAGTAAATCCTAAAAATAAATAATCAAACTAGAAAACCGATAAAACTAATCCTAAAATTTCAAGATACCCAATCCCTCGTACACCCATAAAAATATATTTATCCTGTTGTGTACTTCGGGATGTGTGCTGCATCAAGATTTGGGCTGCATCGACTTCAGGATCTTGGGCCCCCAGGATTTGGGTTGGGCTGGGCTTCAGGTTTAATCTAGGCTGCTTCAGATTCTGAGCCGATGTCCCCATCATTTCTCCTGAGATGGGAAAAACTCAACTCTATCGAGTCAAGCTTCAGCAATCTTCTGACTCTTCTGACTCCAAGATGCACCACGTGATCTGCAGACTGAATTTTTTTTTTTTTGCATACAAATAGTGCAATAAAAATGACTAACCTAACCTAAACTTGCTTTGATACCAAATTATTGACGCGGGGTACGACCCGGATCAATTTTTATTCCAAGGAGAAAGGACCGTTGGTTGCTATGAAACGACCCTAAGCTAGGTTCAAACCCAATTTAATTTTTTCCTAAATAAGTTTTTTTATTCAAATAAACTTTTTTCCCATATTTTCTTTTTTTATTCAAATAACCCCTCTTTTTTTTCTATTTTCTATTTTCCTTTTTTTCACTTTTTTTTTCTCACGTTTTTCACAACTCACGGTCTTTCTTTTTTTTTTCCTATGCGCCTTCTAAAGTTGTTTGAGAAAGTCGGCTTTGCTTCTCCGACCTTGCAAAGAGGCTTTGACAGGCATGCAGAAATAGGGGGAAGGTCTCGGCATGGATTCCGGCGGGCTCTTCCCCGGCGACGACAGTAGGGGAAGAAGACGGCGGCATGGGAAGATGGCAGTGCGGACTCTCCAGCAGGTGAGCTTCTTGATGCATCTATGGCCGGCATATCTCTCCAAATTAAGGGTGCTGATGATGGGAAACACACCCTCATCATCATGCTCTCCATCATCGTCTCCCTCATCCTCTTCGTCTTGGACGGCCAGTTTCATGATGGTCCCAACAGTGGTTGTCATTGCATGGATCGAGCGGAGACGGCTGCAGAGCGAAGGAGATGGATGAGGGCGCTGTCGGCAGGGAAGGTGCGGACGGCGCAGGGGGCTTGGTTCCAATGTTTGACGATGGCCATGGGAGGAGTTTGCTGGATCTGGCCGAAGATGTGACATCAGCGAGGATTTGTGGCAGCAGGGAACCAGGCGAGATGAAGGAGATCCGGTGACTTTGGTCAAAGGGAGATCTCCGGTCGGTGACTGTGGGTTTGGACGATGGCGCTCGATTGGCTTCTAGAGGTGTCGATTGGCAGGGCGTTCGACGATGAGGTGTTGGAACAAGGAGGCTTGTAAATAGAGGATTGGTGAATTGATTCTTTGGTAGGGAGAAGAAAGGGAACAAGAGGGGAAAGAAGCAATTCGGGAGAAGAAATAGAGCAGGGGAAGAAGAAGGAGAGGAATAAAGAGAGGAATAAGCAAAGGAATAAGAAGAGAATAGGGAGGAAGAATAAGAAGAATTGGGGTAGAGACTAAGGGGAAGAGTAGAAGAACCAGAGAAGAAGAGGGAGGATGAGGAAGGGGAAGGGAGTCGGGACACCCAAATCTTAAAAAATTTTCTTCTCTTCGCTAATTTTATTCATGAATAATCAAACATCTTAAATAGACTAATATAAAATCTGATATTTGATCATATACCCTAACAAATTCAAACTATTTATTTTAAAAAATAAACTAATCCAAGGATAAAGTAAATCCTAAAAACAAATAATCAAACTAGAGAACCGATAAAACTAATCCTAAAATTTCAAGATACCCAATCCCTCGTACACCCATAAAATATATTTATGTTGTTGTGTACTTCGGGATGTGTGCTACATCAAGATTTGGGCTGCATCAACTTCAGGATCTTGGGCTTCCAGGATTTGGGCTGGGCTTTAGGTTCTGGGATGGCTTCTGGGTTGGGCTGGCTTCAAGTTTTAGGCTGGGTTGGGCTTCAGGTTCTGGGCTGGGCTTCAGGTTTGATCTGGGCTGCTTCAGATTTTGGGTCGATGTCCCCATCATTCCTCCTGAGATGGGAAAAACTCGACTCCGTCGAGTCAAGCTTCAGCAGCAATCTTCTGACTCTTTTGCCTCCAAGATGCACCATGTGATCTGCATACTGAAATTTTTTTTTTGTATACAAATAGTGCAATAAAAATGACTAGCCTAACCTAAACTTGCTCTGATATCAAATTATTGATGCGAGACACGACCCTGAATCAAGAATTATTCTAAGGAAAATGGACCGTTGGTCGGATCCTATGCTATGCTAAACCAAACCAAATTATTTTATTTTTTTTTCAAATAAACTCTTTTTTTATACTAATAAACACTTTTTTTCTCCATTTCTCTCTTTTTTTCACCTTATTTCCTGCATCTAGCTAAAGTCGGCATTAGGGCCGAAATGGCTTTGAGGTGCGTGCGAGGAAGATTCTTCCCTCGGTCCGATGCCAGGTGGAACAGAGAACCGGCCTTCGGGAGGGAAATCCGGTGGGACTCGCCACTGGCGACGGCACTGGTATGACAGCCGGCGGTCGGCGGGCAGAGGACGTCATGGCAATAGGGGGAAGGGCGGGCACCGATGGATCGTCGCAGACGGAGACGGGGAGCGGAGGCACCGGAGGGGCTTCGGGCGGAGCATCGATCGGGGTTGGTCGGCGGTGGCGACAGAGGAAGGCCGGCAAAGGGACTTCACCGACGATGGTGCTGGGCGGAGGAGGCCACACGGGCGGGAGGTAGGCCGGCAATGGGTCGTCTGCGGTCATGCGGTGACCGTGGAGGGCACGGCGGGAGGCTTCACCGATGAAGGTAGGCGGAGATCGGGTGAAACTGGTCTCGGGCAGCCAGAGTCCGTCTGAGAGATGGGGCGGGGTGGTGATGCGTCGCAGCAGCAAGGGGATTCGGCTCGGAGGTGACGCGGACGGCGTAGGAGGGTGCCGGCTCGGAGGTGACGCGAGCGATGGTTCGGCTCTGTTCCATGGATTAGGATTCATGGAGGGATCGGTTGTCAGAGAGATGGGTGGTTGGCTCGGTTGGGAGGATCCGGGAGATGCTCAAAGATTGATTCTCGGGCGGATCTTCGCACGGATGAACAAGAACGAGAGACCGGCTTGGGAGAAGAAGTCCTGCTTGGTTAAGAAAACGGGCCGACAGGGCTCACAGGGTTGAGTCCTTGGACTGCGATTAATCGACTTACAAGGAGAGTTGAATCTCGAAGAAAGAGGAAGACGCAAGAGAGTTAGAAAAGGAGGGAAAGTCCAGGAAAAAAATATCAGATAGAGGAAAGAAGGCCCAGAATAAAGATTAATCGACTTACAAGGAGACAGTTGAGTAGAGGAAGAAGCAAGAGAGTTAGAAAAAGAGAAAAAATTCAGGAAAAAAATATCCCAGAACAAAGAAGAGAAGAATCGGGAGAGAGAAAAGAGAAGGGAAAAAAGTCGGGACGCACCCAGGTAATTTCTTAAATATTTTTAATTTTATTCATGAACAAACATCTTAAATAAACTAATCTATGATATCAATCAGGAGAGAGAAGAGAAGGGGAAGAAGTCGGGATGCACCCAGATAATTTCTTAAATATTTTTAATTTTATTCATGAACAAACATCTTAAATAAACTAATCTATGATATCCAATATCTTGATCAGATATCCCTAACAAATTCAAACTATTTATTTTAAAAAATAAACTAATCCAAGGATAAAGTAAATCCAAAAAACAAATAATCAAACTAGAGAACCAATAAAACTAATCCTAAAATTTCAAGATACCCAATCCCTTGTACACCCATAAAAATATATTTATCTTATTGTGTACTTCGGAATTTGTGCTTCGAGATTTGTGCTGCATCAAGATTTGGGCTGCATCGACTTCAGGATCTTGGGCCCCCAGGGTTTGGGCTGGGCTGGGCTTCAGGATCTGGGCTGGGCTTCAGGTTTGATCTGGGCTGCTTCAGATTCTGAGCCGATGTCCCCATCATTTCCCCTGAGGTAGGAAAAACTCGACTCCGTCGAGTCAGGGAAAATCTCGACTCCGTCGAGTCAAGCTTCAGCAATCTTCTCTTCTGATTCCAAGATGCACCACGTGATCTGCAGACTGAAAAAAAAAATTTTATGCAAATAGTGCAATTAAATAAAAATGACTAACCTAACCTAAACTTACTCTGATACCAAGATTGGTGCGGGACGGGCCAATGATGCGGAACTAATATGCATACAATTATTTTTTTATATTTTATATATGGGGTTAGGTGATTAATTCCCGAATTTCAGATCAAAATTAGTTGTAGGGAATTATGTATGAAATTTTGAAGTCAAGCATGCAGATTAGAACCTAAAAAATTATTAAAGAAGGATCGCCGGGGCTGAGAAGCCTTGGTTAGGGCAAGTTCTCCTACAATATAATTACTAGAGGTAGAGGGGGTGTACCTAACAACATCTGAAACGCCCAATGAAGATCGCAGCGAAGGGATCTCTCGTTCCTCGATGGATGCGGCCTGGAAAACCGAGCCAAAGACCCGTGGATACCCGGCTTTCTGTTCGGTGGTCCGATTGAGGCTTGGCTGGAGTCGTTGGATTCGTAAGAACTCAGGGACCTGCAAACGACCTGTCAGGGGTTAGAAAACTCACAAGGAAACAAAGAAATAAAGGAAAACAGCAAAGAAAAGGTGTCTTTTGAAGTGGGCGGCCAGGGTTCTGGAAGGTTGGCTGGCGGCAGGAAGATGGTTGCAGCACCGGGAAGAAAAAAACTCTCACACCCCTTTATGCACACAGCATGGTAACACTCAAAGCAATAGAAGAATTCAAGGTTTATTTCATATATCAAAATCAAGTTTCATACAAGAGACTAGGGTCCCTTAAATAGATCCTTAACCTTGGGCCCCAAGTAAGGGTACTTTAGACTTTACATAGGACTCCTTCTCCCTTTCAAACCCTAACTAGGAATATAAGGTAACATAGGTAGAAAACCCCACACAAATTGCTCTCCCTCTCCTTGTCTTGGTCGGCCAAGGGGGTGACCATAAGTGGCCGACCAAGGGGAGGGTCACCATAAGAGATGGCGCCCTAATTCCTTCCTGCGCCTAGGCTGGCCCAATTTCCTTCCGGCTGGTTCAGGGCTTCAGGTTTGTGCTTGTTTTAATTTTCTCCTCCTGGGATCTTCAAGTCTTCAAGCTGGGTTGGACTTGGACTCAACTTCCATGTCTTCAATCAGGTTAGACTTGGTCTTCACTTGTATGATGTGATATTGAGTCTTCGATATGCTTGGACAGAACTCAAAAAAATAAAATTAGCTCGACATGAGCTGACTAATACTGAACTGAACTAGCTCAACATGAGCTGACTAATTACGGGACTCAAATAAAACAACTCAGCTAGACTAAGCTTTATTACAGTGGACTCGAATGTCATTTAAGTGATCCACAGAGGGTTGAGAAGCCTCTGCCTTATTATGCTGCCTTTGGTGTCCGCACCAGCCGACAAATCCTAAACCTAATTGATTCTGGACCGTTGATCATTAAGAAACGATCACTAAGTTATGACTGATCAATTTAAATAAAATATATATAATTAAATAAAAATAAAGATCAAGTTATTGAAGTGGTCTCTCCCAAAACACGGAATGTCACGAATTCTAAAAAAGTGAGATCGTCTAGAGGTCGTCCAAAATCCAGACCAGTAGTTCACGGGCAAGATAGATCTGAAACCGTCGGATCTGAATCACCAAAAAAACAAGTGATGAATAGTCCCAAATAAAATAAATAAGTCAAATAAATCCCAATAAATCCAGTGCTCTGATAATTGAATGACTTTGAGATCTATGCAGCTTTGGAAATCGTGCTTCATAGATTTTGGAATTGCTCTGAGATCCGTGTAGTTCAAAAAATCGGCAGTAGGAAACGTGAATGCTTTCACGTTCGTGCTTATCTTTCTTCTTTTGGTCCGATGCAGGGGAGAACAGGGGACCGGACGGGCACCGGTGTGGTGTCATGGGCATGGCGAAGACGGTGGCTGGCCGGCGATGGTCTCGGCAGAAGATGCTTGGTAACGGTGGAGCGGAGGAGATCTAGTAGGAGGCTTCATGGGAAGGCTGGGTTACAGCGACGGCTTGCACGGGAGGGGCTTCGACGGACGAGAGCGCTCGACTGCAGGGAGGAGAGGCGGACGGCCGGGGCGGTGAGGCATCGCCCTGGCAAGGGGATCCAGTGACTTGGAGAGCAGGAAGGAGGTCCTGTTAAAGGCATCGCGGGTCGCCTTGAGCCGTGGATCTTCGGGTTCGACGGCTGGTGGCAGAGGAAGCCTACGGAGGGACGTCACTGGCGATGGCACGGACGGAGGCAAACCGGCACAGGCGACGATCGACGCAACGGAGTCGGCGACGATGTCGAAGGGACAGGCACCAAGCTGTGGTGGTCCTTCCCTTGGATCCGATGAGGGAGAAGGCGGCAGTCGATGGTGGCTCAAATGGCAGTGGAGATGTTGATTGGAGGTAAGGAAGAGAGGCAACGCATGAATTTTCTGCTTGCTGGTGAGGGTGATGGAGAGTGGAGGATGGGGCAGAGAGGTTGGCTGTGATGGTTGCGGTGGAGTAGCATGGATGTGCGGTGCTGGAAGTGGTGACGTGAGGTGGTGGCCGGAGGCTTGCACAGGCGGACTGGCACGGGCATGGGAGAGACGGATGGCCCGGGGCGGATCTGGGAGATCTGTGCGGTGTTGGTGGGTGTTGGTTGGAGATGGACTACGATGGTGGGCAATGGCTCGAGGAAGGTGGGATTCAATTGGGATTAGGTCTTAGGCATTTTAGAGAGAGGGAAGAGAAGAAAAGAGACATAGAACAGAGGCGAGGGAGAGAAGAAGAACCGAGAAGAGGAAATAGCACTAGGAAGAAGAAGAGGGGGGAGGAGTCTGGACACACTTTGAATTTTTTCAAAATATTTTTGTTAATTTTTATGCGATGACAAAAGCTTCTTAAATAAACTAAGAAAACAACCGATAACAATAAATCCCTACCTGACTCAAAATAATCGGAACTATAAGAGATTCCAATAACTCTAAATACAAATAAAAACTAATCTTCGATTCGGATATATCCAAAATTCCACGTATATATAAAATAAATACATCAAGATTTGTATTGGCTGGCATTGAGATCTGGACTGAACTGGCTGGGATCTGGACTGGCTAAAATCTTCTCAAGGTCCCCATCATTATTATTTGGCCCCAATGCCGACTTTAGTTAGATGCAGGAAATAAGGTGAAAAAAAAAGAGAGAAATGGATAAAAAAAAGATGGGTTTATTAGTATAAAAAAAAGAGAGTTTATTTGAAATAAAAAAAATTGAAAAAATAATTTGGTTTGATTTAGCCTAGCCTAGGATCGTTTCCTAGCGACCAATGGTCTGTTTTCCTTAGAATAATTCTTGATTCGGGGTCGTGTCCCGTGCCTCCAAGCCTTGGCAAACCTGGCAATGTCCTCCTGTACAACCCTGCTGTAACTACGTATCCTGACAGTTTCTTTTGCGGACCTCCTTGCCTTTGCCAACACCCTTCAATTGCTGCACACCCTTAGAGGCCTTTGGGATAACCGCCTCCACAACTGAAGATCCTTGCTTGTATCCTTGCACCACGATTGTAGCTTTCCTTCTGCCTGGTATCTGCATCAGACTTTTTCTTGGACTTTCTTAGGGAAAACACAGCGAACCTGAACCGGCACTCGCTGTAATTGGAGCTCTACCTGACACCATCTCCATAAAGCCACACCAATCTTTGCACACTCTGCTCCACCTGGCTAGTATTCTTGCACCTCCGGCTCTGAACTCGTGTTGAATCCTGCTCCACCTGTGAAGCCACCTCTCACCAGTGCTCTACCTGAGACTGAAGTCCCACTGATGCCACAGAAAGAAACCCCAAGGCCAGCCACTGAACGCTGCCCTGCTGAGCTTGCCGTTGCACCTCGAACACCGTCGCTGCCTCCTCAAACCCTCCACATCACGTGGATCCCTCCGAGACCGTTTCAGATACATTATATCCCGCAGGCTCCTCCAAAACCAAGAGCTCATCCCAACTCTTCTACTATCCCAGCAACTGAACACGGCAACCATCTCTACTTGACTGCTGCATCATGTCCCAGCCTGTCTCCTGGTTGCATGATGTTCCTGGCGCTCCTTGAGACCTGTCCCCGATCTTCCTAAGCTACCATCTCCATCAGCTCCAGTCTCCGTCCCTAGGCCAATGCCACCATACCGAGACAGTCCAGACTACCCGATACCCCCTGGCACTCCCTGAGACTATATCCTCTCCTTGAGCTGCCCTTAGCATCGTCTTTATTGATGTACTCTGGTGAACTTGAGAAATCCAGGCTTTTCTTTTTCCATCCATGCGGGATACCATATCCACGTACAACTCCACCTGCCTCGATGCACTCCTTGAGTCCTCCCTTCCACCTTCAAACCAGCGACTCTGAAACCGCTCTGCTTCTGCTCGAACAATGGCTCAAACCAAGCTCTGATACCAGTTGTTGGAAATTCTTAAGCACTAATCCCACTTGTTGAAAGATTCGAACCAGCGCCTATATGCAGTAGAAGGTCGTGAAAACAACGTGGAAGAATACAGCCCAACAACCTGCTATTGGATTCAACATTCACAAACAGATAAGAAGAAGAGATGTAGAAGAAAAAGAGAGATTACTTTATTCCTTTGGAGAAGAACCTTGTTACAATAAACAATTGTTACAACAAACAAGACCACCCGACAGCCCTTCTGAAAATCCAAAAGCTTCTCGCCGTCCCACACGTCTTCTCTCTTGCAGGCCTCACGCCCCAAAAATCCACGTACACCATGCACGAAGAATACCTCAACGTGCATCCCTTCTCTAAAGCCCCGTAAAATACTATTATGGCATAAGCCCTCCACGTGATATCTCCTTCACGTACGCCTCTTTGCAACCCAACATCGTAGCCTCCTTGAAACCCAGAAGGCTCTTCACGGTCCACGCCCCCAAGGGGTGTCCTCAAGCCCTCACGATCCAAGACCAGGATCGTGAGAAGTCCTCATGGACTCCACACCGGACTGGACCCCAAAGAGTCAGCCTCTCTTGGACATTGCAAACCGCACGCCCCATCCCTCTTATTTTGAACACATAGAGCGATGAACTTCTTGTCTCCTTGGGCATCTTGGACTCCTTGATCTTGTTAGACTACAATAACATGGGCTCATAACTTCTTGGTGGTTACAATTACATGGACGGTTAAGACTTGTCTTGGACCAATAACAAACTGATTAAGATACCTCACATGGTTGGATTTTTTAATTGGTTACAACCAACCAACCAATTGGCTAACCTCCTAACCAATTTAACAAACCTGGACCCAACTTCATAACCCAATTGGGTTATGTTACAATTTTTCAAAAAAAACCTCCTCTCCAAATTATATGAGAAAATACTCAAATTTAAAGCATCCCTGGAATACCTCCAGAAATCCGCTTGGGATATGCCCCCAAGCTCCAAGGATTGTCTCTAACATCCCTACCATGATCTTCCAAATCTCTCAAAGACTTAGAAGTACCCTGCAAAACCTTACAAATCTTTTCCCATCAATATATTAGTCATTGAATTGCCCATCATAAAGCTTACAATGACAGCTCCAAATCATAACCCAATGCACCAATGCCAGCAATAGAGTCCAATACACAAACTACCGCTGTAAATGACACATGCACCTATTACATGGGAGAACAACAAGGGGCCTGTCTGGGATCTCCCTACATGATTAGGAGAGAGCCTTGGAACGAACATGAGGGAGGAAGTGGGAGAGAAAGAAAGAGAGAGCTCAGCTGCGTGGCCCACTCCCAGCAGCCCTGGCCTCCATGTTCTCACTTCCTCTCTCTCTCTCTCACACTCCCCCTCTCCCTTCATACGAGAAATTATTGGTTAGAAGTGTTCTGCCACGTGAAATTTAGATCATCTGATAAAATACCACCACATCATTTAATGAGATTTTTTTTTTTTTTTTTTTTATGGATAATGAGTTTTTTTTTTATGGAAGAAAAAAAAGGAGGAAGGAGTTAAACCCCGGACATGGCCATCCTCAGACAGTCCCCCAACCTCAGACAAGAAATGTTCGATGCACGACGTATATTAATTTTTCCACAACCGTTCTCCACCCGAAGATAAGTACGTCAACCTGACTACCACTGGCATCAGTCGAGTGAACAAAAATTATTATATATATCCCTAATTTTTTCACTACCACCAACCAACAGGAACTCCAGTATTATTTTATTAATTTTTTTAAAAAAATTTATTTTTGAATTATTTTTTTATTTTTTATTTTATCCCTGGACTTTCTTGTCGAAATATATCTAAACCAAGACTCGAATCCCTGCCAGCTGGTCGTGAGAAAAGCGTCACAACAAAAATTGTATTGGAAATGGCTAAGCATGATTAACAATGTACTTTATTTTCAATATACTTTCCAACTAAGCAAAAAGTTTTAAAATTTTGAACTATCCAACAGTACGGTGACTTTTTAATTATTTAGATGGTCCAAAATCCGAATAATTCTAACCAATAAATTCTCCAGCTCCAATCCCAGTCTAACCTATCAGGTTTTAAATAAAAAAGAAAAAAAAAAAAGAAAACTCATAAATAAAAAGAAAAATTATTGCATAAATAGAAAAAAAAACTCACAAAAATTATATATAAAAAATTATTGCATAAATTGCAGTTGACTTTCAAAAAAGAGAAAAAACTCACAAAAATTACATATAAAAAAGAAGGCGTTCTGTTTTCTAACAATGTCCACATGGTTAGAAGTTTATGAATGTTACGATATCAGGGATACGGTGCATGTACATAAGATTAACTGGCTCTCCAGCTTGAATGAAGAGGCTTATGAATAGCTAAAGGATATAGAAACAATAAAGTAAAATAAAACAAAAACAAAGACAAAATAAAACCTGTAGACCGGGAGCACATTTCTCCCGAGTCTTGAAATTATTTCCACAATTTAGCAATAAGTGAGACACTCCACCATAGCAAGGTTTCGCTCAATCTTACCTGTTCTTTGGGTCATGTTTCAGTCGACTTCAAAAGCTTTACTTCAGAATCAATACATCAAATGGCCAGACACGGCTTCCAAACCAGAACCACAAAATATTAAACTAGACTCATGTTCAGGCAGTTCTTATTATGCAATTTATGCTATCATAATAGAAGGCATATAGTAATAAAAAATACTCACCCATTGGCCCAGAAATTAGAATATCTTTTTTTCAGGCAGCTCCACTTCCTCCACTTTACCTTGACAACCATCGATCATGAACCAAAAACCCACTACTGAACAAGCAAAGTTATAGATGTATAATGCACCAAAAAAATGCCCACTAATGCAGACTAGCTTTGGTGAAAAAAATCAAACCATGATCCACGGTCCGAGCAACAGATTCCCAGAAACTAGCTTGCGTGCCTATTCTGCCATTTCAGATGCCTCTACAGCATAGACATTGTTGGCACCAGCGCAAGTGTTAAAATCAAGGTCAGAGATTATGAATACATATCCACCAAACTGAACATATTTATAAGGTCCTGCATTCTTGGAATACTTCTAAAAACTTCGTGCATAAAACTTTTGGTGCTTACCTGAGCAGCAAATGATGAAAGGATACTACCACCAGCACCAATATCAACAACCACATGACCATTAAAGTCTACACAATTCTCAATTGCTGCAGCATGGTAAGTTCCTGAACTGAAAATAAACTCGTATGTCACTATTCAGCTTCATACAATAACCATTATTGTCCAGCTTTATATCTGGTAGAACTGCGGGGGGGAAATATTTTTGTAGTTCTAAACAAAATGTCACTATTTCAGTGCTAGCTCTTCAAAATCTACTAGCAAAATGTCAATACAACAGAAAACTGATAATGGCCTGATAGTATAACCCATCCTTACTGTTAGAAAATATAGTATGTAATATAGTTATAGTCATATATTGTTAGAGAAAATACAGTATGTAATATGATTATAACCATACTAGGTTGTAACTATACATACTAAGATCTTACCATGTTTAATAGATATCCAAATACATTGTATCTAAATGCCTATAAAAGCCCTTTAGAGACTAGATGAAATCAACAATTAATTTTTCTCTACTCTATTTTTTTAACTTGGTATTAGAGCCAAACCCTAATCATGCCATAGCCTCTCATCTCTCTTGGTGATCTTCAGCCTTCTCTAGTGCCGCACGGTCCCCCTCTCTCCTCTTGGTTTCTCTTGGGGGTTGTTCACTCAATCTCCTTGTGTTGTTCAGCCTCTCTCTCCTGATAACACTTAGCCGCCTACCTCTCCTATTACTGTTTAATCTCTTGCTTACAGCCACTTGGCCTCCTTTTGATGTTCAACATACTTTGCTTTCTATTCTTCCTTGTACTGCTTGTGCTATTTGGTCTTTTTCTTGTAGCTACTTGGCCTCCTGGAATTGTTCAACCAATTCTTTTAACAGATCCTCTAGATTCTCTATGACCTCTTCCTTGAATGACCTGGAAACTACCTCTCTTGGTACCAATATCTAATTTAATTGTGCCAATTATCTTCTTTGGTCTTAGACAGTTCGCTACATGGTGGGATCCCATGGAAAGCTCCATCACCTAGATAAAAGATCAATTGAGAGTGTTGATTTAGTGAAATTCTGCAAATGGCAAGATGCTGATTATGCTGTTCTTACCTAGATGTTAAACAACCCAGAACCTCATATTACTAATACTGTGATGTTTCTATCCACTGCAAAAGAAATACAAGTTTCTTGAGGATGACCTACTTTCAAGAGAAGAATATCTCAAAGATATACTCTCTCTACTCAAATATCTTCTTTTTGCAGTAACGGGATCGCTCAATTCAGGAGTATTATAGCATTCTTCAGGAAAAGAGGACCGAGCTTGCCCAATATCATCCTCTCACTGCTGATGTTTCTGTTCTTCAACAACAGCGTGAAGAGTTTTATGTAATAAAGTTTCCTTCTTAGATTAATCCCTCACTCTCTCATGTTCGAACTCAATTGATGGCTTATGATAGCATTTCCACCTCGAGCAATACTATAAGTCATGTTCTACGTGTTACTGAGTTACAGCCTACATCTTTTCCGTCTATGAAGAACACTATTCTTGCTGTTGGTACTCGTAGCGATCGAGGGGGTCGTGGAGGTCATGGATGTGGATGCAATTCTTTTCCACCATGTCCACATTGCAGATGCTTAAATCATCATACCAAACATTGTTGACAGAAATTTAGAAAGCCTTCTACCTCTAGTCTTGCTAGTGTTGCATCCTCTATAACTTCATCTGATGTTGGTGCCTCTCTTTCCAGTGATGACTCGGTTCTAATTTCACAGACTGACAACAAGCGTTTTCTCCAATCCACCAATGCCTCCATATCTTCAGCTCCACTAGTTGTATCTTCAACTCTTGAGATGGCTATTGCAATCACTCCTAGCATGTCTTGGTTATTAGATTCAGGTGCTTCTTTTCATGTCACAGATAATACAGATCTTTTTCTTACATACACTTCATTATCCCATGTGCTATCTATCACTATTGTGGATGGCACTTCAATTCCTATTCTTGACATGTACTATGAGGATTTCCCCCACTCTCATTCTTACATATGTCCAATATGTTCCTAAATACCATTTGAATTTGTTATATATTGGATACCTTGTTAAATCCTTAAACTGCTAGGTTACATTTTACCCTTCTCATTGTCTCTTTCAGGATCTCAGCACAAGGAAGACAATTGGTGGCGATGTTAAGATGGATGGAGTTTACTTCCTTACTGATACTACATCTCCTACTTGTGCCATGTTGTCATCTTCTAGTTCACTTTACTAGTGTCATTGTCATCTTGGTCATCCATCTACAGAAGTCCTGAAGAATCTTGATCTTTCCAAGTCTTCGGGTAGTCTTGAATGTGAAGTTTGTCGGTTAGGAAAACATCAGAGTGTCCTTTCCTTCTTCTGTTAGTAAGTATTATTCTTTTCTCTTTATGTTAATGCATTCGGATATCTGGGATCCGAGTCCTATCCTGACTCAATTAGGTTTTAGATGTTATGTGATTTTGTCGATGACTACACTAGGATTACCCAATCGTATCTCCTCAAAAGTCGGTCTACAAACTTTTTTTATATTTCAAAACTTTTATATGGAATAAAAATTCAGTTTTCTACTTCTATCAAAGTTCTTCGCATTGATAATGCCTCTAAATACTTGCACTCTAGTTTTGTAGATTTTTGTACTTCTCATAATATAATATATCAAACCTCATGTCCTTATACCTTTCAGCGAAATGAAGTAACTGAAAAAAAATATAGGCATATTTTAAATGTAGTATGGACTCTTATATTTCATATACAGGTACCTAAACCTTATTGGGGTGATGCCATTCTTATAACATGTTATCTTATTAATAGGACTTCATCAAGTATATTGGATGGAAAATCTCTAATTTTCACTCTCTATCCCTAAGAGGAATCCTTCTCTCTCACCCCACGAGTATTTGGATGCCTATGTTTTGTTCATCTCTTTGGACCTGGCAGAGATAAATTGTCTCAATCTATTCAGTGTATCTTTCTAGAATATTCTCACACTCATAAAGGATACCGATGTTATGATCATCTTTCTAAATGATACTGTCTTTGTTGATGTCTCCTTTGAAACCACTCAATTCTTTCCCTCTCTTCTGAATCATTTGGTGTTCCTCTACCACCTATTGCTCCTTCCAAAACTCCCATAGCTCCATCTTCTAGTGCTTCTACTCCACCTTTGCAGGTTTACGGTCATCACAAGAAAAGAGCCCTTCCATCTTTACCACCACCATATCATCTTCGTCTGAGATTCTTGCCAGCCATCTTCCAGCTTCAAAATTGCCTATTGCATTATGAAAGGATAAAAGATCTTGTACTTTGCACCCAATATCTATCTCTATGACCTTTGATTATCTTCGACCTTTCGATTTTTTGTTAGATCTCTGTCTTCCATATCTATTCCCAGGATCTACTAAGAGGCTCGATCTAATCCCAACTGGAGACAGGCCATAGATAAAAAGATGGTTGCTCTAGTCAATCATGGCAATTGAAAGTTAGTTTTACCATTGTCCGGTGTTCATCCTATTGGATGTTAATGGATCTTTACAATCAAGTACCAACCTAATGGCACCGTGGAGCATTTTAAGGCTCATCTTGTCACTAAAGGATAAACCCAAATCTATGGTATTTACTACTTTGAAATCTTTTTTCTAGTTACTTGTCTCAACTCAATTCGTATTATATTCTCCATTGCAATTAATCAAGGCTGGAAACTACACCAGATGGATGTAAGTACTGTATTTTTATATGGAGATTTCTTTGAAGTTGTTTATATAAAGCAACCTCTGAATTATGTTGTTCAAGGGAAGAAAGTTTGCAAACTAAAGAAAGCTATCTATAGCTCCAAGCAAAGTTCAAGGACCTAGTTTGACAAATTTTGTCAGGTGGTTAACAAAATTAGATTTCATTACAGCAAGTCTGATTACATAATTTTTGTAAAACAAACATTTTTTGGATTGGTTGTTCTTACTATGTGTGTAAATGATATTTTTCTGATAGGTAGTGATCATGATAAGGTTGTTCGGGTCAAAGAATATTTAGAGAATCATTTTGTTAACAAAAATGTGGGCAAACCTCAATATTTTCTAGGAATTGAAGTGGCATATGGATTGCAAGGAATGTTTCTTTCTCAAAGAAAATATGCCATTGATTTATTAAAAGAGACAGGCTTACTTGGTTGTAAACCAAGTTTTACTCCTATTGATTCTTAGTTACCATCAAAAATTGATGATTCAAGAGACGATATTGTGGATGTCACTTGGCACCGTAGACAATTAGAAAAACTTATCTATCTGACAGTCACAAGACCTAACCTTTCCTTCATAGTGGGGATAGTGAGTCAGTATATGTAGAAGCCTAAGATTTGTCATTGAAATACTGTGTTAAAAATCTTGCATTATATTAAGAGAACCACATGAAAAGGTCTTTTGTATAAAAGAAATGGACATTTATAAATTGAAGCCTATTTTAATACCGACTATGCTGGCTCAGTGAATGATAGGAGACCCACATCAAGTTGTTGCATCTTTATTGGAAGAAACCTAGTCACATGGAAAAGTAAAAAACAAATAGTAGTGGCCTATTCAAGTGCTGAGGCTGAGTATAGCACGATGGCTCATACAGCTTATGAGATGATGTGGATCAATTCTTTGTTAAGAGAACTTAATGAATCTTATTCTAAATCTATGGTGATACATTGTGACAATCAATCTGCTATATATATAATGCAAACAATCCTGTCTTTCATGAATGGACTAAGCATATTGAGATCGACTATCACTTCATTCAAGATACTATTTTATTAGGAAAGATTATTACTCTCCACACAATGTCAAAGGATCAGTTGGCTGATATCTTTACTAAAGCTCTTGGGCCTACCCATTTTTCTTATATACCAAGCTAGGAATGTTTGACATATAACCTCCAGCTTGAGGAAGAGTATTAAAAAATATAGTATGTAATATGGTTATAACCATATATTGTTAGAGAAAATACAATATGTAATATGGTTATAACCATATTAGGTTATAACCATATATTGTTAGAAAAAATACAATATGTAATATGGTTATAGCCATATTAGGTTATAACTATATATACTAGGATCTTACCATGTTTAATAGGTGTCCAAATATATTGCATCTAAGTGCCTATAAAAGTTCTTTAGAAGCTAGATGAAATCAACAATTGATTTTTCTCGACTCTGTTTTTTTTATCTCTTACATAATCTCGTGACATATTTTGCTAAGCAGCTGACCATGGTAATGGAAGGACATTTTTGCAGAAGTGATCTCTATTTTGGGGTCAAATTTGCTTTTAGGACCTATTAGGGATCCATTCTCCAAGGTTCCACCTGAAATTAAAATATACAAGCAGCCAGATTAAAACTAATGGTTATAGGTTTAGTCTTAATCCACTTACACCAATGTACATGGCTATTAGCTAAGATAAATTGTATCAGTTTGTGCAACCAAATGATCTAACTAAATGGTAGTGCATTAATAAAAAGCAATAAAATATAATGAACCTTAAAAAACAAAATTCACACCGGAAGATCCCCATATAAGTGAAGAGATATGACTTAAACTACATTTGATACAATACTAACAGTAACCAACAATAATGTCCCATCACTGCAATCAGCTGCTATCCAAAGAAGCAGCTCTTAAAATCAGCACTGTAACAGCAAGCAGACAATGTCAGAAAAGGTAATAATGGAAATGAAAGTTCAGGTACAAGATAAAACACAAAAAAGTAGCCCCAGATCTATCACCTTTATAATCTTGATTCAGTAAATGAAACTACAAATATTTATACAATATCCAAAAAGATAGAGAATAGGGAGAAAAAAGAAAATGTAAGCTCATTGTAACTCATGATTACTTGTATAAGCAAGCCAAAAGAACTTTAAAAATGAGGAGACTCTAACAAATACTTGAGACCTCGGTGTTAGAATAAGAAATGCTGTCATGTTCATAGCTCTTTTGCAAGATGAGTCTCCAGGGAAGATAACGTGGGTAACAATGAGGCCAACCAACTGGATCAGTAGCCTTAATGGCTTTCAAGCTCCCTGGATAATATCAGAGAAATAAAAAAATGAAGGACAGCTATAGTCCGCCATCACTGGTACACTAGCAAATTGGATCACAAAAAAATGTTGTGCATGATGCTAGACAAAGAATATGTGCACAGTAGTACCATGTAAATATCTTCAGTAACCAGGTATGATGTTTGTTTCACTGAACATGTTATGGGCTTATGATAATGGAAAATAGACTTCTTACAATTCTTTTATATTATTGTTTGATATTCTTCATTTAGAGGTTGACCAAAATCACATGGAATGAAATACTAAGGAAGGACTTGATTTCGCTAGATAATTCAAATGTGCAACCCTAAACAAAGCGGAAAGGAGGAAAAGGATTCACGTAGCCAGCCCAACTAGATTGGGTTAAAGGCTTAGTTGAGTTGTAATGATTGTAGATATGTAGTTGCAGTAGTAATTAACACTTTTTTAATTCTCATTAATTTTTATATATTTTAAAGGTTTTCGAGAATAGAAGAAAATGTTATAATCGATCACTCAATCCATGATCTCATCCAATCTAACCACCCTACAATTTATGACTAAATTCAAATCATGACAACATGCTTCAATCATCCTTCTGTACTTCGAATTTTATGCTAAGCAGTACATTCCAAGCAAACATAAAATTAAATGACTTCTCACTAGATAGTTATGAGATAAACTGTTAAAGGGAAGCATCTGAAAGCAGTATCACAGTGACATTCTAGAATAGTAATAAATTATTGAACCAGGTAAACTTGAGAAAATGTTGTACCAGATCTTGCATTACCCTCTCCATGCTTCAACTGCTCAAATGATGAAGGGAAGGATTTGCTTTCATCTTCTGTTCTAAAACCAATCTTGATTGCACTTGAAAAAGGCTTCTGGTTTGGAAATGTAGATTAAAGATCAAAATAGTAGTCAAATATCATGCACAAAGAATCCTTTCTTAAAAGAACAAGCTTAAGAAACCATGTGAAAATTGACCATAAGATTTTATTTTCTTCGCTTGGTCATAAGAAAAACACAAGCACAACAGATATAAAAATTATGTTGCATGTCAGGTACATAAAACATGGCATACATCATATAACAGCCAAATCCTTGCCATTTCTAGCATACCCATACCCTACAGCAAGGCATCCACAAGCTTTTGCTCGTATGTGGCTTGGCAAAATGAAACAAGTAATGGTTACAAAAATATTTCTAAAAGAAATATATACCCCAAATTAAAGCAGAACTAAAGCATGCAAAAATAAGAACAGAATTAGAAACAGAATTAAAAATGGGCCCCATATCTCCTAGTTAGGAGATGTAAACTACAATATCTACATAGGATGCAAACTTGTCTGTAATTGTGGAGAAAGATTCTGCCATGACATGCACATATTCCAGGCTGGGTGAATCTAAAAGAGTCAGCTACTCATTCCAAACTAGTTTACTCAATCCAAATTGTTATTTTTGCAGTGGAATAAATACTAGAAAGACCTGTATACATTATACGCTTTTACAAACTTCAGTACTCCACCATCTAAATCCTGCATCATTGCAGTTTAGCAAAATGATGGACAAACAACCAGAACACAATTTGTTTACAGAAATTTTTTAGATATTTACTACAAATAACCACCTTAAAAGAAGTCAAATCTTAGATGACAAAATTCAAAGACAAAAAAGAAATATCATTGTCTGATAAGCACAAAACCCATTGACAAACCTTGTAAACACAAAAATAATTTGTCTTATTATTTTACGTTTTATGATTTCATCAACAGGACCAATTTCTCCGAAGGGAGTCCAAGAAGCTGGACCAATGAACCTTATGATCCACCAGTAATATTCTGCAACATGGCCGCCGACGCCTTCCCCACTTCCCCACCGCACCTATCCACTTCTCTCACCAACTCCACCACACTCCTCCCAAATTCCCCCACCCTCTTCCTCATCTCCTCTACCGCCATCCTCGCCGCCACCACCTCCTCCTCCTCCCTTATCTCGAACTCCGTCTCCGACGCCATCGACCCCACCATCACCTCCAGGTTCTCCACCGCCACCCTCATCCCATCCAGCTCTTGTATTGCAAAGAACGTCTCGTTCCTCACCATCTTAATAACCTCAACCTCCTCTTCCAACACCCCCTCACACTTCTCCCAGAGGGCGTTGAACCACCCCCCGATCGACCCCATGGCCGCCGAGGCCGCCGCCGCGGCTGCCGTCGCTGCCGGCGGTGCCGCCACCGCCGCCAGCACCACCGAGCAAATGAGCACCGCCGCAAACGTCGCCGCGTAAGCCACGCTCCACACCTTCCTCCACGCCTTCACGCAGCCGAGCTTCTTGTCGATCTCGTGCTTCTTGTAGTGCAATGAAGTTAACGTCGACCGCTGGTGCTCGCACACCGACCGGAGCTCGTCGATGAAGCTCGACGTGAACGGATGCACTAAAGCTCTGAATTCTCTCAACCTGTCTAAAGATTTGGAGAATTCCTTCTCATCGAAGAGTTGTACGGCAGAGATGATGATGGATTCAGCTTCATGAGCTCTGCGGAGGCATTGTTTGAGGGCGGCGAAGAACTTGAGGGTCTCGACGCTATTCTTGAAGAATTCTTTGACGAAGAAGAGGAGGTCGGGGTTGGAGGAGATGTCGTCCTTGAGGTCGAGGACGGCGGCGAGGGCGTCGTGGTTGACAGCGAGGAGGCCGTCGGTGGCTTCTCTGAGGGAGTTTAAGGAGGGGGAGCGGAGGGCGTCGGCGTCGCCGGCGAGGGAGGAGAGGACTTGGGTGGTCCGGCGCTGGAGAGTCAAGTTGAAAGTTTGGATCTTGGGATCGAGCCGGCAGGCCTCCTCATAGTAGGCGTTCAGCTCGGAGATGTACCGCTGTTCCCTGTTGTCGTCGGCGCCTTCACTGCCGTCTTCGGTGACACGACCGGCCGGCTTACAGCAAAGGCTTCCTCCCATAGCTACAAATTAACAATAATTTAAGGAGAATTAATGGGATTTCTGGGCCAATGGTGGGGACCAGTCTTTTGCTAAGGTTTAGTTCAAACTTGAGGAGAGAGTGATGTAGGTTGGTGACCAGATTGATGAGGGGACGGAGAACTTTATGTTCCGAATCCAAAGAGAGGGGGGCTTTATGGAGCTCAGTTTGGGGTTGTTTGCACGCAGGAGGAATGGGAAGGGCCGCATGGTAAACCGCGTTCAGGAAAAAAAAAAAAAAAAAAAAACGCGTTCAAGTGGTGTCTCCCCGTGTACTGGGAACCAAAGTCATCCATCCAAAGGAATTTGGCTACAAGGTGTTCTACAAAGTTATTTTTACAACCTGGTGGATGTGATGAAACGTGTCAGCAAGGAAAGAGAGTAGCGAATTATATGTATACGTGGCGTAGAAACAAGCATGCGATATTTGAATTAGCTTGAGTCGAAATAGGTCTTCACCGTTTCTGCTCACTAATTTCCGCGACCATGCGTGCGAAATTTTCTCAATCATGTGGAAGTTTCCGCGTCCCGGTCCTGTGTATCTGGATTAAATAATCGAGCCACAAATAGCCAGCAGAGTGACACGTACACCGGATTGGCTGATTTTTTTTTTTATTCGTCTCCACCAGAATTTGAAACTTGATAACATATTACACCTACCAACCAAGCATTTGGTGAATTAGAATTCTAAAATTTAAAAAGCATGGTTAAAGTTGGTCAGTAAAAAATATTATCAGACCAGGTGATCGATTGAGATTTTAGTTTTCGAGATTTAAATTAGTACCTTAATTTTTTAGGATGAATGTATTTTCAAATTTCTTTTCATTCCTCCTATCCACCGCATACTGATAATTAATGTTACACTGGCACAACCTACATCAGCAGTTGGAGAGATAAGTATATCTATTTAATATTCATTAAATTTTACTAATTATACTAAAATGTATATTGTACTGTAATTTAAACTGTAATGTTTAAAAATAAAAAATTTAATCACTTTTGCTTAAATGAAAGGTGAAGAGAAGATGGGAGAAAAGGAAAGATAAACCGAGAAGATAAAGATAAATGAGATAGCGAAAAGGAAGGAGTAATGAATTGCATCATCCGATTCATCTTTTTCACCCCATTTTTTTTACGGATCCCATTGGATCTCCATTTTTCATTGCTCAAGCAAGCAATCTCAACAACAGATTCATTTACTATAGTTCCTGGGCAAATTACTCGAACATTTCCATAGTTAAGAAACTTCGATAAAATTATAGAGCCTTCCTCATCCATCATTCTCTTATCCTACGGTACCATGTTTGGAGTAATAAACTTCAAGGTGCTGTATAGTTGCGAAATATGTGTCGAAAAAGATATCCATTGCACTTTCGCAGAGATTTAAATTTATTCTGTGGAATATACATTTTTAGTTTTGATTAAGGAATAAGTGTAGGGAATGGATAAAGAGAATAGACTAATTTGGATTTTATCTCGAAAAGCAAATTACCTTCTTACTTTTTTTTTTTCAGTGTTTATATAATAGACAAGGGCCAATCATTAAAGGGGAACCGGCTGCGGACTGGGTGGCATCCTTTGTAGCACAGTATTCAGGGTTTGTATTATGGTCGGATTGGCGTTCGGCTCCTGTACAACTTAAAGATATTATATTAGCAGATGTTTTAGGTTGTATTCATGATCGTTTTGTATAATGAATACACCGTTTCATCAAAAAAAAAAGGGGGGGAACAGGACAAGCCTATTTCTTAAATAGTCTATTCCTCTCCGTGATGGAGGATATCCCTCATCGTGATGTAAGCTCCTATTTTAAGGTACTTCGCAAGAATACAGGGGACCCGCTTTGGGAGTTACCACTTTGGAAGGGAATTTTTTTTTTAAATAATGTAAAAAAATATGAAAATATGTGTCCTCAACTATATTTACGAAACTAGATATTTTTGGTTGATGTGGACATGTAGCACCAAAAATACCTGCAACGTGGCAGGCGGGTGCCAGCGGGGCATGAAATCGCATTTGGAAAAGATGATTTCTCAGCGTGAAATCGTCTTTCCCAATGACGAATTCAGCCTAGCTTCTCTTCGCATGGTGAGCCGACGCGTGGCGGCAACTAGAATTCATCTTTGCCAAAGACGAATTCTCACTGAGAAATCATCTTTAACAAAGAGTCAAAGACGATTTCAGGGTGTCCGCAAGTCAAGCGACACGTGGCAAGGCCAGCCCCTTGCTCGGCGATCTATCGACACGTGGCGGCAACTGAGAATTCGTCTTTGCCAAAGATGAATTCTCAGTGGTTTTTCCTCGAACCATGAGACGAATTCTCAGTGGTTTTTTCCCGAACCCGATTTTTTTGATTTTTTTTGAATAATATGAAAAAATTACAAAAATAGATTTTTGAATTTTCCTCTAGCTCGGTTTTTGAATTTTTTTTGAATAATGCAAAAAAAATTATAAAAATAGATTTTTGAATTTTTTTCTAGCCCGGTTTTTGAATTTTTTTTTGAATAATGCGAAAAAAATTACAAAAGTAGGTTTTTGAATTTTCCCTGAGCACGATTTTTGAATTTTTTTTCCTCTGTTTCGTTCTTCTCTTTTCATCCCGCATGCCCCACTATGATTTCTTCCCCCTTGGCCCACTACCGCTCCTTGCCAGAGATGATTTCAAATTATACCGATAAACCCTAAACACGCGACCGGTGGCCGAACCCTAGATGCCGGACGGATGATAAGACCAATGGCAAGACCGGTGGCCGGATTGGTGGCCTGACCCTGACGCCCGAACCGGTGGTCAGATTGGTGGCCTGACCGTGACGCCCGAACCAGTGGTACCGGGCTCTAGGCATCGGATCGATGATAAGACCGATGGCAGTAAGGGGGTCGGATCGGTGGCAGGATTGGAGGCCGGACCTTGGTAACCGTATCACTAAAGTTTTTTTATATTATTATTAAAACAATTTCGTTCGTAATGACTTATCATTCCCACTTCCACGACTCAATGTAAATTTTTCTTACTAACACTAAACCCTAAATAGTTAAACCATAAACTATCGACCGAACTGGTGCCGAACTGGAAATCATACTAACACCGGGTTGTCAACCGAAGTGGTACTGAGCTGGATATCATTTCAATCTATATATCTTCTTTGTCTTAATTATTGTATTGCCACATGAGAAATCATAAATTTTATAATTAAATTTATTTCAAAATAAAGTTTTACAAATACAAAACATTAAAAAAAAAAGGTCCTAGGTCCCATATGGTGGCCATCTCTTCCTGCGTGGAGGCTGGACAAGATGAAGTGGAGGTGCAACTTCAGCTGATGGCTGATGCTCTATCATATGCTCCATGACCTAGGATGCCTGCTGTGCCGACACGTGATGCGACGAACCCTCACCATAGGCCTGTCCTCGATGTCCGAAATAATCGTGCTCATCATATAGTCGGTGCAGCGATATACTCAAAATGTGCAGCAACAACATCAGTAGATGTGAGTCAGGCATCGGATATGGAGAGGTACTATAATATTGAGTACCTCGTTCGTGCTGGAATGACGGAGGTGCTCCCGATGAAGATGCATAGTGGTAAGGCGAAGGAGTCTCGTACTCTCTATCGACCCCCTGATAAAACTCTCGTAACGGACACGTGCATGCTCGCCGACAGTATAAAGGACAGAATGACAAATCTCTGTAATAGTCTGGGAGTTCATCGCTATGCAATATGGATGAGCAAGCTAAAGTATTCGCGTGATGGCACTGCTCTGTAAGATAAAAATAAACAATAAATTTTAAGGAATATAAAATTTAATATTAATAAATAGAAAAACTTAAATTTCTTACCATATAATCATCAACCGCGCCAGGACGACTGATGAATCGATGCATGATGCTGCGGTACCACTGCATATAGGGATTGTGATAATCCATAATACCATCATTTGGAGCACCATCTACAATATGATCAAGTCGACTCATCCATAGATGAACAAACTCGTGATGAGTGGCGGACCAGTCCTGGTCGGGTCATCCTCTCATATCGATATGGTGCAGAGCCGAACGTATATCAACCGACTCAGGCATGACATGTCGAATCCCGAACTAGCGCATCACTCTATTAGGTAAGTGACACTCTACTATATGAAAACAAATAAGTGGCACTCAAGCACACCAGATATGCTGACCATCTAGATAGTAATCTGGTAACTGTGCAAGTAGATCGACAGAATATGGCTGCCATATCACCTGTTCATAAATAATTTAAAGCATAATTCATTAAACAAAAACATATAAGACTAGTCAATCATTTAAAAAAGAATAAGCATTAATGATTACCTCGTCTAGTCTGAGATGATCTATCAAGTAACGATAAGAAAAGACCACATGTGTCGGTACCTGGGTCATACAAAAATCGTCTCTCCATCTGCAAAATAAATTTATTAAATTTGTTAAATAAGTTAGTAAATATCATACAGTATAAAGTTTAATATAAACACCGAACTTACCGTATCCCTAAAGGACCCTATGGTAAACCAGCTCCATCATCATCGAATCGATCATCGGATCTGGAGCTTGGCGCTGTAATCTACGTGGTGCAAGGATCGTGAATCTATCCCATGCCCGCAACTGTAGCAGTAACAATGGACCGGCAATGTCACTGGCATCTCTCCTGCTCGCCCTACACATCTCTCTATATAACCATGCAAGCCCTGCACTGCCCTAACTATAGTATCCAGCATCATCCAAATCTGCCAATAGGGATAGAAATATGAGATGCATCATATTTCCAGATTTATCCATAAATAAACACCCATCCATCAGCTGCAAAATATATGCTCAAGCATAGCACTGTATGGCTATCTCGTCGGCATCAATATTTAACTGCTGAAACTGCTCGGTAAGCCAGACCAGACTCAACCACGATTCTTGGAGTCTACCTTGTGGTGGGACAACCCCTAATAAATCATAATAGAGCTGTCCCCAATCTATCCCTGTAGAACCTGTCACTAGTAGACCATCCACCGGCAAACCAAGCTGAATGGCAACGTCCTGAGGGTGATGCTGAGCTTTTCTTATGGGAAATGAAAAGTGTGCATCTCTAGACGCCAATGCTCGACAAGCGGTGATCAAATGCTAGTCCAATTTAATGAATCCAATTTGTGCAAGTCCATAAAAACCGAAATGAATCAACAAAGGCACTATGCGTCGATCTAGCGGTATTGATCTGCGCATAACATTCTCTCATCAACGACAATGTAAAACCGTAGTATCATGTTCATCCCATACTATAGTCGATCTATGTACTTCCTGATCGTATAGTACAGTGTGATCAGAAGGACCGAGATCCATAACTGTGATATACAATAACTCGAAAGAAACAAAATAAGCAATCACAAACATAACTAAACGTGATATTTTTTTAGAAATTTAATTAGAACATATGATTATAATAAATATAATATAAAATCTTACTTTAAAAAAAAGACATGAAGCATAATACAAAGTGTTGACATGAACCATGAATAATTGTATTACAATTATAATTGTATTACAATCCAACATATAATTGTATTACAATCCAATATACATAATACAAAGCAATAACATGAACCACGAACATGCGATAAGACTCCCAAAGCAACAACATAATCTAGTCCTGAAACTACAGCATAATTTAAGCAATGAAAATAATATAAGTACAACTATATCAATTAATAAATAAACATCAGATGAATAATAGAAATAGGTGATGTACCTTAAAATTAATGTGTAATTTGACTACTATCTTTTTACTAATTTGGTTGTAGAAGTCTTGGACATGACCGTCTGTCATGCCCTTCCTCCTTACAGATTGTACACCTATATTTGTTGCCAGCTTCTCGGATATCCATATCATTTCTAATCCTTATGGACCGTGGCCTACCTTTTTGTCCTAACCTATTGATATCAAGAATAATGATACCATGTCCACTTTGCTGTGGCTAATATTCCTCGTGAGGAATTGGTTGAACTTGTAGTGCATATGTTTGATAATAATCTTGTAATGTGTAGCACCAATCAATGTATCTATAACAATAATAGTGCAACAATTAAAATAATATAATTAAAAATTTTAATTATCAAGAATTTACCATCCAATTTGTTAACATTTTAAAAATTAAAACAGTGATCCTAATTTACTATTTTTAAATTACCTACATATCCAAAAATAAATTTTACCAAACCAAAAAATAACAACAACATAATCCTAATTAATTATAATAATATAATCATGCCATAAAATAAAATTAGCAACTATAATATTTAAATAATTAATAAAAAATATTAATAGTATAACATTACAATATTTATTTTCAACAAATAAATTACTTAATATAAAAATAATTATACTAAACAATAACAACAACATAATATTTAAATATTTACACTAATATAATTAAACAACAAAATTAAATTACTAACAATAATAGTTCAACCATTAAAATAACATAATTATAAAATTTTAATTATCAAAAATTTTTCATCCAATTTATTGATATTTTAAAAATTAAAACAGTGATCCTAATTTATTATTTTTAAATTACCTACATATCCAAAAATAAATTTTTCCAAATCATGCCACATAATACCTAAATATAATTCCAACATAGTTTTTTAAAAAAAATTCCAACATAATACCTAAATATAATCATGCCACATATAATATAACATAACCTATCAACCATCAACAATTCAACATGATCAAAATATAACAAAATATAATCTTTAATTTGTTTAAAATAACAAAATATAACATACCCAACAATATAACATGATCAAAAATAAAATTACCTGTAATGTCGAAGATATAAGATTGGATGTCCAGAAATCAAAACTTAATCTGGATTAGAAATAAAGTTCTAAAATAAATCACAAACAAAATATCACAAACTAAATAAATATTCATATAATGTGGAATATAAAAAAAATAAAAAACATACCTGTTGGACCGGAGTGGGACCGAAATATGGATGAAATCGGGAACCGGGGAGTCGGAATGGGGCCGAGCATGGATGGCAGAGTGGGGGGACCAGCGAAGTGGGACCACGTAGGGGGTGGCGGAGCGGGGGACCAGCGATGAAGAACAAGAAAAAACAGGGAAGAAAGAATTGGTTCTCTTATGTTTGGTTGAGAAATCGTCTCTGAGAAAGATGATTTCTTAGTCTGAATTCATCCTTCCCAGTGACGAATTCAACCATAAACGGCCACATGTCCACCCTTACCTGAAAACTTGCCACGTGGAGGGCTGAATTCATCTTTGGGAAAGACGATTTCATGCTGAGAAATCGTCCTTCCCAGCGATGACTTCAGCTAAAACCCAACACGCGTCCACCCTGGCTCGCCACGCGAAGAGAAGCTAGGTTGAATTCATCTTAGGGAAAGACGATTTCACGTTGAGAAATCATCTTTCCCAAACACGATTTCAAGCCCCACTGGCACCCGCCCTGCCACATGGCAGGTATTTTTGGCACTGCATGTCCATATCAGCCAAAAATACATAGTTTCGTAAATATAGCTAAGAACACCTATTTTCGTTTTTTTTTTTTGCATTATTTGAAAAAAATTTCCTTTGGAGGGTGTCCGCGTTGTCGTTATTGGAGTTTTTTTTTTGTTTAATAAAACTGAACATTTAAATCACGAATAAATGCAACAAAAAATCATCAACCAAAAGAATATGTCTAAAAAATCAAGGAAACCCCTATACAAGATCAAAGAATATCTCTCAAATAATTAACCACATAAAAAGCTACCTAGTCAGCCACCGAGTTAGTTTCCCTATAAACATGCCTGACCACTATCCCAGCGCACATATACTATCCTAACAATATCACGTATGAGAGAGTGTGCATAAAAGGAGCGGAAAGCCTACCAAATCCATGAGATGACCATCAGAAAATCACCCTCGATAATGAGCCGCTCCAGGTAAAGGGATGTGGTAGCATGGCGAATACCAGCCCACACCCCCTAGAGCTCAGCCATGGGCACAGTAGGGTCGATAAGATGACACCCCCCAACCACAAGGAATTCATAACCGAAGCCCAGATCACAAAAGCGCCTCTTCCATGCTTGCCCCTAACACTCCCATCAAAGCTGACTGTGGTAAACATCGGAGGAGGGGACTCCTAAGAAATAATGACCTGACAGGGTGCTCGATGAGCAATGCTGAAACCCTAGATCTCCCCATTCCCCACAGTCAAGCTTCGAAACTCCCTAACATGTGCCTTGGCTCTCTCCACAATCATCCTGGCCGAAGCAATGGAAGAGGAAAATACCATATCATTCCAGGCAAGCCAGATATGATACACCAAATAAGCCAAGACAGTGGACCTGGGATCAGTCAAAATGGAATGTAGAATGTGTAGGAAGGTCTCCACTACATCCTCAATGAAAGGGAACAGTCCGTGAAAGCCTACCAAACCCCAGACCTCCCAAGCTCTCGGGCACATAAAAAAAGATGCACAAGAGATTCCTCAACCCCCACACAAGCCAGACAAGAAATAGGCAACTGAAGGCCTCTCGAAGAAAAGAAAGCTCTCATCGGAAGCCGACGCCATGCAACTTTTCAAATAAATAATCTCACCCTGGGATGAACACCAAGAGACCAAATCCAAGTTGCCTGAAAGCCATCCTGCTACATAAGGCTATAAATAGAATAAAGATTAGCCAGAGGGGCCTTCGAGAGAGCGGAGGATCTCCACACTCTAAGATCAACCGCGGGATTCATTAGGAGAGCAATGGATAGAACCCTTTGGCCTAAAATCTGACCAAAAAATCGAGTCACCAATTTCGAGTTCCACTTGGACTAACCAGGCATGAGAAGATCCATAATAGAAATAGAATCATGGACATCCATGAAAAGAAAGGTAGGCCACCTATCCAGAGCAATATCCGAAATCCATGGATCCACCATAAAATCAATAAGTCTACCATCACTTACAATCCATCTTATATGATATAGGATATCAGGGGTTCTCACCACAACCTCCCTCCAAATATCAAAGCAATGGAGAGCAGATAGATGGTTCCCCTACAAAGGAGCCGAAGGAAGTCCATATCTCTCTCTCATAATGGAGGACCACATGGAACTTGGGCTGAGGAACAGGCGAGTAGCATATCTGGCCAAAAGAGCATCTTTCATGACCAGAAGGGATTGAATGCCCAATCTCCCCTAAGAAGCAGGCTGACAAATAGCATGCCACCCCAAAAGATGAACCGCCTGAGAAGCAAAAGTAGATCTCCACAAGAAAGTCCAAAGGATACACTAACTGAAGGACTACAGATTTTGCAACAACAGCATTAGACAACATAACTTCAGAAGGGATATAAGGACTGACCTGATCAACACAATTCTCCCCATAGCTAATAATGCCCAACCCTACCATCCTTCCACTCTATCATGAACAGTCTTAACCAGCATAGCACAATCCTTATTATGGAGCCTACCCCGAGTAACAGGAATCTCCTAATAGTACAATGCACCTCCTTCTCCTGAATCCCAAGAATACTCCTAATCAAATGTTGTTGACTGGCAAGGATTTTAGGAGAGAAATGAACCTTAGACTTCTGAAGATTGACTCTCTGTTGTAAGGACATATAGTAGGAGTGGAGTACTCTCCTGAAGCTCTGGGCCATGGCTGCTGTGGCCCTACCCAATAACAAACAATCATCTGCAAATAATAAATGCGAGATAGGAGGGGTTGAAGGAGTGGCCAAGTACGGATGAATAGCCAACTCCCGAATCGACTCCTGTAAAGCTCACGAGAGAGAGTCAGCACAAATGATAAATAAATACGGGGATAGAAGACAACCTTGCTGAAGCCCAATAGTTGAATGGAAGAACTCCGAAGGAGAGCCATTAATGAGAATAGAAAAAGATGGTCTGATGATACAAGCCATAATCCTGAAAATCCAAAGAGGATGAAAGTTAAAATCTCTCAGAACCTTTTCTAGAAAACTCCACTGCATTCGATCATAAGCCCTCTCCATATCGAGCTTGATAGCCATCAGGACCTACCTTGCCAGAGCCCTGCAGAGATCAAACATGAATTCCTGGGCTAACAAAAAATTGTCAGATATAGATCGGCCTCCAATGAAGGACCCCTGCTTAGAACAAATAAGGTGTGGAAGAACATTTTTCATCCTGTTGGCCATCAATTTAGCACACAGCTTGTAAAGAGTATTACGTAAACTGATGGGCCTAAAATAAGAAGGTTCACAAGCATCATTGCATTTAGGATGAAAGCAACAAAGGTTTGCTTCCAATAGTCAGGCATCTGACCAGAAAGAAAGAAATCCTACACTACTGAAATAACATCATACCAAATGATACTCCAATATCTCCTAAAAAATGGAAGGGGGAAACCATTGGGGCCAGGGGCTTTATCCTCCTTCATGGACCAAAGCACTGAAGTAACTTCAGCTTCAAAAACAAGGATTAGGAGGTCATAATTTTCCTTGTAGGAAACCAACACCTCAGGGGGGCGATAAAGGTGGAACCAGTGTCAATGGAGTCAGTCCACCTAGACCCGAAAAAATAAGTAATCTCCCCTCTGAGAGCATCCTCCTCCTCAACCCAATGCCCATCGGTAGCCCGCAAGGCTCTAATTCGATTCCTGTGTCTACGAATTAGAGTGGCATGATGGAAGAAGCGAGTGTTGCGATCCCCTTCCTTCAATCACTAAACCCTGGATTTCTGTCTCCAAAAGACCTCCTACTAACTAAGAAGAGCATGATGCATAGAAAGATGCCTCCGTAATAAAGCCAAATCACTATCCTGCAAACCACTATCCCTCTCCTCCTTCTCCTGTAGATCATGAATATGCCGCTCCACAACCTCCAGTTTAGAGAAAATATTTTCAACCTCCTCCCTGTTCCACCACAACAGCCTACATCTCAAAAGCTCCAATCTACGAAAAACCCAATACTTGGCATCCCTACGAACCGGCATTCTCCAAACATCCCTGACTATGTCCCATGATCTAAGATAAGATAACCAGAACCTCTCAAATCTGAAAGGTGAATGAGCAGGGGTCTTCGAAGTGGCCGATAGAAGGATAGGACAGTGGTCAAAAGCAATTCTGTCCATGTGGCAAATAAGGTGCTCAGGGAAGAAATTAAGCCAATCAGGTGAAGCAAAGGCTTTATCGATCATTTTCCACACTCTAGCTCCTCCCAACCTATTATTACACCAAGTGAATAGGGGTCCCATAAAACCCATATCCAACAGCCCATTAAAGTCTAGAAAGTGAGTAAACTCCCTTTAGGCCGTATCAGGGATAAAGGGTCTTCCATCTCTCTGTCCTCAGCACAAGTAACACAATTAAAGTCTCCTACCACCACTGTAGGGATTTCCTGATCAATCAAAACTGAGACCTCATTCCAGAGAATCTTTCTCTCTCTGTAATTCGTGCTTGCATAGACCCTAGATAACAGCCATGTCGATCCCATAGATTCAGTCACTACCAAGGCCACATGCTGTGAGAATCTATGAAACACATCAATTCTAGCCACACCCGAGTCCCAAGACACCATAATACCCCCCGGCAACCCCTAAGAATCCACCGCATAGAACCCCTAGTCCTTCGAAAAATGCCGATGGATACGGTCCAAACTGGACCCTCCTAGTCTAATCTCCAATAAAATACAAATAGCAGGATGATGTAACTGGCAAATTCTACTAAAAGCATGATAAAAGGAAGGTTTACCTACCCTCCTCACATTCCAAATAAGAGTCTTCATAACAAGAAATTTAACAATCTTTAGGACGGTCCTTCACCTATCCAGGGTCGCACACCATACACTGACCCTCATCCTCTACACCAACAACCTCACCTGCTTCAAATAATGTCGACTTCAGTTTCTCCAAGACCTCCTCATGACCCATTGGTTCAGCGACCTCCCCATCAGCCCTTTGTGGTTTTGGAATGGATTTGAAGCTCACAAAGGCTTCAACGGTGCAGTTGATGGACTCCCGGGATAACAACATAACTTCCCCCTTTGACTGGCAGCGTCAACCTCGCCTCCCCAAACTGCCCGAACCACCTCCAGACACCATCAAAAACAACCCCTATGCATCCTGGTTATCCAAACCCTTCTTGTTATCATTGCCACTCTTCCCAACATTACCTCCCCTGCCATCTTCCAAAAAACTCCCAACATTTCCTCCTACGATCTCAGCAGTCTCCTTAGCAACAGTAAGGCCCAGATTGGCAGAGTCCGTCCATGGCAAACCAGGAACCTCCTTAACAGACTAAGAGAAAGCAAAACTATCAAGCCCCTTCCCCACTTATTCCCTTCCATGCAAGGTTTAAAGGTGCATACCTTTACAAAAGCAGAGACCCCTGCCTCAGGAACCAGCAGAGAAGGGCTCACTAAAGGCTGTGGGCTAGGAACAGGTGACACCGATGGGCTGCGGGCATGCTTCAAAGAAAGAGCCCCGTAATCCACCATCTGCTGATCCCGTGGGCCGGCCTCCTCCACAAGGCCTAGTTCCATGCAATCTCCCAGCGAGCCTAACAGGCCAAAGCCTGTGTGATGAGCATCACCATCCCCGAAAAAATCCCCAGATCTCGCTCCCGGAGACCGGTGACGGGCCATCTTGGTTGGCTTTTACCAGCCATCCGAATCCAGTGGGGAGCTTGGAGAAGAGGGAACAATAGTCGATGAAGAGTGCGATAGAGAAGAAGTATAGTCAGAGTTGTGTACTTTGTCCTTGTCAAACTCCCTCCTTACCTTCGCGGAAAACCTGGATGGCCGAGGCTAGCAGATCTAGGTTGTGATCAATCAGAGATCGAACACAGGTCGGACCAAACCTTCCCCTTCCTTCCCCTCTGACATTGTAGCCTCCACTAGAGCAGAGCCTGTCGCTCCTTATTCAGTGGCCATTGGAGCTAAGCCCGACTGAGAAGAACCAGCAGCAGTAGATAGCACCCCCTCTGAGAACTTGCACCCATCTTCATCATGACCCATCCTCCTGTATCTGAAGCAAACTCCCGGCAGATTTTCAAAGATGAACTGCTACCAGAAGTCTCCCTTCTTTCCACGGATCAACACCCCCGACTTGAGGGGTTTGCTCGTGTCGATTTCCACCCTCACACGGGCATAGCCCATTTTCTTCAAGTGATCCGTATAGCCATCCATTGATAGAGCTTGTCCCACATGCATCGCCACTGCCAGGGTCGTCGCCGACTCCCAGTACTCAAGTGGAAGACCCGGAAGACAGCCAAACAACCATTTTCTAGATGATTCTTCTCTCCAGAATGAAGCCCTGCTCCCAATCCTCCATTGCCAGCAGTTGTCCCCCAACAAACCAAGGCCCGCCAAACTTCATCAGCAAGCATTCCCCCTTTGTCTTGAGCTGAATGACGAGGTGGTCTTCGACTAAAGGAAAAATCTCTGGATCATAGTCCAAATTACGTTTCGATCGAAACTCCTTGGAGATCCACTTCACTGGGACTCGACGCCCCAAACTCCGATCAATGATGGCCAATCCTTCCCACCGTCGATGTGAGGCATCCAAGACCAACGCTGGCAACTCCAACACACTCGAGAAGTATGCTTAAAGATGCTTCATCTCCTTCAATGAGATTCGGTGTGACGTCCAAGAGGAGCCCGGAGGAGCTCCCTGCACCATCTTAGCCCACATCAGATCATCTTCCCAAGCTTTTGCGCACCCTTGCCAGCCTCCAGTCGCTGATCGCCATTGTCCGCCATCACCTCATTCGCACCCGATAACTGTTTGAAGAAAGTCCATAACAAAACCCAACTTCCACACGAATCCCAAGTCACAGCCCATGACAACCGCACTCAATGAACAAAGCCCCGACCAACCAAACAAAATTATTGGAGTTTTAAAATAGTGCAGACACCCATTCAGTTATTTCCCAACCATTTTTATTTATTCTTTTTTAATATCTTTTAATGATTAATTAGAAGTTTGTTTAATTTTTTTTTAGAATTTTGAATCTATAAATAGATCCATTTTTTCTAGTTTCAATTCCATCCAAAAAAAAATTTTCTTTTTTTCTCTTTCAAAATTTTCTAAAACTCTCTCAATTTTTATTCTTTATTTGATCTTTGGGCCTAAAGATGAATTGATCGGCATCCGATCAAGGCTGTCCCACTAACGGACATTGAAATATTGGCTTTTAAGTTGTATCTTGGAGGGGAGAGTGAGGTCTCGTTATTCTTCACATGAAAAAGGAGCCGAATCTCCTTTAAAATAGTAGTTTCATCCATCTCATTCCAAATCTTTGCTTATTTTTTAAATTCTATTTTATTTTATCACATCAAGATATTATATTGCACACACACCATGAAATTTACTTTTCAAATATTTTTAGATTTTATAAATACATATGTATATTTATATAAAATAATTAACAATTTAAAGGAGATATGATAAATATTTATATAGTGCATGCATATAGTTCTATATTAATACAATTATTTATACATAATTATAATTTATGTACTTTATATATTTATATTTATATATAAATTATATTTTAATTGATTAATCATAATATTTTTTTATAATTTTGTATTATGTAAAATTAATCAAAGATCTTCACAAAATCTATACTGCAGTATACAAAATTAATTTTTAAAAGATAATATAAATAAATTAACCTAAGCTTTTAGGTTTTAGAAATAAATAAATTAAATAAAATCTTAACAAATCATAGATCCGGTCACTTTGGTGATCTTTTAATAAAAATTTAATTTTAAAGAAAAATAAATCAAGTGATATTTTTATAAATATATAATAAAAATAATAAAAAATATCTAAATTATTTAAATATTTTTTAATAAAATAATTTTTATTTTTTAGATCTTCTTCTCTGAATCTAACTTGGATCTAATAGCAATTTTTAAGGATGAGACCATTAGTTTAAAATCAGAAAAATTTGATAGATCCCATTTTAGGATGTAGCAAAGCCAAATAAAATTTTGGCTAACCACTTTAAGTCATTAGTCAATAATGAATCAGTTTACTAGTTCTTCTAGTTCAACTATCCCTACTATCCCAAAAGAGGATTATCTGTGTAAAGGTAGAATCTTTAGTGCTCTTTTTGACTTGCTCTATGATATTTACTTGTTAGTTAAGAGTGTAAAGAAATTACAGGATATCCTAGAATCTGAGTATGGCCTTAATAATACTGCAGTTAAATGATTCAACACTGCATCATTTCTTAGGAATAACATGGTAGAAGATAAATTCATAAATGACCAGCTTCACTAATTCCAAGAAACCTTAGAAAACTTCAAGCCAATGGGGATAAATTCTTAGAAGGATTTAAAGTTTTTAGCTTTCTAGATAAAATACTTTCTTCATGTAATGGCTTTGTCAAAGATCAATTCTAAAAGCAAGAAGAGCTAATTCTAGTCCAATTTCTAAACTCAATCAGAATAGAAGACCAACACAGATCTAAAACCTAACAAACTAGAGTTCCAAGTGTCCAAACTAACCTGATCTAATAATACTAGACCAACAACAATACCAAATCATTATTATCAGTCAAACCAACCTAATCGACCTAACCCAAATAAGTTCAAGACTAAAGGTTAAACCTTCAAGACTAATAATAGTAGATCCCACAAGCCTACCTAAAGTCCAAGTAAAAAGTTCTATTTTATATGTAGAAGGACAAATCATCTTACAAGTGATTACTTTTATCCGAAGAAAGAGTCTTTTCATAAACCTTTTGGTTTTTCCGGATCCCAAGCCCATATAGTTGAAGGTTTTGAAGATTTTTCCTTTAAGTTATAAGCTTAAATCCTAAAGTTAATATTATTTCTTCCAACCTTAATTGATAGTTATATTCGGGAGCTAATATTCATATTTATTTTAACTACTCCTGGTTCACTATTTTTTAAGATTTAAGTAGAAGAGATGTGACCCTAGAAAATAAAACAGCCATCAGGATCATGAAACAAGATCAAGTCAACTTGAAGAAGATATCAGGAAAAGTTCTCACCTTGACGAATGTGCTATATATTCCAGATCTTATAAAGAATCTTGTTAGTGGGTCTCAGATAGTTTAAAGGGAATATAAAATTATCTTTGATTATAATAAAGTTGTAATAACTAAAAATAATGCCTTCATAGAAAAAATATATATTAGTGAAGGCTTTTTTAAATTAAATATAATAAATTATTTTATTAATAAAGCTAAGAATCAAGTTTATTTTGTAAATAAATCTAAATAAAATTTATGGCATGATAGGTTAGGTCATGTATATTTAGAAAAAGTTAAACATATGATGGAGTTAAAACTAATTTCTAAATTAAACTTAGATACATCTTAGTATGAAACATGTGCTGAATCTAAATAACTAAGAAAATTATTCAAATTAGTTAAAAAAATTCTTCAACCTTGGAGTTGATATATAATAATATATATGACTCTACCAAGACTACAACCTATGGTGGCATGAATACGATAACTTTTTCAAATACTGCTATTGTTATCAAATTAGATCTAAGAGTGAAATCTTTAATAAGTTTAAAATTTATAAGAGTGAAATAGAAAATCAACAAAAAAAAAAAGATTAAAATTTTTAGATATGATAAAGAAGGAGAATATACCTCAAATGAATTCTCTCGGTTCTATCAAGAACATGGTATAATTCATTAAGTGACTACTCCTTACTCTCCACGATCCATTGGTATAGGTAAGCGTAAGAATTGTCCCCTCTTGGATATGGTAAATATTATGCTTATTAGTTCCGACTTACCTAAGAACTTGTGAGGGGAAGCTTTTTTATTTTCTTGCTTCATCCTCAATAGATACTTATTAAGGATAGTGGTAAGGCTCCTTATAAACTTTAGAAAGGAAAAACTCTTAATCTAGATTTTTCAAAGTATAGGGGTGCCTAGCTAAAGTTAATATCTCTGAATAAAAAAAAAGAACCTAAAATTATAGATGCTATATTTATAGGCTATATCTAAAATAGCAATGCCTATAAATTTTTAGTAATAAAATCAGAGATTGGTGATATAGCAAATAACACAATATTAGAAGTTAGAAATATCTCTTTCTTTGATGATATATTTTTTTATAAGACTAGAATTTCTAGTAAGGTAAGTTTTAGATCTTTACCGTCTGAATTAATAGAATCTCAACCTGAATTTAAAGTTAAACCTAAATTAGGAAGAAGTAAAAGAAAAAAAAGATGAAAAAAGTTTTGGAGAAGATTTCACACATTTTTAGTTGAGGGTGATCCTTTTATGTATAATAAAATGATGTCATCATCAGAATTATTATATTAGAAGGAAACCATAAATAGTAAAGTTCAATCAATCCTATAAAAAAATTTGGGTTTTAACTGATTTATCTTCAGAAAGCAAATCTATAGGAACAAAATAAGTTTTTTAAAAAATTAAGGCTAGATGAAATAATAGAAAAATATAAAGCTAGGTTAGTAGTAAAAGGGTTTAGTCAAAAGAAAGAAATAAATTACTTTAATACCTATGCTCTTGTAGTTAGGATAATAATTCTAAAAACTTTAATAGCTTTAGTCTCAATTCATAATTTAATAATCCATCAAATAGATTTAAAAACTGCATTCTTAAATAGAGAATTAAAAAAAGAAATATATATAAACCAACCTCAAAAATTTGAATTTAAAAGATAAGAATATAGGGTATGTAGACTAATTAAATTACTTTATAGTTTAAAATAAGCTTCTAGACAATAACATATTAAGTTTAATAAAATTATCTTAAGAAATAACTTTAAATAAATGAATATAATAAATATATATTATATAAAATAAAATATATAATGTTTAATATTATAGTTGTATGTAGATGATATTTTATTATTAAAAACATCAATAAAAGTAATTTTTAAAACTACAAGCTATCTATCAAATAATTTTATTATGAAAGACTTAGAAAAAGTTGATATGATTTTAGGAATAAAGCTTAAAAGAGTAGATAGTGGAATAGTAATAAACCTAAAGCATTTAATAGAGAAAATACTTAAAAAATTTGAATAGTTTGATCTAAAATCTTTATCCACATCTTTTAATCATATTTCTCATTTGATTAAAAATTTAGAAGAAACTATTAAATAATTAAAATATTCCTAGAGAATAGGATCCCTATTATATGTCTCAAATAAAATCCATCCAGATATAGCTTATGCAGTAGGCAGACTGAGTAGATAAAGTAATAATCCTAGTACAAAATATTGGAAAGCTCTAGAAAGAATCTTTAGATATCTTAAAAAAATCTTAGATTATTCTCTAGTATACTCAGATTATCTAGAAGTACTTAAAGGTTATAGTGATACTAATTGGATAATATACAGCTTAGATATTAAGTCCACCACTAGATATCTTTTTTGTTAGGAGCTACAGTATCTTAGGATTCTTGTAAATAAATAATAATTACTAGAAGTATATTATAATCTAAGTTGACTACTCTTGACACTATATGTATTGAAGCACACTACCTAAATAAATGATATAAAAGTTTTTCCACCAAAAATTTTATAAATTTTATTAAATTATGATTTTATAACTCTAATTGATCTATTAAATCAACAACAACTAATAAAAAGATAAACAATCATATCCTGATCAGGTATAAAGCTGTAAGAAATAAAATAAAAGATGTGATATCATTTCAATTTAGAAAATCAAAAAATAATTTGGAAGGTCTTTGGTCAAAATGAGACCATGATTATAGAACCAAGATAAATCCCTAGTTACTTATATAAAATCAAGATAAGCGTATGGGCTAGATAGTGGTACCCTGCATTATGATCAATTCATCTTCATACTATATATATTATACTAAATATAAATTTAAATCTAGAATGTACTTACAAGGTTTTAAATCCTGTGGAACGGTGCTGTCCCAGTTTTTTCATGGAATGGGATGCTTTGGTGTTCCGTCCTGTCCCGACACTCAGAACAGGGGATATCTCAAGGTATCCTTATTGGGATACTAGAATGCTGGCAGGACGTCCTGTCCCAACACATGAGATGGTACCCCATCTCGGTATCCTATGGGACATCCCTTTGGGACCTAAATCCTTGGATACTTATACTAAACATAGTAAAAGTCCAAAAATTTTATTATTTAAATTATTAAATTTATATATTTTATCATGAATTTTGAAACTTGTTGGGGATTGTTGTCATCATTGGAGTTTCAAAACTCCATAATGGACGCGTGCATTACGCGAAGAGTGTGGACACCCGTTTAACCATTTCCTAATCATTTTTTTATTTATTCTCTTTTAATACCTTTTAACAAGTAATTAGGGGCCTTGTTAGGATTTTCTTTAGGATTTTGAGCCTATAAATATACCCCTTTTACCTTGTATCTCATCCAAAGAAAACTTCTCCCTTTTCTTCCTCTCTTAAAATTTTCTAAAACTCTCTCTTCCTCAATTTTTATTCTTCATTTGATCTTTGATCCTAAAGACTAATTGATCAATATCCAATCGAGATCATGCCACCGATGGAGATTGGATGTTGGTTTTCAAGTTATACCTTGGAGAAGAGGTGAGGGCTAGTTGTTTTTCGTATGAAAAAAGGATCAAATCTTTTTTAAGACAGTGATTTCATCTACCTTCCAAGCCAGGATTTCAATTTTTTATTTATTTTTTAAACTATTTTATCACACCAAGATATTCTGTTACACACACTTTGACAATTACTTTTCAGATATTTTTATATTTTATAAATATATATTTTTTTATGTAAAATAATTAACAGTCCCTTCATTTATTTGCAATCAAACATGCTTTAAGATACCATCTAGATGGTAGCCTAGGTAAAAAGGTTGTTGTCACTTATCCTACATATTTATGGTTTGAGGCATAATACTACGATCGACTCCCTTGTGATCAAAAGAGCCATCGATTGTAATACTATGATCATCAAAACTATCTAATTTTCTTGTTTGAGCCTCTAATGTCAACAAAATATTTGGTAGCTCAAGAATTCAGGCTAATCTCTAGCATCTGATTATTGATTCATGAATGAGGGGACGATGGCTATAGTTTCAAGAAACAAGCAACCCTCTAGGTTAATCTTCAAGTTGTCATTATGGTGCTAATCCAAGATGAAGGAAGGCTCAATGAAGAGGCAAGGCAGGTAAGGAGGAAGGGAGGGGAGGGTGGAGTAGGGTGTGACATGTTGAGGATAAAAGATGAGGGATCCCAGAGTAGCTACCAAGTTGGGGTAGAGCCGGCCCAGGGACTTGGGATGGTCAAAATAATTTTTTTTAAAAAAAAATATATGTTAAAATCATAAATTATTGTTAATAATACTTTGCACTATATTATATTAATATAAAGATAATTAACATTATAATACAATGCTATTATAATATTATACTAAAATAAATATACCCCATTCATATATTATAATAATATTATTCTATGTAACAATACATTAATATGTAAAAATAATAATATTGCAATACTTTATATCAAAATATTTTATTATAATTGTTGCCGCCAAGATCGTCGTGGCCCGTAGCTACTGTCGGTGCCGGAGTGCGCTCCTTTCGCTTGCTGGCGGTCCTGTGGTTCTGGACCTACAAAACAGGGATTAGTGACCCGGGCCGGGAATTCCGGTGAGGGCACTCCGACGGTCAAGTCAGTGACGATCCAGGAGAACAGATCCTCTTGGTCGAGCCCCTCTTGATGGACTCCATGCTAGGAGGAGTGAGTAGTGTGAGAGTGGGGTGCAAGTGCGTCAGGAAAATGGTGACCGAGCTAGAGGGATTCTCTAGGTGGCCTTTCCTCCTTCCCTTGCCTAGATTTTCTGGTGGTGCTTTGCCCTCCGGTTGAGCTTGCACTTGTGTTGTTTTTTACCTTTGTGTTTGCATACCTCCCCCTTCGGGGGTGTCGAACGTTCTTTATAGCCAAAGTGACCGTTGGGCACCTACCTCAAGACCTTCGCTGGGCTGGCAGGCATGTGCGGCGATGACCCGTGCCATGGATGGGACGTCTTTCCAGATTCATGCTAAGGGAAGCTATCATGTGTTCTGACATTCCTCTTTGTCGCCCAGTTCCGGGAAGCCTGGCAGTGCCTCGATCGAGGGGCCATCGCCCCTGGGATTCGAATTTCTTGGTTGACTCCCTCTTCCGGGTGGTTCAGGTGGTTGGTGAAGAGCGTGGTGCCTCGATCGAAGGGCTCCCCCCCTTTCTGGTGCAAGTGGGAGCCACGGGCAATTATTACGGCCTAATAGGCATCTTGCTGCGATCCTCGGGCGGCTTGCTGGTGTCTTTGCTCGGGCTGGGGGCTGAGTAGGAAATGTAAGGCTCGATCTGGCAGAGCGTGGCTCTGGCCCAGAGGGCTCGGCTTCGGAGAGACTCCACATGGTAGAGGAGGGCTGAGCTCGACTCCGGAACACAGGACTTGTTCTCGAGGGGCTCGATCTGGTGGAGGGTAGAGCGCGGCTCCGGCTTAGAGGGCTCGACCTCGGAGAGACTCCACGTAGCAGAGGAGGGCTGAGCTTGACTCCGGATCACAGGGCTCGATCTCGAGGGGCTCGATCTGGCGGAGGGCAGAGCGCGGCTCCGGCTCAGAGGGCTTGACCTCGGAGAGACTCTACATGGCGGAGGAGGGTTGAGCTCGACTCCAAACCACAGGGCTCAATCTCGAGGGGCTCGATCTAGCGAAAGGCAGAGCGCGGCTCCAGCTCAGAGGGCTCGACCTCGGAGAGACTCCACGTGGCGGAGGAGGGTTGAGCTCGACTCAGGACCACAGGACTCGATCTCGAGGGGCTCGATCTAGCGAATGCCGCTCGGCTCCAGCCTAAGCATTTCGGGCTTGCGGGCCCGACCTGGTGGAGGGCAGAGCTCGGCTTCGGCGAGCTGGCCCCTTACACTGAGGGAGCTCAGCCCGGCGAAGGAGCCCGAGTAGAGTATCTGACGTAGCGTCTGATAGCTACTCCATGTCAGCGATCGTGCCATATCATTTGCCCCCCACTCCCGAGGCCTATTAGTGCACGGCGCTCGGGTCGAAGGGAGTAATTGCGTCGCTGACATGGAAAGGTGAAGATCTGGCATAATTATGGCCATGATCGCCGGTGCTTCGCGAGACGATTTTCCAGGCTATTGAGTGGATGCCACGTGGCCACATCCGAGTAGTTATTACCGGCACAGTACCCAGAGTGGCCGGGATGCCTTTCTCACTGATGGCTGGCACGTAGCGAAAATCTGTTGGTGGAGAGGTTGTAACGGTATGGATGCATCGAGTCGCTTCGTAATGAAAAAAGGTTTTTACCCAAAACATCTATTCTTTAAAATTCTTCGCGCCCGTTGCAGTACCCAGGCTTCCCCTTCTTTCTGATTGCCTCAGTCCCCCTAAGGAACCAGGTTAGTCTTCCTTCTTTTCTTCTTCTTCCCATCACAGTAGGGTTTTTCTTCTGAGTCTAGGGCCTTCCCCCAGCCAAGTCCGTCCTTTCTGCTCCTTGGATTCCCTACTTCTTCTTCTTTTGAAGATGCCCCGTTTTCGTCCTTCCACCAATCTGAACGAAGCCGGTCCTTCTAGGCCAAGGATGCCATCTTCTTCCTCCGATGAGGAGGGGGGATGGGACGTGCTTCAAGTTCAGTAGGAGGCGCTCTCCTGGCCCTGTATCTATTAGAGAACTAGGGGCCGGTCCTTCCCATCCTTCTCGTCTTCCTCCCCCACCCGAACCTATCTCCGAGTCTATCCGGTCAACAGGTCCTAGTGGGATCGCTTCGACGATTTCTACTGTGCAGCTGGGGACCATCCGTGATGTCTACGACATCCCTCACTCTGTTCGGCTTCTGATCCGAACCAGGGGACAAGGTCACTTCGAGTAGCCCAGGCCGGATCGCCTTTAATGAGGAGACATTTTTGGGAGGGCTCCACTTTCCCTTTCATCCCTTCTTCATATTTGTGCTAAGCAATTTCCGTCTGGTTCCCGCTCAATTAGTCCCGAATGCCATTAGGACCATCTTCTCCTTCATCGTACTCTACCACTTCCACGGGTTCGTCACCCGCTTTTCCTTGTTCAGGGCGTTCTTCACCCTGAAGTGCCACCCCACCAAGGACGGGTGGTGGTCCTTGTCTTCTCGCCCGAAGGGCATTAAATTTGAACTCCCCTCTTCCATCAAGGAATGGAAGAGCAAATTTTTCTTTGCCACGATCGAGGGGATTGACTAGGTTTGGAGTGATCCGGATCAGTCCCCCGACCGAATCTCTGCGATCAATGCGGCTGACCAAGATGACTACGAGCAGCTCCGCACTGCCCATATTCCTTTCCTTGAGGTCCTGCTGTCAGAGCAGAACCTTTCCATGCTAGGGTCGACCCAACGAGAGGGTTGGGTGAGTCCGGCTCAAGTCTTTCTTTCCTCTGTGCTTCCATACTAACCCTTCTAAGCTTTAACCATTGTATGATCTATGTGCAGGAATGATCTTCACGGAGAGTGACCTGTTGACGATCACCAGGAAGAGGCCGCCAGCCGGGCTAGTCGATGAGCTTCCACCGAGATGGGCCCGGGGTGAGAGCACGTCGGCGACCGCTCCCGCAGCGTCGATCGCCCCGAGTAGGAGGGAAGCCAAAGCTGCCCTTGGACCAGTAGAGAGGGTGACGTCTGCGGTGCCAGGGCCAAATTAGCAAGCAGTCCAGAAGGTTCCTGAGAGGCCCAGGCAACAGGAAATGGCCCCTGCCCCGGAGCCTGAAGTGGTTGTCCGGGCCAGGGCCGCAGCTGCCGCCACCGTCGTGTCCCCCAGCTCCCTGAGCCCGGCTGTAACTAAGGTCAAGGGGGAGGTTCAAGCTGGGGCTAGGCCTGTGACTGATGCACCATCTGAGAAGGTGTCGGGCCCACAGCTTACTCCTGGGGGCTCCGCTGCTGGTGGAGTGAGCGACCCTACTCCCGGGGAGAGCAGGAGGGAGGAGGCGCGGCGCCGGCTTCCATTTAAGCTGGGACCGGAGAGCTCTCTGCTCCAGAATAACATACTGGCCGAGCGCATGATGGATTTCTCAATCCCGGCATGTGACTGGCAGGGGATGGCAGGTCAGTGGCTGGGGGATGTGATTGGCAACATCTTTCTTAAGCTCTTCTCGGTGAGCGATCCCATCCCTTTTACTTCTTTCTTTTTCTTCTCTTTTTTTTTACTAACCTTTTGCACGATGCAGCTTGGTGCTGAGGCCCTCTTCATAAAGGACTGCTTCCAGAACTGGCAGAAGGATGACCAGCAACGGGCAGCTAAGGTCGAGTCACTGAAGGCTGACCTGAAGGAGAGGACCGATGGGTGCTCGGTCAGAAGGTCAAGGATCTCGAGGAGAAGCTCACCAACTATGAGGGGTGAGTAAAGGAGCTCCAGGAGGGCCTCAACCAGGAGCGTGGCTGTTCGAAGAAGAAGGCCGAGGAGCTCGCTGATGCTGAGAGAAGGCTGGGGCTGTTCAACATCAAGGCAGTCTGGCAGAGGGAGTTGCTCGATCTCTTCAGACCGAACTGGCGGCGACGAAGGAGAAGTTGGCCACTGCTGAGAGGGTGGCAGAGGAGTCGGCCAAGTCGACGGAGGCGACCAGGGGGGAAGCTACCAAGGCAAGGAAGGACACTGATGAGGTAGTGGCTAGGTACAGAGCCTCGGAGGAGTTCATCGTCAAGATTCATCAAACAGCGTCGGACTCCTTTTTCAAAGGCTTTATGTACATGCGCGGCTGAATTGAGGGGTTCGTTCCTAACGAGGGCAGTGGTCTCCTCAGTTACCCTCAAGCCTCAGACATGGAGTCAGGCCTGGAGGCGGTCGTTGAGGAAGCGGCTGCTCCTGAAGCTTCCCTGTCAGCCGAAGCTGGAGCTGGGTCACCTGAGGCCGGAGCTGTCCAATCAAAGGTCCCCGAGAATGAGACCTCGCAGCCTCACGGCCCTGCTGGTGGGCCGACCATAGCGAAGTAGCCTTCCATCTATTTTTGTATTTGATCTGGGTCGCCCGGCATGTCAGGAGCCTAAAGATTCTTGTAAACGCCTTCTGTTAATGAAGTAGAAATTTTCTTGCCATCTATCCCCGAGCACTACTTGACTCTTCTCTCTTTTCCTTTCCTTCTTTTCTTTCTTTCTTCTTTTTCTCTTTTCTTTTTTTTTTGTAGTTTGCAGTGAGATCAGAGAGAAAAATTCTGTCTTGCCTGGGGCTTGATCTTGAAGCTCCAGTGTTGGTGAGGCGGGCTCAGGACTTTGGCAGTTCGGGAGCAGCTGGGCTCCAAGATTTGCTGGCCAGAGAGCTGGGCCCCGGTCCAGGTTGCCCGAGAGCTGGGCTTAGGTCTTGGTGTCTTGGAGCTAGGCTCGAAGACTTCTTGGCCAGAGAGCTGGGCCCCGGTCCAAGAGTTGCATGAGAGCTGGGCTCAGATCTTGGTGTCTCAGAGCTAGGCTCGAAGACCTTCTTGGCTGGAGAGCTGGGCCCTGGTCTAGGGGTTACCTGAGAGCTGGGCTCAGGTCTTGTCGTGGAGCTAGGCTCGAAGACTTGCCATCCGGAGAGCTGGACCCCGGGTCTTGTTCTCCTAAGAGATGGACTCAGGTCTTGGTGTCTTTGAGTTAGGCTCGAAATCTTCTTGGCCAGAGGACTGGGCCCCGGTCCAAGAGTTGATGGTGCCTTGGAGCTGGGCTTGAAGACTTCTTGACCGGAGAGCTGGGCTCCGGGGTTAATGGTGTCTCGGAGCTGGGCTCGAAGACATCTTGGTCGGAGAGCTGGGCTCCAGAGTTGTTGTTGTCTTGGAGCTGGGCAGCTCTCCGGAGTTGTTGGTATCTTGGAGCTGGGCTAGAAGACATCTTGGCCGGAGAGCTGGGCTTCGGAGTTGTTGGTGTCTTGGAGCTGGGCTCAAAGACATCTTTGCCGGAGAGCTGGGCTCCGGAGTTGTTGGTGTCTTGGAGTTGGGCTTGAAGATGTCTTGGCCAGAGAGCTGGGCTCCGGAGTTGGTGTCTTGGAGTTGGGCTCGAAGACATCTTGGCCGGAGAGCTGCGCTCCGTGGTTGATCGTGTCTCGGAGCTGGGCTCGAAGACATCTTAGCCGGAGAGCTGGGCTCTGGAGTTGTTGTTATCTTGGAGCTGGGCTCTAAGACATCTTGGCCAGAGAGCTGGGCTCCGGAGTTGTTGGTGTCTTGGAGCTGGGCTCGAAGACATCTTAGCTGGAGAGTTGGGCTCCGGACTTGTTGTTGTCTTGGAGCTGGGCTCGAAGACATCTTGGCCGGAGAGCTGGGCTCCAAAGTTGTTGGTGTCTTGGAGCTGGGCTCGAAGACATCTTGGCCGGAGAGCTGGGCTCCGGAGTTGTTGGTGTCTTGGAGCTGGGCTCGAAGACATCTTAGCCGGAGAGCTGGGCTCGAAGACATATTAGCCGGAGAGCTGGGCTCCGGAGTTGTTGTCTTAGAGCTGGGCTCGAAGACATCTTGGCCAGAGAGCTGGGCTCCGGAGTTGTTGGTGTCTTGGAGCTGGGCTCGAAGACATCTTGGCCGGAGAGCTGGGCTCCGGACTTGTTGTTGTCTTGGAGCTGGGCTCGAAGACATCTTGGTCGGAGAGCTGGACTCCGGAGTTATTATTGTCTTGGAGCTGGGTTCGAAGACATCTTGGCCAAAGAGCTAGGCTCCGGAGTTGTTGGTGTCTTGAAGCTGGGCTCGAAGACATCTTGGCCGGAGAGCTGGGCTCTGAAGTTGTTGCTATCTTAGAGCTGGGCTCGAAGATATCTTGGCTAGAGAGCTGGGCTCCGGAGTTGTTGGTGTCTTAAAGCTGGTCTCGAAGACATCTTGGAGATTTTCCTGCAAGGCAGATAGCTATTTGTGCAAAAGAAAATCTTTATTCTAACTAGAAGAAAACCTTACATTATTGATAGTATCTTCTCAGATTGCAGGCATTCCATGTTCGAGGGAACCTGACACCGTCGAGATCCTCAAGGTAGTAGGCCCCATGTGAGAGGACCTTGGCCACCTTGTAGGGGCCTTCCCAGTTTGGCGAGAGTTTGTTGCACTCCCGAGGCTGAGATGCTTCGACTTGGTGCAGCACCAAATCCCCGGGTCTAAAGACCTTCGGCCTCACCCGTGCATTGTAGTACCGGGCCACTCGCTGCCTGTATGCCGCCATCCGGAGCCGGGCTTTGTCCCTTGATTCTTCGAGGAGGTCTAGGTTGGGTAGGAGATGCGCCGAGTTCTGTGCTTCATCGTATTGCTGCACTCGTAGCATGGGCACGCCGAGCTCAATCGGAATGATGGCCTCGGATCCGAAGACAAGGCTGAAGGGCATCTCATTAGTCGCCGTCCTGGGCGTTGTATGGTAGGCCCACAGGATGCTCGGAAGTTCTTCCGCCCATCTGTCTTTGGCTTGGTCCAACTTGGTTTTGAGCCCTTGGAGGATGGTCCGATTGGTCACCTCGACCTCCCAATTTGTTTAGGGATGAGCTACCGAGGTGAAGCGGTGTTGAATGCCGTGCTCCGTGCAGAATCCTTCGAACTCCCGGTTGTCAAATTGCCATCCGTTATCGGTGATGAGGCAGTGAGGGAGTCTGAAATGGCAGATAATGGACTTCCAGAAGAATTGGCGGATATTGGCTTCGATGATCCGAGCTAGCGGTTCTGCTTCGATCCACTTGGTGAAGTAGTCGATCGCCACTAGCAGGAATCTTCGCTATCCAGATGCAGGGGGAAATGGTCCTAGGATGTCCATTCCCCATTGAGCAAAGGGCCAAGGAGATGAGAGTTGGGAGATCGGCGCCACCGGCTTGCGCTGTATGTGGGCGTGGCGCTGGCATTTGTCATACTTTCTGACGAAGTCGGCTGCATCCTCCCTCATGGTCTCCCAGAAGTATCCCTAGCGAAGCACTTTATAAGCCAGTATTCTCCCTCCTACATGGTTCCCACAGAGGCCTTCGTGTATCTCCTGGAGCATGAAGGTTGCCTCTGCGGTTTTGAAGCATTTCAGGAGCGGGTAGGAATGAGACCAGTGGTAGAGCTGGCCTTCCATCAGAATGAACCGGGAGGCCTTCTTCTTGATGAGGCCTGCTTCCACGCGGTCCTCTGGAAAGGTGCCATCAGTATGTATCTGACGTACCTGTCCATCCAGCTTGGCTCAGGGGTGACTTGGTGCACCTCCTCTGGGCCTTCATAGCTTGGATTATCGAGGTAGTCGATGTAGGCATGCCCCAATGATGAGTCCGAAAGGGTCGCGAGCCTCGACAGTACATCCACGCGCGCATTCTCCCCTCGGGGGACATGGGAGATGGTAAAGCGTCGGAAGCCTACCGTGCTGGAGCGGACTCGATCCAGGTACTTCATCATCTGGGGGTCTCTGGCCTCATATTTCTCGGAGAATTGCACAGTAACCAGTTGGGAGTCGGTAAAGACTTTCAAGTTCTCCACGCCCAGCTCGCAGGAGACTTTTAGACCCGCGAGGAGTGCCTCGTACTCCACTTGGTTATTCGTCATGGTGAACTCGAAGCGGAGAGCACACTCTGTCACCACCCCATCGTTGTTGGCAAGGATGGGGCCTGCTCCGCTCCCGCCAGAGTTGGATGCGCCATCCATATAGAGGATCCAAGGATCCTCCTCTGGTACGGGCTCCATTTGGAGCTCCGTTATTGTTTGCTCTGGCTCTTCTGCTAGCCCGGTGCATTCGACCATGAAGTTGGCTAGGACTTGGGCCTTCTGCGAAGACCTCAGCTGATACACTATTTCAAACTCGCTGAGGAGCAGGGACCACTTCGCCAATCTCAAGAAGGTTTTAGGGTGGCTAAGTATGGCCCTCAGCAGCTGGTCCATCATGACTGCGATCGGGTGTGCTTGTAAATAGGGCCTGAGGCGCTTAGCATACATTATTAGTGCAAAAATGAGTTTCTCGGAGTGAGTATACTTGATCTTCGCATCGTGGAGGATTTTACTGGTGTAGTACACCGGCTTCTGGGATCCGTCCTCGTCTGCGCGGACAAGGATCGAGCTGAAGACTCCAGGTGTAACCGCCAAAGAGAGTAGGAGTTCCTTCCCTTCTTCTGGCCTAGAAAGTAGTGGGGGAGAAGCCAGGAACTCCTTCAGCTCCTCGAAGGCCGCCCTGCATTCCTCCATCCAGGTGAAGTCGTGCATCTTGCGCAGCGCCTTGAAGAAGGGAAGGCAGCGATCGGCCGACCTCGAGATGAACTGGCTCAAGGCGGTAATACGCCCCGTCAGGTGCTGAACTTGCTTCTTAGACGTCGGGTGCTCCATGTCGACGATCGCCTGGACCTTCTCCGGGTTCGCTTCAATGCCCCTCCGAGTGACCATGAAGTCGAGGAATTTTCCTGCTGCCACTCCGAAGGCGCACTTTGTCGGGTTGAGCTTCATCTAGTGTTGTCGAAGGTTGTAGAAGGCTTCGGCGAGGTTGGCGATGTGATCTGAGCTCGGCTTGCTCATGACAAGCATGTCGTCCATGTACACCTGCATATTTCGACCAATCTAGTCTTTGAAGACCTTATTGACCAGGCGCTAGTACGTGGCGCCAGCATTCTTCAGACCAAAGGACATCATCCTGTAGCAGTATGTCCCCTGGTCGGTGATGAAGGCGGTATGCTCCTCGTCCTTAGGGTGCATCCGGATCTGATTGTATCCGAAAAATGCATCCATGAAGGAGAGCAGCCTGTGTCCCAAAGTGGCATCCACCAGCTGATCTATCTTCAATAGAGGGAAGTTATCCTTCGGGCATGCCTTGTTGAGGTCGGTGTAATCTACACAGGTCCTCCATTTGTCGTTGTTCTTTTTCACCATCACCACGTTCGCCAGCCAGCTCGGATATTGCACCTCCCGAACGAAACCGATGGTGAGGAGTTTGTCCACCTCCTCGTTGATAGCCGCCTGTCTCTCCAGGGCGAAGCTCCGCTTCTTCTGCCAGACTAGCCTGTGCTTCGAGTCAATGCTCAACTTATGGGTGATGATGTCAGGGAGAATACCTGGCATGTCTGCCGCTGTCCAGGCGAACACATCTACGTTTGTCTGTAGGAACTCCAACAGCTGAGTCCTCTCCTCCTCAGATAGCTGGGCTCCAATATGCACCGTCTTCGCAGGATCATTCCCGAGCGAGTAAGAGAGCAAATGCTTGACCGGGCCTCCCCTGGGATCTTGAACTCTTTGGTCGAGGTCATCCGCCTTGGGGTCGCCCTCGGGGACCTTGGGGTCGCCTTAGGAACGGTTTGGAAGCAGTGCTGCACCGGCTAGGGTGCTCCCCTCATTTCCCCGACACCGTAAGGAGTTGGGAACTATATAAGTAGCCTCTTGGTGGAGACGATGGTGTCGAGCAGGTTGAGTCTAGGTTGGCCCAGAATCACGTTATAGGCTGAAGGAAGCCTAACAACCATGAAAGTCATCATGAAGGCGCTCTGTCGGGGTGGGATCCCGGTAGTGACTGGGAGAGTAACTTCTCCCTCCACCCTTACAAAATTACCTGTGAAACCGACAAAGGGTGTGTGTACAGGTTTAAGTTGAGCATGAGAGAGATTCATCCTAGAGAAAGCATCGTAGAAAAGCACATCCATGGAGCTTCCACTATCAACCATGATGCGTTTTACAGGATGCTTCGCGATCGTTATCTCGACGACCATGGCATCATTATTTATATTTTTTCTCCCGTCTTCCCCTTCCCTCATAAAGGGGAGTACATTTTTAGAATGCCCTGCCCCCCGGGCCTTCTTGGTGGCACGCTCAGCCCCCCTGCATATCATCCCCACCGGCTTCTCGGTAGGACGGTTGTCGACTGCTAGAATCGATGGGAGAGCAACAAGCGCCTGGGGTTCTGCTTGAAGTATGCCCCCCACAAACCTTCTAAGGTAGTCCCTCTTGATGAGCTCTTCGATTTCCTACTTGAGGTTGCGGTATTCCTCGGTGTCGTGGCTGTGGTCATGGTGGAAGCGACAGTACTTTATTTTGTCACGGCCAGAGGATGGCTTCATCGGAGGTGGGTGCCGTAGGTAGGTCTCACCTTCGATCTCCATGAGGATCTTCGTCCTCGAGGCAAGGAGGGGGGTGTAACTCTCATCAGGGACGGGAGCACCTCTCGGCCTTGGTCCTTGCCAGGAGCTCCAAGCCGGGGGTTCCGGCTTTCGCACCCTAGACATTTCAACGGGGGTTGGCTTCTTCAGTGGCTTCCCGTCGAGCTCCTGCCTCGTACGATCCGCCTCCTCGGCATGGATGTACTTCCAGGCCCAGAGGAGGAGCTTGGAGTAGGTCCTCAGGAGCTTCTTGTCGAGCGAGTAGGTTAGGCGAGAGGTCCTGAGCCCTTGCTTCAGAGCCAGCATGGCAACCGGCTCCTCAAGGTTATAGATCTCCAATGCGGCAGCCTTGAAGTAAGCCACGTAATCTCATAGTGGCTCGGGTCCTGCTGCCTGATGGAGAAGAGGCTGTCTGCCTTCCGTGGCATCTTCCGACAGGTATCGAAGTGGGCCACGAACTTCTGCCCTAGCTGGGCAAAGGAATTAATGCTCTCCAGCTCCAAACGAGTGAGCTACACCCGGACTGCCTTCTGGAGAGTAGTAGGAAAGGCAATGTACATTAGTGCGTCGATGGCCCCCTGGACCCTCATGAGGGCTCGGTAGCTTTCCAGGTGGTTCAGGGGATCGGTGGTCCCATCGTAAGGATCCACTTGCGGCATACATAATCGACCTGGGATCGGCTCCTCTTGGATTTCCTGGAAGAACGGGGACGAGCATCGTAGCCCGCTGGCTCACTGGTGGAGCCCGGTAAATTGGCAAACCGGCGGAATAATTCCGCCAGCTTCCGGTCATGCTCCTCCAAGCGCTTTTCTGCCACGCACCTGATGGCTTCATCAATAGATCCCTCCACCAAAGGAGACAAAGAAGGTGACATGGGTGCCTGGTGCCCATGGTGGGGGGTTTTGCCCCTTCTACCTCGGCAGGGCTTGGATGCCACCTGCTCGAGGTTTGGTGAGCGGCTCTCCCTGTCGGCAGACCCGGCTCATTGTCTTTTCACTGGAGTTTGATGGCTACCCCGGTTGTCAGTGATAGCCCACGGTTATGAAGGCCTTCCTTGGAAGGAATGCAGGCTATCATGGGGGACTGCGGCATGTGCTGCGGGGGTCCCTAGCTGCTGGTGAGTGGCCAAGGACCGGTGCTGATGTTGAAGCTGGTGCACTGTTGTGGCAAGGATCTGCATCTATTGAGTGAGTGTGGCCAACTGGGATTTCGACGGAGGTGGTTGGACTGGAGCGGATGGCTCCGCCTCTGGGTCACGTGGGTTTCCCCGGGAGGGGGAGTCCCCTGCACGGCTGGTGGAGACCTCTCTCACCCTTGTCGTTACCATCCTTCCATCAGACTGCTTATAAAAAGGGAGGTTAAAGGCGGATCAGATATTGCTTCTCTCCCCCTACCTGGCACACCAATCTGTTGCCTCCAAGATCGTTGTAGCTCGTAGCTGCTGTCGACGCCAGAGTGCGCTCCTTCCATTTGCTGGCGATCCTGTGGTTCTGGACCTGCAAAACAGGAGTTAGTAACCCGGGCCAGAGATTCTAGCATGGGCACTCCGATGATCAAGTCAGTGACGATCCAGGGGAACAAATCCTCCAAGTCGAGCCCCTCTTGATGGACTCCACACTAGGAGGAGTGAGTAGTGTGAGAGTGGGGTGCAAGTGCGTCAGGAGAATGGTGACCGAGCTAGAGGGATTCTCTTGGTGGCCTTTCCTCCTTCCCTTGCCTGGATTTTCTGGTTGTGCTTTGCCCTCCGGTTGAGCTTGCACTTGTGTTGGTGTTTGCCTTTGTGTTTGCATACCTCCCCCCTTCGGGACTGTCGAACGTTCTTTGTAGCCAAGGTGACCGGTGGGCGCCCGCCTCGAGACCTTCGCTGGGCTGGTAGGCACGTGCGGCGGTGTCCTGTGCCATGGACGGGACGTCTTTCTGGATCGTGCTAAGGGAAGCTGTCATGTGTTCTGACATTCCTCTTTGTCGCCCCATTCTGGGAAGCCTAGCAGCACCTTGATCTGGGGGCCACCACCCCCGGGATTCGAATCTCCTAGTTGACTTCCTCTTCCGAGTGGTTCAGGTGGTTGGTGAAGAGCGTGGCACCTCGATCGAAGGGCTCCTCCCCTTTCTAGTGCAAGTGGGAGTCGCGGGCAGTTATTGCAGCCTGGTAGGTGTCTTGCTTGGAACTCGGGTGGCCGCTGGTGTCTTTGCTCGGGCTGGGGGCTAAGCAGGAAAAGTAAGGCTCGATCTGGCAGAGTGCGGCTTCGGCCCAGAGGGCTCGGCTTCGGAGAGACTCCACGTGGCGGAGGAGGGCTAAGCTCGACTCCGGACCACAGGGCTCAATCTCGAGGGGCTCGATCTGGCGGAGGGCATAGCTCGGCTCCAGCTTAGAGGGCTCGACCTCGAAGAAACTCCACATGGCGGAGGAGGGCTGAGCTCGACTCCGGATCACAGGGCTCAATCTCGAGGGGCTTGATCTGGCGGAGGGCAGAGCGCGGCTCCGGCTCAGAGGGCTCGACCTCGGAGAGACTCCACATGGCGGAGGAGGGTTGAGCTCGACTCCGGACCACAAGGCTCAATCTCGAGGGGCTCAATTTGGCGGAGGGCAGAGCGCGGCTCCGGCTCAGAGGGCTCGACCTCGGAGAGATTCCATGTGGCAGAGGAGGGCTGAGCTCGACTCCGGACCACAGGGCTCGATCTCGAGGGGCTCAATCTGGCGGAGGGCAGAGCGCGGCTCCGGCTCAGTGGGCTCGTCCTCGGAGAGATTCCATGTGGCGGAGGAGGGCTGAGCTCGACTCCGGACCACAGGGCTCGATCTGGCGGATGCCGCTCGGCTCTGGCCTAAGCATCCCGGGCTCGCGGGCCCGACCTGGCGAAGGGCGGAGCTCGGCTTCGACGGGCTGCCTCCTTACACTGAGGGAGCTCAGCCCGGCGAAGGAGCCCGAGTAGAGTATCTGACGTGGTGTCTGATAGCTACTCCATGTCAGCGATCATGCCACATCAATAATTATTAAGTAACAATAGATAAAATATATTATATTATATTATATTATTATGATATACCAAAAAATATTATATTATGTTATATATAATATAATATACTAATATTATGATAATACTACATTGCTATCATTATTATTTCATAACAATTATATTCTAAAAATATAATATTATTATATTTATATAATTGTATACTATTATATTTTATGTTAATTTATTTTAATGAGAATTTTTTTGTATGTATATCCTTTTAAAAATTGAATTTGCATGAATATCCTTATGAAGTCACTGATTACATCTGTACTTTCATCAAATACTATCTTTGCACGGATATTCCTAATGTAATGGTTGTTCTAATACCATTAATAAAAACGATAGTTATTTAAATTTAAAAATAGTTAAAATTTTAAAATTACCTTTTTTATCATTGCAAAGAAGTATGGGTGATGCCAGAAAACCAATCCGCTAGGCAATCTTTGATCGTGACTTTCCCCTTCCCAATTTCCACGATCCTTAAACACCACCCTAACTAACGTAATTTGATTCTCCACCATTGGCGGCCTACCTCTCTCTCTTCCCCTTGTCGTTACTTTCTGCGATGATCACCATCGTAGTCCTCCTTTCTCGTCGCTGGAGATCGTTGCGCTACCATCCTCTCCAAAATTCGTTACACTGCTTTATTTTCTTGTGGAGCTCTTCTCATCGTAGTCCCTTTTATTGACAATCCCATCCCATTGCCGCCTCATCGGAGATCGTCACCGCTACCATCCCTTCGTCTAAATCCGTTCAGTGCTTGATTTCCTTTGGAGCTCTACTAGCCACCGAATGGATTATGTAATCTTCTCTTCGCAACTTGATCCGTGATCCTTCTCATTGATTATCTCTTTCCATTATGAGAGATTACTGTTAGAAATTATCCATCTTGTTGAAAATTATCCTGAAGTCTATTTGAAAGCAAATTCTAAAAATAAACATGTGATATCATTGAGAATAATCAAATAATAAACATAAACGTACCTGAAGCCATATTTAAAGGCCTGGATTTGAAGGTCTATTCCTTTGTCGCACGGCTAGCCTTCCAAATTCACACGGGTTTTCTAAAGAGCCTTTTATTTCTTCTCTAGAATTTTCTTATAATGAAATATCGGGGAGTAAGAAATAACATCGTGTAATCTGGTAACCATAACCACTCCTATATAAAAACAGCATTATTATGATTTCTATTTTTGCCTATCATAAAAAAAGAAATTACCCTTAAGTCTCTACATATTAAAAGACCCACACCCTATTAGATACATTAAGGCTCCAAATAGTTCAAAACTTAATTGATCACTTTTAAGTGGTCCAAACTTTAAATGACAGCCCACAAAATATTATTATTTACATATAAGCCCAATGTTGGATTAAGGATCCAACAGTCTCCCACTTGGGCTATATATATAACCTTATAACATGCTTTGTGAAAATAACCGAATGAGCTCAACTTTGCTTTGCTGTCCTTATTAAAATGTATCTATAACCAATCCGGTCTATTAACCGCACCAACATAGGATCAAAGCGGCCTTTGTTACAATTATCGTAACTCAACCCATCAATGGTCACGTATATTAATGCAATTGAATGGCATTGATTATGATGTGGATGTGTAGCATGGAAATTTTATATAATGTGACCTTAACATGCCTATTTCCAACTGATCCACCCTTAAACCTCACTGAGATCAAACCAAACAAAACCAGAGTGTAAATAAGCCAAAACTTTATTTCTGCAGAAAACTGAAATAACCGAAAAAACTGAAAAATGTCTGTATTACTAGAGCATCTAAAATATACAAATTCCCACTAAAACTAAATATTCTCTGCTGACATGACACCATATGAGCAATGTGCTCATGAAATACCTTGGGTGGCACTCCTTTAGTAAGTGGATCCGCAAACATGGAGTTTGTACCTATATGCTCAATAGACAACTTTCCACTCTGGACTCTTTCTTTAACAACCAGGAACTTGATATCTATATGCTTTGATTTCATTGAGCTCCTATTATTATTAGAATATAAAGCTGCTGACTTATTGTCACAAAATAACTTGAGTGGCTTTTCAACACCGTCCACTATATGCAGCCCCGTGACAAAATTCCGAAGCCATATTCCATGATTGGATGCCTCATAGCATACTATGAACTCTGCTGTCATGGTAGAAGAGGCTATAGACGACTGTTTAGCACTCTTCCAAGAGATAGCACCTCCGGCAAGCAAGTAGATATAGCCCGATGTAGATTTCATACTATCTTGGCATCCAGCAAAATCGGAGTCAGTATAACCAATGATCTCAAGCTGATTTGACCTCCGATACATGAGCATGTAGTCTTTTGTTCTCTGTAGGTACCGCAATACCCGTTTAGCTGCTTTTCAATGCTCAACTCCTGGATTGCTCAAATATCTGCCCAAATTCCAATGACGTACGCAATATCCGGACGCGTACAAACTTGAGCATACATTAGACTCCCTACTATTGATGCATAGGGAATCTTCTGCATTTCCTCTTTCTCCAAGTTACTCTTAGGGCATTGATATAGACCAAACTTGTCTCCCTTAGCCACGGGGGTATCTCCTGGTTTGCAATTTTGCATTCCATACATTTTTAGAACCTTCTCGATATAGCTCTTTTGTAATAATCCTAGAATACCCCGAGAACGATCATGGTGTATCTGTATGCCTAATATAAAAGTGGCGTCACCAAGATCTTTCATCTCAAAATTCTTAGCTAGAAATCTCTTGGTTTCATGCATTAAGCCTATATCACTGCTAGTAAGCAAGATATCATCAACGTATAAAATCAGAAAAATATATTTACTTCCACAGAACTTATGATATATACAATCATCGACCAAATTCATCTCAAAACCGAACGAGATGATCACCTGATGAAATTTGAAATATCATTGTCGAGATGCCTGTTTGAGTCCATAGATGAATTTCTTAAGTTTACAAATCATGTTTTTTGGATCTCCCGACACAAAGTTTTCTGGTTGCACCATATAAATTGTCTCATCAATATCACCATTGAGAAATGCTGTCTTCACATCCATCTGGTGTAACTTAAGATTGAAATGAGTCACCAATGCCATTATAATCTTGAAAGTGTCTTTTGAAGAAATCGGAGATAAAGTCTCTTTATAATCGATGCCTTCTTTCTGTGTAAAGCCCTTTGCGACAAGATGAGCCTTGTACCTCTCCACATTGCCTTTCAAATCCCTTTTAGTTTTAAATATCCATTTACAACCAACGGGTTTCGCACCTTCTGGCAATGAGATAAGATTCCATACGTCATTGTCTTTCATGGACTTTATCTCATCATTCATGGCATCAATCCACTTTTGAGAGTCAGAACTTTCCATGGCTTGACGAAAGTTGATTGGATCATCTTCCATCACTCCAATGTCTACCTCATGTTCTTGGAGAAATACAATGTAATCATCTGGCACTGCACTTCTCCTCTCTCTAGTGGATCTTCTTAATGGCATAGGTTCTTGAGGTACTAGAGTTTGTTCTTCTGGAATAATTTCTTGAATGAGAGGTTCTCCGACATTGTCTTGATTTGTTGTGTATTGAATAAGGTCAGAAATAAAATCCTGACCAATGCCAATGACACTAGTGGGAATATTAACATATTCCTCTTCAAAGACAAAGTCCTTAGCTATATCTCCCCCCGCAAACTCAACATCCTCAAAGAACCGTGCATTTCCCGACTCGAAAACTGACTTAGTCATGGGATCATAAAACTTATACCCTCTGGATCTTTCAGAGTATCCAATAAAATAACAACTCACCGTCTTTGAGTCAAGTTTCTTTTCATTAGGCCTATAAGGCCTTGTCTCAGCTGGACATCCCCAAACATGTAAGTGATTTACATTGGGTTTCCTGCCCATCCAAAGTTTATAAGGGGTTTTGGTAGTTGCTTTAGTTGGAACTCTGTTAAGGACATATGCTGCATCTTAAATGTTTCTCCCCAAAGTGAGTCAGGTAAGGTAGAATGACTAATCATACTTCTTACCATGTCTTTAAGCGTTCTGTTTCGTCTTTCAGCAACACCATTCATGGTGGGTGAACCCGACATAGTGTACTGTGGAACGATACTGCATTCCTCTAAGAATTTAGCAAAAGGTCCTGGACGTTGTTCACCTAAACCATCATATCTGCTATAGTATTCACCACCACGGTCAGATATGATGCTTCTAATCCTTTTGTTGAGTTGGTTCTCAACTTCAACCTTATAATTTTTGAACATATCCAATGACTGTGACTTTTCATGAATGAGATATATGTAGCCATATCTGGAAAAATCATCTATGAACGTTATAAAGTATTGTTGACCATTCCAAACAACCATAGAGAATGGCCCATAAATATCTGTATGTATAAGTTCTAAGACATCCGAAGTCCTGTTGGCTTCAAATCTCCTTTGATTGGTTTGTTTTCCCTTTATGTAGTTAATACAAACATTAAAATCTACAAAATCTAAGGGATTCAAGATTCCGTCTGACACAAGTCTCTCCATTCTCCTTCTAGAGATGTGACCTAATCTTTTGTACCATAACAAAGCCAAAATCTCAATGGTTAATTTTCTCTTTACACCTCGTGTACTTAATTGCAAGGATTCAATAAATGAAGCAATTGAATCAATTAAATAAAGATTATCGTAGCCTGATAAAAAATCAGAACCAACCACTTTTGAATCATCAAGCAAACTAATTTTTTCATTTCCAAATGAACAAAAATAACTTGATTTGTCCAAAGCAGAAATAGAAATCAAATTCCGTCTAAATGATGGTATAATAAAAGTTTCATCAAGATCCAAATAAAATCCAGTCTTTAACAATAATCTAAATTTTTCTATTATCTCAACTTGAACCGCTTGACCATCGCCCACATAGATATATCTTTCAGCATCACTTGGCTTTCGGCAACTCAGGCAACCCTGTATAGACACACTGATGTGAGTTGTTGCACCAGAATCTATCCACCACGTGTGTCTAGGTACTGAAATTACGTTAACCTCAGAACAAACCAAAACAAAAGGCATACATTTCTTAGCACTCTAGGCATGATAATTGGTGCATTGCTTCTTCTGATGCCCTTCAGCCCCACAAAAGAAACAACCCTTACCATCTGAGTTAGCGATTTTCTTTTGTTATTTCTTAGGAGGTACTATATCTGCAACTCCTTTATCCTTCTTCCTTTTCTTTCCCTTGCCCTTTTTCCTAGAGATTGAGGCCAGGTGAGCACTTTCTGCCTTTTCTTGCTTAAACCTTTCCTCTTCCTGAACACAGTGAGAGATGAGCTCATTCAAAGACCAAGTCTATTTCTGACAATTATAGCTCACCTTAAACTGGTTGAACTGGATCGGAAGAGATATCAAAATCAGATGCACTAGCAAGTCTTCAGAGAGTTCAAGCTTAAGTGCTTTCAATCTAGAGGCAAGATGGGACATCTCCATAATGTACTCCCTGATGTTGCCTTTACCCATATACCTCATTGAAATTAGGTTTGTCAAGAGTGTACCAATTTCTGCCTTTTCGCTTTTGACAAACATCTTTTCAATTTCGGCAAGGAAATCTTTAGCTGTAGTAACTGTTTCAGATATTGAGCCTCTGAATGCTTCTGGAATCGACTTTTTCATGATCATCATGCACATGCGATTTGATCTCTCCCACCTCTCAATCTCTCTCTTTTCATCAGAGGTACTCTTATCCCTAAGAGGTGCAGGAGCATTTTCCCTTATCGCAAGGTCGAGATCCATGAATCCAAGAACTATTAAAAGGTTCTCTTGCCATGACTTGAAGTTAGAGCCATTCAACATAGGAATTGAATTGATGTTGGTTGTTATATTAGCAGGAGTCATATCTAAACAGAGAACAATAAACAAAACAAGCTTACATCAGTATTACAACAAAAATAAATTCAAATAAAGACAAATCCCATCTCAAGATATTGGGCACTCCATTAATAGTTTATCTTTGGATAAAATATTAACTTGTAAGTGATATCTTGGTACAGTAATCAAACACTGATAATAGGAATATGTCAAACAATAAACTTTCATTTGGGCCGATTTACTATTCACATGCAAAACCAAATAATCATCACGCATTTATTACCACAAGTACACATGCAATTTTATTAAATATTTACCATCCTTTGGGCTGACAAATATTCACAAATTATATATATACAGCCGTTTATATTTTAAAACAAATTAATTTCCACAAGAGATGTCACTTTGGCGACATGTTGCTTCAATTAATTTATCTTAACATATAAAAGAAATACCAATATTTGAATTTAAAATTATACCTAAAATAAATAATATTAAAATTAACCATAAGGGCTATTTTCTTAATCGCAGCAGGCGGTCGCCTGTTGCATTTCCTTCCATTGAACACCACTGTCGTAGCCAACCATGCCACGACGTTCCTGTGGTGCGGCCAAGCAGGCCACGACGTTTCTTTCCGACACCGGCAATGGTGAAAAAATCACAGGTACCCAAAATAAAATATCAAAACAAAATCTTAAACCTAAAACATAATTTTATTCTCAATGATTCAACATGAATAGGCTCTGATACCACTTGTTAGGAATTATCCCCCTTGTTGGAAATTATCCTGAAGCCTATTTGAAAGCAAATCCCAAAAATAAACATGTGATATCATTGAGAATAATCAAACAATAAACAGAAGCATACCTGAAGCCATATTTGAATGCTTGGATTTAAAGGTCTATCCCTGTGTCGCACGGTTAGCCTTCCATATTCACACGGGTTTTCTAAAGAGCCTTTTATTTCTTCTCCAGGGTTTTTTTCTCGGATGATGGGATATCGGGAAGAAAGGAATAATACCGTGTAATCTGGGAACCATAACCACTTTTATATAAAAACAACATTATTATGATTTCTATTTTTGTCCATCATAAAAATAGAAATTATCCTTAAATCTCTACACATTAAAAAGTCCACACACTATTAAATATATTAAGGTCCCAAATAATTCAAAACTTAATTGATCACTTTTAAATGGACCAAACCTTAAATGATAGCCTACAAAGTATTATTATTTATATATAAGCCCAATATTAAATTAAGGATCTAACAATTACTGCTAGTACCTTTGCCTCACGAAAAGCTTGCTATGTTTCATCTTTGCTATGTCTTTTAGTTGATAAACCACTCCGTTTCCTTTTTGTTTTTTCTAAGCCCCTCTCCGTTTGGATCTTTTTTGTGATTTCGGGGGTATTTCAGTGGCAAGTGATACTGGAAGTAGTGGGCGGAGGTCCTGGAGGATGCTTGTGCTCGATCGGTAGTTTTTAGAGCTGGCCCAAGCTCGATTGTATTGGATATTAGTAAAGTAAATAGTGTTCAAATGAGATACCCTCCTGGTATAATTTTTTATTACACTACTCTTCCAATTAGTATTTATACATCACTTTCCATTAGATACCACCATTTTCATGTGCTAGCTTGTGGACTCTCCATTCATTGAATTACTGCTTCCTCTTTTCTCATCGTAACATGAGAAAGGTTCAGAAATAATTTAAAAAATTATCAACAATATTTTGGTACATCTGGCTTGCATGATAATGAGTAACATGTAATCTTAAAAGATGTGAGATCTTGGAGCAAGGACAACGGGATGTTGATGTTTAACCAAAAAATTACGATAAAGATAAACGTAGACACAGGGAGAAGAACAATTGCTCTCTACATGAATCCCTGTTTTCTTTTTGGTAATAAGTAAATATATGTATTTCAGTTATATTAAATGATAGATTATCTCCTATTTATATAGAAGCATAAATATATTTGTAATTAATAAATGTATAATTATAAAGGCTATGATATAAATTAATAAATATAGAATTATAAAGACCATGATATTAATTAATAAATACAAATTTCATATGATTATTATATTAATTAATGTATTTAAATTTCTTTCATATTCTTTTTGCACATAAACCCTACTAAATATGCAAAATTTCATAAATGCACTTACAAAGTAGCTATTTATATATATACCCTTATAAATAATTTCTTTGCACATCAATCCATTAAAAATATTTCAGTCATTTTAATTTAAAATTATTAATTTTTTAATGATATTAGATGGCGTGGGTACATATGCAATATATATAAAAATACGAACGATAAATATATGAAATAAATATTTTAGAAGGATATGCATATGAATATTAATTTTGAAAAAATATTCGTCTAACATCTAATATTTTGAAAAGTATAAATGCACAAATTCCTAATAACAATATACTATTCAAAATAAATAATTTATAAATTAAGAATAATTTATAATAATAATTTATGATGGTATAAATAGTTTAAAAAACGATAATACTATACCATATTCATTATTATCATTTTTATAATAAAAATACTTAATTTAATTACCCGTTATCTAACAAATACTGAAGTTCCATGCATATTAAAAATATAACCACCAAATAATAAATATGTTTTTATTAAAAACTCTAGTTACAGAAACTCTATGATAAAAGCACTACTATTATCACTGATAAGTGATGCAGTTGGTTGTGAGATTTTTCTCACAACCAGCTGGCAGGGTTCGAGTCTTGATTTATAATAAAATCTCACAACTAGCTGGTAGGGATTCAAATCTTGATTTATAATAAATCTCGTTCACTCGGCTGATACCAGTGATAGCTGGCAGGGGTTCGAGTCTTGATTTATAATAAATCCCGTTCATTCGGCTGACACCAGTAGTAGTCAGGTTGATGTACTTATCTTCGGTGAAAATGGCTGCGAAAAAATTAATATACGCCGTGTACCGAACATTCCTTGGCTGGGGGCTCCACAGGATAGAAGTACAAAATGAAACATAAGGAACTTTTTGTCTGCCTACAAAACTGCCTCAAACATTCACAAAACTTAGACTCAAATGCTCGTGTGTGAAGCATGCATGAAGGCTGGCAAGTAAGCTCCACCGGACGAGAAATTATTGCATGCACCTGGTCCAAATGGACCCGGGCAGATCGCGGAGCACATGCACGGTGGACAACGCGCAATCGGGAATTGGTGAAATACTGTGGCGTGTTATCCACCGTGGGAGTTTGGACCGTCCTTTTGGACCTGGTCCAAGCACTAATTAAACCCACCCAACGGGAAAATTGAAAATTTTTCGTCTGCTGCAGGTCCACGTATTGATTCAAAGCTAGCTTTCAAAACAAGTCTAGTATTTATCTCTCAAATGCAGCTTCGAACAATGTAATTGGCACCATCTTTCCAGCACCAATCGTATACATCAAAGCTGTGACATCCAAATTCTCATCTCTGGTAGCCTAATAGAACTTAAACTTTTCATAAAACTCCGAAACGAAACGCTGATTTTAGTTCTCAAAAACGGGATGCTGAGTTGCTATGCAAATGGAAGTATTCTAATCTTTTTAACTGGTGCCTCTTAATTGCTAATAACAATACATGCAACCACGAGCAACCTAAGGCTCTCCACCGGCCTATGACACCCGGAAGCAAAATCTTCGGATTACGTCTTCGGCCTTAACCGAAGACCAGGCTCCATGCCGACTTCCGAAGACATACTCTTCGGTTCCTGCCGAAGACACGATCTCCGATCCTTGGTAAACACCAAGTCCTCGACTCATGCAGAAGACAGGATCTCCGATCGAGGAGATCCGAAGACAGGGAAATTCCTGATTCAATTACGAGAATCTTCCTAAACAGGGAAAATCTGAGGATGGGTCCGTCCCAGATAGGCAACAGTAACCAACGGTTACTATCGACTATCTCCATGCCACGATCATGACGCGCAACTCCAGCTGCCACGCCTCCGGTCTGGCCGAAACCGCTCAATGACAACCCACGATTGCCAATCATGGGAAGAAATTAACTCCCCGTGATTGCTGGGAGAAGAGCGGATCCGCAGGCCGGGCGCCCTCTTATAAATGGCGGTAAAAAGAAATGCTCGAGAGAGGTATGCACACATACATACACGCATACTCTAAATTCAAAGAGCTTTCCCTCTGCTTCTCGAGAATCTTCCCCATTCTGTGGCAGGGACCCGCCTCTGACTTAGGCATCGGAGTGTCCCCCACCGGAACGACTCCGGCAAGGGACCTGTTTTGCAGGTGAACCAGGGAGCGGTCCTGCAATGCAGCAACTCCGACCGGCCAGTACAGGAACTCCACGCCAACAGATTGGCACGCCAGGAAGGGGGGACGACACAGCACTCTTTAAGCTCCCTCCTAAATAAGGGGAAGTAAGAAGTTTCTAATGGCGAGAGAAAAGACTCTTATCGCCTCCACAAGTTGAAGTCGTGCTCCATCCCAAGGGGGCGCACCCCCGGGGGAGAACGACGTCCCACCTCCCACAGTTGTCATGGGGTTACAGCAATTTGAAGCCCTTGTGAACCAGGTCACCAACCTTACAGCCATGGTTCAAGATTTCCAGAACAGAGCTTTTCCGGTGGGAAATCCATCAGCCACCTCCAAACATAGCTCTCGATCCCGAAGGAAGAGAAACCCATGAGAGGGTTCCACACATCTCTCCTCCCGTTCTCGGCCCTCTCCTGAAGGCCGAAGTTCGAAACTGCCTAGGCCCGCCGATTCCCCGCAGAAAGGAAAAAGGCCTAGGCAAACTCCCTCACCCTCCTTCGAAGACTCTACTCCCATAGAGAGGGGGGCGCCGAAGCAGACTCCCGATTACAACGGGAGATTTAGAGCCATTGAATCGGAAATGGCGAGGGCGCGGGAGCAGAGGATGCAAGATCTAAAGGATCCCGACGACTTGATAGTGGATGATCTACGCCTACCCTACACCGACCGTATCATGGCCGAAGTCATTCCTCGGCACCTCAGCGTTCCCAATATGGAACCCTATGATGGCACCTCCGATCCCTTCGACCATTTAGGCAGTTTCAAGGCCCATATAATGATCCAAGGAGCTTCAGACACGATGTACTGCCTTGCGTTCCCGGCTACCTTGAAGAAAGCTGCTCGGATGTGGTACTTGAGCCTGCGCCCAGGTACCATCGATTCTTTTTTGAGTTAGAAAAGTTATTTGTCTTGCATTTCAGGACCTGCCGCAAGACTCCGCGGAATACGGACACACTGTTCCTCCTTCACCAGAATAAAGGAGAAAGCTTATGAGACTACATCTCCAGGTTTAATGCGGCTACACTCGAGATCCCCGATCTCAATGAGCATGTGGCCATGTCTACACTGAAGAAGGGACTTCGTACATCCAGGCTTACCTTTTTCTGGATAAGAAGTTCTCCAAAAGCTACGCTGAGCTCTTGTCGAGGGCTCAAAAATACGTCGATGCTGAAGAGCAGGCGGCCAACCGACGACTAATCGAAGGGAAGCCCCCTTCAAAAAAGAAAAACAACAGGGGACTGTTGGGAAATGTGTCCCAAAGCCAGTTTCTACTGTAGACAGTTGTACATTTGATGTAATTGTATATGAATTATATTATTGAATAAAATATTTATTCTGGTAGTTCATCACTATTTCATCTTTCTGAAATGAGTTTTTGAGTGATGAAGTCCTTAGGACTATTTGTATGTGATATAGAGAGGATATATCATATAGTCCTAAAATTGTTCGCGACCAAATGATACACTTATTTCAGGATGATAGTATATCAAGTATAGGTCGTTGTGTGCCATAGTCGTTGGTTGTCCTCTTAACCAAGGAGTGTGGAGACACTGGTATGGCATGCAGATGTTGTGTTTGACATTTCATCGAACGTGACCCATCTATATTTTTCTGCCTAGAGTTTTGATATGGACGTAGTTATCCCTCAGACATGAGATCATCATGGTAGCTTGCGAGCAACTCACTGTACTTTGGTGCTGGACTATCTGGATTTCTAATCCAGGGACGGAAGGTTTCTGGGTACAATTAAGTACTCATGTAGCAGTGATTGGATCAAGATGGGATTGACCCCTCCAAAGTGTTTGGAGCAGATATCTTACTGTGTTTCAATTTAGTAAAACCTTGGCTAGGGTAGTCTCTGTAATGTGTTACAGGACTTGTGAGGTTGAGACACATTGTTGATGGACTTTATGGGTTGGGCAGTTTAACCCTAAGTCTTCCTGAGCATTGAGGTCAAAGGGATTAATTACAAGGTTTCCATATCTCCTGGTTCTTGATTGTTGCTCTGCAACTTCGACCTATCCGGACGTCGGGTGTCATTGCTAGGTGGCGACTTTGACTGGTATTGGAAATGTTCCAGTGCTACTGGCTTAGTGTTCGAACTTATGGGGTCACACACCATAGGGGTTTCTACTTGATCTAGTGATCGGAGAACGATTGGGAATCGTTCATGGACTCACAAAGGAAAAGTATTTTTCTTTACCCAAGTGTCGACGCTTGATATTCTTGAAAGTGTCGACACTTGTGTAAGTGTCGACACTTGTTGATTTCACAAGTGTAGACACTTGATGTCACAAAAGGTTGTGACATAAAATTTTCACTAATAGTTGGTGATGCATGGAGGTGAATTAAGTAATGTGATTACTTGATAGCCCAATTTGATTGAGCTATAAAAATCTGGAATGAATCAAATGGGATTTGGTTCAAAATAGGTTTGGGTCCAATTGGGTTGAACCCAATGTATGCACACTTGACCCAATTGATTTCAGAAATTAATTAAGATATTAATCTGAATTTAAATAAGTTTAAATTCAGTTTTGGGGAGTTATGTAACTTCCCATAACTATAACTCCCCATAACTATCCATTACCACTCCATTATCACCCATAACTCCCCACTCTCCCTCTCCCTCTCCACCTACATAATGGGCTGAAATGGGAGGACGAAAATATGGAAAAATTCAGCAAAGAAATGCTGGAAAATTAAAAGGGAAGAAAGGGAAGAAACTAGGAAAGGTTCTAGTTTTGTATGGGTGTGAGGTTTTTGGAAAAGTGTGCATATTTGTACCTAGTGATCTAGGTCTTAGGATTGAGTGTTTGGAAAGGGTTTTAACCACTCATTCTCCACCTCTTGAGTTTCTTCATTCATTCGAGAGTCCGGCATCGAAAAAAGAAAAAGGAGTTCCGATCAAATCGTTCCACAACAAGCTAGCACTTGGAGTGGAAGTAAATTTTGGAAGAGTCCTGGTGTGAACCACCGTAGAGGATGGACATGTGTACGGCTAAGCAAAGTTCTTCTTCCTTCTCCTGGATCTTTCGCAGTGGAGAGAGTCTCCACTTTATACGAGGTATGGTTTTACATATATAGATATGTTGCTTTGAAATGTTCATAGCATGAGTTCATGATTTCATAGTTTATAGTAATCATTCATGCAAGATCTTGGGCTAAGTAGCATAGAATAATTCTAAAAGCATGCTTAGATTAAATGTTAATCCTTTTATCATGCTTCCGCTGCATGTTATTTTGAAAAAGTTTTAAAATAGAAAGCATGCTCGCTACTAGTTTTCCTTTCAGGGACAAGTTCCCCCAATCTCAATAACAATAACAGCAAATATACTGACCGCCGAAGAAGTCCTCCCAGGCCCAAGGCATCGGGAGGAAGATTCAACTCCTACACCCCGCTCAACCTTCCTCGAGAAAAGATCCTCATGGAGATAGAGAAAGAAAACTATCTCCAGCGGCCCCATCCCATGAAGGCTTCCTTTTCCGTAAGGAATAGGAACAAATATTGTCAATTCCACCGGGACTACGGCCACAATACTAAAGAGTGCATCCAGCTGAAGGATGCGATTGAGGATCTCATCAAGAGAGGGTATTTGGGGCGGTACATTAGTCGTCAAGGACCTCGGTCGGAAGCTACTGTTTCCCAGCCACCTCTTGAAGAGGCCGAACTGCTGAATCAAAGGCCCACCAACGAAGGTGTGGGGATGATACACCGGGACCACGGCCACAATACTAAAGAGTGCATCCAGCTGAAGGATGCGATTGAGGATCTCATCAAGAAAGGGTATTTGGGGCGGTACATTGGTCGTCAAGGACCTCGGTCGGAAGCTACTATTTCCCAGCCACCTCCTGAAGAGGCCAAACTGCCGAATCAAAGGCCCACCAACGAAGGTGTGGGGATGATACACCGGCCTATCGACTGGAGGAGGGACGAGGACGACGTCCCAAAGCGACTCAAGGACAACAATGCTATTCTCTTCTCCGATGATGACCTTGCGGGAGTTCGGCTCCCGTATGATGATCCTCTTGTAATCTCGATCGTTGTGGCCAACTATGATGTACAGTGAATCCTTGTTGATAATGGAAGTTCGACTGATGTCTTGATTTACGATGTATTCTCTAAAATGTGTTTGCCTAGACATCAACTACGGAGATCTCCCATACCGCTCACTGGCTTCGAGGATAATCAAGTTCATGCCGAGGGAGAAATAGTGTTGCCTGTGACCCTTGGCACTGAACCTCGACAAAAAACACTACCGATCAATTTCATGGTAGTCCGAACCCCCTCGGCTTACAACATCATTCTGGGGCGACCCGCCTTGAACAAGTTTCGAACCATAATGTCCTCTCATTATCTCCTGGTATGCTTCCCCACCAGGAATGGTGTCGGAGAAGTTAAAGGAGATCAGAGAGCAGCGCGGCAGTGTTTGATGATCCAAGACAAGCACTTCAACGATTCTGCAACTCCGGATCAGCTGGATACGAGGGATACAACTAGGCACTTCAAGTACCTAGAAACTCCACCTCTGCTCTCCAAACCTCAAGAAGGCGAAGTACTTTACTTATACCTCTCTACTTCGGATGAAGCAATTAGTTCGGTCCTTGTCCGGAGAGATGAAGACAAATCCCACAAGCCGATCTACTACATCAGCAAGGTTCTACATAATGTTGAAATGTGGTATGCGAGGATGCAGAAGTTGATCTACCCTCTAGTGATTGCAGCGAAGCGACTACGGTCTACTTCCACGCCCACGCCATCATGGTATTGACCGATTAGCCCCTCAAGGCCGTTCTCCGATCTCCAGACACTTCGGGAAGGATAGCCAAGTGGGCCGTGAAGTTGAGTGAATTCGACTTCAGCATTCAGCCCCGATCGGCTATGAAGGCCCAGGTGCTTTCTGATTTCTTGGCTGAATGCACCTGGAGGTCCGAAGATGAAGTACCTTTGGCAGAAGATGAAGTCCCGAAGGAGACGAAGTCCGTTTGGGTGCTCCATGTGGATGGAGCTTCCAATGCTACTAGATGTGGAGCTGGTCTTATGCTAGCCGAACCCGACGGCCAAACCATAGAGTACGCACTTCGGTTCTCCTTCCATGTTTCTAACAACCAAGCCAAATATGAAGCCTTGCTCGCCAGACTTTGGATCGCCAAAAGTTTAGGAGTTCAACAACTCCGAGCCTTCTCAGACTCCCAATTGGTTGTGAATCAAGTAAAAGGAGAGTATGAAGCCAGGGATCCAACTATGATGCGGTACCTGGAGAAGGTACGGGCCCTATCCTCTCAACTGGAGCATTTTGAGATCATCCATGTCCCTCGATCAGAGAATTTCCGGGCGAACGTATTATCTCGATTGGCTGCTACGACACCAGAATCTCTCGAGCGCATCTTTGTTGAACATCTTGAAACTCCAAGTATTACCAAATAGGCTATGGAGGTGCACCAGATCAATGCCGAACCAAGCTGGATGGATCCCATCATCAAATTCCTAAATGAGGGCGTGCTACCAGAAGACAAGGCAGAGGCCAAGAAGATCCGCTGGATGGCGTCCCAGTATGTCATCTTGGACGGAACCCTCTATAAGAGATCATTTTCTCAACCGCTACTAAAATGCTTGGGACCGACGGATGCGGATTATGTCCTGAGAGAGGTCCACGAGAGCATATGCGGTGATCACTTGGGGGTAGGTCTCTGGCATACAAAATCATTCAACAGGAATATTATTGGCCCTCCATCCAGAAGGACTCGGCTGACTTTATGCGAAGGTGTGACCAGTGCCAAAGGTACGCCAATGTTCAGAGGCAGCCTGCAAGTCACTTGACTCAACTGACAGCCCCTTAGCCTTTTGCTCAATGGGGAATGGATATCCTTGGCCCATTCCCGTCGACTTCTGGACAAAGGAAGTTCCTCCTTGTGGCCATCGACTACTTCATAAAGTGGGTAGAAGCCGAACCACTGGCCCAGATCACGGAAGGCAAGGTAGAGAATTTTGTAAAAAATTTCATCATATTCCGGTTTGGCATCCCACATGTCATAATCACGGACAACGGGAGACAGTTTGACAATCCAAAGTTTAAGAACTTCTGCGCTCGATATCATGTTCAGCATTGGCTGACCTCCATTGCCCACCCACAGTCCAACGGAGAAGCCGAAGCAACTAATCGGACCATTCTCCACGGTCTGAAGACGAGGTTGAACGCCGCCAAAGGACTTTGGGCCGAAGAGCTGACCTCCGTTCTCTGGGCATACCGAACTATCCCAAGAACAGCCACCGGTGAGTCTCTGTTCAACCTAACGTACGGTACCGAAGTCGTACTACCTATCAAAGTCTCCCTACAGTCCCTGAGAATTGACAACTACGAAGAGCCAGGGAATTCCGATCATAGAAGGATCGACCTAGATCTACTGCCAAGCACCAGACTTTAGGCCCAGATAAGAATATTGGCATACCAACAAAAGGTCGCCAAATACTACAACTCCAGAGTGAAGGAGCAAATTTTCTGCACTGGGGATATGGTATTGCGAAGGGCAGAAGTATCCAGGCCAACAGAACAAGGTAAACTCTCCCCCAACTGGGAAGGTCTATATCAAGTCGAAGAAGTTATTCAACCAGGAGCATATCGACTCAAAACCCTGGATGGGAAGTCTCTATCCCAGCCATGGAATGTACAAAACCTTCGCAATTATTAGCAATAAACAAGTTTCCAAAATTCCTGTGCAAATTTGCTCAACACTACTCAACTCAGAACGGCTTGTTGCATCGACTGAACGACAACAACCTAAGTGGCCCAATCTGAGAAATCGGCTAACTGTGCAAAGGAGAGTATGATCCACTCGTCTTATTGGTATGCCCGACAAGCGCAACGAATGGCCTAGTCAGGCCACCAAGAAGATCGAAGGCGCAGGGATGGTTTTCGTAACCTACCCTATGGTAAATCCAAAGACGCGCCGGGGCGAGCCTGAACAGCCCACCTTAATCATGACAGAAGTGCACAGGGATGGTGTAAACACCTTACTCTACGGTAAATCCGAAAACGTGCCTAAAAGACCACTATCATCCTTCCTGTCGACAACAGACATTTCAAGAACGGTCCAACTGACCTCACATCTTTCCTATAGATCGCAAATGGTCCGAGGAATCTACGCTCTAGACATAACATGATACAACATATCGCAAGAAACACATGGGAAGAGGTAAGGAAAGTTAAGATATTTCATTTCCTTTTTCTTGATTTTTACAAAAAAAAAAGGTAGTAGTAGAAGGATTGCGGGAAACATTTCAATAACCGCCCGCCAGATTTTTCCTGTACTGGCGGGGGGAGCTCTGGAGGGACGACGAAGGGGCCCCGGGATTTCCATCCGAACCAAAATCTGACCCCTCATCAGAGTCGGAATCAAACTCATATTCGGGAAAGGGAACAGAGGGCTTGATGTTATCCAAGCCCTTCAAGTCATAAAACTTGAAGGCCTTCCCCCTGCATTCCCGGAACCCCTGATGGTAGGAGTCCAGAGCCGCTTCGGTGACCTCCTCCCTGAAGGCAGCGGACGCCTTGAAGTCTGAGACGGCATTCGCCGCCTCCTTCTTAGCCTCCTCCACCTCCACGACTGCCATCGCGACTTGGGTCCTGGCCTCCTTCAGTTGAGCCTCCAACATACGGACCTTCTTCTCCAAACGGTCCACGAGAGGCTCATCATCATCGCCCAGTTCAAAGAACTCCGGACTCCTCTTCCTCTTAGGGTCGACGGCCCTCCTCTTCGTTGCCCGACAAAGCTTGGAGGTGCTGAACCTCATTTTCAACTGAAGGAAGAAGTCTGAGAGGATGGTGACCCTTGGCAGCAGAAGGCAAGGTCCTATTTATAGAAAGCCTGCACCCACGACCGACTGCGGGGAGACGTGCTCCACGTCTTTTCCCAGCCGCATCAGAGAGCGCCACGTATCCAAGCGATGCTTCGAGAATCGGAAGACCCTCGAGGATCATTCCCGGAACAACAACTGTCGGCGCTTCGAATACGAAGGAATTCCCATCGTGCGGCGGTAACATTAATGGCTCCTTTTTGAAAAAAAGAGACCTGGCGGCACACAAGGCGCAAGAAATCGTGACTGTACGAATATCGATACGCTGCGTGGACAACGAAAATCATAATCAAACTTCCTTAATCACCGGTCGACGGGGAGTTGATGCATGTCTACCCAAATGAACAGGTCTAGGAAGGTAACACCAGCCTAAACAACCGTAAACGGTCTTCGGCAACGGAGTTCTAACTTATCCCGAAGTTCGTCTTCGTCAACTACTAGTCAAATGGCCTTCGGCCACGGCCGTTCAATCAAGCAAAAGAAGGGACAATAAAACTTGTTCAAGCTACATCTAAAAATACAATATAGCATATGCAGAAGAAGAAAAAGCTACTTCAAAATCTGGAGAAGTTGTCATACAAAAGCCATTGACAACACAAAAAAGAAAACACATCTAAAGCTACTCGGATTATTCAACATCAACAGGAGGAGACCCAACATCAACAGGAGGAAACCCAACATCACAGGATTGAAGCAACTTGTCAACCTACGCAGAAAGGATCTCATCGATTTGGGCTGGGACCGGAGAACCTTCAGCTTGGACTCCCCTAGCCTAACCCTCCTCCTGGACCGGGATCAGAGTTGGGGTCACCCCCAGATCTTCGACTGAAGCAGAGGCCTCTTCTCCCAGACATGGCGCCTCTTCGGCCTCTCCCGCGGCTTCGGCCTCCTCTTCCTCTTCTTCTTCGGCTATGTTGAAGGGAGGGATACCAGAAAGATCAAGGTCGGGGAAGGCCTCCTTTACCTTGAAAAGTCCATCATTGCAGCCATGCTGGTAGCCGTACAAGGATGCTTCATTCATTTCCACTTGGAATTGTGAAGACTTCCTGAAGTCTGCTACAACATCATCCACCTGTTTTCTCAGAGACACGGACTCTCTCTTGGTCGCTTCGGACTCCAAAACTGCCTCTTCGGCCCTCATGGCAGCTTCCTCCGCTGCCTTGGTCAAACTCTCTATCCTCTCTTCATTCTCCTTAATAGTTAGCTCCAAGGAGTCGACTCGCTTTCTGCTCTTCCTCCACCCTGCACCTTGCTCCGCTATTATCAAATAGGCACTTTTTAGTTCACCCTTCAACTCATGAATCTCGTCGTTTACCCGAACAAGACGGTTCTCCATAGACTGCCTCAACTTTTCGGCTACTTCTTTTGCGGTCCTAGCAGTATGGAGATCATCCTTGAGACCATGGATGAGGCTGCCAACATTTTCCAGGCCCTCCTCCATAAAGGTAAGGTCATAGACCAACTGCATCAAAACTATGGAGTTATGGATCGAACAATTCTCAGGGCAAAGGAGACAGCAAGGACCATACCTATTGCAGGGCAGAAAAAGTAGAATCAGACATCTTGGAAAGGTTCCAACTTCGAAGAATTGCCAAGTCGTGAGGCAGCAATGTGCTCTTTAGCACCTGCCTGGCTACGGCGGGGACCAGTAGTCCCCTAGTAGGCGAAAGCTTCGAAGAATTCATCGAACGGTTTCCAGCTGGGGAAGCCCCATGAGCGAACTCTCCCTCGACTTGCTGTGCTTTGCCCTTATCCACTGCAGGGGGCAAGGCAATGGCACATCCGCCGCCTGAAGCGGACTCCCCATTGTGCGAATCGTGGAGGTAACCGCCGGTGGAATTTCGACTGTACGAGATCCTGATGGGGCCCCTTCTGTGAGTACCACATCTTTCCCTGAGGTCCCCCGAGAAGATGAGGTGCTCCGGTCCCCCTCAGGACCATCTCTTTGGGCCTTCTTCCAAACTGCCGACCTTGTGAGAGGGGCTTGAGCTACCCTCTTCTCAGAAGTCTGACAGAGCTAGTTCACACCAGGCTTCATTCCGCCACCTTCAAGCAGAAGGGTTTCTTTAAGTCAACTAAGCTACAACAAAATCGGGAGAAAGGGGGGCAGAAATCTCCGTCACTATACCTAATACAGAGAACTTGCTGATCCCCACAAGATAGAGATTTCTCTCCTCCAACAACTCACAGATAGGGGCAACTTTCGAATTAATCAGAAGATCGTAATCTGACTGGTCAGCCGCTAAGACCTTCTTCCCATCATTGGCGGTTAAACGAGGCTTCTTCCAAATAGTGTCGAAGCCCCATGGATCAATGGACAGTACAAACACAAAAACAGGTTTCCACCCATGGATGGCGCTAGGCATGTCCTTGATAACCTTACGGCCCGGTCGAGGGCCAATCACCCACCATCCGTTGCTATGGAAATCCCTATTGAGTACAAAAGGGCAGTGAATAAGTTGGTCCTAGGTTCTATGTTTGCGATGCTGCACAGGACCAGAAACCCGTAGATGTTCCGGATGCTGTTCAGGATCAACTGCACCGGCACCACTTGGTACCAACAAACGATTTTGATGAAGAAAGGGTGCAGGAAAAATCGAAGGCCAGCCTTCAGATGATCCTCGTACACGGCTAAGCACCCGGGGGGAGGTTTTGTTCACCCATTCTTCAGATGCAGGGAGGACGAAAGGGAACCCCTCGGGAACATGATAGCATTCCCGAAGAAGGGCCATCTTCCCCTAAGAAACCGAGCTAGAGACCGACTCCGGACCTACTACGTCACCGGCCCCTGAGGGCCTAACTGGTCCCCCCTGACTTTCTATAGTTTCTTCCATGATAAAAGAATGAAACGAAAAGGTAAAAGGAAGATTCTAACTACGGAATATACTGGTAGACAAAAGCAGGAAAGGCTGAGCGAAGAATGAGACGAGGTTGAAGAAGCTTCTTTAGCCGGACCTTCTCTCTTCCCAAAAGGAAACCAGGGGCCTCTGAAGTCCCACCAGGTTGATTTGACAAAGGGTTACCCAAGGAGGTAACTCATCTTGAACCAGCGGCCAGGATGAAGTGTGTCCATCATCCAACGAGCAGGGAGAAGCTGCCACAACCACCCAAATCTCAACCGAAAGATTGGCTGGACCACCACGCAACAGGAAAGGAAGAGACGGCTCCAGGGCCGCTCACTCTTTCTTCTCCCCCAACCAGGGAGTGACAGCTGTCCACCGCCTAATTCCCAAATCAACCAGGAGTCATGATGAGCAGTCCAATCAGAGATCTCGTGGTCATCCACTACATTATCTTCCAGGAGAAAAATAACAAAGCATTGGTACTCTCACTTCTCGAGGCAAACCTTCGCTTCGAAAGCTGAGAGTAGGGGGGCAACTGTTGGGAATCCCGGTCTAAGTACGAACCGAACACCGGTTCGGCTGACCGAAGACCTTTCCTCCAAGCCAGCGACTTCGGACCTAGAAAGATCGGGCCAACCACGAGCAACCTAAGGCTCTCCACCGACCTATGACACCCAGAGGCAAAACCTTCGAATTACGTCTTCGGCCTTAACCGATGACCAGGCTCCATGCCGACTTCCGAAGACATACTCTTCGGTTCTTCCCGAAGACACGATCTTCGGCCCTTGGTAAACACCAAGTCCTCAACTCATGCAGAAGACAGGATCTCCAATCGAGGAGATCCGAAGATGGGAAAATTCCCGGTTCAATTACGAGAATCTCCCTAAACAGGAGAAATTTGAGGATGGGTCCACAATCCATCCCAGATAGGCAATAGAAACCAATGGTTACTATCGACTATCTCTATGCCACGATCATGGCGCGCAACTCCAGCTGCCACGCCTCCAATCTGACCGGAACCGCTCAATGACAACCCACGATTGCCAATCATGAAAAGAAATTAACTCCCCGTGATTGCTAGGAGAAGAACGGATCCACAGGCCGGGCGCCCTCTTATAAATGGCAGTGCGATAAGAACAGGCCGGGCGCCCTCTTATAAATGGCAGTGCGGTAAGAAGAAACGCTCGAGAAAGGCACACACATACATACACGAGAAAGGTACGCACACATACATACACGCATATTCTAAATTCAAAGAGCTTTCCCCCTGCTTGTCGAGAATCTTCCCCATTCTATGACTGAAACCCGTCTCTGACTTAGACATCAGAATGTCCCCACCAGAACGACTCCGACAAGGAACCTATTTTACAGGTGAACCAGGTAGCAGTCCTACAGTGCAGCAGCTCCGACCGGCCGGTATAGGAACTCCACGCCAACAATAACAAAGAGGTATTGGTTCGTTTAACGGTGGGACTTAAGCTTCATTCACTTTTAATTTATTTAAAATTTATTGTGCAAATACCATGCGTTACAGTACAATTTCAAGTACAAACAATTTCAAGTGCTGTGGCTCAAGCTTGATTTGAATCTAAACACTTCACTCAACTATTATTCAACTTGATTTTTTAAATTAAACTCGAATAACAAGATTCGAAAACTCACCTAAAAATATATAAAAAAAACCAGTACTACACAATAAAACGAAATGCTGGTGAGTTGCTACGTAAATGGAAATACTCTAATCTTTTCAACTGGCGCCTCTTAATTGCTAATAACAATATACCTAATAAGAGAGAGTTCCATTGAAGAGGCGCTAGACCGAGTAGTTCAAGCACGATCGTCTCGCCCATGGGTCTAGTTGACTACATTTTGTTTTATTTTATTTTAAAAACGATGGTGGAAATAACACCTGTCCCATTAGAATTCAGTACCTTTCGCCAGCTGAGTAGTGCGCCAACAAAGCCCCGTTAGCTGGTCTCGCTAAATAATCAAGCCAAACACCAGAAAAAACAAACCCCACGTTGCAATGATAACTTGATCATAGCAGTGTTGATACAGCAGAACCACAACCATCAGAAAAAACCCATGATCGATTAACCGAGAACGGCTCGCAGCTTATTCCACAAATTATAATTTTGATGCAATATTCATCACTTCTTTGAGAAGGTGGGGAAGCATGGTCACCGTCCAGCCACTGCCTTAGTAATAATACACTGCAGTCAGAGTGAAGATATACAGAACTGCGCTGTTAGCGACTAATGCAACAAATATGTGGGATGAAGTACATCATTGTACAAATATGATCTGCAGTCAACGACGCAGTCAACGACAGGCCTGCTTGCGGACTTGATGCTATTGATCTAAAACTCCCGATTTCTGTGACGACTGCATTGTCATGCCAGGGCCAGTCCCGTCGATTTGAGGAGAGACTTCCTGTTACAACAAAAAAAACATGGCAAATTGAACATATTTTGCACTCATAATTAAGCAAATAATTTTCAGGATGCACTAGACCAATAGAGGTTATGCAGAAACATGACCAGTCAACATTCCACCTGACCTCCAATACATGTGCCGGCAAAGGCCCAAAATTGGTTTTCATACATGCACAAATCAAACAAACAACAGCTTTCTCCTTGAATACTGCCCCCAAATCATGCAACCCGCAATTAGCAAAGTCGGGTGGTATGGGAACTTGCTCAAGAAGGTAATCACATATCAAGGATCCAGAGAATTCTCACAATCAAGTGGAAAAGATGAACATCCTAATGTCTTTCTTTCTAAAGCCTAAAATATTAAAATTAAGTCAAAATCTACCATAGTTCGATCTACATTATAGAGTCAAATGATTCAACCAGCATTCCAAAATACTATATATAGTTCACTCTCCCACACCCTCCCTCCCGGTAAGACATTACGAAACTTACTTGTGACTGTATAGGCTGTGGTTGTGCCTGCTGATCTTGTGGAAGCACATAGGGTTGCGGCTGGGACAACCGATAGTAAGGTTCTTTTAGTTCAAGCTTGGCTGAAGATGTCTGTAATATCCCTCCTTGATTGGCACCAGCACCCCACATTTTAGCTTTTCAAAATATTTCACAGAACATCAGAATCCCCAGTAAACACCAACCAGCACTAAAACATACAACCAACCATGCATGTTATGCAGTTCAACCAACCTGACATGGTCAAGTAAATGGTATAGCTCTGAGCACTGTGAGCTACAAGGTGAAGCCGTCCCGTAATTTCTTGACCAGCCATGACATAAAGTGGCTGGGCAAGGACACATCGCAGCTGGTACCAGTGAGTTGTAGGGGCACCAGGAGCAGTAGAAAGCCATCTTTGAACAGAACTGCAGGATGACATCACATCATTTGCATAGATACAAGAGAGAATAATAACTAAACTATAATATATCTTAGTAATAGGAAATTTAACTTATATTTAGTTAAAATAGAATTCATGAATTTATGTTCTGCCATGTTCATGGCAACAAAAAGTTGTTGAAAGACGTATGATTTCCAAGTGGGATAGAAAAACTGCCTTGGACCACAAAGACTAGATTAACTAAAGCTTTTGATAGAAAGGTAAAAACACACTAAATGTAAATGATACTACACATCATAATACACAAGATGTGGCAAAACCTACAAAACTGTGGAAGGTAGATTTCAAGCATGTTAAAAGCCTGAGACTAGCTTCCTCATTGAAGAAGGATATTGTCATATAATAGAAAGTATGTCAGAAGGGTCGAAACAAAAGGAAATGACCTATTAAAAGATATATTTAAGTTTCAAGAAATGAAAATGCTTCCATTGACAGGTATTTTCTTTGGTAAAATGACACAAAAAGGCAAATATTTAACTCAAGGGAGTTGGGCTTATAAATCTTGCTTAGTTCAAAAGAGTGGAGCTTTGAAGAAAATGGTTTCATTAGTAAACTGTATAGTCCATCACATAAAAAAGACCACTGATAATGTGGCACAAGCTAAGAAAACCAAAATACATTTATCAACCAATTCCAACCTGTAATAGACAAAACATGAGACTAGAGTACAAAAGATGACAAACACATGTCAACATCAAAAACAAAGATGTTACACAAATCCCTACACTAACCAGCATGAGAAAGAAATGGATAGGGGCTCTCCACCCGTGACACCCCATTGGACATCATATTTTTCATGGAAACTATTGTTATTCTACTGAAATTCTCTCGTCATTCAGTGCTCTTTATCACATTCACTTGTGTCGTATTATTGGCATGTAAGTTTGACTTGAACATTATAAAATGTATTTTTAATCATACAATTGACAAAAATGCTCATTAACTGATTTGTACTAATTCTTGCAAACACACCAGTATTAATTTTAGAAATTAAAATAGAAGTTGATTTCATTGGACGGGTTTGCCTGTTTTGATGTATTTTGCTGGACACATTCCAATGGGACCCTATAATCAAGCAGTTTTAAACACAGTTAATAGCACTTATAATCAAATCAACACTTTTGAAGAATTTCAAGGTTTTATTCAGCTTAAACTATATTATTTTAGGTGATTTTGAGGCATTGCATCAAAGGTCCACAGTACACCAGCTAGACAAAATTCCTGCCTTCAAAAATTTAGTGCCAATTATTTTGCGTAAAATATGAAGTTTCAAGCAGCGATCATGATAAGTAATGCGTTATAGAATCAGGGAAGTTAAAAGGAAGAAAAACAAAGACATGCTCAAGCACATATCTTTTAGAGTGCGCTGCAACAGTCATCTCACAGTTTAAAGTATAGGTGGAACAACAGTTAATGAGGCAGAAACAGGTTTTCTGCATACATGGCTTGAAACATAAATACTCACCTTCCATTGAACAAAACATCAAACCAGCAAGCCAGTCCATGCACCCTAGTGCCAACAGATGCTATAAAATTCAGCGGAATATCAATCTCATATAGCTCTTCTTCCTGTGTAATTTAGGAATTATGGATAAAAAGCATGCTAATTAAGCCGCAAAACTTACTAGTTTATGCGAAGAACCAAGAACCAAGAAATTTGTAAAACATACAGAAAATGCATTTCTCATGAAAGTACATGCATGCTCTTACCTACATCTATAGGTATTTAAGTCATCAAAATGAATGACAGAAATGTTAAATAATGGCATGGAATTTCTTCAAGAATACATGGTAATGTTAATTGGCAGGATTAATCAAGAAAACAAAAGGCTACTTTGATAAAACATAAAGACTAACAAAAGATTAACATAAAGATAAGCGACGTTTACAAAAAATAAAAATATAAAAAGGATAATGTTCCAACCAAATTACAAGATATGCAGATTCACAGTTAACTTTACCTTGATGCAATTAAAATCTAGTGTATGGAATATAGGCGGAGATACCAATAACCTTGGATCAAAAGCATCCACCACAGGCTGCATAAAGGGGAAAAAGAGTTTTTGTAATTTTACAAGTTGCATTCTCATCAATAACAAATTCAAGAAGACATAAGCATATAATTTATGTAGTAAGAATGTAAAAGACAATAAACATATCAAGATCAATATATGCAGACTAGAGAGCCCTTTGGATTCATTTGCACTACTACAATGTATAAAAAGTTTTGAAAAACCAATATTAACGGGCACTGACAGGAAGCCCTTTAAGACAGATGAGGTGAGCTAATGATGGCCATGTTGATTCTGAATAATCATAAGTTATCGTGAAACAAACTACATCCAAAAAGTGAAATACATACCTGTCTTCATTCCTCTAATTTAATTGGAGCCACATCTTACATACAGATGATGCTCATTGATTTTACTCTTCATTCGTTAACACTTTAAACAACTTTAAACTGATAGCTTCTTGGTTAGCAGAGTTGCTTACTTTATCCAACTACTAAAAATTTAGCTGAGTTGAAAAGGTAACATTAAAAAAATGAAGTGTTAATTTGGATTATTAGCTGACATTATTATTTAATTATTGGTTAGAAACTAATATTTTGATAAGAAGCTACACACAGCCAAGTATGAGTTAAAGGTAGAAGTGTTTCATTAAATTACTTCAAAAGCTGATTGATTACTAATAGACACTACAACTCCATAATTAAAAAAAACAAATACTTCAAAATTAGAATGCCTTGTTTAACCTAGCACAGGATAGATGTAGCCTTTTTTTTCTCTATACTCTCTTTTTTTTACAATGTTTTCTAGCATATGTGAAGTTTCCAATTTTTTCCTTCTATTTCAAATTGGGCTGGACAATATGCAGAAAAATGATGCAGCCAAATCTTGTATGCTATAAATCTCATTGAATAAACTAAAATTGCAACAGGCTAAAAACTAAATACGGGAACACTAGAAAAATATTATATAACGGTTTTGCAACAAATAGCACCAACTCGGATTGATTTGTTTAGGGAACAAAACCCAAATGATCATGTTGCACATCCATGATCAAGAAAATGGCCACAAGGCCAGTTGAAGATGTGAGTTAGGACTCAAACAATGATAATTGGACACTCAACATTTGGCGTAGATTTCAACAGTCCAATTATTGCCAAGTGTAGATCCTCAAGTAATGCTCATATGGCATTTCAACTGTCACTAAATAATCACTACATTATGGTAAAGCAAATAGTAGATAATTACTCTCTGAATCTCCAGAAATTCCTAGAAGACATTTAGTGTGTTTGTATATGTATGCATGTATGTATGTATATGGTGGCCAAGGCACTCACCACAATGCCAAGATTACAACAATGCAATGAAAAAATAAATGCAGAAAACACAAATATCTCTAAGAGAAATCTCTCACTAGTTGCTTGCTCAACCAAATTATCATCATTCGCATAGATTGATCACCTTGATACATCTATCAAACATTCAAACATCCCAATGTTACCATTCAGTCCACCCTCTAAAGAATCAGGCTGAGACATAACCACATTGCAGAATTCATTTTTTGCATGTAGGGGTGTAAACAAGCCGAACATGAGCGAATTGGACCTTGTTCAAGCTCTGCTCAAATTTATAGAGACGGCTCAAGCTTGAGTCAGGCTGAGAAAACCCAGCTTGTGCTTGGCTTGTATACAAGGCAGCGAGCTCAAGCTTGGCTTGATTAAGATCAGAAAAAAGAATCATCATACCTTCCCAAATCATTGCCTCCTCTTTTTACCACTCCCTACTCGGACTGCTGCTGACTCCACCACTACCCACCTCTTTCTCCTCTCCCTATCCTACTAGCATGGTAACATCCGACTACAAACCCCACCATGTGAGTTTGAAACCGGAGAAATTGAAGGGTTCTTGCTCTTTGCCATCCTCATCCTTGGCCTTGCCCTCTTTAGCCTCCTTGTTCTCCTCCCCCTATCCTGCAAGCATGGCAACATCCGGCTACCAAAACCACCATCAAGCTAAAGATGCAATCCGTGGCTGATGTGATAGAAACCTGAGATGTTTTTCAACAAGAGGTAGAGGAAGGGGAGTGGGAGCCTAAGAGGTTGGTAGCGACAGTGGCTAGTGGTTGGACATTGTGGAGGACTGGCATTGGTAGCAATGGGTGCAAGAGGGAGCAGGGTGCCATAGTGATCGATAGAGACGGCCAGAAAGGAAAAGGGTGGCAGCAAGGTGGGCGAGGGAGAGTTTTCGGACTTCCCTCATCACCCATCATTTATTAGCTGTTGAATATTAATCCAACAGCTGAATAGTTTAGTTAGTAAGCTATTGAATTAAAATTCAGCAGCTGGTATTTATTATTTATAAAATTAATAAATATAACATATATTTGTTAACTATTAATATATAAAAATATTATATAGTATATAATTATTTATCACCTTTAAGCTAGCTTGTTAGCGAAAACCAAGTGAGCTGAACCCAGCTTGTTGCATTTGCTAAACAAGGGAGCCGAGCTCAAGCTGAAGATCAAGCAAACATGAGCAGGCTAGCAAGAAGCTCACTTGTTTGCAAAGTCCTCAACACAAAGCTAGCATTTCTCCAATATCTTATCATGCATGCAAGAAATCTTAGGTTGTACAAGAGTTAGACACCTCCTCAATCATCATGAATTGGTTGATTATCTTCATTTACATTGCAATCCTAAGAAACTGATTACCTTCTTGGGCTTCTTAGACATTGGTTCTTGGCTCTCTGCCCAACTTTAGCAGTCATCTTCATATACTTGATGGTCCTTGACTACTAGATTACGGTTACCGCAGGCTAATTTAGCAAAGATTGGCTTGTTTCACCAACTTGGTGGAGATTTGATATTCACTGCAAAAGAATTAGCACCAGCACTATTTGGCTTATACCAAACTGTGATTTTTTCTTTAAAAAAGGTCTATTCTAGCATACTTGGTACACATTATTGGGTACCAGAAACTTGTGATTATCCTGTGAGCATCCATTTCTAATTGACAATATTAAGATCTTAAGAAACATTACCCTACCAAACCGATTACTGTCTCCATTGTTATTCGAGTACCGTGTGAAAAATTGGCATATTTTCTCTGTGTGCTTAAAATGCTCTATCATCATTATGGTGGCAAATAACAAGATCCACTAAAAACTTAGACACTAAAACAATTATAATGCACGTTGCATTTTGCATCAATCAAAATTTATATGCTACTGATTTACTTACAAAAAGACTAGCAACCATCTAAAACCACTTTTACTTTGAATTAACAACTATATTTCAATAAAGCTTCTTACACCCTATTAAGTTGGCAATATATCAACGCATGATTTCCTATAGTTTGGCATCACTTCACAGTCAGTTCTCAACTTTACATGAACTCTCCAAAAATGGTGGCCAAATTTCTTATCAATGAAATATTGGGCAAAGAAGGGCACAGTAGCAATGCCTAAAGATACAAAGACCAACCTATATAGTTTGCAACTTGAATTCATACAATCAGGAAGGCCTGAAAATTTCTCTACTATGCAAGGTTTCAGTGAAGAGGAAACAGCAAGATTTGGATCATTTCACACACGAAACCAGATCCACCAGAAATTATAAGCCAAACAGTAATACAAATGCAACATCCCTGACCTGGAAGTTAGCCTAAAAGTTGTCGCAGAATGGTCATCTCACACTGATGATGCTCAGTAATACCTACACAATTTTTCGCGAGACAATTTTCCCCCTTCATGTATACATGTGCTTTTATGCTACATAGTTCGATGATATATTTGCAGGGTTCCAATTTTTCCTTTAGCTGATTCACCACAACTTAGAAGTTTCTTATTGAGGCACATTCTAATTCTTCAGGTCAAATAATCACACATGCAGACAGCAAAAGGGAATATTCCTGGCTGATGATAAATGGAAAATTAAAGATTCACAAAATTGTAATTTTTTTTAAAAAAATCAAAAATATAATCAGTAATATGGTGCATTCTACTAACTTTCAAGCTATGATTTTGAGAACTGTTGATTTTCTTATGCAGTACAATAATATGATCAACCAAATTGCACTATTTTACTGGACCAGGGATTTATATTACCAGTAAGAAAATAATGCAACGTTTGAAAAAAAAAAGCAAAAAGGCCTGACAAATTTGTCAGATTATGCGAAAGTGGAGAACATATGTAAATGCATGGATTGACTCATGCAAACAACTCCAATATCAACATCCTGTAAACATTTTTTAGGTACAAGATATCCTGTTAACATTTGCAGACCAGAAATTATTAGCAAAATTGACATTGTGCTATCACTATCAAATTATTAATCAGAAGTCACATCACCCAAGTTCCAACAGATTAGAAATGTCATTTCCACGACCAAAGAGAACCTATAGATGTTTGCAAATTGATGCTTACAGATCATATCAAGAAATAGCAAGACAAACCTGAGAGAAATATCCCTGAAAAGCAGATCCATGGAGAGGAGTAAGATCAACACCATAATAGTTCTGCTGTTGCCAAAAGAGGGCCTATGTATAGATACAATAACATGTTAGGTGGGTACAATGTCTGAGAACAATAAATTATCTAAGTATTGTCGAGCAATAATGATTAACAAAATATTATGCTCGACCAATACAATGAATGAACCAACTTCAATGCATACATACTGTGGCAAAAATGAATGACCATAACCTAATACTAGTCCAGTAAAAGATAAATAAACAAAATAAATTGGGAACATTAACAGTATCAACTACAACTAATTGAGAACTCATTTATGCCAACTAAATCAAGGTTTTATACTCATCATTATGAGTCATTGATCCTAATGAATTAAAAACCACAGATCACAGGCTTATGCTAGAAAATGAATACATAAATGCATATCGATCAGCAAAGACAGGTAATTAAAGTTTGAATCTATACCTCTACCCTACAAATATATATATAAAATGAAAAGCTATATTGTTGACCGGCAGTATAGCCTGATGTATGCATGACACCTCTATATACACTTCAAACTTTATTAAGTAGACCCTCACATCACATGCATATATATAGAAGGAAAAGGTATCTTGCTGACCAACGGTACAGCCTAATATTTTGCACTATGCCTCCATGTAAACCTCATATTTTAGTAAATAGACCCCAACTAAGAGAAATTTTTCACGTGTGCACATACATACATGCACAGATGCATGCACATAGAGAGAGAGAGAGAGAGAGAGAGAGAGAGCAAAATTAGAAAATCTTTTCATTCACCGAGGAAGAAAAATTGGTGATATCATAACTTTTTTTAAAAAAAAATAACTTGATGGATCAGAACCTCCATCAATCCTCTTTAATCTTGAATTTCTCAGGTGCAAAGCATATTAGCAGGCATAATCTAGGCAAGTAAAGCAAAAGAAAGATGTAACACATAAAAGGAAACTAACAACTCATCAAAGTTTCTATTGAGACCCCTAAAACTAAAGTCATTGTGACATCAGTTTCAGCAATAATCCAAAAAATGGTTAGCTACAGACTTCTGACCAAACACAACTTACCAGATCAAATATATCAGATGCATGGGTAATTTTTCAAATTTTTTATTCTACATTTTTATACAAGATATAATTTCATTGATGTCAGTGGATAAGATTTATGAGCATTATACTTCACCCAAAATACCTAGATAAGAGATAATCTTCCACATAAATTTAGCTATCCAAGATCATCATATACATACGCAGACTGTCATCTGCTATCATCAAACTATGAATGAAAATTAAAATATACTACAATGCCCAAATTGATTTTTAACCTTTTTTATTTCTCTTTTTTATTACTTTTAAATAAAACTATTGGACCTGGAGAAAAGATGGTGCAATAATAAAAACAGGTACTTATCTGGGTTGGCTGAGACAGAAAGCAAGTTTTTGAATCTTGATGGGGAAATGGATGCTGCTAAACAGGACTGACTTATCCGTGAAACACCTTGATGACAACAAAATAAGTATTTTGAATAATCTCTATTCCTCTGAGCAGAAAACTACCAAATAGCCCTTTTCCATATTAATATCCCATTCCTTGATGATCTAGACAACCATTCTCACATGCCATGACCCTCCGTGATCTCCTCCACTTAAAAACTACATGTAAGAGATTTCTCAAGTTAGTGTAACCTTTTTTAACCAATAGTCAAAATTTTGTCTTGCAATTCTTTGCATGTTTATCAGCAACATGACGGAATTGCCATTATTTCTAGTAGTGAAATAAAGATATTTTCTATGTGAAGATATTTAAGTTACTTTGCAATAGAAAATATCAAATAAAGACAGCTAAAAGATATCATCCCAAACTATCCAAGAAACATAATTGGCCCATCACTTGGGATAGTCAAGGCTACTTGACAAGCATGATCTGCATTGCAAATAAAACAAAAATAATTGGCATTGATGCTTAGGTAATATGATAGAGCAAGACATTAACGAGTTTGAATTGCTTAGACCATCAGCTTTCTCCAAGTTCAAGGAACAAAATTATGTTCTCTTTTGGTTCTGCTGTTGATTCTCTTTCATCTTAAAACAAAGACAAAAAAAAGCTTCTTTGACAAATGATGTACCGTGGCAGAAGCTGATAAGAGGTTTTGATGAGCCTAAAAGATTGTCAGGGATAAGTTTTTCCTAGTACAAACTAATAGTATAATGTTCTCGATGAATCCAGATGTTGAGTCTTGAAACACTGTTCTGGAATCTCTAAGGATAAAATTAGAGAGAAAGGCTAAGAAGATAAAATATAGAGAAAAAACTATGGAAAGCCACCTACTGGACTATGCTAACAAAGCTCATAATCTTCTGGAAGATTCCTAATTATTTAGTTGGTTACATGCTCATGACTGCTGCTGCATCATCATGCTCTTAGAAACTAGATATTGCCCTTGCTGTCTTGCACCCGCATCCTAGGTATCTTTTACCTTAAGGATTTGTTTGGTTGGGGTATGCTAGATTACAGGATAATCTGACAATTTCTGGAAATCATTTATCTAAGAAAATGATTGAGGAAAATAACTTTTACTATATTTGGTTGGTGAAAAAATTTTTCTAAAAAATGATACTAGAAAAAGATTATCATGTTTGGTTGAAGGTATTATATAGGATTAGGAATATAGCCAAATTTACAAATTTGCCCATCAACATATAATAATTTTTTAATACCAAGATAGCATTGTAATCTCCAATCAATTTTATATAATGACTATAATCACAAAGTCCTTTGTATAATGCCATTTGCATTTTAATTGTTTTGCAAAAACTCTTTATTGAATGAATTTGGAAAGACATTAAAACAAATTCAATGATTATATATGTACTTTATTTGTGATACTTTTGTTAAGTATAGATTATTGCCACTCAGGAATTTACCAAATATCAACCTCCCCATGGTATTTGTTTTACCTTCTCTCTGAAAAATAAACATGGGACTCACCAAATTTTTACCATCTCTCTCTTACTTTTTTTCTTTTACACCAAACATGGTAATCTGACATGGAATTTATTTTCCCATGCCAGAATACCCCCAACCAACGAGACTCTAAATTTTTTTTTGGCATCTCCGCTTTTGACAATTCTACTAGGGGGCACATGTAGGACCTTGGAAGCTTGCAACAGCATCTCATCACTAGCATCTCTCTGATATTGGACCAATGCATTAAGTCAGCATCTTATATTATTACCATTAAATAATTATAAACCAACAATATTTTCCTCCAAGCATGTAAACATCAGGCCCAAAACCACATTTGACAGCCAAACATGCAAATTCATAGGAGATTCCAACCTTAAAAAGATTGTCATAAGGTGTAGCATGCTAGCATGGACCATCATGATTAACTATGGGCAAAAGGGGGGACAACATTAATGAAGCACTGGCAATTATTTCCTCTATAACATAAAGAATACGATACAATACAGATCTTAGACCATTGCATTAAGTCAGCATCTGATATTACCATTAAATAATTATATACCAACAATATTTTCCTCCCAGCATGTAAACATCAGGCCCAAAACCACATTTGACAGCCAAACATGCAAATTCATAGGAAATTCCAACCATAAAAAGATTGTCATAAGGTGTAGCATGCTAGCATGGACCATCAAGATTAACTTTGGGCAAAAGGGGGGACAACATTAATGAAGCACTGGCAATTATTTCCTCTATAACATAAAGAATACGAAACAATACAGATCTTGTTAAATGATATATTTGAAGCAAGAAAGAGAGAGAAGAAATATATTTAAAAACCTACCTTATTTGCAATTTCAACATAAAGATATTCATCACTAAATGGCGCCATGTGTATCCTATTGACATAGTAAATTGAAGAGGTCAGATGTCAATTCATAATAAAGGCAAGTAAAAGCATCAAACAAAAAAATGCAACAATCTAGTCGAACAACAAAGAGCTATCGTACCAACTGTTTGGTGAGATATAGAAAGGCCCATGAGCTATTAAAATACAACAGAAATTCAGAAGCCAGATACTGATCAACTAACAGTCTCTGAGGCTTATTCAATGAAACTGTGGATGGCAGCCCAGGAAGCTTGCATAGATATTTCCCTGCTAGTGTTCATTGCCTAAGTTGATAGTTTCCAATTGACTAAAGATCACTGATCAGTGCCAGGAATTATGGAGAATGGTACAGAAAACAGAGCAGGGCAGATATTACAAGAAAGAATGAAGTGATTGGAGTAAATGTGGGTTTTTTGACATTAAGTTGCTTAATATTTTTTTTTAATAACAGTTATTTATAAAGTAATATCACATGTAAAAAGCCTAGACATGCATATGACCAATAAAATTTGGTAAAGCAAAAAGGTGAAATGTCTTTGTGCGCTCCCCAGCAGAGCAACATATATGAAATCACTGAAACAAAAGCCATACATTTTAAACTAATGAGTGTTTTGCCAACTGGAAGAGGAAACAAGAAAAGTAAAGGCCAAGCATTTAGAACTGGAGATAATGTTTGACTCTATGTTCAGCTCTGGAGATATAGAAGCATTCTTGAGAACACTAGACATGTGTGCAACTTCAAAAGATGTTCTAACATACCATTTGAATAGATAATGCAATTATTATTGTGTTTTGCAGTTATTAATACCACAAGAAGGCATTTCTCTTCTGTAATGAAAGGGTTGTGGATTTGTTCTTGTTATCACAATCTTCACATCAATTAAGACTGATGGATAAGAGATACCACAGAGTGACCAATTTTGTTATTTAGGAACTATTTAACAAAATAATAGAGAGAAAGATGAAAATATATGTAATTGAAATAGAGCAGGTTGAATTAAGTGAAGAGGTGCATTTGAGATATAATGTGATAGGTGCAAACCTTAGAGACTTAAGGCAAACTTTAAAAAAGTAAATAAAAACACATTGAATGTGGCCATAAAGAGAGAGCTAAAATGGACGTGTGCAATGATATATTAAGAAATGAACATATTAGAGGGTTGTAGGAGTTGCATAAATAAAAACAAATGATGGAAAATTGATTGAAAGGGTATGGACATGTACAATAAGGATTTGATGAGGCTCCTATAAGTAGAGGTACTTAGTTTGCGCTTAAGATTGATGAGAAAGACTTAAATTAGCATGGATGGCCATTGTGAGGAAGGAAATGTAGAAATTTGGAGTAACATCAAAGTGACAATTTGCTAAATTTAATAGACACTGAAAAGAAAACTTTGAAGCGAAAGAGAGTAAAAGAAAGCAATCAATTAACAATATTCTATCATCTCACAAAGAATGAATACAACAGCATTAACAGAGATCTGGTCCATTCATGGCCAAGGAAGTTCTCTAGCCTACTTGACATTATGCAGCTTAATAGCTGAGCAACAAGATTTAATCTCCTTTACATAGCAGTTCTTAGTAATATAATAGGTGATAAAGAGTTTATTCATTTTCAAATCATCTAAGTAAATACTGCAACCTTTGCCTCATCTTCCATGAAGTGGCCAGTCCATGTGACTAGCAAAGAGCAACATACACAAAGCAAAATATGCAATGCTGATGATTCATGGTCAAAGAAATTAGTAAACTACTGAGAATGCAGTGAAAGTGTTTGAACCAAGCATTAATTAATTGATTGATGGCATCAAGTGGAATTTACATAATGGACATCATTGGACTGCGGAGAGGATCAGAATCTTTTAAAACGATAAAAAGTACTTAGGCAGTAGTTGGATACCTACAACTATGTAAGTGAACTAAGTGAACCCCAGTTGCAAGAGGTGGCATGGTTCTAGTCATGGAACCTGGAACCATCCCGTATCGTCCGGTATGGGGCGTTCCGTACCGTACCGACCAAGAGCTGGTATGGTTCAGCTATATAAAACAGTTCGGAGAGCCGGACCGTTAAAAAGATAAAAAAAATTATTTTTCCCTATGGTACGGTACTATACCGATCGGTACACTCCGGTTCGGGCTCGTTTGGCTCGGTTCGGGTCCGGTTCAATTTTGGTTCAGCAATTTTTGCTTGAAAGAGGGGAGAGATTTTTTTTTTCAGCTCATTTTTTATTATCGGTATTGTACTGGTACAGACCGTACCATACCGTACCGTTAGCTGACCGGTACGGCCCTCAGTACCGGTTCAACGATCCTTGGTTCTAGTATTTGGGTCATCATGTCTCGTCCCACCCCGAACCATGCTGTTCAAGGCATACCAAATTGAACCATCGGCAAATCGGGTTAGTTCAACCCCATATTCAGTTTAGGCACCAAACTAGTGCAAACCGCTCCAAACTGAGTGGTTCGGAGCAGAAGTGGTGCAAACTAGACTTGGTTTGGTGCAATATTAGGAACCATCTGGTTCGCACCGGTTCGATGTTTTCAAAACCCACCCAATTTTCCCCCAAAAATCAAAAATAAACAATTCCAACAATAAAATGCAAGATCCAAGTCGTATTCCTGCTATCCCCTCTATTTTTTTGGTTTTTTCTTTTCCATGCCAAAAATTGGCAAGAAAATGCAGAAATTAAAGGTCATACCAGAATTTTATATTTTGGAATGATTTCATTACATGCTGCAAATCTACGGATAATCTACATCATGACACTAAAATCTTTAAATTTTGTTAAATCTATAATTTTTAAATTAAAAAATATATTTTCTGATTTAAAAATAAAAAATAAAATCCAAAAAAATTGTAAAATTAGAAGCTACTCCAGTTTCAAGCATGCACGCATACATTTAGGGGCATGCAAGCTACTCCCAACCTAAATTTGGAGCCAATTTATTTAAATTTGAATGTGATGATGCATACAATGGCCTAGGCCTATGTGATGATGCATACAATGGCCTAGGCCCAAATTTGAATAAAATTAAGAAATAGGCAACCTTTGATGCATACCCTCAAGCTGAGAAAAACGTATGTAATATCCATGGTATGGATTTAGGCTCAAATTAATTTTTTAAAAATCTTTAAATTTAGATATTATTTTTTATTTAAAAAAATAAAAATTATATAATCGATACAAAAATTATGAAAATTTAGTATTACATGTTGCATAATTCATAAGTATTTTCTAAAGGAAAAAATATATTATTCCCCCGGTTGGTAGAGGCTTAAAACTTGCCTCCCATCAGTTACGGGTTCGAGACATGATCCCTACGGGGTGACTCGATTAAATCCAGGAATTTCCTGGAGCACGTGATCGGAGTGGTGAGAGAGCGCACTACTCCGGCATCTTAATGGTATCAGGCTGATGTACTCACCAGTGATAGGGAGAGCATGCGTAAACTTGCGACTCGAATTGAGCATAATCTGGCGGGGTTGGAGCCCGAAGGAGATAGCTACACCGGGATTTATCCCCCCCTCCTTTTGTTTATCAAAAAAAAAAGAAAATATATTTTTTTCTGAATTTGATATTTAAAAATTATTTTTTAATCTAAAAATATTAAAAATATACAAAAAATACAAAAAAATTGAAAAACTAGTACTATATATGTATAATCAAAAGTATTTCTAATATAGAAAGCATTTTTCATCATAGCAAAATTTTATTATTTTTTAATAATTAATAAACTGACATTTGCTTACCTGCAAGAATGGATTCACCGAGGAAGGATCCAAAGTGTGAGTGTTTGGGATCATAGGTAGATGCTCTCAAATCAGCGCCATTGAAGATACAACTAATACTGCACAAAGTTCAAGGGGTAATCAGGTTGAATCATCACTCGGCTAGTGGTTATCCTAACATATCAATATACCAGAAATGCCCATAGGAGGTCCAACAAGTTGAAGCATTTTGCTAATTTTAGAGCAACGAAAAAGAAAGCTACCTAGAAAAAGGCAGAGATGGATCCCTAAGCAAGAAAGCACCTTATCACTCCAACGAGTCAGAGAAGGCCTCCATTCTATATGACAATGAGGCACAGATCCGAGCTGCCATTTAGGCAAGTTTGGATAATTAATGGCAGCAAGGTGAGATAACTCGGCAAAGAGATCAATTTTGGCCCTCGAGGTACGAATCCGACTATGGTTCTGGCACTATGGTCCTGGGACTGATAGGGCAAATCAAGAGTTCACGATGATCTTGGTCAAGAAGGCTATCAGCAGAGACGGTGACCATATTGCATCAATGTTGGAGACTTTTGGCAACAAGAAGAAATCCTATAAAAAGATTCCACCAGGAGCTACCATTCAAGATCTAGATCCACATGCCTTCTTCAATAGGGATTTGAAGCAACAGAGGATTGACACCAAGCTAAAGATCAACAAGGATACATTTCGGGCTATTGCATTCTAGTTACACTTCAACTACATCCTAGTGAATGCGGCAAGCAACCCGTAGTATGGATCTACCATTTTCTCCATATAGGCTGCCAATCCAGGTATGGATCCTCTAGGCCCAAAGGACATCAATGGTGCACTTCTTGACAACAACAAAGAGCTACAGAAGTGGATTGCCTCATACCAAACCAAGTCATAGATATTTGGATCAAGGATGATATGTGATGGTTGAATTAGTCCTACCGGACGAAGCATCAACTTCTTGACATACTATGACATGAAGGCTTTTTTCAAAAAATCAATTGATGCTTCTGATCAAGTGCATGACACCTGTATATCCTTAGATTGATGGAGGTGATTGATCAGGTTAGGAGAGAATGTCGCACAGGTCATTGCTAATAATGGGCCACAATATAAGGCTACCGGAGAGATCCTGGAGCGACAGCCACATTTTCTGGATTCCCATATGATGCATATTGTATCGATCTCATATTAATAAAGATTGGAAAGACTCATAGAGTGCAGCAAACTAGAGACAGTCCAATCCATTACCAGATTTATTTATAACCACACATCGATCCTATCACTAATAAGATGGTACATAAGAGGAAAGATCTTGAGACCGAATATGACACAATTTGCTACTAACTATATCGCACTCAATAACTTTTTTGAGAAGAAAATAGGCCTATGTCAGATGTTTGTTAGTGCCGAGTGGTAAAAAAATAGATTTGCAAGGATCAGCACTAAGGGGAGCCATGTGGAGAGATTGGTGATGAGGCAAACATTCTAGCAACATGCCAAGAAGACAATAAAGGGTATCAAGCTATTACATGAAGTGCTTCGAGCCATGGATAGTAAAAGGTAGCCCAAGATGAGCTTTCCTATATCATATGATAGAGAGGGCAAAAAATCAGATCTAGGAAATAGATCCGAATCATGCCCAGAAGTACATCGATATCATTGAGCATAGATGAGACAACTAGACGGACAGGGAATTGCATTTAGCAAGTAAGCAAAAACATTGAAAATCTGACTACTCCTGTGATTGCAAATATTTCACTTAAGCAATTGCATACTTTATTGGCAGCCTACTACCTAAACTCAAGGTTTCAATACACCATACCTAGGATCGATATGGATAAGAAACTTCTAGCAGCTCTGCACAATGCAATCAACAAGAGAGAGACTGATCCAGAAGTCACGATCCTGTGTCTACAAGAGGTAAGTTAACTCAATCATTAACATATAACATGCCTATTTTCCAAAAATAAAAATATTTAGAGGGCATTGATAGCTTTAAAGTCTCGATAGCTGTTGTCAGTATAAAAACTGTGAATCTAAATGTATTAGATATCAATGATAATTGTTACTTGATATTTTATAGCTACTAATATGATATTATCTTATATATAATTTTCTGCAATGATTTTGTACCTAAATGGTGGATTCATTTTGGTCTATTGGTGAGACATCTTAAATGACTAGCCATCCAAATCCTCTACCAGATGATCTCTTTAGGTAGCTGTGAGTGCAACTAGTCCACCTACCCCCTCATCCATAGCAAGCAAAGGAACCGTCTAATATAGAAACATCTCAACAACCTTGTATATATCCACTACAATCTGAGAGTGAGGTTGAAGTGCATTCAAGAGGAAGTAGAGCAAAAGTACACAGATCTAATCCACAATGCTTTTATTCGGGATGACCAAATCCTCTACCAGATGATCTCTTTAGGTAGCTGTGAGTGCAACTAGTCCACCTTCACCCTCATCCATAGCAAGCAAAGGAACCATCTAATATAGAAACATCTCAACAACCTTGTATATATCCACTACAATCTGAGAGTGAGGTTGAAGTGCATTCAAGAGGAAGTAGAGCAAAAGTACACAGATCTAATCCACAATGCTTTTATTCAGGATGAGCATGATCCCATGATCGATGGCTTATGAGCCTGCAGCAAAACCGGTTCTCGATGAGCTAGGATTGCCTCCAGATCAACCAATTTCATAGCCAATGAGGCTAGGGTGGATGCAAAGCAATGGATAGATTGCATGCATCCAGCCGATCAGCTACAACCATAGGGATCAATGGGGAGCTGATCATCACATGATTTCATGTCTGAGACATCCTCTTAGAGATATGACCAAGAGTTGCTTAGACAAGGCCATCGTGCTATCCAGTCAACTTTGGAGGGTGACATCCATCCTCCCAACATAGGCAGGTAGAGAGGGGCACAAAAGTAGGCAACTGCTCAGCATAGCTGAAAAAGAAAAAGAAAAAGAAAAAGAAAGACAATTGCACATCTGATGAAGAGAGTGGAAAAGTCAATTCACATAGACATAAAGACCACAGAGAGCAACGATGACAATTGTGATGATCATGAATCTAGTGGCTAGGGAGTGGAGAATATGAGACTACCATTTATGATATACAACCACAAGGTAGTCTTCGATTCACTAGTGAATCCCAATTTACGCATGCCATATAGGATAAGAACCAAAGTGTACAAGCAGGTAAACCCGCGAGGATACAATTGCATATAGAAGATAGGCTCCTCATATTGTTTGGGAGGACATAATGCAGCTGTAGATAACCTCACACATGTAGGATCCATATATGTATCAAGTTCCGAGTTGTATGCTGAATCCTATTACCCGCAGCTGCAGGCAACTTCTAACCCATACAAATATGGATTTAATAAGTCAGAGGCATAATCTTCTAATATCTACTATCCTATGCAGTTTGGAGCACCTTAAGGATCAAATTTCGCTACCGGCACATTTGAATGGGTCCCTCCACAACCGTATTATCAGACATAGGACACCTCCCAAAGCCAAAGCTTCAATGAAAGATCTAAAACCAATTATAACTCAAGGTGCATACCTTATGAGAGGAGCATATAGGACTACAATGTCGCTTGATTAGAGAGGTGGGCTAATGTGTCTCCTGATTATGCTAATTATCATGATATCTACAAGAAACATCGACTCTCCACCAAATTTTAAATGTTGGTATGTATGTTGTACTTTAAATACAATCTGATTGATTGTATCATTATATGTTTTGTATTTCGCTAATTGATTTCAGGTGTTGTGCATTGCTTATTACATCAAAAATATTGGCTCAAGGTCAAGAAACATCATGTAAGACATACTGGGTGACAAAAACATCAAATTAGGATTTTAGCCCTAAAAAAAAAAATCAAAAGTCTCATTCAAAACACCACAAAATGATTACTTTTTTATTAAACGTAAAAACTTGAAAAACAAAAAAATTTTAAAAAAAAAAGAGTGCCAGTTCGGAATCGGCATGCCACACCATACTGGGTGTTGGTACGATACCGAACCAGTAGCTAACTGGTACATGGTAGGATATCGGTTCAGCAACTTGGTTTGGATTGTTGTAAGTTAACCAAAATCCTATAAGTCAAACTATATTTGGGGTCTTTTTAAGATATCTTATGGCCAAATTGGCCTTCAGACAAAACTGCTACAACCAAAAAAAGGCTTTAGAGGCATCTTTATATGGATTCAAGCCCCAACAAGGGCCGTGGCAAAGACATAATTAATATTGCTTTAATAGTACAACCAAATACAATTACAGTTCTAATTTACAGGCAAACAAACATGATTTTATCTTATTGCAATTACAAACCTAGCAGACCAAACACTAGAAATGTAGTTGCAAAGTTAGCAACTACAACCACATGTAACCCCAACTATATGCATTTCCAAATAAGTATCCAAAACACTACCTTAGTATAACTATGTTTAAGACAAATGGTTGAAATGCACTCATATATTATATGCTAGTCTAATGTATGCCGTAAGTACCTATGCTATAGATGTACATACAGGGATATCACCTCGCACTCACTCCAAAATTCACACGTCAAAGTTAAAGGTAGCTAAGCATGGCATCAGTGTCACTTGTCAAGGGCCTTCACCAACTTTGAAGCCTTTCAGAGTGTGCACCATCCATCCATTCAACATCACCACTGATGGATTAAAACCTATTAGATTCTCACAATTCTCAAATAAGTATCCAAAGTTTAATGCATACCTACAGTGTATTTTGATTTTTTAAAAACCCATCATGGTAAACATGAAAGTATATCAATATCGAAACAATGTATTTAATTTTGGTTGTCAGCTTATGAGATACCAGGCATATTCTTGAAGGTCCACACATGCCTATATGCTCAAACAATGGAAGATGAAGAAAAACTAATGAATAGAATCTTTGTTTTGCATAGGGAAACAATCATTTGGTGGTTATTTTGTTTCTAACAGACACTTTACATCCTGGCTTTAAACTTGTCACTCATCAATGCTTTTTTTGAGAGAAATGGGAGGCCCACCTACACTATAATTACTTAGGTCCCCATAGAACATGGATTCCAAAGCCATTACAACAGGATAGTACCATCAATATCATACCATTCAAATGCTAGATTGGCAATGATATGTATGCCAGGATGCCAAAACCAACCATACCAATACGTAGAGGTTGTGCCAGTCTATACTGACGGCACCATCCCAACCATACCATGTCGATGCCCACAATTTTTCTCTTTCTTTTTGATATTTTTAGTTTCAATACATACCATTGATATAGGTATTGTACCAATGCTATACTGCTTCAATGGAAAAATGGCATGGGTTTTGGTACTAGAATTTAAAACCTTGTTTCAAAAAGCACCACCCATTATTCAAATCTAGAAGCACTAGTTGCTAAGGGGAAGGACATAACCACTAGGGCAAGCCCTAGTTCATGTCACCCATCAAGGATTATCAGTCATCTCCTTCACAATATTTTTATCATGTGAAATAATCATTCTCATCTTATTGTGGCAAGCTTTTCCACATTGTAGACCATATTAAGCCATCTTCTACAGTGTTGATGCTTTCATTACTTTAGGTTGTAAGATAAACGAAAAAACTGTTACAAGTTTGTTTTTGTGTATGAACATCTTTCCAGCATGGGTTTCAAGCAACTTTGCCAACCACTCCTGGAAGCATCTTAAAATTTAGAATGAGAGGCCATATTGGTGGTTTAGGTTAATTTGCTTGCCAATGTTGGCACCCTATAATTTTTGTTAACTGTTTGATTTATGTACGCTTTTCTTCAATTCTCAAATTACAGCACTATGTCAATCAATCATAATCTTGATGACCATCTGTTTTGCTTCTCATGTACTTACATCCCATTAATCTCATTGCAAGTGATGAACATGGTAGGAAGCATGGCTAGCTTTGCTCACCCATTTGATTAAGATTTTTCAGTATCCCACTATTTATTTGACCAGAAAAATGCAGTCTTACATGAAGCATTTCTATCATTCTTCTGCAGGAAAAACTAAACTACAAGTGTGACTACAATGTCATAGCAAATCAGGAAGCATGGTTAACTCAGAAAATCTTAAAATCCTAGTTTTGGCCCTTCCGAGGCTATCTTGGGAAGTGCCAATCCATGCCATGCTGTATCAATCAAGCATGAAGTGTTGAAAATTTGATATGTTACCAGCAAGATACAGGATTTCAGGCATCCGAAAGTCCATTCTATGCTTCCAGCTCCTATCACTTTGCATCAACTATTTCTGATGCAGTTTGAAGTGATAGAAACAAATACAAGCTAATATATAGCAGTAAGAGCTCTAAATTTTCTAAATTTAGTATGCGCCAGAACATCCTAAACAGCCCAATCTCAATCCAAAATGGCATAGAGCTTTTTTCTCAGTTTTTTATATGGTTTTTCATTTGGAGGACTCAAAGGCCTAATGGATGGAAATCTAAAATATCAAGATAAAATTACAATCTAATTGACTAAAAAGTTATTAATAAAGGTAACCTATATTATATCAGCTTCTGACAGCACTACCAGAGTATCAATATATGAGCAATGCATGGAACAGGTAATATGCACGCATCAATTGCAATGAGACATGAAGAATTATTTGCCTTTAGCATCACAAAATGATCTATGACAAATTATTTGAAACTACATGTGTTTTAAGCAACAATCAGCCAAAAAATTAAGAATAATATGTGATTGTGTTAATTTGTTTAAAACCATGTAAAGACTCTAATGCAAAGTACCTAAAAACTTTATCACAACAAAATTGAATAAAGTAGCATATCTTAGCATATCAGTAATAAATCTCATTATACACTTTAAACCTTTTCATGCTAGTGTTTTGCATTACAGAATGGTAGGACACAATAAGCATACCAATGTTTCAACTTTTAAGTCATGGCACCAGGCCCTATAATGGTCCAATACCTTACTTGTATGGCATGGTATGCCCTGCTAGAGTATAATACGACCTTGTACCAACATATGGGGCATTGTCAGAAGACTCGGTACCAAGACAGCGAATAGTACTGTATGTTAATAAGAGAAGATATCGTGTCTCATACCAATACCAGTACCTTACCAAGTTGGTACAATACACCTCGTATGACTCAGTCCAATTTGATAGATAAACGGTGATGCATACCGTGCTAGTCAGTGACAGCACAAAATAGGCAAAAACTAATCCTTGCCTAGAATACCAGGTTCCCTTATTTATATTTGACCCACCTATGACTACAAAAAAATAACAATGTTTTAATTCACAATCATTTTAACTCCCTTTTTTATATACAGGATGGAGCACTCATACAGATCCCGTATGACTATAGCTAAAAAGGTCAAAAAAAAAAAAAAAAGATGGGCTAAAAAGGTCAAAAAAAAAAAAAGATGGACAATAAAACTAGCAACCCAATCCGCAGCGCTGTTTGTCATGTGATAGACAAGTTTGATGTCCATGGCAGCGAACCCCGAAGCAACCTCTAGATGTCACAAACCAGTGGGTGTACATCAGCAGCCCCACCTACCTCCACAACCAACCGACTACTGCCATGGCCAATAGCAACCCCCAAAATCAGCTTTGCATGAGTAATGCCCTCCCAGGCTGCATGAAGCTCCATCTCGGGAATGATAGTCCCACATAGATGGATCCCGCCAGCTGCAATAAGCCTAGAATTAGGACCCCGATCACAAATCTAGCTCTGCTGCTACTACCAGTCACACTATCACCAAAGTTGACCTTAAGAAAGCTCGGGGGTGGAGGCTCCCGGGTAATGAATACCTAATGAGACGCTAAATGAGTGTGGGCGGGGGGGGGGGGGGGGGGGGGAGTCCCAAGTATCCCAAGTCCTTGAAGGCTAACTCGACAAAGAAGCGTCCACAAACTCAGCAGCCAAAATCAAAGCTCTCTCGACCACAAAACTTGTCGGCTGCCACCTCACCTCGAAGATGCCAGTGTTCAAGGCCAGCCAAATGTGATAAACAATGTAGGCAGCCCTAATACCAAATAATGTAGTGGCCTCACTCTCCATGTTCCACCATAGCACCTTCATAGAAACCCAGGCTTGCTACTCCAATTGGGGGCATAAACAACTGCCATACCTGCGTAGCTCTCAAACAAGTGAAGAGAGCGTGCTCCACCATCTCATCATCCAGTCCATGGCAAGGACAAGTTGGCAAGATGTCCATCCCACAAGCTCTTAGCAATGCCTTGGTGGGGAGCCAACTCCAATCGACCTTCCAAAAGAACAAGTTGACCCTCAAGTGACCCTGAGCCTCCATATCTAGGCACCATCCATCCTTCGATTAGCTCACCCTTGCAAGGGTCGTACAAATCCCTAGCTACCACCTTTGAAGTGCATGATGACCACCAAACCCGGACATCTAGGCCCCCAAGAACTGGAATTAAATAGACAAGACACTCTCAACCAACTAGTCTCCAAAAAGGTAGGACACCAACTCCACAATCCAACTACCCTACAACTAAAAAAGGTCACAAACCTGTGATAGGCCTCCAATCTCAGTGCTGACAAAGGTTGCACATCGGCATAGTGGAAAATCAAGCATCCATTGGTCCCAAGTAATATTGATCGACCGCTCTCACATCATCGAGCTCTAGAGACCAGACCGGAGTACAAATCTTGCAACATGACAAGCAATTAAAGTCTCACGCTGGAATAGCAAGGATTGAACACCAAGCTCCCCCCTCCCCTTACTGATCGGCTAACAAACCACATCCCATGCCACAAGATGCACCCCACCCCCTCCACGATGAGATCCCCACAGGAAATTCTTGAAAAGTTGCTCGAGCTTCAGGAGGGAGGTCCTCGGCCTAAGCCATCATCATCCTAGCCATCATCAAAAGAGCTATAGCCTACCATCCGTATAAATGCTCACAGATTGAAGCCTCGACAACATAACACTTAATCCTCCAACATCTCGGCCCAGTAATAGGGACCCCGAAGTAGCGTAAGGCCTCAATCTACTCCATGATGTCCAAAATCTCCCTAATTGCCTACCTGTGCTAAGACCTAATCTTCTAGCTAAAGTACACCATTGACCTAAGGAAGTTCATCTTTTGTCTAGAGACTACACGGTAGTCCTCCAAAATCATCCCAAGGTAGCCGCATTCTAGGCAGATGCCCGGCCCACCAAAAGATAGTCATCTGTAAAGAGCAAGTGCAAGGCCGGTTGGGCCCCAGGGGCTAGCATATAAGGGTCTATGGCCCAGCCAAGGATCGCCGCTCATAAGGCACAAGAAAGAGCATCATCAAAAATAATTAACAAGGGGACAAGAGACAACCTTGGCAAAGACCCATAGTAAAGTAGAAGAAGTCCATCGATGTGCCATTGATAAGAATGGAGGACAGTACCTACATGCAACCCATAATCTAGTTGATCCAATGGCTATGAATTCCGAAGCTTTCCAAGGCATGATAGAGAAATCCCAAGCACACTCATAAACTCTCTCCATGTCAAGATTGATGGCCATGAGACAACAGACCGAAACTCTCTAAAGGTCATGCACAAACTCGTGCAATCACCACGTTATTGAAAATGCTATGGCCGTCCACAAAGACTCCCTACTCAGGACTAATTGGAAGAGGAAAAATAGGCTTCATCTTGCCCACCAGAATCTCTGCATAGACCTTACACAAAGTAGTGCATGAACTAATGGGCCTAAAGTGACCAGGCTCTAAAGCATCCTGCCCCTTCAGAAGCAGAACAATGAAGATCGTCTCCCAAGCTACCAGCATCAACCCTATGTCAAAGACTACTGGTTTGCCTCCACCTCCACTCAAATAATAGCCCAATATTGCTTGAAGAAAAAGGAAGGGAAACCATCTGAACCAGACACTTTATCCTGCACCATTGCTCAAATCGCCCCCCAAACCTCATTCCCGGATACACCACCAATTTGGGGGGGGGGGGGGGGGGGGTGTGACCGACTCTTTCCAAGTTCGCCGACCATCTCAACCTAAAGAAATTGAGGATCTCCTATGCCTAACCTCATCATCCTAATCGATCTAACACCCCTTAGCCACCCTCAGTGTCCAGATCCGATTCATGCACCTCCTGATAATGGTTGCTTAATAAAAGAACCTGGTATGCCCGTCACCCTCTCTAATCCACTAGATCCTTGACTTTTGCCACTACAACCTCATGCTACTGCAACAGTGAATGATGCAAGAAAAGCCTAGTCCGAAGCTCAACCAAATCAACAACGAAAAGCCCCCCTCCCTATCCTCCCTCATTCGGAGGTTCATGGTAGAAGCCTCAAACTCCTTAAAATGCTTGAAAATGTCACCCACCTTAACTTGGTTCTACCTGTTGAGCTAACGCCTCGTCAACTTCAACTGTACGTGACCCAGCACATGGCATCACCCCAGATCAATACTCTCCACACATCCCACAATATCTTAGGATAGAGGATATGATAATCAAAATTTTTCGAACCAAAAAGGATAGCTATAAGAGAAGGCAGTATCGGTGGAAATCAAAACAAAACAATGATCAAAGGCTATCCTCGAGAGATGGCAAACCTGATGGGTAGAAAATCGCTAGATCCAACTCATCGTGGGAAAGGCTTTGCCGATGCACTCCCATACCCTAGCTATGTCCTAATAATTATTACACCAAGTGAACCTGGATCCAGAGAAGCCAAGATCAGCAAGCCCATTCCTCATGATCTCCCTAGTTTCAATGCCAACTGAGAAGGGCCTACCACTTCCCTTCTCCTAGGGCCTATCAACACATTTGAAGTCTCCAACAACAAGGAATGCCCTAATCGACCTATCTATAAATCTCATCCCATAATACCCTTCTCTATCTGTACTCAGTGTTGGCATAGACTTTAGATAAAATACAGGAGATTTCATTAATTCCATAAATGACAATAACATGCTGATTATAATTGTGCACGACATCCACATTAGCTACCCCATGCTTATATAAAACAACAATCCCACCCAAAAGGCCACATGACTCAATAGAGTAGAAGCCCCATGCTGCCAGAAAACACCACCAAGCATACTCCAAGCTCGTCTACCAACCAAGTGTCAAGCAAAACACAAAAAGCATACTCCAAGCTCATCTACCAACCAAGTGTCAAGCAAAACACAAAGATCTGGGCTATTCTAGTACATCAATCTCCTATAAGTGGAGATAAAGGAGATAACAAAAGGCTTCCCAACCCCACACATTCTATAGCAAAATCTTCATTAGTGAGGGACACCAATGGTGGGAGCCTCCCTTAACAATTCTACACGACCCCGAGACTCCACCTTGCTCTCTCATGCCTGTCACAACTGCACCCATCACCTTCTCCACCAGAACCCCCTAATCTGGCCCACAACTCTCCTGTGCGCACCGGCTTCCAAATGGGCAAGCCCCTTATTATGCTAGAAACCACCTAATTGGACCAACCCCTTTCCGCTCCCCATCTTCAATTGAACTGGGTGTGGCTAAGTCCCCACCCAAAACCAAAATGGTCGAGAACTTTACACCACCAGCCAAAACAAAGTTCTGTCGCATCTCACCGACCAAATCCGGCCTAGCACCACCATCTTCCCCCCATCCAAGACATCACAACTGACAAAATTGGTGGAGGCAAGGCTAAGGGTGAAGCCACCAATTCGATGAGAGCGCCAATGAAGGCCTCCCTGAGCCGCCCCTCCTTCGAGCAAAGGCCTTAGCTTGCTCAACTTCCAGCACTGACACCAAACCCCCATTGTCTTCACCAACCTTCTCCATGGACCACCCCTTCCCAAGCCATGGGCTAGATGAGGCCGACAAGCACAGCCCACTACCAAGGGCCCAAACCGAAGCCACTGGGTAGGGCAACATCGAGGTGGGTTAGGACGCTAGGCAGGTGCATAGCACATGGCCAGGGTTCAGACTAGGTCCCAATTTGTGCCGAGCCCACTTAAGGTGGGCCAAACTCGAGCCCACTTCAACCATGGAGAGATTCAACAATATTGAGCCCTCCACATGGCCCACCTCCATGTCGTCCTAGCCCAATCTTTAGTCAGACAACACTGTAGGGTGTGACCCAGGTTAAGTCGGCAACCCACCACTCGTAGAGTTCCCAAATCATGCCGACCCGGTCGTTGGTCCAATGACAGCTAGCGAGCCACCTTGGAGGGCTTTTGCCACCCTTCAGAATCCTAAGACCCAAGCAAATTAGACTCTCATGGGAGATCTAGCATCACCGAGTTGGGAGCAGACTCAGCAAGTAGTGACTCACCCTCCTACCCCTTCAATCCAACTGAGCTAGCCCCAGGCGATCAGAGTTTGGACATAACCACCCAGGGACCAAACCAAGCCATGGTGGCCTCGCCCTCACCACTAGGCATCGACCCCTACTTGATCACAACTTCCATCAATGCCAGGTTGGCCTCCACATTTTTCGACCGAATGGAACAAACACTTCCACCCAAGGGAAGATCAGCCCAAGGAAGGCAGCAACTGTCATCAGAGTACCCAATCCACCCATAAAGGAAGTAAACTACCCGGAGGTTTTCATAAACAAACAGTTACCCTATTCTTCCCCTCGATGGAAACTCCAAGCTTCAACAGCTTGGTTGAGTCGATCTCCATCCAACTCTGGCAAAGTCAATCTTTTGAAGCTGGTCAATGAAGTTATCAATCTCAATGGGCTTCCCCCACTTCCCCCATGATGCCCCATAACCTCCTTGTACTCCAAAACTTGATTGGGAGACTAGGAAGCAGCATCCACGTTGTCGTCATCTCATCCATGTTGGTCCCCGACACGAAGTCGGGCACCCATGGTTCGACAATGCGCAATTGATCAGCAACAATCCAACAATCGCCTTGAAGAATAGCATCTTGATTTGAAGTGGAAAAGAAAATGATCCTCGACCAAGAAGAGCACCTCGACCTCATTCTGTAGCTTCCCCTTTCCTTGAAATCCCTAGCAATCTAGTCGATTGGGACTTGCTGGCCTAAACTCCGAGCAAGCACCGCCATCTTCTCCATTTTCCCCTTGATTCATCCATTTCATCCTCGAGGAACTCCAAGACTTTGGTAAAGTAGCATTGGAGTTTTTTAGCCTCTGCCTCCAAGATCTTGTGGGTTGTCCAAGTTGACTACCGTGGTGGACCTTAGGCCACCTTCAACCAAGTCTGACCCCCCTTGCCGGAAGCCAATGAGACCCAACCTCCGTTACTCCCAGATTTCCCATTTCTATCCATCCTCAACTCACTTCACCCAGCCACACCACTTGTTCAAAGGAAAACCAAAGAGAAGCATGAGAAACAGCTCGATCACTAGCCTAGTGAACCACATCACTTTGAACTCCCGTTCAAAACCATATTATGTCAGGTCCTCTTGCAAGTTACAGGAGTTTAGTAAGGATCCATCACTCAGCTAAGTTCAAATATTGAGTAATTGTGGAGTCTCCAACTTTTAGAATGTAAGATGTTTTAATATAAAGACAAGAATGACATTAACAATTAGTAGCACAAGGACAACATAGAACAAGAAGACTGCAACTTTATGAAAACATTGTTAGGAGAAACAGGCATGATTCAAAGCAATATGTTCAATGTTTTGTACTACTACATACACAATGCAAATTACATATCTCTAAGCTGAATTTCAAAACCATTCTAACTTGCCAACTTGAAACTCATGTCAGAGTCTTAACTTTTTGTTGCAATTCCATTTCTTTTAAAGAACTTTATGAAGAAATGAAAGAACGGTCACACCAACAAGATTTACTGACATATTGCAACATCTAGCAATTTATCATAGTCATGCATGGATTCTCTTAAAAAAAGGCATACAAATATACAATCTAATTATATCATAAAATGATAAAAGAATTATATAATAAATCTAACGGTTTCACACAGATGGTCCCAATATAATGCTACCATCCCCATGATACAGGCATGACACCAAAGAGGCACAAGTGTCTCCAAGAAAATATTGATAGCAGTTTTGATAATTGTACACACCTTCCAAGCGATGGAAACATTTTGCCACCGGGGACAAGGAAACGGTCTCTTGCAATCACATATGTCTCCAACATCCTTTCATTGACTAACAAGGTCCCTAAAAATTTTTGATAGCATATTAATCTATTATTTACATTATTCAGAAATTTATTTCAAAGAAAGTTCTGTCAACATCTAATCACCAGCCGTACATCACCCAAACACAGCATACAACTATTAACAAGATTGCAGGAGGGAACAATATAGAAACCAAGAAAGTCAAGAAGCAAAAAATGGCCAAAAGACCTTACCAATTTAGGTTACAGTCTCCAAATTCAGTTAATCAGAAACACCACAAAATAGGTACATTGAACTCAGAAAGAAAAAGGAAATATACACATTGGAATCAATCTGGTTCTCACAAGGAAGATGTTTCATCTCATCCAAAACCTCCCTGAAACAGCTACAGCTTATGGTTTTTTTATAAACAAACCACATTTTCGTGTTTACAACTCTGGATACTGGACAGGTTCTTGGAGAAATGTGTTAGAACTCCTCTCACAACTAGACATGTTTTCTAGATTCCATTCTTGCAAAATAATATGGTTCAGAAGAGAATCTAGGAAAAGGACTAGTTATAATATCATTATGTTCAATGTCAGCAAGGGGCATTTCCATTCAAGGTTCAAGTGAGCCAATGAGAACTTCTACAAAGATTACACAGAATACCAACATGAGTAAAAATCAAAATATTCAAATGTGGTGACATGGAAGCATGCAGATGAGGAACAAGGTGATAACTGATAAGAAAAATTAGGGATGGCAACGGGTCGGGTTTGGGTCGGGTCACCTAAAACCCAAACCCGCCTCGCTAAAAAATTATCCGCCCCATACCTGTCTCGGATCGGGTCGGGTATAAAAAAAACACGTTTGGATCGGATCGGATCAGATATACCCGGTTTCATAAACCTAGTTTACTTAAAACCTAAACGAGTCGAGTCGAGTCGAGTATATCCGACCCATATCCAATTTACTTAAATATTTTATAAACATAATTTTTTTTATATATAAACGGGTCGAGTTCGGGTCGAGGCATACTACTACCCAAACCGGAGTCGCTTTTTTTTTATATAACCCCTATCCATTTATAAATTAGACGGGTCGGGTTTTACCCGTCCCATTAAGGTCGGATCGGGTCGGTAAAGATTGCCATCCCTAAGAGATCATCCTGAAAAAAGTGTTATATCAGCAAAGAAAAAGGACCTTGGCTTTGTTAATCACCAATATTTACAAACCCAAATGCCAGATATTGCCAATTAGCCTAGCAAGTCTTATGGGAAAGTTGTTACCACCTAGCCTAGAAAGTCTTCCAATAATTTATTCAAATACTATTTCAAAAAGCGAAGGATCACCCTACCGCATGAGCAGGGATGCAATTGATAACATGGGCTTTCCTTCCTACAAAATAGTCTCTCTACTAAGGCACGCACCCTCTCTCGCCCGAAGTTCTTACATATGAAGTCAACACTAATTATAGAGGGTCGATGTCGGTTTGAATGCCTCATAAAAAGATAGATATTTCTCATTTGATGAATCACATTGTAGTTTATAAATTCCACTTATCCAAGTGGGATTAAAAAAGCAAGTGCAATAAATATTAAACTAAGTTGGTTACCATTTATTTAAAAGACTATACTCGTGTTGCTTTGTATTAAAATGTCGATGTAAATGTATATAGCCAAAGCACGATGAAGTTTTGAAAGTGATTTTATAATTGTTGATACACTATTCTCCACTAGAGTCAAGGGCATGCAATACAAATGCAAAAGCCTCGACAACAAGAGTCCCATAGTCCAATGAATAATATGGCAAACATATTTTTTTAATTATTTAGTCTAAGCCTCTAAGACATGCAAAACTGGAACCAAAACCCGTGTTGACCAGTGGTACGGTTCAGTACGCCCCCTAGGCCTCTCTCTCTCTCTCTCTCTCTCTCTCTCTATATATATATATATATATATATATATATATATATATATATATATATATTCATCTATTTAGACAGGCAAACCTCTGGAGGCTTGTGGCCTCAGCAGGCCAACGGTGACCACCACTGGCCTTTTTCTCTCCTTCCCTCCTCTCCTCTTCCTCTCTTTCCTTCTCTCTCCTTCCATTTTTGCCACTGTTTTGAATTGAACACCCAAACCGTACCAATGGGCCACCAGTACAGTTCAGCACACCCTAAACCGCCCAATTCAAGATGATTCGGTGAATGCTGGTTTGATTATAATATACTTTTGCTAGTTTTGGATGTGATATTTAAGAAAAATAAAAGGAAAATAAATCTGTTTAGAAGAAAAACCTTCAAGATGAGCACCCATATATTTTTTTATCCCCTTAAGACATGCATGTTGTTTCAAAAAATTTAAAAAGAAATAAAGAGGATGAATATTTTCTTCTCCTTTTTGGTGCAAACCAGCATGTACGTAGTTTTTTTCAATGTGGAGTTTATTGTGGTTTCATGTGTAATTACTTTTTTACTAAAAGAGTTTAAATCTATTAAAATTGAATAAAAAGTTTTAAATCTATAAGAATTCTAACAAGGAAAGTTGAAATTTTCAAATTGCCATAGAATTCTAGAACTTGCAGAAGAGACCAAGAATAATTTTTAAATAAATATTTTTGAGGGTGGTGGAATTTGAGGTGCCATGCACATGGGGAAGAGAGAGTTCAGTATCATTATTTTTTCCTTTATCTAAATTGGGATGCATGCATGTTGCCTCAAATCTCATTGCTTTTTAAAGATGGGGACTGCTTCAGTCCTTGGCCTCAAGGCTTTCCCATTATATATGGTAAAAGACAGGAATGGTTCCATTCAGGCAATCCACACTAGATGGAACGAAGTTGCAAAGCTCAGGGGCAGGGATCACTAAATTGTAGCATCAAACCTCACTCTCACCCAGCCAGCCCATCTACAAATTTGAATTGCAAGCAAATCAAATGATCCTTCCATAAAATTATATTCTCTTGCTAATTCCTGCACTGTTTTGTGTCTCTAGAATCTATTGTCCAAATTAACAAGTCATATCCAGTAACATTTAGATTGAACTCTATTGACTGAGGCATGGTGAATTTGCTTTGTCCCATATAACAATATGTTTTACATGTGAATCAGATTATACATTACACAACAAAACTGACAAGACAACACATAAGTCATATACAGAAGGCTCAATTAAATAGTTAAAACAAAAGGTGGTGTATGAGAAGCATGTGTTGGCACTAACCATTGCATCTCCTAAAATGTTTAGGTGATGGCCTAAGAAGGGTTATACAAGAAGTGATATCAGACACTAATTAGGTGACAAACACCCAGTTATTCCACAATTATCTTCCTTGCATCAGCGAACTGGTATTTATATAGAATAAGTGAGATCCAAAATATGAAAAAGAAAAACTATATATAACTTAAAACTAGGGTCAACTAGGTAGAATTTTGTCAGCAAGTCTACATAGCAGTGTGAAACCTCAGGGTGACTTTAGCTGTCAATGTCATTACAATATATTTCATTAATATGAAACTCACCTGAGTTATAATCTAAAAATATCAAATCCCCATAGTATCAAACCAACAAAATATATACAGCACTATTCAAGCTCAACTTATGCCCCAGAATACAAAGCAACACGGTCTTTGAGATGAACTACATGAACTGTCTTTGAAACAAATGCACCACTTTGAGCCAAAAGATGAAGAAGCACAAGCCTTGATGGATAAACAAGAAACAACAGCAGGAATGATAAGGGATGATCAAAGCAATGGTGAGTTTCCTCAAATCAGTTCAAGGAAAAAGTCATAGGGGAGTTGACCTAGCAGTGGTACAAGCTGAGGAGGCAAGCATATTGGGAATCAATGAAACCGTCAACAGACCTAAAACATAGTTGCACGAAGGATGGTAATGGCATGGGGTATAATTGTTCAAAATTTTTCAAGTTAACTGAATATTATAATGAAAACTTCCCAAAAGGTTCATTAGCCTTGTCAAAATCTTGCAGTAACTTCTCACCTGATGCTAAGGACCAACCAATTACATAAGCTTCTCAAAAGAGAGACATAAAGCTTATAAGCTTTTTCCCTTTTGGTGCAACAGTAAAAGTTGATCTGCTGTGACCTGGGTGTCAGGTTCAGAACACAATCAACCAGGGGGGGTAAGGTTGCAAACACTTGACCCTCACCAAATCTCACAGTGAAAGGAGCTGCTGGGACACCGTATTTTATCAATATGCTTATCCCCAAACAGATGAGTTCAACAGATTCTTTCATGGCTTAATCCACCTTTAGATCTTTCTTATGGAGTCATGGATTGCATAGAACAAGGCCGCATCTTGTTACTTGGGGTTTTATTTTCTCACCGCAGTCTGTTGATAAATTAGGCTTACCTGCTCTCCTTGATTGGCGCTATGCTCTCAAGTTCAAGCGAGCTAGTAGGCTTGTTCTTGAACCGTCCATCAGTTGGCATAAACTAGCTAAACAAAGATACCTTTATCGTGGAAACTGGCCTACTTACTCCAAAATCTTATTCTGATTTTAAAAACCTATTTGATTGAGTGGTCGCTCGCTTGATACAAGATCAGTTTCAATGGACAGTTAGTTTGGTAAGACTCTTGAATCTCAATTCCTAGCAAGATCCTTGGATCTGAACTATCCTGTTTCATGGTTGGCTATTTCTTTCTCTTTTTTTTTTTTTGCAATGTGAATTCTTACGGAGTTCAAACATTGAGTTGTTGAAACTTTGCTGTGTTGATGAACTTGTATAGCAGCTTCTTTGACTCAAGCCAAGATGCGGTGACACTGAGAAAATTTATTCTGGTGACGGATACAAAAATTGCTAAGGATGTTTATAGGAGGATTTGAGGTTGTTCTGATTTCTTGCCTAACAATGTCAATTGGATTTGGAAGGTGAAGGCTCATATGCAAGTCCATTATTTCTACAGAAATTAGATTGAGGGCAGTTTCATGTTTGGATGTTTTTTCATATCATGGATTGAGAAATGGAACTTCTCCAAAGCATGGTTGAAAATCTAAAACTATTGAGCATGTTTATTTTGGTGTTTGGGCATAGGGTATTTGAGCATTTTGGAAAGGAATTCAGCCAAAATAATTGGGCCTCAGTGATGAGCGTTCTAAGTTCTAACTACTAAAGTTGAAATCTTCAAATGAATAACATATTGTTTTGTAATCATTAATGTGATTTGGCACCTTTGGAGTGAGCACAACCTATAGGTTTTCACGGCCAACATCATAATCCAGACTGGCTGTTTAGCTCTTCGCTTACGTTGGTGCAAGAGCTAGTCATTCAAGTTGGGTTGATCAATCAAATATCAGTTCACATATATGGCAAATGATGACATCTAGGGTCCCCCTATCTCTACTTCCTCTCAAACACTCCGTGTTCATTCAAAAGCTCCATAAATGGGTCAGCTAAAGCTGAATTTTGATGTATCTATCTGCAATGGAGGCTCTTGAAGAGGACTTAAAATTAGAAACTTCATATGGAAATTACTGATAGCATGGGCCCAATTACTTTACTAAATATAGCATAGTTGTGCTGGCTTGACATGCTGTGGAGGAAATATAGATAAAAGTGATTCTAGCACTATCATTTGTAGGATTAACAGGGTCAAGATGACCATTGTCCATCCTCATCTATGGAATATCTGAATCAGAGTTTGATGTACCATACTGAACCAGATGGTACGTGGCATATTGTACCATACCACTTAGGTACCGATATATGTTTTTTTTTTTTTTTTTTTTTTTTTTTTTTTTTGGGGGGGGGGGGGGGCCGGGGGGCGGGGCTTATTGACACCTGGTATGCCAACCTAGCCCCATGCCGACATAATAATACATTGGCACCAGTATGAGACCCGATATCGATAGGGCTACAACTGGGCCAGGCTACACCCCGATCTGAGCCCGGCCCGAAAAAAATTCGAGCTTCGAGCCAGCTTAGGCCCGAACTTTTTTCAAAACATCAAGCCCGAGCCTAAATCGAGCCCGGTCCAAGTCCGATTGGGCCAGCCCGAATCGAAGCTAGCCCACTTAAAGCCAAAACAAACGAAACCAAAAAAAATTCACTAGGCATCGGGAGCGGTCGCCGAATTCGAGAGAGGGAGATTGGAGCCGGGGGAAAAGGGCATCAAGTGTGGGCGCCTAGGCCGGGGAGGGAGATCAGAGCGGGGGGGGGGGGGGGGGGGGGCTGCGAGGTCACGCAGGGGAGCGTCAAGCCCGTGCGCCGGGGCCAAGGGAGGGAGATCGAAGCCGGGGGTGGTGGCAAGGTCGCACGAAGCCAGGGGCACGGGTGCCACTGGGGCCGAGGGAATGGTGCAAAGCTGGTGGGTGGCACAGGGTGTACCGCCGAGGTAGGATGACGGAGGCGGCTAGAAACGAGATAAACAGAAGCGAAGTGGGCCGAGTGGCAAGGGCGAGCTGGTGACCGACTGACTGGCGACCCTTAACTTTTATCTGAATTCAGGCTAGGTTCGGGCAGGCCTATTTCTAGGCCGGGTTCGGGCCGGACCGAGCCCGGGCCGGGCCAAAGGGATACCCGAGCCCGACCCGAAAATTGTACTGTTATGAGGCCCGAAGGCCGGCCTAAATTACTTGGAGCCTAGCCCAAAGCCCGACCCGAATTCAGACCGGCCCGAAGCCCATCGAGTCGGCCCGGCCCAATTCCAGTCCTAGGTACCAAGATGGCAAACCTTGGTCTGAAAGTTAATTTATCATTAACACCGAGTTTGAGGGTCAAATGCTTTTAGAAGGAATTAAAATTTTGATTTTTTTGGTCAATCTAGCTTGTTTGGGGGCATCTTGAAATATTAGGATGTTCAAATTCCTATAGGGTACGATTCTTTATTTTTAGCTGATTGTAGGGGCAGTTCTTTCATGAATAACAAAAATAATCCTTTTTCAACCACAAAAACAAAAAGAAAAGAAAAGGGTAGCCTAGTGCACGAGGCTCCCACATTGCAAAATCTGGGGAGGATCAGATGTACATTGCCCAAACCCCATGTATAGAGAGGCTTATTTCATGTTTCGAACCTATAACCTCCAAGTCACAATGGAATAACCTTACTATCGTGCCAAGGCTTGCCCTCTAGAATATATGACACTTGTTGGGAGATGGTTTTGAAACTCATGCCCTTTTGGACCAGAACCTTAATCTGGTCCATTAGACCAACTTGGCCAAAGCTATTGTTCCAAGTAGAATTCTCCAAGTCCTCTTTAATGGGCTATTCACAGCTTCAATACTTCCACTCGTGTCATTTGCAACTAGTTGATATGCCTCAAGTCACTAAAGCACCTGCATTTCCCTTCACCTTTTTCTGTTGAATTCATGGCATCACCTTTAATCTATGAATCATCAAGCATATTGCACCCAAATACACTAGTCTTGTTGTTCTGCATTTTGACTTGTTCTTTGTGACAGCATATCCCAACAAAGGTCATCTTCGAAACTTTTGTGCATGGAAATTAAATGACTACCTCAAGTAATTTGCTGTGCAGTCAAATTGACAGCCCATGTCAAGCACAGAGTTCTCCCACTATATCAACTAGCCCTAGAGGCATCGACTGCATCCTCATCATTTTTTTGGTGTGGGAATGTGAGGCAAGAAAGAGGAAGTCCCCTCCCCAAATACAAAGTGAAAAGAAAACAAAACTACACTGAAAAAAACAACCTACCAGATCAGCCTTAACAAGCCCATCCTAATCTCTAATCCTGAATGAAATTAAATTTCGCATGAAACAAGAAAGCATAAAGATAGGGTAATCGCTTGCCTGAGGACTACTTGCAAGATCAAAGAAAGGTGGACCTCTATTTCAATACATGTCATGGATCTTATCACAAGCTTCGGCTGGTCAAAATTCAAACTACCAAATCAACCTATGTATCAAAACTTCAACAAGAAAGCATCATAGGGGATTGGGTAAAAGTGATCCCAATAAGTTCCAGAAGCCTTAAATATTTGATCATGACTACACAAAATTGCACATGTTGTGAGGATCAATTCATACACCATGATGTCAAAAGTGTCCTTTGTTCATAAACTAATTTGTCATACTCCTCATTAGTCATTTAGTAGACCTTATGAAATCCTACAATCTTCATAATTTCCATGGACACCAACAAGATATAGAAACTTGAGGCCGACCAATCAATTGACATCAACATGAAAGTGTCAAAGAACAAAAGATACATGGACTAGAGCTCTAAAAGGCACTAAGACATTTTTTTTGCAGGAAAGCTAAACTTGATTAAATGGAATGAGTTTGGAGCAAAAACCCAATTTACCCCCAAAATAAACTTATTCCATCTTTTTGAGAATAGATTTATTCAGGTTAAAACTAAATTATCTAGTAAAAAAATGCAGATGCTGATTGCATCTAAGGCAGCATTTGGAGGCAAATTAAATTAACCAGGAGTTAATGGGTTAACTTACTCCTATTCCTCTTTTACCCAGGAACCAATAAGTTCATCATAAACAGTGGAAAAATTTATCCCGGATTATGTGGAATAAATGGATTTGGAAGACAAAAGTTGCATAACAACTTTGTGAAAATACTCATTTTACCATTCTAAAAAAGTGATTAACCCAAGTGCTCCAACGCTTGTTTGGCTGAATAAGGGAGGAATAAATTGGTTAAGTACATTTTACTCTCTTATTCCACTTCCAAACAGAGCCTAAATGTTTTGCACCGTCTCTTTTCCCTCTAAACTGGGTTGCAAATAGCTGTACATGGAACAAGAGGGTTATTCTGTCCCTAATTCCATGATAACTCGTTACCAAGCAAGATTAAAGTTTTTGTATGTAATGGGTCATCTGAACTAAAAAAGGTTGTGTAAAGAACAAAAGTGTAATCATATTCCCTTTCCCTTTTTTGAGTTTCCCATTTATTCATGTTGTGCTTTGTCTCACACAAAAGTAATGTCAAGCTTCCTATGTCCAAAATAAAAATAAAAAAGTTATTAAAAAAACTTACAAAGGAGTTGAAAGATGGGAATAGATGAGATATGCATCTAAAAAAATTAAACTGCCATGCATGTCGAAATTTGGCATTTTCTTTTCTATTTATTCTATTTCTTAACTATGTCTTACATAACTTTGCAAGGTCCATTAACATGATGTGCATGATAAAGGGCACATGGTGCATAACTCTTCTAATCCATTTTTTTTTGTTTATGTTCATACGAAATGGATATGATCTTTCCCATATTCAGGAGTGGCAATGGATCCTTCTTTTAATTCTGGATACTAATCAGTATTTGTTCTTGTCTAAGTATGCACTTAAGCATTGAACTGTGCCTTGGAAACCCCAGGACACATTTTTGACTTCAGCATATATCACTCAGAATGCAAATCTGAGGATTTTTTTTTTTTTGGGAAAGGGGTGGGGGGAATGTGGGAGGAAGCAGGTTGAAAGAAAGGGTGCCACCTGACACTATCAACTAAATGGACTGGTCTTCAGGCCCAACTTAAACCCTTCAAAACCCAACCTTCATTGACAAACGAACTTGACCTAACTGACCCAATACACTAGCCCAACTTAACCAATTATGACCCCACCTTGTGTCAAACTTAGCCTGACCTGATAAACTTGACTAAACTGAACCTTGCCAAATGTAACTTGACAAGACCTGATCCACTTAAATCCAGCCTAACTAATTACCCAATCAAAGTCAACCAAACCAATCCTTATTAGACCAACCCTGACCAAACCTGAGAGCATCAGACCAATACCAACCATAATAGACCTTAGGCATCCAAACCAATCAAATGCAAACCCAATTTGACCTAAGTTGACACAAATTCAGGATCACTACTAGCATCAAAACAAACAACCAAGTCATAGGAACTGCAAGTTGTATTAGTGCTTAAGCTGAATTAATGCTAAAAAGTCAAACTAAAGTTTGAATTAGAATTCTGCAAACTGCTCTTCGTTGCCTCGACAGCTTACAAACAACCTAATAAACCCTTAGGGTAGCTTAGAAGTTGTAGATTACTGCATTTGATTAGGTCAGTTATTTAGATTACAAACTTTTGATGGTTTATTTCTTCAGAATGACAATATTACCAAAAACTATCAAGAAGCAATCTCAATAAATTGCATCAATTGGTGGATGAACTAGTCATGTTCCACTATAAAGGATTGCTTAAAACTTCAAAGAAAGGACTGCAGAAGTAATAATGAGCCTCCTGATTTCCATACCCTTGGTAGAGATAAACAGTAATATTTCAAGCATTGCTTATAAGCACAAGGATGGAAGTGCAGGGGATGGAAGTACAGTCACCTGATTCTAGGAGCCAAAAGAAGCCTATATATTGAGTGTCTTTCAAAAAGAGACCGAATTGTTTTTTTTAGTTTGGTTTGGTCCCTAATCTGATAGCTTATCATTTATAGGTCCATTTCTAGTAATAGCCAATCAGGATTCAATGGATGAACTAGAATGAGGGGGATTAATGGGAATGCTGTAAGCAGATATTAGTCATTGAATTGTTCACCATAAAGCTTTGAACACAACAATAACAGCTCAAAATCATCATCCAATGCTCTAACACCGGCATAACAGTCCAATACACAAACTACCCCAGGATATGATTACAAATGACACATGCACCTAGAAAATAGGAGCACGACAGAGGGCCTGTTAGGGATATCCCAGCAAGTTTAGGAGGGAGAGCCCAGGAATGAACATGGGGCACAGGGACGGAGGAAGAGGGAGAGCAACAAAGAAAGAGCTCAGTGGTCATGTGGCCCACTCCCAGCTGCACTGGCTGCCACGTTCTCACTTCCTCCCCCCACTCCCTTCACACGGCACTCCAATCCCGGCTGATCCTGTCGGGTGTTAGCCAAACAGGCCCCGAATGCATGACAGAATTATTTTTGAATGCACAAATTGCAGTTGACTTTCAAAAAAAGAGAAAAACTTGCAAAAATACTTTTTTTTTAAAAAAAAAAAAGAAAGCCTTCTGTTTTCTAACAATGTCAAAATGATTAGAAGTTTATTATAAGGAATATTATGATATTAGAGATATGGTCCCTTTACATAAGATTAACTGGCTCTCCAGCTTGAATGAAGAGGCTTGTAAATAGCTCAAGGATATAGAAGCAAAGTAAAATAAAACTAAAACAAAAGCAGAAAAAATGTCAAAATTAAACTTGTAGGCTGACTGCTTTCCTCCCTAGTGTTGAAATTATTTCCACAATTTAGCAATAAGTGAGACACTCTACAACATAGCAAAGTTTTGCTGAATCTTATGCGTTCTTTGGGTCATGTTTCAGTAAACATCTATAGTTGTACTTCAGAGTCAGACATCAAATGGCGGGCAGAGCTTTCAAACCAGCACCACAAAATAAAAAACTAGAATCATGTTCAGGGAGCTCTTATTATGCACTTTATGCGATCATATTAGAAGGCATATAGTAATTAAAAAAAACTCACCCATTGGCTCAGAAATTAGAATATCTGCTTTCTCAGGCAGCTCCACTTCCTCAACTTTACCTTTGACAACCTGTTGATCATGAACCAAAGACCCACTTCTGAACAAGCATGTTATAAGCATACATTGCCGGAAAAAAAAACACAAATGTCCACTTATGTAGTCTAGCTTCAATGAAAAAAATCAAACCGTGATCCGCTGTCCAAGCAACGAATTCCCAGAAACTAGCTTGCGTGCATATTCTGCCATTTCAGAGGCCTCTACAGCATAGACATGCTTGGCACCAGCCTAAATGTTAAAATCAAGGTCAGATACTATGAATACATATCCACCAAACTGAACACATTTATAAGAAGGTCCAGCATTCTTAGAATACTTCAAAAAAACTTTATGCATAAAAATTTTGGAGCATACCTGAGCAGCAAATAATGAAAGGATACCACTACCAGCACCAACATCAACAACCACACGACCATTAAAGTCCACACGATTCTCAATCACTGCAGCATAGTAGGTTCCTGAACTAAAAAAAAATTGTATGTCATTATCAGCTTCATAAAATTGCCCATTAATGTCCAGCCAGCTTTATAATGGGTAGAACTGCAAGCGGGAAATTTTTTTGTAGTTATAAACAAAATGTCACTAATTCAGTGTTGGCTCTTCTAAATCTACTGGCAAAATGTAAGTATAACAGATAACTGATAATAGTCTGATAGTATAACCTGTCCTCACATAATCTTGTAACATATTCTGCTGATGAAGCAGCTGACCATAGTAATGGAAGTACATTTTCGCAGAAGTGGCCTCTATTTTGTGGTCAAATTTGCTTTTAGGAGCTATTAGGGATCCATTTTCCAAGGCTCCACCTGAAATTAAAATACACAAGCAGCCACAATGAAACTACTGGTTATAGGTTTAGTCTCTAACCGTTTTACACCAGTGCGCATGACCACTAGCTAGGATATATTGCATCAGTTTGTGCAGCCAAATGATCAGGCTAAATGGTAGTGCATTAATAAAAGAGCAATAAAATATAATGAATCTTAAAAAACAAAATTCACACCAGAAGATCCCCATATAAGTGAAGAGATAAGACTTAAACTTCATTCCATATAATAAAAACAGTAACCAATAATAATGTCCCATCACTACTGTCAGCTGCCATCCAAAGAAGCAGCTCTTAAAATCAGCATTGTAACAGCAAGCAGACAATGTCAGAAAAGAAAACAATCGAAATGAAAGTTCAGGCACAAGATAAAATGCAGAAAAGTAGTCCCAGATCTATCACCTTGATAATCTTGATTGATTCAGTAAATGAAACTGCAAATATTTATACATATCAAAAAGATAGAGAATGGGAGGGAAAAAAATGTAAGCATATTGTAACTCATGACTAGTCGTGTGAGGAAGCCAAAAGAACTTAAAAAATGAGGAGACTCTAGCAAATACTTAAGACCTTGGTGTTGGAATAAGAGCCAACAGGTTCATAGCTCTTTCACAAGATGAGTCTGCAAGGAAGAAAACATGGGTAACAATGGAGGCCAACAAACTTGATCATTAGCCCTACTGGCTTTCAGGCTCCAGTATGGTGGAAGAGAAATGGTATCCGTCAGTAATACTAGAGAAATACAAAAAGTGAAGGAGAGCTATAGTCCACCATCAATGGTACATTAGCAAATTTAATTGGGTCACAAAAAAATGGCACACACGATGCTAGAAAAAAGAATATGTGCACAGTGGTACTATGTATACATTTTCAGTAACCACATATGATGTTTGTTTCACTGAACATGTTATGTAAAGGCTTGTGATAATGAAAAATAGACTTTGTAATAATTTTTTTTATATGATTGTTTTATATTCTTCATTTAGAGGTAGACCAAAATCACATGGAATGAAACACCAAGGGTAGACTTGAGTTCACTACATCATTCAAAATGTGTAGCCCTAAACAAAGCAGAATGGAGGAAAAAGATTCACGTGGACGACCCAACTAGATTGGGATTAAGGCTTAGTTAAGTTGTAATGGTTGTAGCTGTAGTAGTAATTAACTCTCTTTTTTTTTAATTCTCACTATTTTTATATATTTTAAAGGTTTTTGAGAAAAGAAGAAAATGTTATAATCTATCACTCAATTCATGATCTCATCCAATCTAACCACGTCTACAATTAACGACTTAGTTCCAATCTTGACAACATGCTTCAATCATTCTTTTGTACTTTGTGTTTTACACTAAGAAGCAGTACATTCTAAGCAAACATATAAACAAATGACTTCTCGCTACATAGTTATGAGGTGAGCTGTTAAAGAGAAGAATCTAAAAGCAGTATCACAGTGACATTCTAGAATAATAATAAATAATTCAGCCATGCAAACTTGAAAAAATGTTGTACCAGATCTTGCACCAACCACTCCATGCTTCAACTGCTCAAATGCTGAAAGGAAGGATTTGCATTCATCTTCTGTTCTAAAACCAATCTTGATTGCACTTGAAAAAGGCTTCTGGTTTGGAAATGTAGATAAAAGCTTTAAAAAGTTGTCAAATATCTTGTACAACAAATCCTTTTTAAAAAATAACAAGCTTAATAAACTATGTGAAAATTGACCATAAGATTTTAATTTCTTGGCTTGGACCTAAAGAAAAGCACAAGCACAACAAATGGATATAAAAATTATGACACATATCAGGTACATTATACATAGCATACATCATATTACAGCCAAATCCTCTCCATGTCTAGCAAACCCATGCTCTATAACAAGGCATCCACAAGCTTTGCTTTTGCTCATATATGCCTTGGCAAAATGAAGCAAGTAATGGTTACAGAAAGATCTCTTCAAAAAATATATACCCCAAATTAAAGCAGCACTAAAGCATGAAAAATAAGAATGGCATTAAAAACAGAATTTAAAATGGGGCCAAAATATCCTAGTTAGGAGGTGTAAACTGCAATATTTACGTAAGATGCAAACTTACAGTTCTTGACAGACAAATTCTTTAAATCTAGCAATCTCCATAGCATCTACCATGCATAACTAGTCCATCATGTTATGGGAAATCCCTTTACCAAGAACAACGTTTCCAGGAATGAGCTTTCTGAAGTTTAAATTCCTTCAAACTTGCTTAAACCACAAAAAGAATTGGAGATCATGTCTCCCAATGGCCCTTTTTTGCAACAAATTATCATAAAACTTGCCCAAATTACCATATAAACACTCATGATAAAGAGTTTTAGTCTACCTTAGCAAAAAAGTCTCCTATAAATTGTTCCACCATGGTAAAACTCACAGCACCTTAAAGAATCCAACGGAAATCAGTTTCAAGCAAGGCTGCATATTTCTAATGGCCCTAAATGTAATCCATACAAAATAACAGGTAGGGCAGCAACAGAACCCCTTGATGGTCCATGGAAAACTAAATATCTTGAATTGCACTCAAAAGGAAGATCTCCAGATATACGCAAGCTTCAGGGCATTATGTTCCTGCTTAACATGGAAACTCAATTCACAAGCACCAGTCTAAATAGCCACTATATTGGAATAGTCAATAATTTATGCATGCTCATCATCACTCACCAGAAGATGATGAGCATCATGATAGGAGAACTTAAGTTTTAAAATAACTAACTTGCTTATGGCACTTTCTCCCATAATTCCTCGAAATAGATATAGACCTTTTGTTCTTCCTATTCAATCCTGCTACTACACCTGGAATACAATCTTTAAAGAAAATGAAAAATAAAAATAAAGAGAGGTTGTTGGAAAAACACCTCGAAATTGAACATGAAGGAAGTCCAGGAGAAGCCCAAAGAAGACCCAATCCAAGAGGAAGAGAAAGAAAAAAAATCTTTTTGCTCAGCCCACAGGCCACCCGAACCCGCAGCAAGCCGGCCCAACAGAGCACCCCAGCGGTGCACGCATGGCCCAGCATGGCGCACGAGCACCGGCTTAGGCCCAGGCGGGCACAGCCGGCCAGGTCCAAGTGCCAATCCATTTTCCCTCTTTTGCCTATGTAACGCGGCATGGATCTTGACGCGATCCAGGGAGAAAATCAAGTGGCATAGAGAAATTGGTGCACTAATCAGACGACGGGTGTCGTTTGTGATGCAATTCGCAGCATGTGCAGCAAATCCAGCATGATTTTTGGTACAATCAAAGACCGATCTACGACCAGGAGTGATTTGGAGTTCAACGCTGATTGGAAAAGCTACAGTACTCTGATTTGTACGTAGTTTGAACAGTTGGACTACTGGTGAGATGCTCTTTGCAACAGAAGCTATAAATCCGTAGGCAAAGAAGCTGATTGTGTATGGGGATCAAAATAGTGAAGAATCTCCAAAAAGCCTGCAGGGACTGTGCATTGAGAACTTGTATAAGAGATTTTGGGATTTCTTGTTGAAAAACTTGTACAAGATTGAGAGTGAAAGTTTTCAATCTTGTAAATTATTTTTTTCATAGTGAAACCTTGCATGCCCATCTAATTGTGTCTTGCATTTTATTTTATTTATTTTTCTTTTTTTGCGGCGTCAATATCGATAATCGTGATCTTAGAAATGAAAATTCGTATTCTACACGAGTGATCCCCCAACAAAACTAATATCAGAGCAAGTTGATACCACAACAGAGGTTTCATCCATTAGCAAGCACTTTGGATATTTAAGCATCATGCTTTATTTTCATTTTGCATTAATATAGCTTTTGATCCATAATACATATCAAATGCTTACAGTGACAAACAAATATCAAATAATCTATACAAAACCCCAATGGTAGCAAATTAATACCAAATGGTAAAGCATGATCCATAAGTAGTTTCTCAGAGCTACAATATCAGAAGCTAGCTTAGCAGTCACACTGCGAATGTTAACAAAACAAGGAAAGATCTATTCTCACGTGTACAATCACAAAACCCCACCTTACATCAAATACTTTCTAAACACCATGCCCTCGCCTAAAATCAGCATTTTGTTTCAAAATTTCCATCTGCCCACCCACTCAATGGTTGGTTGAGTTTGCCCCTCATTTCTTTCCATGGATACGGTAGCACTATAAACTAAATGAAGAAAATAGCCTCTTTCAAAAATGAATCTATTCTATATTAAAAAGTGAGAATTTTGAATTTTGAAGTATTCCAAAAATTTTCTAGTCTTACTTTCCATCCCAACATAACTCTCTCTTGACCTAATATCCCATCTATTATCCTAAAGGAATCAATTAATACCTTAAAAAAATCTTCCTCATACTGGATTGCATAAGCAAAATCTAACTAGGGCAAGCCTCTCTCTATCTAGCTATCTCTTTTGCTTTCCACAACATGTTTCCTCCTCTAAGCATCATTCCTCATTTCCTCACTGAAAAATTCTCCACGCCCATTGACTTTCTATTATAGCCTCTACTCGCATGTAAGGAATAGTTCCCAACCTTCTCTAACTCTCTCTAATGAATCATGCATTTTTTATTTCTTTTTTTTTTTCACCATTGAAATCTCTTGAGTAGCATCCCTATTTAGTATTTTACCATCCTTTGGTTCGGTGAAAATAATTATTTTGTGTATTTTATTATTTTTTATTTATATATAATCCTTTTGATTCTCTCCCTCTTTCTTATTGTGGCGTGCTATCCAATCAACTGGTTTGCAGTACATACATACCAACTTGATGACAAACAATAATCATGTATTAGGCAATGCATTCAATCAGCTGAACATTCCTGTATCAAGGTTTTGTTATCCACAATATCCTCAATCCCAGCCAAGATATAAATTCGTATTGACATTGAGCATCCAGCTAGTACAATACAGATCCAAAAATATTATTAAACATAACATCAAGATACCAACTGAGATGTTTCATTGTTTTTTCCCCAATCGTTAATAGGTATTTTTAATTACCAAGCACTGAAATCAATTCGTTAAAGATAGTTAATCTAGATTTTGCTGTATCAGTGAATATTTCCAAACACTGGTTTGTATATATCAGCCATCCACCGTGATGGTCCAGATATTGGGCAGGAAAAAAAATAAAAAACACCTTGCCTTAAAAAAGCAGGACTGTAAGAGCTGGAAGAATGAGGCCAAATCAAGATTTCGCTATATTGGTGAATATTTCCAAATATTGATTTCTATATATCAGCCATCCACCATGATGATCGAGATCTTGGGCGGAGAAAGAAAGAAAAAAAACTTGCCCTACAAAAAGAAGCACTATAAAACGTTGAAGAATGAGGGCAATTTCAGTTTTGCAAGCACCAAAAGTATACAGAATAGAAAATTATTAGCATTAATTCAACAAACCTCGTCTGCATCAGTGGCCCCTGATTCTTGGCTTACACACAACAATTCTGTGGAGCCCAGATGGAAGATCTGAAAAACAGAGGGGATGAAAAAGAAAAGAAAAGAAAACTTTCTGAGCATCAGCTGCATTACTCGAACCAAAAATCAACACAGCCAATGAAGCTCCAGCCCAAAGAAGAAAAGGAGAGAGAGTTCAACAGACGGCAATGAGAACCCAAATGCTAACATTCTCCAACCCCGAGATTTCGATCAAAAGAAGCCAAAAAGGAAAGAACAAGAAAATGGACCTGGGAGATGCGGAGATCGAGGTCAATAACGGGGCCCGTCGAGCTCGGGCACTGGAACCGCAGGCGGGGGCCGTCGGGCTGGTCGGCGGCGAAGGAGGCCGAGGCAGCGCGCGGCAGGGTAGTGGACGGAGAGGGGAAGACGTGGGAGAAAGTGACGCTCGGGAACTCCAGCTGCCTCTGCTTCTGCCCTAAAGAAGCCTCCATTCCTCCACCTCTCTTTTCCTCCAACTTCTATGAGGGCTAGGGTTTTGGGGGGCTCGTTATCGATTAGGGTTTTAAAGGGGAAGGGTTTTGGGGGAGGATGGGATGGGATGGGGAGCCGTCAAGGAAGCGGCCGCTCTCTTTAAAAGGGCAGATGCCAGACCCGTTCTCGCTCGACCTCTCTCGCTGCTCTCTCTCTCTCTCTCTCGTTATGCCTGATACATAGCTTTATTTTATTTTTATTTTATTTTTCTTTTTTATGTACCAAAATGGGGAAGAGTTAGATCCCGAGCATGATCATTCTCAGATGGTCCTCCAATCCTAACCAGAAAATCTTCATATACGGTATATATTAATTTTTTTGCAGCCGTTCCCCGTCCAAAGATAAGTTACCACCGATGCCAGCTCAGTGAACGGAATTTATTATATATATCTCTAATTTTTTCACTGCCATCGATCGACATGGACTTCAAGATTATTTTATTAATTTTTTTTTTTTTGATTTTACTTCCGAATTATTTTTTTATTTTTTATTTTATCCTGGACTTTTCAGTCGAAATATTTTCAAACCAGAACTCGAACTCCTGCCAGCTGGTTGTGAGATAAGTCTCACAACTAACTGTGCCACACACCAGTGGCATACATAGCTTTATTTTCTGGGGTCGCTACCGGGGAGTACTGTAGGTAACAGTAGTGAACGTGGGATGTAACATTATAAGCATATCTGCATAATCATCACCGTTCATTTACGTGGTATCGCTAAACAATGGTAATTGATTTAAATAGGACACCGGAGTCTAGGGAGCCGGATCTACCGATTTTCGGAAAGAACAAAAACAATTAAATCGTGACCCTCTCCCTCCCTTTTTATTTTTGTTTAATTTTATTTTTATGAAAAAAAAAACTCTTAGGTTCTACCAAGAGTAAGACTGTATTCCATGAATAACATCCAATCAACTACGAAAATCAAGAAATTATCGGTTGGAATTGGTATTCTGATCAACATCTTCCTATTCTAAAATTGGTATTCCATCCCGGGAGTGCTATAGGTAGCATAGTCATCACCGTCCATTTGAGTGGTATTGCTAAACAATGGCGACTGATTTAAATGGGACACCGGCTTAGGGAGCCGGGATCTGCTGGTTTCCGGGAGGAACAAAAATAATTAAATCATGACCCTCACCCTCCTTTCTTATTTTTGTTGCATTTTATTTTCATGAAAAAAAACCTTAGATTCCACCAAGAGTAGGACTTTATTCCATGAATAACATCCAATCAGCTACGAAAATCAAGAAGTTGTCGGCTGAAATTGGTATTCCGATCAACATCTTCCTATTCTAAAATTGGTATTCCACGGTGGATCATGGAATACCTTATTTGCGGGTTCCTTATTCCCCTGACACAAAGTAGAGGCTATCATTTCTAAGTTAGGATTGGTTTAGACTTAAATCCATTTTATTCCCATTGATGTGGCATTACCGCTGACGTGGAATCTATGATTGCACCAGCTAGTAGCCACGTTGGTAGAAAGTGCAACCTGAACGTGGTGATCGAATGTAGATCCGAAGTCAAGCTGCCCTGGTGCTTGGAGCACAATCCCGCCTTCCGAAGTGGAGATCCCAGCCGAGGTCAGCTCCCATTCGGGGTCGAGCTCCCGATCAAGGTCGTGCTCCTGCTTCCCGAGATCGAGCTCCCGAGATAGAGCTCCCTCATTCTGCCGAGATCGAGCCCCCGGCTGAGGTTAGCTTCCATCCGGGGTCGAGCTCCCGGCTGAGGTCGTGCTCTTGCTTTGCAGGGTCGAGCTCCCGAGATAGAGCTCCCCTATCCTGCCGAGGTCGAGCCCCCGGTCGAGGTCAGCTCCTATCCAGGTCGAGCCCCCGGTCGAGGTCAGCTCCTATCCGAGGTCGAGCTCCTGAGATAGAGCTCTCCCGTCCTACCGAGGTCCGCTTCCAAGGTCGAGCCCTGAGATAGAGCTCTCTTGTCCTGCCGAGGTCAAACCCCGGCCGAGGTCAACTCCCATCCGAGGTCGAGCCCCAGCCGAGGTCATGCTCCCGCTTCCCGAGGTCAAGCTCCCGAGATAGAGCTCCTCCATTCCTGCCAAGACCGAAGTTCCCGCCAGAAGTAAAAGGGGGGAGGATCAGCAGAAGTTTAGACTGTAGCATGGAAGTTCCCAGCTACCTGCAATCTCCTAAAGGTGGTGCATGCCCCATCGAAAAATTCAAGCTCTACAACACGCCATCCACATGCTCTGCACAATGCATGCTCCACCAGGCTCCAGGTCCTGTAGCATGCTGCCACGTCAACGGCCGTGCAACCGGGGGCTCCAGTCCTTGTGACATGGAACTTGTACCTCCTTCAAGAAGAGTATTCTATTAAGACCCTAGGCCCTACAACACTCCGACGGTCCCTCCAGGACTAGAAACGTCCAACCATGGCTCAGGGCTCAGTGGCACGGCGCCTGCCCCTCCCACAGAAAACTACACTACTAGAGGGACAAGATCTATACTACGCCGGTGAACACCCCCAATAGAAGGATCTCCTTCCGAGGACTGGTCCGACAGGAGGGAGGCTGCAAATAAAGGAAGACCCCTCCAAAATAAGATACTAGGAAAGGGACATCTCAGTGAAGCCCCAGACTTGGTCTGGGCCATCCTTCTCATAAAAAATAGAAAAAAGGACCCTCGAGAGGGGGAGAGAGGCAACTGATAAGACTCAGAGAGCAAACGGGCAAGGAACTAGCCAAGAAAACCTCCAAGCTCTCTGATCTCCACTTCACATTGTCTTTCCATTTTTTACATCTTATCTTTCATCCTCTACGCGGAGAGATCCTAAGCTCTTCGTTATAGAGGTTCTGTTTCCTTTGATCGTCCCAACTGACTGATCGTCAAAGTGTCTCTATCGAAATCCCCGGTCCGGGTCTCCTCTCTTTTGCAAGTCACGCTGTCTGGAGCTGACCGAGAAAGAGGACCAAGCATACAACAGGAGCCCGATGAGTCCGTGACACATCAGAGCTATAGGCCACAACGATTTAGGCGGCAATAGATTGGTGCACCAAGTAGGGGGCAGAAACGTCGTTGACTGTGAAAGTTCCGGCACCAAGTCCCCCACCATAAGGACACCCGTGGACATCCACGGCCTCATGGTGACCACGCATGCACAAGAGGCTTCTGCCAGCCATGTAGGGGCCCCCCTCAACGTGGTGACCTACAGAGCCTTGAGGTGGAGCTCCTCGCTCCATCGCCGCCGCCTCCGATGGATCTCCAGATCACCGTACTGGCCTAGTAGGTCCATGCCTTGGCTACGACAATGCACCAATTCCACCAGAAACACCGGTCCCTGGCCACGCAGCAGTAGCTGGGGATGCTGGCGGCCCACGTCGCCAATCCCCGCACCAGCCTACGGTCCTTTTGGGAGGGACTGTTACATGAGGCCTCCCACCTCCGAGGAGACCACCAGACAATCGGGAAGAAGCAGCATGATGGCCCGACTGACCGGAAGAGCTGCTCCCTGGCCTTGGACCATGGTGCACACTTGCACCGACAGCACTAGCATGGCCGGGAACTCAAGTAAGAGTTCCTCCACTCCGCGCCCCTTCACCATTGACGGCCTCCGCCGAAGGGTCCATAGACGAGTCCATCTGCTGCCAGGCGAAAAGGTACCTCGAAGAGCAAGAGTGCAAGCTGGCTGACCTGTCCCACCAGTTTGCTAAGATCCAGGGCTCCCCTAATGATCCCACGGGTTATGCCATATGTCCATCTTTCTCCCGTAGAATCCAGGAGGAACCGATCCCCAACCAATTTTGCATGCCCCAAGTTGACCCCTATGACTGGACAACCGATCGCTTGGACCACCTGGAAAGCTTCAAGGCCCTCATAAGGGTCCAAGGGGCCACCGATGGTCTCCTATGCATTGCCTTTCTAACTACCCTCCAGAAGGCTACTCGAGCTTGGTTCTCCAAACTCAAGTCTGAAAGAGTCAACTCCTTTGCACAGCTAGAGAAAAAGTTTATGGCACCCTTTGATGCATGCAAAAAGGTATCATGAGAAGTCGATAGTCTCTTCTCGATCCGCCAGCAAGATTGAGAGTCCCTTTAGGACTACATGTCCCGGTTTAAAGTCGCCACCCTGGAAATCTATCACCTTGATAAGGTAGTCACCATGCTGGCCCTGAAGAGGGGGCTTATGACCTCCCGCTTCACCTACTCCTTCAACAAGAAGCCTTCGAAGACTTACTCGGAGCTTCTCCTCCGGGCTCACAAGTACATTCGTACAGAGGAGGCTGGCCATACTAAAAAGGAGCTAGACAAGAGGTTGCTAAAGAGACAAGCCATGGGGGAGACATCTGGCCCTCGAGCCTCGAAGGCTATGCTCACCCCGCAGCCAAGGGATAGGCCCAGAGTCGACCCTACCAAAGAAAAAAAGTTTACTCCTCTCCTCGCCCCGAGAGTAAAGATCCTGATGGAGATCGAAGGCAAGCGCTTCCTACATCGTCCTCCCCTACTAAGGCCATCCGCTAGATGTGACAGATCCTGCTATTACCGTTTCCACCGGGATCACGACCACGATACTAAGGAATGCCACCACCTGAAGAGGAAGATAAAAAATCTTATCAAGCATGGCTACCTTGGGAAGTACGTGGAGGAATGAGCACCTTCAGCAACACAAAATGAAGAGCCCCGATTACTCACCATTGACAATCACCCCATTGAGAAGCCGGTCGAAATGATGTGCTACGGGGCAGGGAGAAGCTCGAAGAGGGCTAGGGGGAGAGAGAAGTGATGATGTACTTTCCCGTAAGGGAGAAGGGTTGGCTAGGGTAGATAACCCAAATAATGATGCTATCATCATAGAAATGATGATAGCAAAATATCCTATAAAGAGAATTATGGTTGACAGTGGAAGCTCTGTTGACATCCTTTTTTATGATGCTTTTGCAAGGATGAACTTGTCCACTGATCAAATAAAGCCGGTATTCACGTTCTTAGTGGGCTTCACCGGGGATTCGATTAGAGTTGAAGGAGAGATTACACTCTCAATAACTGTTGGGATACTATCTCGGCAAAGCACCATACTAATGACATTCACCATTTGAGGCTTCCGTCTCCTTATAACACGATCCTGGGGCATCCTGAACTCAACCTGCTCGATGCTATCATCTCCACCTGGCATCTTCTTGTCCAGTTCTTCGCTCCCTGGGAGATCGGAGAGATAAGAGAATCTCGATAGCAAGTTTAGCACTGCCTGTAGATAGTCCCGGGAGCGTGAGAGGCTACATAGGGTCCAGTCATCGATCAGTCGGCCCCAACGAAATAGGAGCCGAAGGGCGGGCCAGTCGAGCCCCTGCTATCTTTCTTTCTGGGGCAGGACCCCTTGAAGATGGTACAAGTGGGAGCCCTATTGCCCGAAGAGGAGAGATCTAGTCTGCTCGACTTTCTGTGGGCCAATATAGATGTCTTTGCTTGGACTACAGTGGACATGCCCGGGATCCCACCTGAGGTGATCACTCACAGGTTAAACGTCGACCCTAACTGCTACCCAGTCTGACAAAAAAAGAGGAGTTTTGCCCCAGAGCGACAGAAGGCGATTGATGGGGAAGTCGAAAAACTAGTCACGATAGGCTTCATCCATGAGGTACGGTATCCTGACCGGCTTGCTAATGTAGTGATGGTCAGGAAAGCTTTCAGAAAGTAAAGGATTTGCATGGATTACACTGACCTCAATCGGGCATGTCCAAAGGGCAGCTTCCCGCTTTCCAAGATTGATCAGCTAGTGGATGCGACCTCGGGCCACAAGCACTATAGCTTCATGAATGCGTTCTTTGGATACAATCAAATCTGCATACACGTGAAGGTAGAGCTGTCAATGGATCAGGTCCGGACCCGAGACTCGTGGGTCTGGACCCAATGGGTCTGGGTCTAGATCTCAATATGGACCCATTTACCCAGACCTGGACCCGGACCCGATTAGCCATAGTTAAATGGATTCGGGTCTGGATAATATCCAGACCCGATAGACCCGATACCCGATTAAATAAAATAACATAATATATATTTATATATTTATATAAATGTGCGACATTGGATCATAATCGGATGGTTAAAAATTATTCAAGATTACACTGTTAAATCCCCAAACAAAATCGTGCCCTAACCTTAAACCTTGCTTCTCAGTTCTCCCTTCCAGTCGCCAACGCCCACCGCCCACGGCTGACGTCTCCGGCCTCTCCCTCGGCGCTCCGTCTCCACGCCCACGGCTGACAACCAACGTCGCCTCCCTCCCCCCCATGGCCGAGTGCCGACTATTCAGAGCCCTCTACACTGCCTCCACGCCTCTGGTGCTCCGCCTCCACGCCCACGGTCGACAGCCAACGCCACCTCCCTCTCCCCCCGTGGCTTAGTGCCAACTGTTCGAGGCCCTCCACACCACCTCCTCCCCCGACGCTCCGCCTCCACGCCCACGGCCGACGGCCAACACCGCCTCCCTCCCCCCACGGTCGAGTGCCGATTGCTCGAGAGCCCTCTACGCCGCCTCCTCCCCCGTCGGCTGCCCCGCCCCCGCCGGCTGTTGCTGCCCCTGTCCCGCCGACTACTGCTGTCCCTGCTGTCCCTATCTTGTCGGCTACTGCTAGCCTTGATTCAAGCCCTGCAATAGTACGTCAGTATCTACCTTGGTGAGAACCGTGAGATGTTACCTCATTCTTATTTTTTATTAATAATCATGATCAACAGTGCTACAATACAGTAGGATATCTTTTATATAATTTATTTTAAATTTCAGAAAATGTCAACCCCTCAAAATATTGATGTTGAAGTTGAACAAAATGTGATTATTCCTGGAGAAGAGGTAATTGAATGAGTTTCAACAGGTTTCATATTTTTTTTGGTGGCATGTGCATTAGAGGTTTAGCGATTGAGTTTCAATTTTGGTAAGATTTGTTTCCTATTATTTTAATTTCTGCTACTTTATTGGTAAGTCATGATGATATAGTTAGCTAATCTTTTATTAGCTTTCATATAATCTTATGTTAGTTCAATAATCTTGTTAGCAGGTTCTTAGCAAATCTTTTATCTATGTTTTAAATTTATCATTATCATTCTTGCTATTAGAGAATGAAAAAAAAAGAATAGAATCCTCCACTCTTATAAGTCCATGGGCCATGGTGGTATTCGGGTCCGGGTTCGGGTCTGGATACCCGGGATCCATTCGGGTCCGAGTCTGGTACTTTAAAATTGGACCTGTCGGGTATTCGGATCCAGGTCCGAGTCCGATACCTAAAATTAGGTCCGGGTCTGGATATTTGGGTTCCGACCCGAACCCGACCCGTTGATAGCTCTACATGGAGGACAAGGAGCACACAACATTTGTAACTAACAGAGGTACGTATTGCTACAGGATGATGCTATTTGGCCTCAAGAACATGGGGGCCACATACCGGTGCTTGGTCAATAGAGTCTTCAAAGACCAGATTGGCCACAACATGCAGATATACATGGATGACATGCTTGTCATGAGTAGCTAGGAATCGGACCACATCACCGACCTGGTGGAGGCCTTTGATAACCTTCATCTTTACCAGATGAAGCTGAACCCCGCCAAATGCGCGTTTGGCATTACGATGGAAAAGATTCTAGGATTCATGGTCATCCAAAGAGGGATAGAGGCCAATCCCGAGAAGATCCAGGCAATCATTAACATGAGGCACCCTGTCTCCAAGAAGGAGGTTTAGCACCTGACTGGACACATAGCGGCATTAAGTCATTTCATCTCACATTTTGCCGAGCACTGCCAGCCGTTCTTCAAGGTACTATGCAAGATGTACGACTTCACTGGATGGAGGAATACCGGAAGGCTTTCGAGGTACTGAAAAAGCTCCTCACCTCCCCATCATTGCTATCTAGGCCAAAGCCTGGGGAAGTGCTCCTCTTGTACTTGGCAGTCTCACCAGAGGTGGTTAGCTCAGTACTGGTCCCACTGATAAGGATGACACCCAGCGACCAGTCTACTACACCAGCAAGCTACTCTGCGATGCTGAAACTAGGTACACTCAATTCAAAAACATTATCTTTGCACTCATTGTATCTATGCAGCATCTTAGGCCCTATTTCCAAGCATATCCGATCACCATCCTCACTGACCAGCCCTTGAGGACCATCCTGAGCTGCCCTAACATGTCGAGGCATCTGGCCAAGTGGGAGGTGAAGCTCAACAAGTTCGACATCACCTACCATCCATGGCTGGTGCAAAAGGCCCAAGTCCTTATTGAATTCCTAGTAGAATGCACCTGGGTAGTTGAAGACCTGGAGGAGGCGGACCAGCAAGCCGAACCCATCCCCAGGGGAGATGACATGGATCCTCCATGTTGACGACATGTCCAACGCCGAAGGGAGTGGAGCCGGGCTCATCCTTGCAAACCCCGATGGAGTCGTCGCTGAATGCGCACTGTGTTTCCTCTTCAAGGCAACCAACAATCAGGCTGAGTATGAGATGCTCCTCACGGGATTGAAGGTATCCTGCAAGCTGGGTGTAAAGTACCTAAAGGTCTTCACGGATTCACAGCTCGTGGTGGGCCAGGTCTTTAGTGAGTATGAAGCTCGAGATTCCATAATAGCAAAGTATCTGGACAAGGTATGCTCATACATAGCGAACCTCCAACACTTCAGCATTTCTCATATCCCTCATGCGGAGAATGCCCGGGCTAACATCCTCTCTAGGTTAGCAACCCTGCTGGATTCATTATTAGGGCATACCTTTATAGAATATCTGAAGACCCCCAGCTTTGAGTTCGCAATAGAGATTCAACAAGTCATCTCCAAGGCTAGCTGGATGGATCCCTATATCAAATACATTACCATCGGTACCCTACTCGAGGATCGCAAGGAAGCTAGCCTCCTAAAGAAGAAGGCTGTGCGGTAGATGTTGATGGATGGGCAGCTCTATCGAAGGTCTTACTCATATCCCTTGCTGAAGTGCTTGAAGCCCTCAAAAGCCACCTATGTGCTTCAAGAGATATACGAAGGCATCTGCGGGAATCACGTGGGGAGTAGGACTCTAGCTTACAAGGCACTCCAGCAAGGGTACTTTTGGGAGACCATGCGGGAGGACATTGCTGATTTTGTGAGGAAATGTGACCGTTGCCAACATCATGCCCACATCCAGCATCAGCCGGCTGCCCCGCTCTCCCAGCTATTAGCCCTGTGGCCGTTTGGTAGTAGGAAATGGACATCCTAGGTCCCTTTCCTTCCGTGTCTGGCCAACGGAAGTATTTGATTATGGCCATCAACTACTTCACCAAATGGGTCGAGGTCGAATCCCTAGCATGGATCACAGAGGCCAAGGTTAGATCATTCTTTTTGAAGTCAGTCATCTGCCATTTTGGACTCCCGCACTCAGTCATCACTGACAACGGGCGATAGTTTGATAACCAAGCTTTCAAAGAATTCTGCGCCGACCTCAACATCTGCCATCACTTTACTTAGGTGGCTTATTCTCAGACCAATGGAGAGGCCGAGGTAACCAACCAAACCATCTTGCAAGGGCTCCGCACCATATTAGATGAGGCCAAGGGCCGATGAGCGGAAGAGCTCCCTAGTGTACTATGGGCCTACCACACCACGCCTTGGACAGCAATAGGTAAGACACCCTCCAACCTCGTCTTTGGTTCAGAAGTTGTGATTCCAGTGGAGGTTGGTTTGCCTATGTTATGGGTAGAGCAATACAATGAGGCTGAGAATCCGGCCTGCCTCCTTAATCTGGACCTTTTAGATGAGACGAGGGATAAAGCCCGACTCCAAATGGTGGCATATTGGCAACAAGTGGTGCGCTACTACAACGCCTGCATCAGGCCCAAGATGTTTTGCCTAGGCGACCTGGTCCTCAGACGAGTAGAAGCATCCCAACCAGGGGAATGTGGCAAGCTATTCCCAAACTAGGAAGGCCTCTACAAGGTGGTCGAGGCTCTACCAAATGGAGCCTACTATCTTGCCATGCTCAACGACGACCGATTTCCTCAAACATGGAACACCAACAATCTGAGAATGTACTACCAATAATATAAGATTTTTCTCAATTATTAAATTTTTTTTTTGGTGCAACAATATCTTTCACCTATGTAGGAACTCGCTCGCCCAACTCCAAGTTCGGCGGCCAAAGCCGGGAAACTTACGAAGCCCTGCACTCAAAGCTAGGAAACTTATGAAGCACCGTACTCTAAAGTCAAAAAACTTACAAAGCCCTGCACTCAAAGCCGAAAAACTTACAAAGCCCCGCACTCTAAAGCCAAGAAACTTATGAAGCCCTGCACTCAAAGTCGGGAAACTTACGAAGCCCCACACTCAAAGCCGAGAAACTTACAAAGCCCTGCCTCAAAGCCGGGAGACTTACGAAGCCCGCACTCAAAGCCGGAAAACTTACAAAGCCCTGTACTCAAAGTTGGAAGATTCCTAAAGTCCAACACTTAACTGCCTTACTTATAGTCCAGAGATGTAAGCCGGAAAGCCTTCGGAGTCCCACTATCTATCGCTTGACTCACAGTTAGGCAAATCAAGCCAGAACACTCCAGAAGCCTTGTGCCTGAGCCCACAAGACCCCAAGACCAGTAGAGCAGGGATGGAGTGTTCTCAAAGTCCTTCGTGCCGGTCCCAAGATTCTAGAATCAGCCCAAGATGGCCAAGACATGAAGAGACTCGTAAATGGTCACCATGGAGTCTATCTTCCTATCATGCAAAAAGGCAGAAGAGCTGAAGGGAGAAAAGAGCAATCCAAAGCTCCCTAAGTGGGGGCAAGTCCTTTGCAGTCTAAGTGAGGCTTATCCTTTATTATAAAAGTAAGTTTTTCACAACTTGGGAGATCCCTTGAAAATACTTCAAAGTGTGTCAAGGCAAAAAGAAGAGAGAGATAGTAGAAAAGAAAGAAGACATATCAGTTGGAAAGAAAAACTATATCATTTATTATTCATTGAAGTATTCTTTACATCAGTCAAGGTTCTCGATAGGCCGGGAAGCCATTCAATGAACTCAAGCACAAAAAAAGAAGAAGAAGCATTTGACAATTGAAGGATAATGTCTTCATTGATTAAAAAAATTTCACAAAGTAAAGACTCCCAACAGGTCAGGAAGTCTTTCAAAAGTAAGTTACAAAAAAAAGAAAAAATTCAGGCTTTGGTTGCCAGCTCCTTCCCTGACCGACGATCGACTCCCCTCGATACTGGCATAGCATTGAACTGGGGGGCACCTCGGGCAGTAGCTTCGATCTCGACCTTCGCCCTGGACTCTGACTTCAACTCCGGCTCTGCTTCGACTGCAGGTTCTCTTGGTGCCCCAGGAACAGGCAGCTCATGCCAGATATTATCCAACCCTTTCAGCCCGAAGAGGTGGATGGCCTTACCCTTGAAGTCATTGAACCCCTTGTGGTAGGAGTCTAAGACGGCTTCGACGACCTCATCCTTGAAAGCTTCGGATGCCTTGAAGCGGGAAACGACATCGGTGGCTTCCTTCTTTGTCACCTCCATCAATGCCACGACCGCCATGCCCTTCTCCAAGGCCACCACGGTCTGGGCTGCTTCCTCCTCGAGCTGTGCCTGGAGGGTTTGCGTCTTCCTCTCTAGGCGGGCCACCTCCGTTGCAGAGATCGCTTCCTTCTTTGCCAAACGGAGGGTCTTCCTCCTCTCCACCTTCAGTGCTCCATCAAGCTTGATGGATCTCTTCTCCAACTCCATCGCCCTTGCTTAGGAGCTGGCCAGCTAGTCCTGGAGGGCCTTCACTTGACCCTCCAGTTCTTGAGCCCGGGAGGCTTGAGTCCAGGCTTCATCTCGCTCCCTACGGAGTCGGTGTCCTGCTTCATCAGTCTCTGGCAGGAATCCTGAAGGAGCTGGACGTTGGCAACCACCTGCATGAAGAGCATTAGTCTGTTCCTCCACGAGCAGAAGAGGAAAATTAAGCAGTTAAGAAGGTGACTTACCGAAAGGAGCTAAGGGAAGATGTTGGTGACCACGTCCACCAGCTACCGACCACTCTTCTCTTGGCAATCCTACGGCTGGATGAGGTTGTTGAGAATTTTCTCTGCCAACTTGCTGTCCTTCGTCAGCATCGCATCCCGGGACAAGTAAAGGGACACCTTCTTCATCCCCAGCTTCGACATCATGGACAGCTCTGAGGACTCGGGTGTGGCTGCTGGCGGAGGCACGGTGGCAGCATGCTAGCCTTCAAAAGCCCTCTTTTTGGGTGGTGGAGTCGGTCTTCCTGTGGCAGTGTCTTCTGCCACCTCCACCACCTCTAGTTGGGGTGGAGCTTCAGTTCATGGAGGGGCCATCAAGGCTGTCAATGTGGTCCCCTCTACAGGACTAGCCTTGCTCCTGGACCTGCGGGTTGAAGGCTGGGCCTCTGGCCCAGGTGCGATCGATGTAGGAGCGGGCCCCCTTCTGGCGGGCTCCTTACCGGGCCTCCATCCCGACTCCTCCCGGGCCTTCTTCACAGGCTAACCTTCAAGTCCCATGGAAGCAGCTCTCTTTTTGGACATGCTAAGGAGCTCGCCCATGGTGAACTTCATCTCTGCAAGATAAAAGAAGCTGGTTAGTCCTTTGTTGGAGCTGGATCAACCTGGAAGAAAGAGAAGCCCGACAACGAGCCTTACCTTGAGATTGGGCCTGGCTGACCCCGGCGTCAATGAGGTTTTGCTCGGTTAACATGTCTTGAAGAGCCGGGACCTCAGAAGTGATGAGCCGGTTGTACACTTCCTTGTCGACCAGCTCGACTATAGACTGCCGGCTGGGGGAGCGATTTGGGTCACTCCAAATCCAGTCCACCCCTCAATCGATGCGAACATAAACTTGCTCTTCCATCCCTTGATGGAAGAGGGCAGGTCAAGCTGATGGCCCCCAGGCGGGGGGCCACGAACAACCATCCATTGTCAACTGGGTGGTGCTTCAGGGTGAATAAGATCTTGAAGAGAGAGAAAGGGCAACAATCCCGTGGAAGTGATAAAGGACGATGAAATAGAAAATGGTCCTGACGGCATTGGGAGCGAGTTAGGCTAGGACCGGGCAATAATTGCCCAGAAAAGAAAGAAAGAAGGGGTGAAGAAGAAGATGGAGGCCTTTGAAAAAAGTCTTCATACAAGGCGATCCGGCCCGAGTCACTGGAAGTAACCCATTCCTCCGGTCCTGGGATCGAGAGCTGGATGGAATCAGGGATTCCATATGCCCTCCGGACATAGAGGAGGTCCTCACCAGTCATCACTGATGCAATGCCGGTGGGACTGGCCGACTTCCTGACCGGAGGAGGAGGAGGAGGAGTCGCAGGGGGTCCAATGACAATCCCCGTCCAGCGGGGACCCTTGCAGGCCACTACAGGAACTTTCTCTTCCTCGCTATCCGAGGAAGGAGGCCTCCAACAAGATGGCCTCTCCTCACTGGTGTAATCCAGGTGGCGATGCCCTCTGCCAGAAAAACTCATGAAGAACAAAGAAGAGAAAGACAAAGAGAAGACGGGAACCTAAAGTCTCTACAAAAGCTCTCCTTCAGCATAGGCCGAAGAAGAGGAACATGAGATGTAAAAGAAGAAAAAAGAGGAAGAAAGGGGAAAAAGGGGCTAACCTACTAAAGACTTTGGATGCTGGATCAAGAAGACTGAGGAAGAGAGGGACTCTGCAGAAATGACTTGTCTCCCCCACTCGAAAAACCCTTAAGGGAGAGAGGACGAGTCCCTTTCAAAAAGCCTGCAGCCCCATTGCCTCGTACCAGTTGAAGGCGTGTCCCTTTCCCCTCCTTAACCAACAAGGGCCTGCCACATGCCAGGATCTAATGGAGCCGATGCTTCGATTTGGAGGCAGACACTTCGATTCGGGTGCAGCATTTATGGCCTTCTTTTGGAAGGGCTGACTTGGCATTGCTTCGTTGGCACGGAAGCACAATCTCCGGGGCATCAACACTCGAGGCATTTATGGTGCAGGGAGGCGCGCCCTTCCACATCAACATGATCATTACTCTTTTCATCCCAAGCACCGCATCGTTTTTCGGGCTCGAGAGTGGGGGGCACCTGATGTGGCATTACCTCTAACGTGGAACCCATAACTACACCAGCTGGCGGCTACGCTAGTGGAAAGTGCCACTTGGATGCAGTGCTGAATGTAGATCCAAAGTTAAGCCATCCTGGTGCTTGGAGCGCGCTCCCGCCTTCCGAAGTGGAGCCCTCGGTCGAGGTCAGCTCCCATCCGGGATCAATCTCTTAATCGAGGTCGTGCTCCTACTTTCCAGGGTCGAGCTCCTGAGATAGAGCTCCCCCATCCTGTTGAGGTCGAGCCCCCGATCGAGATCAGCTCCCATCCGGGGTTAAGCTCCCGATCGAGATCTTGCTCCCACTCCCCGGGATCAAGCTCCTGAGATATAGCTCCCCTATCCTGTCGAGGTCAGCTCCTATATGGAGTCGAGCTCCCAGCCGAGGTCGTGCTCTCGCTTCCTGGGATCGAGCTCCCAAGATAGAGCTCCCTCGTCCTGCCGAGGTCGAGCCCCCAGCCGAGATCAGCTCCTATCCAGGGTCGAGCTCTTGGTCGAAGTCATGCTCCCACTTCCCGGGATCGAGCTCCCGAGATAGAGCTCCCCCGTTCCCACCAAGATTGAAGTTCCTGCCAGAAGCAAAAGGGAGAGGATTAGCAGAAGTTCAGACTGTGGCATGGAAGCTCCTAACTACCTGCAACCTCCCAGAGGTGGTGCATGCCCTACCAGAAAATTCAAGCTCTACAATGTGCCATCGGCATGCTCTGCACAATGCGTGCTCCACTGGGCTCCAGGCCCTGTAGCATGCCGCCACATCAACGGCCATGCAATTAGAGGATCCGGCCCTCGCGACACAGAACTTGTACTTCCTTCAAGAGGAGTATTTCATTAAGATCTCAGGCTTTACAATACTCCGACGGTCCCTGCTAGAATAGAAATGCCATACCGTGGCTCGGGGCTCAATGGAATGGCGCCCGCCCCTCCCACGAAAAACCACACCACTAGAGGGGCAAGATCTGTACTACGCTGGCAAACACTCCCAATAGAAGGATCTCCTTCCGAGGACCAGTTCGATAGGAGGAGGCTGCAGATAAAGGAAGACCCCTCCAAAAAGAATACCATGAAAGGAATATCTCAGTGAAGCCCCAAACTTGGTCTAGGCCATCCTTCTCATATAAAATGGAAGAAAGGACCCTCGAGAGGGGGAGAGAGGCAACTGGTAAGACTTAGAGAGCAAACGGACCAGGAACCAGCTAAGAAAACTTTCTAGCTCTTTGATCTTTACTTCACCTTATATTTTCATTTCTTACATCTAATCTTTCATTCTCTATGCGGAGAGATCCCAAGCTCTCCGTTACAGAGGTTATGTTTTCCTTGATCATCCCAACTGACTTGATCATCGGAGTGTCCCCGCCAGAATCCTCGGCCCGGGTCTGCTCTCTTTTGCAAGTCACGCCGGTCTGGAGCTGACCAAGGAAAAGGACCAAGCGTCCAATGGAAGTTCGACAAGTTCGCGATATGTCAGAGCTACAAGCCACAACGATCTAGGTGACAACACCCATCTTCCTCCTTTTCCCTGTTCATGTGGTGGAGAGTGGGAGAGAGATACCTGCTGCCTTCCTAGATACTTCCCATCTATGAAGTGCTAATATTTGAGGTCAAGGCAAGTGTCTTTGTTTGGTTTGTTTGTAGCTATATTTTGATATTTTGGATGGAGGGAATGAGAAAATTTATATGGTCTACACTTTTCTATGACCAAGCAATCTGCAAGAAATGCTATTATAACTGACGTAGAGCTCCTCCAATGCAAGTTATGGCTGATCTAGTACTGGAGAACCAACGTACCTCCAAATTCCCTCCGTCAACCCTCAATTTGGAATATGTTCCCTCGAGAAGAGCTCGAAAGAAAAAATTTTTGGTCCTTTATCTTTTTTTCTTGCCTTCTTTTCTAGTTGGTTAGGGTTTCTCCTTTGCTTGCAGCCCATATCTTGCTCCCTTCATTTGAAAAAGTGATTAAGGTTTCTCTCCAAGCTAGCCCTCATGTAAATTGATGCTCTACCGAGGGACAGGAAGCAAACATTGTGTTGTTCACCTATACAACCTCAATCAGCCCCCTAAATCAAAAATTTTATTTTCTCTATTTTTCCAAGTTTGTTTTTCTTTGTAATTTTTTTAATATTTGATCAACGATCTTTGATGGTTAATTGGTCGATATTTTGGTTAATACCTTCTGATTGGACAGAATGCTATCTTGAAATTTGATTTTGAAATAGAGAACTCAATATTTTTGGGTTACATTGTCACGGGGGTTTGGCTTTATTTAAAGTTATAGTCTTATAGATTAGCTAATATAATTTTTGATTTAATTTTCTAGTAGGTTCAATATTTATTTCTGATATTATCTCTTTGAAGGAAATAACTGTATATTATGGCTTTCATTAATCTTTATATATTCTATCTTTCTCTTTTTTGGTACCGAAGGATCATTTCTTATACAATATTTAGGTTTGGTAGATAAAGATTGCATTTTGACATGACTAGCATGATCTCTGGTCCTCGATTCATAGTTTTCAGAATCTACAAATCATTTTTATGATTTTCATATTAGTTTATTTTAGTAATGATGATGGGCTGCATTTAGATTTAGCATAGCTTGGAGACAAGGGTTCAACTATTTAATTAGTTCAATTATCTTGTAATCTCGGTGCTCCACTAACTTTACCTTCGCATTTCCAAAGCTATATTTTTATATGTAATTGTCTGTTATTTTTGGCAAGGATGTTGTTGGATTTTGTATGCATTGGCAATCCCTTGTTGATCATTTATTGGTGATATTTTTTTCTTTGATAATTTTATTTATCCTTCATTTAGAATTTGTGGGTCATAAACCTACTTTGTATGTATATTAAGTTTAATTTTAGTTTTTTAGTAAAATTATTTTGGTAATGATGATGGGCTACCTTATGTTGAGTATGGCTTAGAGACAAGATTTTAACTATAGAAATCTAAAGAACCAATTAAAGGTCTTCAAGAAAAGTTTCAACATGTATTTTAACTTAGCAAATCGATCATGATGGGATTGAGATCCTATGCTCAAAGTGGCTACCCCTGGCGATGAACAAATATGGGACGAGGTTATCTCAATGAGTGCTGTATAGCTATTAATATCATAGCTCTTAAGTATATCAGTAGATGGCGATCCTTGTTTATTTGTATTAATAACAGATAATCAAGAAGTATGCCCGTATTAAGAATAAGCCCTTCCTTACCTATGATAACATTGGCATCCTTTTACTTTAGAAGCATGGCCAGTGGTGGATACGAAGACAAATCTGCTCTTTCAAGGGAATTTCTGACAATGACACCTCTTAGGATGAGGTACATTGGATTGATTTAGATGTCTTGAATCTTAGGGAACCCTCACTACGATGTCTCTTTCTCATCATTTAGCCTTTTTGAATCTTTCAAAAATAGTATGTCTGATGTACCTCCAGCTGCTTGACTGCATGTACTTTAATAATGCCCACCAAGACTTTTTCGATGCACGTCCATCCTCCTCCAGTGGTAAGAGGTCCAGGTCAAGCTCTATAACTCCTATGGTAAAAAGTTGCCTGAAAATTAATGCAAGCGATGCCCTTCTAGACTTAGTGAGATAAGGCAAATGGAGATTAGAAATTGCCAATAAGATTTTTTGGAGGGATAAGCTTGCTAGGCCTATGGTTTATTCGATTGATGAGTGCATGCTCAAGTTAGAGAAGCTTCCTAGTATTATGCCTAAATGTATCTTTGCTGCAGGCAAGGCATTTATACGGGAGATAAATCGATAGTTCTTCATGCATTACGAGAGACCATTATTAAAAACTTGGCTAAAGAGATAAATGGCTGACTTATACCGAGTCTCACAATCGATGTCAGCCCCTTCTAGATCAAATGTATTTGTCCCTAATGTGTTCATGCCATCAACCATGCATTCTATGAGTCAAGGTGGCACTAATGTTTTCATGCCTCCTCCCATGCATGCTATCAATCAAGAAGTCCTTAATGTTTTCATGGCTTCTCGCATGCATGGTGTGAATCAAGGAGTCCTTAATGTTTTCATGGCTTCTCCCATGCATGGTGTGAATCAAGGTGGGCCTAATCCATTCATAGATCAATCATTTAGACCTAGTACTCATGGTAGTCTTTTTTAAAGGTACTACTTGGTCTCTGGAAGTAGCCTTTAACCCTTCGTACCTAGCTCAGCTGCACCACCAACCCATCTTGATGATATATATAGGCATGGTTGGTGATTATTTGTAATGTCTTGTCTATTTATTTTAAAAGTACAAATGATATTGTTTGTAATACGTGCTTTATATTCTACTTTTTTCAAGCTACGATGCTTTATATTTAATCTCTATAAGGGAGATATGTGGACCTTAAGCTCTTGTGTCAGGTATGCTTATGAATATCTATGTTAGTTTATTTGGATGTGGTCGTATACTTGTTATATGAATATATATAAATAATATTGTAATCATATAACTCTGGATAGCATTATGATAATTATATCTTCTGTTTCCATATCTTTTTATTTATGTCATTATTGCCTGCCATATTGATACATTCAACATAGATATGTACCACATAGGAGCATTGAGTTGATTATAGTTGTGTAATATAAGCTTCATATACCTCTTCTTATTTGGACATGTAATTTAGATTTATTGATAGCCTTATTAATTTATTTTTTAGGATGTGCCTGTCAACACACTATCTTGCAAATGTGTGATTATAAATTGCTTTTTTTAGATGGACATCTTGAAAGAGTTGATAGAGTTTTTGATTGATAAAGATAATTATTGGAAAGATGTTATAACCACACTTATAAGTAATGGAATAATTCAACTTGATGACTGTAATATATATTATAAGATCCTTGGTCGAACCCGTCCATTCTCGAGTCACAACCTTATAATAGACATGCTAAGTGGCCATCCAGAAATGGATTATGATCATTTTTGAATAACAAACACGAAATTCCTACAACTACAACAGCTACTTGTGTCACATGGCCTATTATCTAGTACTCGCAATATGACAACGCATGAACAATTGGTCTACTTTTTGTATTGTATAGGTCATGGTGCCACTAATAGAATTTTGGCCAAAACTTTCCAGTACTTAGGGAAGACTATATCATGGCACTTTAACAAAGTATTGAAAACTAGATGTTCATTGAAGTAAGAATTTATAGTCCAACCCGGTGAAGATGTTGGTATCCACCCGTGCATTCGTGAAAACAACTGCTTTTATCCTTATTTTATGATAAATTTGAACTTACCTAAGCTTGAAAACTAGATGTTCATTGAAGTAAGAATTTATAGTCCAACCCGGTGAAGATGTTGGTATCCACCCGTGCATTCATGAAAACAACTGCTTTTATCCTTATTTTATGATAAATTTGAACTTACCTAAGCTTTGTACTTAATTTTTATCTTTGTAGTTGGTATGTTTAACATCATTAGATTGCATCATAGAATGCTATAAGTGCGGTTGATGGTATGCACTTACTTGCCCTGATCAAGAAAAGCAAACAACCTTGCCTTCAGAATCGGAAGGACATCATTTTTTAGAATTTTATGGCTGCAACTTCATTTGATCACTCATTCTTTTTTATTTGTACTGGGTGGGAGGGTTCTACAGTCGACATCCTGGTTCTGCATTGGTGTGTCAAGTCGGGAGGTTCAATGTGCCAGAAGGTATCCATATTCTCCCTACTTTAGGGTCTTATCTAATTCACTGATTTATGAAGTCCTTCTCACATTGTCCATTATGATTCAGGAAAATATTACCTTATTGACTCAAGATATGCCATCACAAACAAGTTCCTTTCTCCTTTTAGGGGCAATAAGTACCACTTAAGTACCTTCAATAATCCTATGGCATGATGATATTCCAATTTTTGGGATTTATACAACCATCAGCATGCACAATTATGGAATTATGTAGAGAAGGCATTTAGTATTTTAAAGAAGTGATTTAAGATTTTAAGGAGTCCCATCCCATTTCCTTTCAAGGTTCAGAAGCGTATAGTTATGGCTTGTTGCATCGTTCATAATTTCATAAGATGAAACCAGGGGAACGATAAATATTTCAATATATTGTTGGCACTATTGCCTATAGATCAGGATGAGAATGATGTTGACCTTTATTTGATTGTCAATCATGATAAAACTCATAGAGGTGAAGAACTATGCAATTCCATAGCTAATATGCTATGGATTTTTCATCACCAATGAGTGTGTTTAATTTTGGTGATATATTGAAGTTCATGTGTATACTAATTATAATATAGTTAAAATTATCATTATATTAACTGTAGCGTACTTTATGTTATTAAGCATAATATTTTTGATTTTTGTAACACATAAATACAGGAAGTCAAGGGGCTATTTAATGATTAGTATTGACGTCTTCAAGGAGATTCTTTAATTTTTTTGAGGGGCATAAAAGAGGGATCACTTATTATGGCCTGAATATCAGCATGGAATATCCGGGTACAACTATGCACTATATAAGAAGTTTAGGACTAAATTAGAGGCTATTGGAGCAATATTATGTTGATAAGGTTAAAGGTGAAAACAATCTTGTTGACAGTCCCAAGAATGTTTCACGTGTTGGACCACTGTTTCTTGTTGTACTTGCATTTATTGTAGGATTTCTTCATAACTTTGTAGCTGGTCATCTTTAAAACTTATTATTTTCATAAACTTTTGGGTACTCTGTTTGCAGTCTCTTCCTTTTTTGTATTGCATAACTTATGTTTTTGGATTTTAATTTTTCAGACCTCGATGATGTACTTTGAATTTAAATTATTCTCAACCTAGTCATGTAGATATGTGTTGCTTGTTCAATTCTCATTCATGTAAAATGTTGAACTTATTGGCATCTTGTTTAGCGATATGTCTAACATGTTGGCAAACCATTTTGATCTATGTTTAACTTATTAGTACCCACTGCTATGCTATGCTAGATAATGTTGGCAGCCCCCTTTTGTGACAAGATATTCAAATGCCTTCTATATAATGTTAGTTTTTGACACCACGATAATGGGTTTAGAATTTGAATGGTTGGCATCTAAATTTGTGATATAAGATACTTGTTGACATCCCTTTCTGGGCAATGTTTAACTAGTCGGTAGCCCCTTCTATGAATGTAGAACTTGTTGGCGGCCCTTTTGTATTATTTATTTATTTTTGCCAATCCCTACTATGATATGTTTAAATTGTTGGCAGGCCCTGCTGTACTTGGAGATTAACATCCCTAATACACATTATTTGGAGTACTGTGTACATGATGTTTGGATTGATTATCTCAGAGTACCGCTATGTTTGGCAAATGGGAAGGTGGTTTCATTACTCCTTACTTTTTTTCTTATTTAGATTTTACTATTTTTATTGGATCTACTTTTATATAGAACATTTTAAATTTGTGGCAATGATGATAGACTGCTTGTTGATTGAGCATGGCTTGGAGATAAAAGTTGAACTATATAATTAGTCTTTTTTCACTTGTAGCAGTGATGCTCCACTGATATTATCTTTGCATGTCGTGAGCTATATTTTTAGATGTATTTGTCCATTATTTTTGGTGGCATCTCTTCCGTGCTATGTCTAAACTATTGGCAACCCTTTATATGCCAGGATATTCACATCCCTTATGCACATTATATGGAGTGTTATGTATAACTTGTTTTCAGCCCCTTATGTGCTAAGCCGACCAAGTTAATTTGTTTAGGTGCCCTATTGTTGGTTTATGTTAATGTTATGTGGCTATTATTTTGGTAACAACTTACTGTATCATTCCTCGCTACTGTACTTTAAATTGTTGCTTAATTCAATTAAGCTTCCAAGCTGCTCTCTGTTTGATTTGGCCATGCTCTATCCTTCACCACACAAAGGAACTCTATGATCGGTAGGTTCTTTACCTTTATCACAATTTGTTTCAAATTGCATGGTGTTATTGTATTGGCTGCATCACCTACTTATTGTTAGGTGGTTCACATATGCTATATTATGTTCTTTCCTTTTAGCATGCTCCTTTTATTATGTACCTATGGTCAGATATGTTGTTACTTGGTTCAGATATGCTATATTATCTTCATTCTTTTATGTTCAGATGATCCATTTTGCTTTCCCTTTTATTATGTACTTGTGGTCATCTTACTCCTTAATTTAAAGTCATCTTATTATGCAATGATGCTGCGCATTGGCTCCATGTCTTTGGATTGCCACATATACTTTATTAGCATCTTCTTATGCTGTGGAAGCTCACATTTAGGTTTTCTTCATATAACAAGCATCACTATTATATGGTGTTACATTATTGTTGCACTGGCTTTCTTATATTTGGAGCTGCGATCTACTTTGTATAATGGACTGTGCTTGCAGTGTGTATTATTTTGCTTGTAAGTTTTTGTCCTAATTCTATTCTTGTTAACTATGGCAAGTATTGGAAGTTGCAGACATACACCAAAGAAGGTATATGTAAATGACTTATACACAATTAGTTGTATATTTTGTGGTTTAATAGTTCAATGAATTTGGAAAATAGATTGTCCTTTCTTATCCTAGTTGGCACCTAACTACCCATGACATTTCCTTCCTTGATGAAATCATATTTTGAGACAGATATTGAGATGCAAAGACACAACCGCATTACTGGCTTCTTTTCTATTTTATGAACTCTTCTCGACCACCCCAACTTGCCAACATTAATTCTTAGCATGCCCTATATCTGGTACACTAATTGCTGGCATATCACCTAGGTACTTCAATCTTGTTCAACCAACTTTAAAATGTTTATTCAAGAACATTTGGAAGATGTCTGTCATCCTTTTCATTGTTTTTTATTTTTTTAATTCGAATGTTTTGTTTAGTCCTCATTGCATGTTTTGACAAGTTAAAGTATACAGTTAAAAAGTTGCTGATGGAGCTGAAGCCTATTTTCTCAGAAGAGAAAGTACTAGTTTCCATTGTTGCAAGAATCAAATTACAGGATTTATAGATCTGTATAAGATGTGATCTTCCATAAACTGCACTTTTTTCTTAGTGGAATGATTTATTTTTTTATGGTGTAATCTTCCTTCTTATTCTACCATTGTTCTTCTCTAGGAGTTTCATTGTAATGATTTGAATACAGATTTTTCTTCCTTCAGGGTTCAGGATAGATGTGGATTAAACTTTTTCCTTGCAAATAATGGAATGGTCTTGGATTGAAACTATGTGGAAAGTATGAAAGTATTTCAGTATGCCTTATAGAATTCAGAATGGGGGCCAAGACCCCATCCAATTCAATTGTATTATGCCTGTCCAATATTGTATATATTTGGTATGTAGATAAATAAAGTATTTCTCATAATATGCAAGACTAAAACTCAATCTTCCCTAGTTTTCATGATGGTCAGGAGATAAGATGTTGCTAATATTTTATTCTCACTTTTGTCTATTTCTTTCTTTTTCTTCTTTGTTCAAATATTTTGAATTTGATTTTTGTTGCAAAGATTTGATGAAGTCTCCTTTTATATGTACCTGTGCTAATTTTACTTATCAACTTAAAATCATCAAATTGTGCAATCATCTTTGCAAGTTATTAGTTTTGTTGGCATGTTATTAGTCTTGTTGCAGGTTCTTGCTTGTCTTCTATTAATAGGTAATTTGTTTCTAGATTCAATGACCGCATTTGCTCCTCATGTGTCATGCCCCGGCCCGATGCCCGAGCCAGGCATATGATAGATAGCCGCATCTTCTCAAGCTTCAATCCTAATAGAAATGTAAGGCCTATCTTACTAATTAACAATTAGGTAGTGGTAGAAAATAAATTCACTATTTATTTATTTATTTTTATAGTTTTCCATCAAAACTAACAAGTAGATAAAATTCAACTAAAAATCCAGGATACAGTGTAAGCAAAGTTCAACTAAAATTTAAGATAAAACATAAACTAAGGGATTACCACCTAAATCCTAGCTCTTCACTGATTGGTCTCAAAGCCTGATTGATCTTTCGAATCCGTACATAAATATAGAAAACAGGGTTTGAGCTTTAAAGGCTCAATAAATTATCATCACCTCAAATATATATATAAATATATCAATAACAATTTGCAAATATATACAATCATACATCATAGAAAAATCAGCTCATGATAAAATAAAATACAACATCATATTAATATGTACATTCAATTAACAAATAACACAACCATGGATGGCCAACCATTTTTACTTTACTCTCTTCGTCCCTTTAACTATGGCCATGATCGGGCCATGACTAATTCCAAAAAAACTAGATCCTGACTATACATACCATCTACCAGTTATGTGCCAGTGATCGTCCCACTACAGGCCCGGAAGAAAACCAGCTCTAATATCACATGAGAAATCATGCATCCTTAATATATGCCAGCGATCATCCCGCATGGCTAAAATCTAAAGAAAGCTAGCTCCTAACTACACATACCATCTACCAGTCATGTACCAGTGATCGCCCTACTAGAGGCCGGAAGGAAACTAGCTCTGATATCCCACGAAAAATCATGCATTCTCAGCATGTGCCAGCAATCACCTCCATGGCTAAAATCAAAAGAAAACTTGCTCCTGACTACACATATCATCCACCGATCATGTACTAGTAGTGATCCTCCACTGAAGGTCCGGAAGGAAACTAGCTCCGATATCACATGAAAAATCATGCATCCTCAACATGTGCCAGCGATCACCCCGCATGACTAAAATCAAAAGCAAATTAGCTCCTGACTATATATACTGTCCATCGGCCATATGCTAGTGATTGTCCTGCTAGAGGTCCAGAAGGAGACTAGGTCATCGTGTAATCATAGTCGGACTAAAGAGCGTTAACCTCAACACACATACTAATTTATGCAATTCAATACAAATCAAATTACGCTACACATATTTAACATTCATAACATTCACAACATACTAGAGAGTATATTTAGCATGTAATATTAGAGGTCAAGATAACTTATCTGAAAGAACTCTATCAATATGTTGCCTATTCGAGTCTCAACTATGATACTGCTCTATTGACAAAAAAGATGAAAATCCTGACAAGATTAATCATGTAATTAATTTTTTATTTAAAATAAACTAATATAGAAAAAAATTGCTTTTAGTCCGGTCTAGATCTTGGCCTAAATTACTAAAAGAATCGATTCAAATTTTATTATTATTTTTGATATTTTATTTTTTCTTCTTCCTTCTTCTTTTCTCTTTCCTTCTCTCTCTTCTTTCTCTCCCCTCTTTATCTCTCTTTTCTCTCTCCCTTCTTTCTCTCTTCTCTTCTCTTCCTTCTTTATCCTCCCTCTCCTCTTTTTCTCCTCTTCTCTCTCTTCTTTATCTCTCCTCGTATCTTTTCTCTCTCTCCTCTTTCCCTCTCTCTTCTTTCTCTCTTTTCTCTCTTTTCTTTCTCTCTCCTCTTCTCTCTTCTTCCTCTCTCCTCTCTTTTTTTTTCTTCTTTTTTTTCTTTTTTTTCTCTTTTTTTCCTTCTTCTCCCTCCTTTCTTTTCTTCCTCGGCTCCCTTGTTTGGCCCGAGCATGTCTTCTATGGTCCAGCGAGCCGAAAGTGGGCGGCGGTCTACCGGAGGTTCATTGGATGGAGCGGAGGGGGGGCGGCCAGCACATCCACGGCCGTCCTGGCCACCGGTAGAGAACCGGAAGTGGAACAAGATAATCCTTTCCTTGCTGTCAAAATCCTAGAAATCAAGAGTTTAGGAAGAGAAAAACTTATCCACGACGGTTCAGGAGTGGTCGATCATCAGAGAAGGAAAGAAAATTGATGGAAATTTTGGTGAAGAGGGGAGGTTTTTAAAGAGGAAGAACGAGGGAATTTCCTCACCGTACAAAAAAGAATTTCGGCTGATCGAGTCCTCTTCCCCTCCACGATGCTCTATTGGCTGTCTCTAACTCCCCCACGGCTTCCCTTTCGCGCTCTCCAGCAAACTTTTTGGTGAGATAAACAGAGGCTCCGTCCCCTATTTTTTTTTTTTTTTCTGATTTTCGATCTAAAGTCGGCACACTGCCAACTTCAGCCTAGGACGGCTCAAATACAAATTGGGCTGGGCTTCACATCATGTCTATCAAAAAATTACATCTTGAAATGATAATTTACTAGATTCCTTCCTGCTTTGATACATTGTAACTATCTATTGTTACTTGAATGTCTATTCTTAGCTCTTTGATGAACCCGAGACTTGGTCCAGTTTTATTGGAAACAATTCAAGTATGTGGCCATGCTATCCATTTTTACTCTATCAAGCATGCTGATACATACTTTAATGATTAGCATCAATATCTAAGTGCTGTTAAGATACACTCCGCCGTAAGCATGATATATAGGAATAAAAGTCATGCGTAGTACTGCATGGACGCATCATTTAATAAAATGAGAGCTTCCAGATAATGTCTTCAAAGGAATTCCATAGGCTACAAAAGATGCCCTTGGTTACTTGCCTGGGGTGGTGTCTTGAGTGGATTTGTATAGAGCACCTCTGTCTCCTACAAGTGATTGATCTATAGGTTTATGATTAAATATAGAACAGCGATTATGTTGGAAGCCATCTGAGGCATGCATACTCTCCATTTGATTGAGCTTTCAGGAGATGATATGCTTTAATCTTTTATTTTAGATTTCATATTTCTCCAACTCAGTCTATATCCAATTTGCATTAGTAATGAAAGTTTGCTTTTAATTTCAGGTATTTGATGATAACTACTTGACTGGGATGGTATCTAGAGTAGATTTTTATAGAGCCTCACTATACTGGCTGCAAAATATGTTTTGATTTCCTAGCGAGAATTCTTTACATCATGTCGACCATGTTTATGTCCGTGGTACTTATATTTTGGGCTTATTCCGTCTTTACTTGGAATAGTCCTATGTCTTAGTGCCAACTTTTTATTGTGTATTTCAAGTTAGTTTTGTATACTTTCATTCACATTACCCAAAATTTGTATTTCAACTTTTTGTTGTGCTATAAGGATACTTCAAAAGTTAGTTTTGTATACTTTCGTATTCATATCCCATCATTCCTCTATGTATATGATGTGAATCCTATCCCATTTTCTGAATTGCTACTGTGGTATTGGATATGTAATTGGAAAAATTAACATCTTGCCAATCAATGAATTGCAATATTTTAATCGGTCCTCACAGTTAGCATCCCACGTTATACATGTTTCTACTCATACTTAGGACTGTTTTATATACACATATTCAGAATAAAAAAAAGACCATGAAAATCAAGGGTTGAGAACAAAAGTTCTGGTTAAAAACATCTACAAGTCAAGTAGCGGAGCATGCCTGCTTTGAAGTCTCAGAAAAAGTAGTGATCATAATCTATTTAAAATATATTTGATCTCAATAAAATCCAAAATGCGTGGCTCTCTCTCTTTTTTTTTTTTTTTTTGGTAGAACAAAAAAAAATGCTCGGCTCTCTTAAACATTCATCATCTTAACATATTGTATAACGCATTAGGGCCGTACCCACTGCAAAGTCAAACATGTTGTTTTCCTTATAATACTAGGGTCAGGAATCAATAAAATAAGAGGGATTCTAACCAAGAATCTTTTATTCTGTATATGCATGTAATATGGTAAAATAAACTACGTTCTTAAAAAAAAAAAAAAAGAAGAAGAAGAAGAAGAAGAAGAAGAAAGAAGAAGAAAGAAAGAAAAAAAAGAAAAGAAAAGAATAAAAAAGAAAAAAACCAAATTTATGTTTTTCATAAACTCTACTATGGGGGCATTTTTGGATTTTTGAAAAAATCAACCCTCTATGGGAATAGAGGATTATTCTAATGTCAACCAAATATTAGTTAAAATAACACTGTCTTAATTATACTGGAATAACGATGGAATGCCATATTTCCAATTAAATAAAAATATAGAATAATAAGGATGAATAGTTATTTTTCGAGAATTCATATTCCTATTTCGGGAATAATTTTTGGACACCCAAACATTCAATGGTTTGCCACCTTCCTTGCACACCCTTCTTTCATGTTACTTCAATCTTGATGTGCTCCCATATAAAGTGCTACATTAAATGTGTTACAATATCATTGGGCTTTACATAATTCATTTTATGTACAACTAGATATTTACAAGTAGCAACATTACTAAAGTTGGATATCTCCATGTAAGGCTAAAAAGGAGAGGTCCAATCTCCTGACCATGCCATCTCATATAATATTCAAGGAACAATAAGTCATGGTAATCTTGTAATACATGAAATGCCATGATTGGGAGATACTGTAGCTCTCTGTTCAACCTTGTATAATATCCGAACTCACATTATTGTGTAGGCTATGCATGCATCGCACTTAGTTCATCTATTAAATACTTTAAGTTTTTAATTAATCATGTGCTTCTCACGTTACTACGTAATATCAACTTCTCTAATGTCATGGTATGTGAGGTGTGACCTGCACTTTCCCACCCTGTATACTATCAATATTTCCTGCATGAATTTGAGATTGTGAGAGTATGCGGCTGTTTACTGAGAGGTAGAAGGTTATAATCCTTACTCTAAAATTTGCTATTCATAACTGTTAGAGTACGCCGGCTCAACTAAGGTTAACTCCTGATAAGAGAGGATACTCAGAGTATGCTATGCAAGCCTGAAAAAGAAAATACTTTCATCATCTTTCCTTCTCCTTAGAAAACTCTTCATTCTGTGACTGGAACCTGTCTCTAATTTAGGCATTGGAGTGTCCCTCACTGGAAAAAATTCGGTCAAGGATCTGTTTTGCAGGTATCCAGGGAAGCGAACCGGCAATCCAGCGGTTCCACCCGGTCGACGAAGGTTTTACGTCAACAGATTGACGCACCAAAAAGGGGGACAGAAGGTACAGTACCTTAAGCATCAGGAACTGCCGGACCCTCTCTCGCAAAGGAGAGTTCTAAGAAGAAACAACAACTACCATGGTGAGGGGTAAAGCTCAGAATATCTCGACAAGCAGGGGGCATCCTCCATTCCAAAAGAACGACCCCCCAGTGGAGAATGATGTCCCACCTCCAACTTTGGTTGTGGGACAGCACCAGTTTGAAGCCCTTCTGGACCGGGTTGATGCTCTCACAACCTTGGTTCAGAATTTTTTAGAGGCTACTCTCCAGGCGGGGCACCCTCTAGCCGTCTCCTAACACAGCTATTGGACCGGGAAAAAGGGGGACCACCGTCGTAGTTCCACCCAACACTCTCTCCGTGATTGACCTTCCCATGAAGGCCAAAGTTCACGGCATCCGAAACAGCCTAATGACCGACAAGCGAGGAAGAGATCCAAGCGATCTCTCTCTGATTCGTCTGAAGATTCTACTTCTCAAGATGTGGGGCCGAGAGAGGCCCTTCCCAGTTATGAAGAAAAATTTAAGACACTCGAGGCACAGATCGCGAGACTCCACGATCTGCAGAGAGATGGCGAGCGCGCAACCTATGACTCGTGGCCTCCGTTTACCTCCAGGATAATGGAGGAAATCATCCCACAACATTTTAAGGTTCCTCAGATGGAACCTTACGATGGGACTACTGACCCCTTGGATCATCTCGACAGTTTCAAAGCCTATATGATGATCCAAGGAGCCTCCGATGCATTGTACTGTTTGGCCTTTCTTGCCATCCTAAAGAAGGTAGTTTGAATGTGGTACTCGAGCATTCAGGACTTGCCAGAAGACATCCCGGAATACGGATAACTTATTCCTCCTTCACCAAAATAAGGGAGAGAGCCTCAACGACTATATCACAAGATTCAACGCGGCCGTCCTCGAGATTCCATATCTTAACGAGTTGTGGCCATGTCCGCTCTGAAGAAGGGGCTCCGGTCATCCAGGCTCATGTTCTCTCTAAACAAAAGGTTCTCTATAAGCTATGCTGAGCTCCTGACAAGAGTTCGGAAATATGCCGATGTCGAAAAACAAGCAGCTAATCGGTGTCTGACCGAAGGGAGACCTGTCCCTAAGAAGAAGAACGTCAAAGGGCCAAATACTTCTGCTCCTCCCAAGCCAACAGAGAAGTCGAAGTCACGAATCGGACCATCCTCCATGGTCTGAAGACTCGACTGAACGATGCCAAAGGGTTGTGGACCGAAGTGCTGAATTTAGTCCTCTGGGCATATCGGACCACTCCTAGAACGGCAACTAGCGAATCTTCCTTCCATTTGGCTTATGGGATAGAAGCAGTTCTTCCTGTGGAGGTTATCTTGCAATCCTTAAGGATCGACCAATACAAGGAGTCTAAGAACTCAGAGTGCCGAAAAATAGATCTGGACTTTCTACAAGGTACCGGGCTTTCCACTCAGATGAAGATGGTGGCATATCAGCAGAAAGTCACCAAATATTACAACTTCAGGATGAGAGAACGAACTTTTTGACCCGAAGATCTCGTACTGTGGAAGTCAGAAGTGCCCAGGGCAACATAACAGGACAAGCCCTCTCCTAATTGAAAAGGCCCCTATCGAATCAAGGAAGTCATACGCCCAAGGACATATTGACTTGTGACCCTAGCTAGTGTTGCGCTATCTTGGCCTTGAAATGTAGCAAATTTTCGCAAGTACTATCAATAAAAGTTTCCGCCGAGAAAGATTTCAAAAAAAAAATAATTGAAGATGGATCTGGTCAGCCTGTCTTATTACCAATCAACGATACAAGGATGGTCCAACCAGGCTACTATATGATCAACAATCAAAAGTGCAAAGGCGGGTCTGATCCACTTGCCTTATCGGTATGTTCGACGAGCATCAAGGATGGTCCAACCAGGTCACCTTATGATCAACAATCAAAAGCGCAAAGGTAGGTTTGATCCACTCGCCTTATCAGTATGTCCGACGAGCACAAAGGATGGTCCAACTAGGCCACCTTATAATCAACAATCAAAAGTGTAAAGGCGGGTCTGATCTACTCGCCTTATTGGTATGTCTGACGAGCGTAAAGGATGGTCCAACCAGGTCACCTTATGATCAACAATCAAAAGCACAAAGGTGGGTCTGATCCACTTGTCTTATCGGTATGTGTTGCCCAGGTGACTTCCCAAGAGGGGGGTGAATTGGGATTAAAAAACTTTTCACAATTATGTGCACTTTGAAATTCTTTTAGTGCTGTGGTGTAATATGCAATGCGGAAGTAATTAAGTAAATGCAATAAGCTAAAGTAAGCACAAACATAAACACAAGGAGATTTAGAGTGGTTCAGAGCAACCGGCTCCTACGTCCACTACTCAAGCACTACTTGGGATTTCCACTATATCCCCCAACCGGAATACAGTCGGATTATTTTACCAGGCTCACAATCTAAACCTATCACTTTGGTTTTACTGGGATCACTAAAGAAACCCAAACTCCCTTTGGTTTTAAACGGGATCATCAAAGAAACCCTACACTTGGTTTTATACCGAGATCACCAAGAACCCAACTTGGGTTTTCACAAGGTTCACCTAAAAACCTTTAACCCTCTTTAAGACAGCCCCTTGCTGTTCTTAGAGAGAAAATAAAGATAGAGAGAAATAAAAAGCAACTACAACAAACCGAGTTTGTTTAAATGTTGTCAATGTAGATCAAGATGAAGCCTAGCTTTGAATGCTCTTTAATGCTCTTCAAGCTGCTTCTTTGCTTTTTCAATAAGTGAATTCAATGATGAAGAGAAGTTGGTAAAGCTTTGAATCCTAACTTGAAAGCTCTTGAAGTAGGTTGGTGAAAGACTTGAAGGCTTTTTAAATTCCCAAGATAAATCGATAGTAATCTCTCAAAAAATATTTAATCCATCAAAAGTAATCCCTTTTATAGTTTTCCATGAGATATGACCGTTGTAGGGCCTAGGAATTTATGAAAGAGCTGTTGGAGACAATTTGGAATTCAAAAATCACTTTCAACAACTAGCCGTTTAAGTGCAGAAAATGGTCACTCGAGTCGGCTCGAAGTCTCAAACAGCCCAAATATAATTTATGTAAGAGTCGGCTTTTCAAGCTGGAGTCGACTCGTACCTTCAATCAATTCAAAACAACAAATACCTTGAGTCGGCTCTTCAGGGCAGAGTCGGCTCGAAGCCTCAGTCACCAGAAAATCATAACTCTGGACAAATCAGCTCTTGGGGCTCAAGTCAGCTTGAGATCTCATACTTCAGAAACATGTATTCTTCCACGAGTCGGCTCGAGATACTGAAACTCTAAAATTTCTTCGTGCCGTGCCACAAGGAGTCGGCTCTTGATCCATGAGTCAGCTCTTGCCAAAACTTCAATTAATGCTTCAAACTTCTCCAAAACTCTTCAACACTTGAATCAAACAAGAGCTAATCTATGTACTCTTATTTTTACAATTTTACAGCCCATTTACAAGATTATAAAGTTGAAAAATTAGGGCTTTTACAATTCAAAGTTCATAATAGTCTATACACAATTGAATTACCTCTCAACCAATTTGAAAACCAATTTAAACTAAAGGTAACCAAATTCTTGCAAAAACTTCTCAAGTAATTGAAAGAATTAGTAACATATACATGCTCCAATATTTTATGATCATCAAAATTATTTCATGGGTCAACAATCTCTCCCTTTTTGATGATGACAAAATACTGAGTATGAACAAAATTTAAAAACACTTTACAATTACTGTGTATCATATTCACGTTTATCAAATGATATTAGACATAATGTGTATCAAACCAATTAAGTATCAAGGTATCAATATAGTGTATCACAATATATCATATGTGTATTAAGTATCAAAATATAATGTATCAAGAGTATCATCTATGCATTGTGTATCGAAACTTCACAAAATTAACTGATATTTAAAGTAAATTTCATGAAAACTTAACAAAAACTTAACATAAGCTCCCCCTTACTAATGTAATAACATTTCTTCATATTTTCTTCAAATTTTCATACATATTCATTTTCATATTCACATTCATACACATTTTATTCACATTTTCATGCACATTCATATTTTCTCCCTTCTTCCCCTTTTTGTCATCAACAAAAGGTATATAGAATAGGAGAACAATCATTCACAGAAAGTCATTCATAATGTGTATCATAAAAAGACATGTATCATAAAAAGTCATATATATATATGAAAGTGTCAGTACATAAGTGATACAGTACAAATGTGCCTCGGCATAACAAAAATAGTATCACAACAACAAAACATGAAAAACATAAAATCCTAAAAAACATCAAAATGAAAGACTAAAACATCAAAAGGATGGACTGGGATCATCATCACTAGGTTCTTCCTCACTAGAGGAGGAACCGACTTCTAAAATGCCTGGAGCAGGCCTGAACTTAGGGAACCTAGGCCTAAGGTCCCTAATTCTAGTCCTAACAGGTGTAGTAGTCCTAGAGATTTTGGTTTTGGCTTTAACTTTAACGTTGGACTCAGAGAAAATCACAATAGGAGTAGGTCTGGCAGTAGGAGGATCAAAAAACAAGGCTAGAGTGCTGGTGGTAGACAATATCTCTGTGGCTGGAGTGTCTCCAACATTAGATTTTGGAATCTCAGTACTAGTCTCAGCCTCAGCAGGAGTAGCCTCAGAAGGAATATCACTGAAGTGTGTTGCCTGTCCCTGCTCGCAATCTATGCTAATGTTAGGTGATGTTGTAGAAGTAGTCGGTACATACTGACTGGCTACATTAAGCTGTGGAAGAATAGTCATGATATCCTGGAAGCCCTGGTATATCTCTGACTGAAGTGCAGATATCCTGGCATCAATCTCAGATCTCCCTCTGTGAAGACTTGAGATATCATCCAGTACATACTACAATCGATCATCATCACCCGGTCCAACAGCTGTTGTTAGCTCCACCTAGTGATTTTGAAGAATAACAAAACATTGAGTGCATATTGTATACTAATGTGTATTTCAAGCTATGAGTTTTTAGGAAGAAAGCACCTCAAAATTTCAAAAGCTTATGTATCATGGCATGCCATGGCATGGAGCATTTTTCGCAATTCTGGACATCCTCTTCATGGAAAAAGAGCTTTTACATGTTCAATTGTTATTTGTTTATGTTCCATTTAAACTTCAAAATCAATATTTGTGCTTTTGGCTCAAATCGCACTTGAATGTGAATTTTTTCAGTGTCAAGTGTCGACACTTGGGAAGTCAAGTGTCGACACTTCAGCATTTGGCATGCAGAAAAATTCTTGGCACGCCAATTGTCGACACCTAGAACTCAAGTGTCGACACCTGCATTTCAAGTGTCGATACTTAGGTTTCCAAGTGTCGACTCAAGGCCTGAGATTTTTGAAAATATAGAACTTTGCCATTTGAGGATTTTTGTATCAAGTGTCGACACCCGTGCATCAAGTATCGATACTTGAAAGTTCAAGTGTCGACACCTGACAGCCAAGTGTCGACACCTGATGAGCCAAGTGTCAACACTTGAAGCCTGACAGCCCTAACAGATCTAGTTTTTTGACTTGTAGAACTCACTTTTCAAGCTCCAAACAGCTAGATTCGATGCTCCAACGGTCACAAACCATTTTTTGGAAGTTTCTTGTTGTATTTAACCTCCACCAACTTCATTCTAAAGGTATTAAAGTGTATTGAAGTCCATTGAAAGTCAAAAAGCCAATATTCTCTCAAGAACTTCACATCAAGAGCCTTTTATAGTTTGATTCCCTGAAAAAGCCTACAAGCTCTTCCTTACATCATTCCAAAAGAAGAGTTTGAATGATATTCCAAGGAGGAGACAAGACAAAGCATCAACTTGAGCCTCAAAGCTTCCATTCTACTCTTGAAGAGAGTTTGTCTTATTTTTGAAATTGTATATCTGATTTTGTCTTGTGATTTGACCTTGCTTCTAAGGATGTCTTGAAAGAAGGTTGTTGTAGTTTGTTGGTAAGACAAAAGGATAAAACCAACCAGGGTTAACTTGTGAGCCCGAAGACAAAACAAGTGTAAAAGGTTGTTGGTGAGCCTAGGTGACAAAACCAACATAGGTTTTGACTTATGAGCCTTTTGAAAAACAAGTCGACTGTAATCTTGATTGGATTATAGTGAAATTCCCAAGGATGGCTTGGGGAGTGGATGTAGGTGCTAGGTTTGCACCGAACCACTATAAATATTATGTTTGTATGTGATTGCCTTCTTTTCCTCTTGCTCTTTGCTTATTACAGTTGATTTACTGCTTTCCGCTGTATTTAATCTTGAGTATTGAATTTACTACTCACAAACACCACTAGACCTTCACATTACTGTTTTAAATTTTAAAAGATCCAATTCACCCCCCCTCTTGGACTCCATTTCTAGGCAACAAGTGGTATCAGTGCACCGGTACTCTCTTGTAGGTCCAAGGATCTTGAGTAAAAGATCATGGCAGTCCCAATAGGAATGGGTGTAGTTGAAGGTCAAGCTTCAAATCGTCCCCCACTCTTCAATGGCACAAATTACACGTATTGGAAAACACGCATGCATATTTTTATTCAAGCTATTGATTATAATTTATGGAGGACAATCGTAAAAGGTCCTCATTAGCCTACTATATTGGTTAATGGCATTCTCACTCCAAAGATGGAAGATGATTGGGATGAGAATGACATTAAGCAAATAGAGCTTAATGCTAAGGCTATGAACTTGTTATTTTGCTCTCTTGACCCAAGTGAATTTAATAGAATATCTAATTATCTTTTCGTCAAGGAGATTTGGGATACACTTGAGGTTACCCATGAGGGTATACACTAAGTAAAAACCATCAAGGTTAACATGCTCATTCATACATATGAAATGTTTAAAATGGAACCTACTGAGTCTATTAGTGAGATGTATACTAGGTTCACAAATATTGTGAATTGCATGAGAAGCCTAGGAAAAATTATTTCTAATGCTGAACTTGTAAACAAACTTCTCAGGTCTCTACCAGCTTCTTAGAATGCAAAGGTGACGGCTATTGAAGAAGCCAAGGATGTCAACACTCTTCTACTTGAATAATTGTTGGGCTCACTGATGACCTATGAGCTCTCCCTCAAGCAAAGAATGTGGAAGTCGACAAAAAGAAGAAAGTGATTGCTTTCAAATCCACTACTAGAGAAGAAACAAGCGATGACTCCGAAGAAGATGATGAAGAAGATGAGACGGCTTTAATGGCAAGAAAATTCAGAAGGTTTATGAGGAAGAAAATATTCAACTTCAAGAAGAAATCTCTGAAAGGTGAGCCAAGTAAAGAGAAAGACAAGAAGAAGGAGAAGGAGCAGCCCACTTATTTTGAATGCAAGAAACCAGTCATTTTAAGGTAGAGTGCTCCTTGCTCAAGAAAAGTAGAAGAGAGTTAAGAAAGAAGGCCATGATGGCAACCTAGAGTGATAGTGAGGACTCAAGCTCTGAGGAAGAACAGTAGGAAGTGGCAAACTTCTGTCTGATGGCGGATCATGATGAGGTATATTCTAAAACAGAAAATGAATTTACATTTGATGAACTTCATGAAGTTTTTGATGAATTAGTCATAGAATTTCAAAAACTAAAGTCAAAACATAAAGATTTGAAAAAGCAAAATTTGGATTTAACCAAAACAAATGATAAGCTTTCAAATAAAAATGAATGCCTTCTTTTTCAAAATAAAAAATTAAATGATAAGATTTCAGTTCTTGAAAAGGAAAAAGAAGTTTTGAAAAAAAAAAATTCTTCAGTTTCAAATGAAAGTCTTTCAAAAAACAGAAAAGAAATTTTAGATGAAAATAAAAGATATAAAAAAGAAATTGAAAAATTAAAATATTTTGTAGATAAATTTACTTATAGTTCTGAAAAATTAAATTTGCTTTTGAACAATCAAAGAGCTGTTTTTGATAGAGCAAGTTTAGGGTTTAGAAATCATAAGAAACAAAAACTTTTCAAAAATTTCTTTGTGCCTACATCTTCATCCATTACTTGTTATGCATGTGGTACTAAAGGGCATAAATCTTATATGTGAAACAAAAGAAGATTGAGTAATATTAAGAAAGTTTGGGTTCCAAAAGGAACCAATGCCACTAACCTAAAAGGACCCAAGATGACTTGGCTACCTAAAGTTTTCACTTGATCTTTATTGCAGGTATGCCTTGCAACTAATAAGAAAAGAATGTGGTACCTTGATAGCGGTTGTTCAAGGTATATGATAGGAGATGTGGAGCAATTCTCATTGCTCGAAATCAAAATGGTGGCAATGTGACTTTTGGTGATAATGGAAAGGGCAAAATTATTGGTATTGGTAAAGTCCATATCACCCCCTCTTCTTATATTGATAATGTTTTATATGTTGATGGTTTGAAATATAACTTGCTTAGTATTAATCAGTTTTGCGATAAGGATTTTAAAGTTATTTTTGAATCTTCTATGTGCATTGTTTCTAGTTTAGATGATAATGACATCAAGTTCATTGGTCATAGGCATGACAATATTTATATGGTTGATCTTGATGATCTTCCGAATCAAAATAGTCAATGCCTAGTGGCAATGGAAGCCAAGATCAATGAAACTAGTTGGCTTTAGCATCGTAGACTAGGACATGCTAGTATGCATTTAATTTCAAAACTTAGCAAAAAGAATTTGATAAAGGATTTACCTAAACTCAGTTTTGAAAAAGACAAGATTTGCAGTGCATGTCAATTTGGAAAACAAACCAAATCCTCTTTCAAACCAAAAGGAGTAATCTCTACATCTAGACCCATAGAGTTGCTTCACATGGATCTCTTTGGGCCGACTATAACATCTAGTTTGGAAGGTAAGAGTACGGTCTAGTTATTGTAGATGATTGTTCATGATTTACATGGATCATGTTTTTAGCACATAAAGATGAAATATTTTTTGAATTCATTAGATTTCATAAATGAGTTTCAAATAAAAAAGGTGTTTCAATCATATCTTTGAGAAGTGATCATGGAACCGAATTTGAAAATGCTGATTTTGATAAATTTTGTATTGAAAATGGCATTCATCACAAATTTTCTGCACCTAGGACACCTCAACAAAATATGATGGTAGAAAGGAAAAATAGAACTCTTGAAGAAATGGCACGCACCATGCTTTGTGAAAATGATTTACCTAGATATTTTTGGGTGGAAGCCATAAATACTGCATGCTATGTTTTAAATCGAGTTTTAATCCGACCGATTTTAAAGAAAACACCTTATGAGATTTGGAAGGATAGAAAACTCTCAATTCATTATTTTCATATTTTTGGATGCCGTTGTTCATTTTAAACAATGGTAAGGATAATTTGAGCAAATTTGATGCCAAATCAGATGAGGGAGTCTTTTTAGGCTACTCCACATCTAGTAAGGCATACAGGATATTCAACAGAAGAATACTTGTTGTTGAAGAATCCATACATGTGGTATTTGATGAATCTGACTAGAAATCTTCGAGAAAAGAAGATGTGCTTTCTGATGAAATAGGTATCAAGAAAATAGAAAGTGTAAACAACAACGAAGAGCCTACCATGGAACAAGAAGATGATCAAAACACTGAAGGAGATCAAGCACAAGGTGATGAAAACACATCTACAGTTGATCCACTACCAAAAGAATGGAGGTATGCTCATGGACACCCAAAAGAACTAATTATTGGTGATCCATCTAAAGGTGTAAGTACTTGATCATCCCTTAGAAATATCTATGATTATTTAGCTTTTGTTTCTCAAATTGAACCTAAAACTTTTGAGGAAGCTGAATGTGATAGTAATTGGATAAATGCTATGCAAGATGAACTTAACCAATTCAAAAGAAACAATGTTTGGACATTAGTAGATAGGCCTTCAAATACTTCAATTATTGGCATAAAATGGGTTTTTCGAAATAAACTTGATGAAAATAGTGTTGTTACTAGAAATAAGGCTAGACTAGTTACCAAAGGATACAATCAGGAGGAAGGGATAGATTTTGATGAAACCTTTGCTTCTGTGGCTAGACTTAAGGCAATTAGGCTATTGTTGGCTTTTGCTTGCTTTATGAATTTTGAATTATTTCAAATGGATGTTAAAATTGCCTTTTTAAATGGTCTTATTGAAGAAGAGGTTTATGTTGAACAACCTCCTGGTTTTGAAAATTTTGAATTTCCAAATCATGTTTACAAACTTCATAAAGCTTTGTATGGTTTGAAACAAGCTCCTAGAGCTTGATATGATCGTTTAAGTTCTTTCTTGCTTAAAAATGATTTTACTAGAGGTAATATAGACAAAAATTTATTTTTGAAGAAAAAGAATGATGATCTCTTAGTAGTACAAATCTATGTAGATGATATCATATTTGGTGCTACTAACGAATCTCTTTGTCAAGAATTTGCAAAGTTAATGCATGGTGAGTTCGAGATGAGCATGATGGGAGAACTAAATTTCTTCCTTGGACTCCAAATAAAGCAAACTAAAGAGGGGATCTTCATCAACCAAGCGAAGTACACAAAAGAAATACTCAAGAAGTTTGGGATGGAGAACACCAAGCCTTTAGGTACCCCTATGAGCTCTACTTGTAGACTTGACAAAGATGAATCAGGTAAATCTATTGACAAAAAATTATATCATGGCATGATCGGTTCACTGCTATATCTTACTGCCAGTAGGCCAGATATCATATTTAGTGTTTGTATGTGTGCTAGATATCAGTCTAATCCTAAAGAGTCTCATCTTTTGGCTGTTAAACGCATACTTAGATATCTATCTGGCATAATTGAAATTGGTTTGTAGTACTCTAGAGATTCTTCATTTGAATTGATTGCTTATTCTGATGCTGACTTTGCTGGGTGTAAACTTGATCGTAAAAGTACTAGTAGAATCTATCAGTTTCTTGGAGTAAATTTGATATCTTGGAGTAGCAAGAAACAGAATTCAGTTGCTCTATCTACGGTGGAAGTCGAATATATAGCAGTTGGAAGCTGTTGTGCTCAAATCCTTTATATCAAACAACAACTCGAAGATTTTGGTATTAAACTAACTAAGACACCCATAAGATATGACAATACTAGTGCAATCAATCTAACTAAGAATCTTGTGCAATATTCAAGAAGTAAACACATTGAAATAAGACATCATTTCATAAGAGATCATGTACAAAACTCTAATGTTATTCTTGAATTTGTGTGTACTGATGATCAATTAGCTGATGTGTTTACCAAACCATTGAGTGAAGAAAGGTTTTATCTGATTAGAAGAGAGTTAGATGTCATTGACCCATTCTCCTAGAACTCTCACAAACTTCATCTTACCTAAGGCATTTTACTCAAAAAACACTTACTTTTAATCCTAAAAGCTTTTAAATACTTTCTTAATTTTTTGAAGATTTTTTTGATTTTTTTTGGAATTTTCTTGGCCAAGTGTCAACACTTGGATTTTGTCAAGTGTTGACACCTGACCAAGTGTCGTCACTTGATAAATACTAAGTGTCGACACTTGCGAAAAGAAATATATTTTTAAAATGACCAACCGAGGGTTTTGTTTTCACTTCCCCCCTATCACTCTCAAGCTACAGTGGTTCCCTACACTCCAAATCCTTCTTCTTCCTGCTTACCCCATCACGTATCAGGTATTCCCTCCCTTAATTTTCATTTTATTTCATGTATTTTAATTTTCTTTTCATTACCATGAAGCCGTACAACCTAAAAAGGGCTTTTTCGACTATTTTTTGGGATTTCAATCGGATTTTCATGGGTTTTAATGGTTTTCTAAAACTCCATTTGAAGGAATGGTGGTTTAACGGTATTTTTCTTGGATTTTCTATGGTTTTTGGCCGTTTTCATGCTCATTCCATCTGAATTTGGGAAAAACCACTGTTTGATTGATTTTGGCCGAAAAAATGTGGGCTTTCATCTAAAATCTAGTGTCCTAAACTCATTTTTATTGCTTAATCATTATTTTGAAAAATTATTCATGATGTTTTTGTGACATTTTCACCACTTTGCTAAAACCCTAATTGTTTTAAGCCCTAACACATGTGTTTTGGTATTTTGACCTTACAAAATATATTTTACAAAAGCTCAAATATATCTTAACAACCAAAAACATTTTCTAGTTTGTTAAATTCCCACTTTCGAATTGTTTGAAGATTTCCCAAATTTTTTTTTGGTATTTTACAACCCAAAATTGTTTTAATCTTAGTTTTCAAAAATTGTCTTAGCACCTCTTAAGAAATGAATTTCTCCTTAGCTAATCCCATAGTTCTAAGTCTGATTGAATCTATCATGTTTCCTTCCTATTCAGCTGGTTTGACATGGGTCCTAGAAAGAGACTAGCAGTTAGGAGACCGAGTTAGAGGTCAGAAAGGAGAACAAAGGCTAGGCATGACACTGGTGAGTCGAGTAGCTTAGTTGTACCTGGTTCCCCTGCAGAGAGGATGGCAGGGAAGGCTGTTGCATCTGGTCGATGAGTGGACTTAGAGTTTTTCGACCGGCAGTATTTTCAGATCCGTTAGACCCTTATCGATGCGGGTTTGGTGCCTTTCTGCACTATGCAAGAGAGGTATTATCCCCATATGGTACGTGAGTTTTATGAAGCTTTGGATTGCCGGCATATGACTTGGAGGACTTCTGTGTGAGGTGTGGAGATTCTACTGACAAAGGAGCTCTTGAGCAAAGTTTGGGAGATACCACCTTGACGGATTAGCATTTTCTCTGTGGATGACAGGGAGGCTGCATTCCGTTGTATTTTGGAGCGTGAGGATATTCGCGGTGTGACAGTAGTCCCCGCGAACCAGCTATCGATGGCAATGCAGCTCCTTCATCATATCACGACCCGGATTCTTCTGCCGAAGACAGGGTGTTTTGATTTTATCACAGAGAGGGAGCTTATGCTCATGGTCTGCTTGACACAGAGGATGCAGGTGGACATTCCTTCTATGATGCTGATACAGATGAGAGATGCGGCCAGCCAGCGTCATCATTGTCTGCCCTATGGGATGGGACTGACCCGACTATTCAGAGCTTGTGGAGTATCCTTGGAGGGGGAGGTCCCCAAGGAGATCTTACACATAGATGTTTATGATGAGAGGTCGCTTCATCGTATGGGCTACAGAGTAGTTGGCGGCAAATGGGTCAAGAGGGAGTCTGGCTAGGAGCCAAATGAGGAGGATGAGTTACGTGAGGTAGAGGCAGGGCCATCAGGGCCAGTCAATTCTCCTGTTCAGACAGCACATGCATCAGAGACCGAACCTACGATGCCTTTTGCCACACCTTCAGCAGCTCGTCCAGCATCTACTAGAGTACACTTTGAGGAGTATTCGCTTGAGCAGTTTGCAGAGGTGAGAGGTGAGCTTATCAGTCTGGGAGCTAGGACGACATAGCTTCGGATCGAGATTGAGAGCCTTAGAGCTCACACTGCTGCTGAGCATGTTGAGATTCGTTAGACTGTGGGGGCAGGATTTGCGCGCATTGAGAGTTTGATTAGATCCCTGCTTCCTCCTGCTGCTCCTGCTGATCCTCCAGGTGATGATGATGATGATGGCGATGACCACTAGGATGACCATGATGATACTTTGGAGGGTGGTGATGCATTGATGATAGGGCTACAGATGTTCTTGACGATGGCAGTGATAGTGATGATGGTGCCGACGGTTATGAGGTCGTCAGTCGAGAGATACAGTCCCCAGTTGTTCCTCCAGCTGATGCTACTGGCACTCCAGCTGCCACTGATCCAGTCTTTGTTGCCCCCACTGAGACTCTACCCCCTCCCTCTTCTAGAGGCTCTAGAGTTGCACCTCGTTTTGGGCCATCCACTAGGACTAGGAGTCATGGTATCCTGAAGACTCCTGGTAGTCTAGCCTATAGGACTAGGGTTACCGGTCCTATTTCTTTTGAGATTCCATCTGATGAGGATTAGCCTCACAGATATCTATTTTGTTGTATGATCTTTATATTTCATGATACTTCTGATATATGACTCCTGATATATTTTGTATGTTTCAGTTTTGCTGATGAGTCAGCAAATTTTGTACTGAAAACTCCACTTATCAGATATATATATATTTCAGTTTGATGTTTATACATTGTGATTCTCTATGATTGCTTACTTGGTTACATTTACTTTCTTTGGCTCTGATACTCTCTTTGGAACTTTTTGGATCTAATACCTGTCAAATCTGATACTCTACCATTTTTTGTCTCCATGCTTGCTTTGAGGGGGAGGTTATTTCCCTTTTCTAATGATTGACAAAAAGGGGGAGTAAAAATATAAATTGTAATGGTATAGATTGTATGGGAGTATGGTATAATTGTATGTGTTTGAATATGTTTGCAAATTTTCCAATTTGATTTGGTACCCAGATTGACATATTGTTTGTTCTGATTAGAATTATCTAATTGAGGGGGAGATTGATTCTTCCTAACTATGAAAATTATGGCTCATATGGACTTACAATCATATTCATGAATTATCATAGTTGAAATTTGAAACTTAATGCTGTTTTACTCAAGGTTTTGTCATTATCAAAAAGGGAGAGATTGTTGGCTCCACCCAGTGATTTTGATGAATAACAAAACATTGAGTGTATATTGTATACTAATGTGTATTTCAAGCTATGAGTTTTCAAGAAGAAAGCACCTCAAAATCTCAAAAGCTTATGTATCGTGGCATGCCATGGCATGGAGCGTTTTTCGTAATTCTGGACATCCTCTTCATGGAGAAAGGGCTTTTACATGTTTAATTGTTATTTGTTTATGTTCCATATAAACTTCAAAATCAATATTTGTATTTTTGGCTCAAATCGCACTTGAATGTGAATTTTTTCAGTGTCAAGTGTCGACACCTAGGAAGTCAAGTGTCGACACTTCAGCATTTGGCACACTGAAAAACCCTTGGCATGCCAAGTGTCGACACCCAGAACTCAAGTGTCGACACCTGCATTTCAAGTGTCGACACTTAGGTTTCCAAGTATGGACTCAAGGCCTGAGATTTTTGAAAATACAGAACTTTGCCATTTGAGGGTTTTTGTGTCAGGTGTCAACACCTGTGCATCAAGTGTCGACACTTGAAAGTTCAAGTGTCGACACCTAAAAATCAAGTGTCGACACCTGATAGCCAAGTGTCGACACTTGAAAGTTCAAGTGTCGACATCTAAAAATCAAGTGTCGACACCTGATAGCCAAGTGTCGACACCTGATGAGCCAAGTGTCGACACTTGAAGCCTGACAGTCCTAACGGATCTATTTTTCTGACTTGCAGAACTCACTTTTCATGCTCCAAATGGCTAGATTCGAGGCTCCAACAGTCACAAACCATTTTTTGGAAGTTTCTTCTTGTATTTAACCTCCACCAACTTCATTCTAAAGGTATTGAAGTGTATTGAAGTCCATTAAAAGCCAAAAGCCAATATTCTCTCAAGAACTTCACATCAAGAGCCTTTTATAGTTTGATTCCCTGAAAAAGCCTACAAGCTCTTCCTTACATCATTCCAAAAGAAGAGTTTGAAGGATATTCCAAGATGGAGACAAGACAAAGCATCAACTTGAGCCTCAAAGCTTCCATTCTACTCTTGAAGAGAGTTTGTCTTATTTTTGAAATTGTATATCTGATTTTGTCTTATGATTTGACCTTGCTTTCAAGGGTGTCTTGAAAGAAGGTTGTTGTGGTTTGTTAGTAAGTCAAAAGGATAAAACCAACTAGGGTTAACTTGTGAGCCCGAAGACAAAACAAGTGTAAAAGGTTGTTGGTGAGCCTAGGTGGCAAAACCAACATAGGTTTTGACTTGTGAGCCTTTTGAAAAACAAGTCGGCTGTAATCTTAATTAGATTATAGTGAAATTCCCAAGGGTGGCTTGGGGAGTGGATGTAGATTCTAGGTTTGCACCGAACCACTATAAATATTGTGTTTGTGTGTGATTGCCTTCTTTCCCTCTTGCTCTTTGCTTATTACTGTTGATTTACTGCTTTCCACTACATTTAATCTTGAGCATTGAATTTACTACTCACAAACACCACTGGACCTTCACATTACTGTTTTAAATTTTAAAAGATCCAATTCACCCCCCCTCTTGGGCTCCATTTCTGGGTAACAGCTGTCGATCCTCTAATAGATGATCGAGGAGTAGAAGGAGCTGGCTCTGAGGGTCCAACCTCATCAACATGTGCCTCTACCTTTGTATCCTGTCTCTGTGTTGCCTGAACATCCTCATATGAATCATCCTCTAAATGAGTCACTGGAAGACCTGAGCTCTTCCTAATCCAGTGACCCTTAACTTTAATAAATTCCATCCGGGTTAGAGATTTCAAGTTATATCTGTCTGTATGTAAAAGTGGTATGCTGTCCTCTCCAGATAAATCAACTAGGGCATCCTGAAACAGTAGGATAAATACCATCCCGTATGGAAGACATGCTCGTACCCTACAAGCAGCTTCCCTCATCTGTGATAACATAATGAACGGTAAATTGAGGACCTCCCCCTCAACCAAGCATCTCATGAAGACTAGGTCGCACTCACTAACCGAGTCAAATCTTCCCGTCCAGGGCAAAAAGATATGGCTAATAATGTTATGCAATAATTTCATCTCTAAAGACAATTGGTTTGCACTAACATGAACAACACCTTTCACATTTGTCCTCTCAAGTACCAATCTCAAAGTCTTTTGCTTGTCCTTCAACACTATGTAGCTCTCACCTTCTTTTGGTATATGAAGAACACTAGACAACTTCTGTTCACCGATTTCAATATGTTTACCCTTTATAGTACCTTCAATGTGAAATGCACCCAAAGACATGTTCTCAAAAAATTGCCTAACAAGGTTGGGATAAGTGGGAAGATTGAGCATATAAAAGTCTTTCCAATCCTGTCTAACCAACCAATCACCAATGTGCAAATTTTCTTGTTCTAGGAAATTGAAATCTATGCATCTACCTGATGTAACTTGTCTATTTTCCATCAATATTACTTGCCTTGGTGCCTCTTGCTCTTCTTCATGCTCTATTTGATGTTCCTTCGTCGGAATTGAAGTATCCAACCGTTGCTTTGTCCTTCTTTCCTCCGCCACTGACCGAACCATCCTCCTAGGTTTCTTGGCTACGGCCTTTCGAGGAGCCATCTAGGTTAGATTAGGGTTTAAGAAGGTCGTGGAGGTGTTCTAGGAGCTTTTCCTAGGTTAGGAAGAGGAGTCAGCTAAGGGAAAGTGAGAAAAGTGGAAAAGAATAATGATTTCAAACCTATGAAGCCTTATATAAAAACCCTTGGCCCGACTCTTGAGTCGGCTTGCCGAAATGCCTGTAGACTTGAGTCGGCTCGAGCCAAAATTTAGCTCAAAACTCAAAAACGGGTAAAATTAAATTCTATGGATTTCTAATCACTAAAATAGGTTGTCATAAGCTCTAGAAGGAAATTTGAAATGTCTAAAAAATTTTTCCTTATTTTTGAGAAATTAGGTCAAAAATTTTTAGAATGGGCCACACAGGCCTAATTCATCTCTAATCTTTTCAAATCTATCTTGACTAAGGGGTTTAGTAAAAATGTTAGCAAGTTAATCTTCAGTAGGTACAAATTTTAATTCAACAATATTATTTAAACCATGATCTCGAATGAAATGATGTCTAATTTCTATGTGCTTAGTTCGAGAATGCTGAATTGGATTTTTGGATAAGTTAATAGCACCAGTATTATCACATTTAATAGGAATTTTAGATTAGACAATACTATAATCTTCTAGTTGTTGCTTGATCTATAACACTTGAGTACAACAGCTTCCCGCAGCCATATATTCTGCCTCAGCAGTAGACAGTGCTACAGAGTTCTGTTTACGATAGTGCCATGAAATCAAGTTAACACTTAGAAATTGACAGGTGCCACTTGTGCTTTTTCTATCAATTTTATAGCCTCCATAATCTGTATCAAAATAATTAATTAATTTCAAAGATGCATGCTTAGAGTACCATAAACCTAGATTGCATGTGCCTTTAAGATACTTAATGATTCTTTTAACAGCTATAATATGTGACTCTTTTTGATTAGATTGAAAACGTGCACACATACAAACACTAAATAAAATATCAGGTATACTGGCTGTTAAATAAAGTAAAGAACTGATCATACCTCTATACAGCTTTTGATCCACATTTATGCCATTCTCATCTTTATTAAGTCTACATGTAGGATTCATGGGTGTTCCAATTTCTTTGCTTGATTCCATGCTAAACTTCTTTATAATCTCTTTGATATATTTAGCCAGGTTGATCAGAATACCTTCTTTAGATTATTTGATCTGAAGCCCGGGAAGTAACTCAACTCACCCATCAAACTCATCTCGAATTTACCCTGTATTAGCTTAGCAAAGTCTTGACACAAAGATTCATCAGTAAGTCTAAAAATAATATCATCAACATAGATTTGAATAATTAAAATATCATTATCTTTTCTTTGAATAAACAGTGTGGTGTCAACACTACCTCTTACAAAATCATTTGTAATTAAAAACTTACTTAGTCTATCATATCATGCTCTAGGTACATGTTTCAGACCATACAAAGCTTTATTCAATTTGAAAACATAATTTGAAAATGTGTGATCAATAAAATCCGGTGGTTGTTCAACAAAAACTTCTTTAGATAGAAAACCATTCAAAAATGCACTCTTTATATCCATTTGAAATAATTTAAAATTCATAAAGCATGCATAGGTTAATAGTAATCTAATAGCTTCTAATCTAGCTACTGGTGCATAAGTTTCATCAAAATCTATTCCCTCTTCTTGATTATATCCTTGTGCTACCAGTCTAGCCTTATTTCTAATTACATTTCCTTCCCCATCTAATTTATTTCTATAAACCCACCTAGTACCTATAATAGGATAGTCATTAGGCCTTTCTATTGGGGTCCAAACATTATTCCTCCTAAATTGGTTTAATTCATCATGCATGGGTAACATCCAATTAGGATAATATTCAGCTTCTTCTATAGTGTGTGGTTCTACATGAGAAACAAAAGCAATCAAGTCATGTGCATCTCTATGTGCAGCTCTAGTTCTAACACCTTGAGATGGGTCTCCTATAATTAATTCTTTGGGATGTGAGTGTACATACCTCTATTCTTTGGGTATATCTTCATGATTTTTGCTTACCTCTTCTTTATGTGGTTCACTTGATTGTTTGTCTTTGAGAGTCAAATCCTTCGATCCATGTTCTAGTGTACCTGCATCATCATCAGCAAGATCTTCTCTTCTAGAAGATGAAATGTCAGATTCATTGACAACAACATATATTGATTCTTCTACAGTCAAAGTTTTTTTGTTGAAAACTCGATAGGCTTCACTATTTAAAGAATATCCAAGAAAAATAGCCTCATCTGATTTTGTATCAAATTTACCAAGATTATCTTTTCCATTGTTAAGAACAAAATATTTACATTCGAAAACATGAAAATATTTGATATTAGGCTTTTTATTATTCCACAGTTCATAGGGGGTTTTTTTAATGATAGGTTTAATCAAAACTCTGTTCAAAATATAGCAAGCAATATTTACAGCTTCTACCCAAAAGTATTTTGGAAGAATTCCTTCACAAAGCATTGTTCTGAATATCTCTTTCAAAGTACGATTCCTTCTTTCTACAACACCATTTCGCTATGGTGTTCTAGGAGCAGAGAAGTTATGGTCAATACCGTGCTTTGTGCAAAAGTGATCAAAATGTTGATTTTCAAACTCAGTGCCATGATCACTACGAATATAAATAACAGATAGATTTTTCAAATTTGAAACTCTTTTGTAAAACTTTTTGAATACTTTGAAAGTTTTATCTTTATGTGCAATAAACTAAACCCATGTGTATCTTAAAAAATCATCTATAATTACAAGGTCATATTTCATACTACTTAGTTTTGTAGTTCTAGTAGGTCCAAATAGGTCTATGTGAAGTAGCTCTAAGGGTCTAGTAGTAGAAACAATATTTTTAAATTTAAAACTTCTCCTCACTTGTTTTTCTAATTGACAAGAATCGTAAACATAATCAAAATTAACTTTAAACTTTGACAATCTTTTGACTAAATCATTTGAAATAAGTTTAGCTATAGTGTCAATACTAGCATGTTCAAGTCGCCTATGCCATAGTAAACTTGATTTCTTGATCTTATCATTCATTGCTACAAGACTTGTGTTACTTGACATAGCCAGATCATTAAGATCTACTACATAAATGTTACCAAGTCTATGTCCAATAAATTTAGTACTAGAGTCAAGTGGATCAACTACTATACACATTGATGACTTGAAAAAAATATTAAAACCAATGTCACAAAACTGACTAATACTCAAAAGATTATGTTTTAACTTTTCTACAAGTAACATATTTTCAATAAATGTAGAAGGGGTAATTTTGATTTTACCGATACCGATTATTCTTCCTTTGCAATTATCACTAAATGTTACCATTTCACCATCTTTTTGTTCTAGGATGAAGAATTGATTAATGTCACCCATCATGTGTCTTGAACAGCTACTATCAAGGTACCATCTTTTTTTATATTTGTGGCTGCAAGACATCCCTACAAAACAATCATGTAATAGATTTAGATATCCAAGCTTTCTTGGATCCTTGAAAGTTAGTAGAAATGGTTCCTTTTGAAACCTAAACTTTCTTGATTTTCTTCTTGTCATTATGTTTCAAATGACACTCAAATGCCTTATGACCAATATTATTACAAGTATAGCATATAATTCTTGGCTTTAAGTAAAAAGTATGTGATGATATAAATTTAGGTCTAAATTATTTTGAAGTAATAAACTTAGGAGCATATGATGTAGATGCAAAAAAATTATTTGAAATTGAACCTTTGTAATCAATTCCAAATTTGTTATTTGTCTCTTTTTGATCTTTCAAAATTAATTCAAGCTTGTTGGAACTTAGGGTTAATTTTTCAACCAAAGGTTTTAGCTTTTGAACTTCCTTTTTCAAATCATTATTTTCATTTTCCAAACCTTTGTTTTCTCAAGAAACTCTTCTTTTTTAAATTGGGTTGTCTTAAGTCTTTCACAAACTAGACTTAATTCCCTTTGCAAAATCTTATTTCTTTTACCAAATTCATTTTTATCCTTTTCGATTGTATCACAATGATTTTTCAAAGTTTTCATTTTTAAACTAGCCTTTTTGTATTCTACTAGTAATTCACAAAATGCATTATGCAGCTTATCATATGTAAATTCTAAATTAGGTTCAAAAGTAGTTACCTCGTCCTCCAAACCCATAAGACAGATCTGTGCAGTTTTTGTTCCTTCTTCATCCTCTTCAGTGGATGTAGATTCATCGCTGTCACTCAATGCTATAATCATTGTCTTCTTCTTTCTGTTGATCATCTTTTTCTTTGCTTCAGGACAGTCAGAATGGATATATCTCGGTTTCTTGCATCCATAGCAGATTGGAACTTGATCTTTATCTTTATCTTTTTCCTTTTCTTTGTCCTTTTCTCATTCTCTCCCAAAATCTCATTTTCTAAATTGCTTCCTCCATCTATTTATTTTTCTTCTACCCATAAACCTTTTAAACTTTTTCATTACAAGGGCTATCTCATCATTTTCAAGATCATCATCATCTGATGAGTCTAAATCTTCATTCTTGTCCTCTTCGGTAGCTTTAAATGTTATAGCTTTCTTTCTCTTGGAATCTTTATCAGTCCTTTATTGCATGGCTAATTCATGTGTAATTAGTGATCCAAGCAACTCATCTAGTGATAGGGTGTTCAGGTCCTTTGCCTCTTGAATAGCTATCACCTTAGCTTCCCATTTATCTAGCAAGGATCTCAAAATTTTTTGAACAAGATCAGCATTAGTGTAAGTCATACCAAGACTTTTGAGACCATTGATAATATCAGTAAAATGAGTATACATAGCAGATATAGTTCCACTAGGATCCATCTTAAATAACTCATAGTTGTGCACAAAAAGATTGATTTTTGATGTTTTAACTTGTGATGTGCCTTCATGTGTAATCTCAAACTTGTCCCAAATTTCTTTAGCATAATTACAAGTTGAAATTCTATTAAACTCATTTGGATCCAAAGTATAATACAGTAAATTCATAGCTTTGGTATTTAACTCAGCTAATTTCATATCATTTTCGTCCCATTCCTCTTCTGGTTTGGGAACTTCAATATCATTAACTCTAACAGTGGGTGTGTGAGGTCCTTTCAAAATAATTTTTCATAAATGAAGATCTATGGCTTGAATGTATATTTTCATTTTTGCCTTCCAATATGTATAATTGGTTCAGGTGAAAAGTGAAGGTCGATTTGTGGATTGACCTTCAGCCAAAGAAGTGCTCATGGGATGTACAATCTATCTTTACTCTAAGTAATTTTCAGAGACTTTGCTCTGATACCACTTGTTGCCGCCTGGACCATCATGGCCCGTAGCTGCTGATGGTGTCGAGTGGTCCGCGCCCGTCCGTCTGGGATACCTCCAGTACCTCGAGACCTGCAAGATGACCAACATTAGTGACCCGGGCCGGGGATTCCGATGGGGGCACTCCGACGATCAAGTCAGTAATGGCCCAGGGGAATAGATCCTCCTGGTCGAGCCCCTCTTGATGAGCTCCATGCTAGGAGTGAATATAGTGTATGAGAGTGCGAGTGAGCCGGGAGATGTGGTGGCCGAGGTGGTCTTGCCCTCCTGTCTGGCCTCTCCCCTTTCGCCTCTTTCTCTTTATGGTGGTTGTGTTGTTCTTGCTAGGAATTGAGAAATGAGTGTTACCTCCCCTCTGCTTATACTGGCTGGGTCCTTTTTTCGTGGCTTGCCTCGGGGTTCTCCCATGTTGTCAGACGGGTATGACGTGATGTCGTGCCATGAATGGTTTGCCTTTTTTATTAGGTATCTGGGAAAGCTTCCACGAGCCTCTGACATTCCTTCAATTTGCCCTCCCTAGAAGTAAGGCAGGGCCTCGACTGTCGCGCCGCTGCTCTTGAGAATCGCGCTTTCTGGTGTCTTTTCCCTGGTCGTACAGCAAGCCGGTGGGGGGCACAGTGCCTTGATGTGAGCTTCCCTTCTTCCTAGGGTGAATGGAGGCCGTGGGCATTAATGATGATGTGGCGGATGCTATCGTACGGTCCTCGGGGGCCCGCCACCGTCTTTGGATGGTGCTGCTTCCTCGGTGGTTGACATCTTGACTTGTGTCGGGCATCGAGCTGGAAAGACGGGACCTGCTCGCAGGAGACCCGTCTCGCGGCAGCTCGGCTGTGCAGAGAGGGGCCAAGCTCGGCACCAGGCCAGAGGGGCCCAGCTTTGACCGAGCTCGAATTGGCTGAGGTGGCTGAGGTGCGCCCAGGCCAGGGGACCTGGCCTTGAAGGGGTCCCGCATGGTGGAGGAGGCTTGAGCTCGACTCCGGACCGTGGGACCCGAGCTCGGGCTCGGAAGGTCTGCCTCTGGTGGGATTTGAGCTCGGCTCCGACCTAGGCACCCCGACCTGGCGGGTATCGACCTGGCGAAGGACGGAGCCCGACTTTTGACGGGTGGCCCCGCTGGCATCGGTGGCTCAGCCCGGCGAAGGGGCCCATGGTGGTAATCCTGTGTGGCGTTCGATGGGGGCTCCATGTCAGCGATCTGGTCACATCATTTGCCCCCCCTCCCGAGGCTCGTTGTCGCGTGGCGCTCGAGGCGAAGGGAGTAGTTGTGGTGCTGACATGGAAAGGTGAAAAATCTGGTGCAATAATGATCGATATCGGTGATGTCTCGCCCGGCGGGCCCTTGAGCATGTGCGGGGGCACTGCGTGGCCACGTCTTGGAAGCAGTTATGGCAGGCATGGAAGCTGAAGCGGCTACGGTCAGATGGGGGCACTGGCTCTGTTGATCGATGACACGTGGCATGACTTTTAGAGAAGCCGTAATGGTACAGTCGGATGCAGGTTGTCTTGAAGGGATGGGTAAGTCCTTTCGAAACATATCTTTTTTCAAATCCTTCATGGCCGAAGTCATATAGGAGCCTTCCTCTTTTTCTTTTTCGACCGTCGGCTCCTTCTGTGAGCATCGGCAGGTTAGCTCTTCCTTCTCGCCCATTAGAAGTCACCGTAGACCTTCTTCCGTTCTCTCCCTTTCTCTTCCATGGATCGCTTCGGGCCCAACTTCTGTCCCTCTTGCCAGGCTGAGGTCGGACCTTCCCGGCCGAAGACTCCTTCTTCCGACGAGGAGCTGGAGGCAGCGAGGTGTGAGTTCAGTAGAAGGCCTTTCCATGGCCCGGTGTCCATTAGGGAACCCGGGTCTTCTCCTCCTCCTCGCTTAGCTTCTCTTCCTGCTCCTGCTCCTGCTTCTACTTCTGTTTCTATTCCTCTCTCTGAGCCTGAGTCTTCTCGGTCATCAGGTCCAGGAGGGATCACTTCGGTGATTACCGCTGAGGACCTTGCGTTCATCCAGGAGGCTTACGGCATCCCCGAATCCATCCAGCTCTCCATTCCTCATCCCGGAGAGTGAGTCACTTCCAGTGGTAATCGGCGGATCGCCTTCTATGAGGAGACCTTCGCTGGGGGTCTCCGCCTCCCTGTGCACCCTTTTTTCCTTTCTTTCTTGGCCAGCTACCGGCTTGTCCCATCCCAGTTGGTCTCCAATACCATCAGAACGATATTTTGTTTCATCGTTCTGTGCCACTTCCATGGGATTGTTGCCCGTTTTTCCTTGTTCAGGGCCTTCTTCATCCTGAAATGCCACCCTACCGAGGACGGGTGGTGGTCCCTTTCTTCCCGCCCTTGGGGCATCAGATTTGTGCTCCCCTCTTCTATCAAAGGATGGAAGAGCAGGTTCTTTTTCGCCTTTGTAGAGGGGATCGACTGGGTTTGGAGCGACCTAGATCGATCTCCGAACAGGAATTCCTCCGTCGAAGCTGCCGACCTTGATATGTATGACCTACTTAGATCGGCCGAGATCCCATCACTGGAGGTCTTGCTGTCAGGAAGAATCTTCGCGAGGCCGGGGTCAGCTTGGCATGGGAGCCGGGTGAGTTCAACTTGGCCACCCCACCACCATTTCTTATTTATTTTTCTTTCTTCATTTCATTCATTTTTTTTTTGCTGCTGCTGGGCTGACCTCGTTCCCTCTGGTGCAGAAATGAAGTTTTCGATGGATGAGCTGCTCTCGTTTTCTGAGGAACGAGAGCAGGCTGTTGAGGCAGGTGAGCCCGCTCCGAAGAGGGCTCGAGCCGAAGATGGGGCAAGGTCGGTGTAGGCCGGGGTAGATGCGTCGGTTCAGGAATGACGGCGAAAAAGGATGGCTGAGCCCGTTCCCGCACCTACCGGGCAGCGTGAGCCAGTAGCGGTGCCCGAGCCCGAGATGGTGGCCCGTGCGAGATCAGCTGTCGCTGCCGCCAGGTCGGCACCCCCCACCCCGGAGGTTGTCAACATTGAGGAGGAGGAGGGCTCGAAAGAGATCAGGCCGATGCTCCAAGTGCGGTCCGATGCTGCGCCGGTCTCACCGTTGGCACCGAGGGTGCTACCCGTTGATGAAGGAGCTGAGCCGATGGGGACCAGGGATAGAGATTACCGGAGGGTCCTCTTCAAATTGGGGCCGAATGTCTCTCTGGTTAAAGACCCCAACCTTGCCGAGCGGATGATGAACTTCTCCATCCAGTCCTGTGACAAGCAAGATGGAAGCGAGAGGTTTCTGGGCAACATCATCAGCATGACGTTCGCGAACCTCTACGCTGTAAGTCCTCCGCTCGTCGTTGCTTCTCCAAGTCGCTTCTTTTTCTTCTTACTCGATAGCTGACACCCCTTCCTCGATGCAGCAAGGCAGAGAGATCCTCCTCATTCGAGACTTTTACCATAATTGGGCCAGAGGGAGAAGGAGCGACCGACCGATCTCGAATCTCTGCGGGCTGAGGCGAGAGAGAAGAGCTAGGATGCCCAGGAGGCCCACCTCAAAAATAAGAGCATCGCGACCGTGGTTGGCGACCTCGTTCGGACGAAGAAGGTGCTCGAAAATGAGCTGGAGATGAAGAGAACTTGGCTGAAGGAACTCCGGGTTGAGTCCGGGAGGAAGGTGGCGGCAATGGAAAAGAGGGCCGCTGAGGCTGAGGGGAGGGCTGCTAAGGCCGAGAAGAAGGCTGCTGACGCCAATCATGCCACCGAGGTCACCGAAAAGGGAATGGTGGTGGCGATCTGTTAGGCTGAGCATGTTGAGGACTTGGTGGCCACCGAAAGAAGCAAGGCAGAGGGCGCCAGAAGGGATGTCGCCGGCGCAGTGGCTGCCTTCGAAGCTTCTCCTGAGTACCTCAAAGATTTCAAGAAGGCGACGACGGATTCCTTTGCTAAGGGGTTCGCCTATTGCCGCCAGCAGCTGAGGGGTATTCTATCTGAGGAGCAGTTGGCCGTGCTCCAGACTTTGGGGAAGAAGGCTCCCTCTGCAACAACGATGGTGGCGACAGGGCAGGAGGCTGCTCTAGCTGAGGCTAGCTTTCCGGTGACCTCGGTGGCACCCGGCCCCAAGGAGCCGACATCAACGGTGACAAGGGCAGCACCCGTGCTGCAGATGGGGGCTGCTAATCCGAGCCCAGCGACTTTAGTAGCTGAACCTGCTCCTCCAGTAAAGGGCGCCCAGGAGCATGCCCAAGCGACGGAGGTGGAGGAGGGAGAGGTCCCAGCCGAATAATGCCTGGAGAAGGAGCCGGCTGCTTAGGATAGGGTTTCTTCCTTTTTCTTCTTATAATTATATTTTTCCTTTGTCTTTTCTTTTTCTTGACTGGGTCATCTGGCCTGTCGGGGCCCGGGAGTGATGCGGGACTAATATGCATGCAATTCTTTTTGTATGTTTTATATATGAGGTTAGGTGATTAATTCTCAAATTTCAGATCAAAATTAGTTATAGGGAATTTTGTATGAGTTTTTGAAGCCAAGCATGCAGATTAGAACCTAGAAAAGTACTAAAGAAGGATCGCCGGGGCTGAGAAGCCTCGGTTAGGGCAAGTTCTCCTACAATATAATTACTGGATGATGCGGCAAGCATATGATTAATATTTTGATTATGGTTTGTAGAGCAATGAAACCTAATTACACTAGCATTGTACTCATCATAATAAGACTTAAGGATTACAAGAAATGGAACTTTTACTTGATTAGACACAATCCTAAACTAAGAAGGAAGAAGATCTAGATAATAGGGGCTAATGATTGTGGACTTACCATGATGAGCTTTCCAACCTTCTTTTGATTCATACCTTGAAACTACCAATGCTCAGAACTGAAGAACCTGGATAACAGAGATCAGAACCCTGGACTTGGGCTTCAGCTTGTTGGTTCCTTGTCAAGGAAGACCCTGCTTGCAACTCGAAAACCTCGAAGGATCCTGCACATAAAGAATAAGAGTTAAGGAAGAAGAAAGGCATGCATATGGAAGGGATGGAAAATTTGTGAGCAAAGAAAGAGATTTGAGATGGCTTGGCCGACTCCAAGGCCTTCTTCTTGACTTGGGCGTTGGATGCTTGGAAGAGAGAATAGTTTGGTGTGGAAGAGGGGCTTAGAGACAATCACTCAAAACATAAAACTTCAATTCAACTTCAACTTTCGTTAATCTCCAAAAATCAAATCCCCTTTACAATGGGGCGTCCAAGGCTTTTTAATAGCCTTACAAAACTTTTGAAATTTGAAAACTCCCCAAATTATGGAGGATTACAAGGGAGGTTGGAGGATATGGGGCTTTGTTATATGGGATAAGGAGAAATTCATGGAGATTGGCCGGTTTTTTTGAATTTAAAATGCTTGGTCGATCTCCCCTTTAGGCGCCCATTTGAAGGTGACGTGGCTGGTGATGTGGCATCCCTGGTGGCTGCTTTGTTGGCATGGTGATGTGGAATTCTAGCTTGGTGGACCAAGGTTTTGATTTGGAAGCTCCAAGTGGTTTGGTGAACCTCAACTTGAAGTGGCTTGGACTTGATTTAAATAAACCTAATGGAACTCTAATTGAGTTCTTATTTGAACCCAGATTGAGACAGGACATAATTATAGGACTTGATTGGACATAATTACAGGATTCATGAAATTCAAACTAAGTAATTACAGGACTCTTGAAAGTAAATTACCCTTTAAGAAAAATTTAACCTAGTGATCTTCGATCCAAAGTGGAATCAGGTTAACCTTATTTGAGTGGGATTTTATTCTGCTTCTGCTTCTGGTGTCCACACCAATTCTCCTGGGGTGGGCAGAACTCGACCCAGTCGAGTATGGTTTAATTTTGCCCTGGTAATGCTCGAACAAGTCTGGGTTAAGTCTTTGCAGGTCCTCTCGAGTAATCCAAGAGTTGTCGGACTCAGGTCGACCTTGCCATCGAACCAGGTATTGCTGATAGTCCTTATTCATGATAGTAATGGTCTTGTCATCCAGGATTCTCTCAACCATCTCTCTCCGCTCAGGTAGGGTTGGTGGTGGACACTCGAAAATATGTTCACTCTCAATAAAAGTTTCTGGCCCAAACGGCTCACTAGGTATTTGTACTGGTTCTTTGTATTCTACTAGGTCTGAAACATTAAAGGTTGTACTGATACCCATATCAGGTGGAAGTTCCAAAACATATGCATTAGGCCCTATTTTCTTTAAGATCTTGAAAGGTCCCGCTCCGCGGTCATGCTGCTTCTTTATGGTTCCAGAGGGGAACCCTTCAGGGTTGAGCCTAATCATCGCATAATCTCCTTCACAGAATTCTTTAGCCCTCTTATGTGAGTCAACTAAGTGTTTGTAAGTTTCATTGCTCAGGTTGATCTTATTACTGATTTCTTTATGTAGATTTGTGACATGCTGTGCAAAAGACTCAGCAGACTCAGAGACTCGTGTGTGAATAGGTAGTGGGATTAGATCTAAAGGCTTCCTAGGCTTGTAACCATGGACTATCTCAAAGGGACTTTTGCCCGTAGATCTATTGACCGAACTATTGTAAGCGAACTCAGCACGTGGCAATAACAAATCCCAGTTTCCTAGACTTTCTCCCACTAGGCATCTCAGTAAGTTCCCTAGACTTCTATTTACAACCTCGGTTTGTCCATCAGTCTGGGGATGGTAGGCTGTGGAGAATTTCAGTCTGGTTCCTAATAGGTTCCAAAGGGTTTTCCAAAAGTAACTTGTGAAGCGGACATCTCTATCAGAAACTATGGTTTTTGGTAACCCGTGGAGTCTGACTACTTGATCAAGAAAGAGTTTGGCTATCCTAGAGGCATCGGAAGTTTGGGAGCAATGTATGAAATGGGCCTAAACCTAAGAGACTATAGACTCTCTAGGTTTGACCCTAGTATGGTGTGCACAAGAGTATTTACAATGGACTCCAAGCAAATGCCAAAGGGTATGCCATAAGTATAATGCAAATCTAACATGCATAATGAATGCATGCAGTACGCTAATCTCAACTAAATACAATCTAATGATCCTAGAAATGCTGGAGATGTTTGGAAAGGGCAGAAAATAGGAAGTGGGTTCAGAATTAGTTTGGTAGGGTAAAGAAAAAGGTTCCGGGTTAGTTGGATATAGTAGGATAAAAGAAGGCATGTCAGGGACTAATCATAGACTAATGAGGCTAACCTTACGGGGTTGCGATATATCTATGGGCAAGAAAAGGTCCATGCTATGGAAGGATGGGTCAACAATTTCTGGGAAGAGATCTTCAATAGGAATGGTAGGAAGGGATTCATCCTGAGGGCAATGGGTTAACTAAGCCAAATCCTCAATAAAGTCTTCTTGTTCATGGAATTTAGGAATAGGCTCTACAATTAGATCCTTTTCTAGTATTTCCTCATGTAAAATCCTAGTATCAGAGTTCTCTTCCTCTAATTGTTCTTCCACTATAGCTTTAGGTTGGATGTGGTCAAGGTCAACTAGCTCTGGGTTGGTTTCTACCTGGGTATCTACTGGGTCAGCTAATTCTAGGTCTACTAAAGGTGTCTCCTCTTCTCCCTCATACTCATCCACTAGGCTCGCATCAGCTTCATACACTTTCGCGTTAATGTAAGCCTTGTCAATCTCAGGAATGGTTGGAGAAGGTCGGCTAGGAGAAAATTGGCTAGGTCATGGTATCTGATTATGGACACTAATCCTAGTAGGTTCAGGTTGCCTAAGGGGTAGTGGCTCACTACTAGGCTCATATTTAGGGGTACTAATCCTATGGGATTCAAGTTGACTAGGGAAAACCTGACTAGTACTAGATTGATACCTAGGGGTTATGGGTTCTCTGGGCTCATAGGACAAGGGTGCAGATCTATGGGTCATGGAATTATAGGATCTGGGGTCATAGGATTTTGGGTCAGCTCTATGGTCAGGTTCTAAGGATGGATCATGGTATGGGGTCCTCCTAAGGTTGGGCACTCTATATGGGTCAGGATATTGGGTTCTCCTAGGGTTGGACTCCCTATATGGGTCAGAATATTGGGTTCTCCTAGGGTTGGGCTCCCTATATGGGTCAGAGTATTGGGTTCTCCTAGGATTGGACTCCCTATATGGGTCAGAGTATTGGGTTCTCCTAAGATTGGACTCCCTATATAGGCCAGAGTATTGGGTTCTCTTGGGTTCAGTATCATAATAAGGGTCATGGTAAGGGGTTCTTCTAGGTTCAGTATCATAATAAGGGTCATGGTAAGGGGTTCTTCTAGGTTCAGTATTATTATATGGGTCAGGCTGAGGGGCTCTCCTAGGTTCAACCTCTCGGTATGGATCAGGGTTTGGGGTCCTCCTAGGTTGAGGGGACTCAAGATCTGGCTCAGACTGTGACCCATGGGTCCTTTGTATGGTCCCTACACGGCCTTCTAACTGGTCAAACCTATTGGCAAGATGGTCAATTCTGTTGTTGGTTTGGGTACCAGACTGAGTTAACTGGGTCATCTGGGTAGCCATCTGGGCCATTTGGTCTATAAGGGCTTGAATCCTAGTTTCCTGCTTATCCATGGGTTCAGGGAGATGGTGGATGAGATGGGACTCCTGATCTAATGCTCATGCAAGACTCGATCAAACCGACTACAGCTGACTAGACCTAAAATTCAAACTAGATGCTCAATCAGGGTGGCAAACTAGCCTATAGTAACCCTATACTCAGCCAGGCAGGTGTAAGGGGAGTGTTAGGTCCCTGATTGCCAAGCCTAGACACCAATCAGAGATTGGCCAGGCAGGCGGACCAGCACACAAGCCCTTCAGGATTGAATCCCTAAACCACCATTCTATACACTGAGCACACGGCACACACAGGTTAGCTTAACACAATGATCTGACACTTAGCCCGGACCCGACCAGTTGGTGTCCCTAGTCCGCTAGGGCAAATTAAGTCTAGTTAATTTTAGGTTAAGGCTTGGGACCGAATGCAAGGGATGTGGTTTTGGGCTAAGGAGAGGTGATCAAATCCTCCCCCCATCTGCTATAGCAAGAGTGCCCTTAAAAGTAAATTATGCAATGATGGCAGGCAGTGAGGATGCAAATTAGGATTTAGGTATTTTTGGTATTTTTGGAGAATATATAATTTTTTTTATTTTGGTATTTTCTTAAATAGAAGAAAACTTGCAAATTATGGCCTAATATGCAGGAAATATACTAAAATTGAAAGATATGCAAAAGATGCTAAACAAAACCCTAAAACTTCCAAACTTGTCTTGCTGAAAAAAATAGAGCCAAAAATCTGCAGGCTGTATTTCGGCTTGCAGAAAATGCACAGGCCAAAATAAAATCTGAAAAAATTCTAAAAATTATTGTGAATTATGATGAATCCAGAAAAATAAATTTTAGAATTTTTAGAGTTTTTGTCAGGGAGAAATAATTTAAATAATAGTTTATATACGGACTAAAAAATTATAGAAAATAAGCCCTAATCTAAGCTCTGATACCAAATGATGCGGGACTAATATGCATGCAATTATTTTTATATGTTTTATATGTGAGGTTAGGTGATTAATTCCCAAATTTCAGATCAAATTTAGTTGTAGGGAATTTTGTATGAATTTTTGAAGCCAAGCATGCAGATTAGAACTAGAAAAGTACTAAAGAAGGATCGCCGGGGCTTAGAAGCCTCGGTTAGGGCAAGTTCTCCTACAATATAATTACTGGAGGTAGAGGGGGTGTACCTGACAATGTCTGAAGCACCCGGTGAAGATCGCAGTGAAGGGATCTCTCGTTCCTCGATGGATGCGGTCTGAAAAACCGAAGCCAAAGACCCGCGGATACCCGACTTTCTACTCGGTGGTCCGATTGAGGCTTGTCTAGAGTCATTGGATTCGTAGGAACTCGGGGACCTACAAACGACCTGTCAGGGGTTAAAAAAACTCAGAGAAAATCAAGAAAACAAAAGAAAATAGCAAAGGAAAGAAAGTTTTGGAGAGGGCTGGAAGGATGGTTGGCGGCAGGAAGATGGTTGCAAACACCGGGAAGAAGAACTCTCAAACCCCTTTATGCACACAACAGGGTAATCACACAAAACAATATAAGAACTCAAGGTTTATATCATATCAAAAATCTCCCCTCATACAAGAGGCTAGGGTCCTTTAAATAGACCCTTAACCTTGGGCTCCAAGTAAGGGCACATAAGTCTTTACATAAGAATCCTTTTCCCTCTCAAACCCTAGCTAGAAAATAAGGAAACATTAGGTAGAAAAAATCCCTAAAAATTCTTTTGACTTGGCCAACACTCCAAGGATGCCTAGGGGGGTGTGTTGGGCTTCTAAGAGCAGTAAGAGGCTAGCCCAAAGGGGCTCGGGCGCATGGGTTTGGGCCTCTGGAAGCTGGGGTGGCCTGGTAGCCATGTAGCAGAAATATTCCCTGGTATCTTGCTTTTAGGGGCTTGGGCTTGGCGTCTGGGCTTGATTTCTTTGGGCTAGGATGCAGATGGACCTCTAAAATCATGGATTCCTTGGTCTATGAATATACTTTGGCATATGGAAGGGAATCTGGGCATCTAGAGGGCATCTGCAAGGAATCAGGGTTTCTGATTTTCCTCCTGGAGTCTTCAAATCTTCAAGCTAGGTTGGACTTGGTCTAAACTTTCATGTCTTCAATCTGGTTGGACTTGGTCTTCACTTGTATGATGTGGTCTTGAGTCTTCAGTATGCTTGGACAGGACTCAAACAAATAAAATTAGCTCAACATGAGCTGACTAGCATTGGACTGAACTAGCTCAACATGAGCTGACTAGTATAGAACTGAAATAACAACTCAAAAGACTCAAATAACAACTAAAATGGACTCAGATGGGCTAAGCCCTTATTACAGATGGACTCATAAATTATTGATCAATTCATAGAGGGTTGAAAAGCCTCTGTCTTATTCTGGTGCCTTCGGTGTCCCCATCAGGGAGACAATGTAATCAGCTCTTCCAGTAATGAAATGCACTTTTGTAATCATGGTGTCTCCATCATCTGCAATGTGGAATGTCCCTTCTCTCTCTTCTCTCCCCTTTCTTTTTTATTTCATTCTTTTCAGTGCAGGGGGGTCCGAGATGGGAGTCAGGAACTTCAATTGGCACGGACCCGGCATTGAGCTTGAGGTCACGTCATTGATGTGTGTTGGCATTGGACTCAGTTGCTCAGGGATATAATTCAGTGGTCGCCGTCTTGAAGCTAGGCTTGGCGGTGTCAAAAGATGAGATCCCCGATATCAGAAGCCTGAGTCTTGGACCTTAGTGTCTCAGAGCCAGTTTCAAGGACGTTGACGCTTGAGAATTGCAGTGCTGGAAATATGAGTTCTAGGCCTTGGCATCCTGGAGTTGGGCTCGGAGGCACTAAGTGCCTGGGGGCTTCCCAGGTCCTTTGTTGGGGAGCTGGGCTTGCCGGTGCCGGAGGGTCATCCGGTCTTTGATTCCAGGGAGCTAGGCTCACCGGTGCCTGGGGGCTTCCCAGGTCTTCGTGCCAGAGCACTCATCTCTGGGCTTTGATGCCGGGGAGCTAGGCTCGCCGGTGCCTGAGGGCTTCTCAGGTCTTTTATGCCAGAGGGTCGTGTGATCCGGTCTTTGATGCAGGGGAGCTGGGCTCGTCAATGCTGGAGGTCGTCCGATCTTTTGATGTCGGGGAGCTGGGCTTGCCGGTGCCGGAGGTCATCCGGTCTTTTGATGCCAAGGAGCTGGGCTCGTCGGTGCCAGAGGTCATCCGGTCTTTTGATGCAGGGGAGCTGGGCTCGCCGATGCCGGAGGTCGTTCGGTCTTTGATGCCGGGGAGCTGGGCTCGCCGGTGCCAGAGGTTGTCCAATCTTTGATGAAGTTTCCTGCAAGACAGATAGATCGTGTTGTAAAAAGAAATCTTCATTTCTCATGGGGGGAATACTTACATTACTGATAGTATCTCTTCAAATTACAAGCGTTCTAGGTCCGGGAAAACCTGGCACCATCCAAGTCTTCCAAGTAGTAGGCCCCCAGCGACAGGGCCTCGGCCACTTTGTAGGGGCCCTCCCAATTTGGTGAGAGTTTGCCGCCCTCCCGGGGCTGGGACGCTTCTGCTCGGCGCAGCACCAGGTCGCCAGGTCGGAAGTTCTTCTGCTTTACTCGTGCATTGTAGTATCGAGCAACCCGTTGTTGGTATGCAGCCATTCGGAGTCGGGCTTTGTCCCTTGTTTCTTTGAGGAGGTCCAGGTTAAGGAGGAGGTGTGCCAAGTTCTGCGCTTTGTCATACTGCCGCACGCGGAGCGTGGGCACATTGAGCTCAACTGGGATTACCGCTTCTGACCTGAAGACCAGGTTGAAAGGTATTTCACCCGTCGCTGTCTTGGGCGTTGTGTGGTAGGTCCACAGGATGCTTGGGAGTTCTTCTATCCATCTGCCCTTCGCTTGGTCTAGCCTGGTGCGGAGTCCTTGAAGAATGGTTCGGTTGGTGACCTCGGCTTCCCTATTCATTTGGGGATGGGTGACCGAGGTGAATCGATGCTGGATCCCGTGCTCGGTGCAGAACCCCTTGAACTCTCGGTTGTCGAACTGTCGCCCATTGTCGGTGATGATGCAGTTAGGGAGTCCGAAATGGCAAATGACAGACTTCCAGAAGAATTGTCTGACATTGGCCTCTGTGATCCGAGCTAGCAGCTCTGCTTCAACCCATTTGGTGAAGTAGTCGATCGCCACCAGCAGGAACTTCCGCTGCCCTGGTGCGGTGTGGAACGGTCCCAGGATGTCCATCCCCCATTGTGCAAAGGGCCAGGGAGATGACAGCTGGGAGATCGATGCAGCCGGCAGGCGCTGAATGTGGGAGTGGCGCTGGCACTTGTCACACCTTTTGACGAAGTTTGCGGCATCCTCCTTCATTATTTCCTAGAAGTATCCTTGACGAAGGGCCTTGTACGCCAGAGTCCTTGCTCCTACATGATTCCCACAGAGGCTTTCGTGTATCTCCTGGAGCATGAAGGCTGCCTCTGTGGGCCTGAGGCACTTCAGGAGAGGGTAAGAATAGGAATGGTGGTAGAGATGGCCGTCCATCAAGATGAAGTGGGCAGCTTTCCTTCTGATGAGGCCAGCTTCCTTGCGGTCTTCCAGTAGCAGGCCGTCCTGGATGTACTTGACATACTTGTCCATCCAGCTCGGCTCGGGGGCTACTTGCTGCACCTCTTCGGGATTTTCATAGCTCGGGCTCTCGAGATATTCGATGTAGGCATGCCCTAAGGGTGAGTCCGGTAGGGTCGCGAGCCTTGACAGTGCGTCCGCACGAGCGTTCTCTCCATGAGGAATGTGGAAAACGCGGAAGTGGCGGAAGCCTGCCATGCTCGAACGGACCTTCTCCAGGTACTTCATCATCTGGGGATCTCGGGCCTCGTACTCCCCGGAGACTTGTCCGGAAACCAGCTGGGAATCGGTGAAGACCTTGAGGTTCTGTATGCCCAACTTATGGGACACCTTCAGGCCTGCGAGGAGCGCCTCGTACTCCGCTTGGTTGTTTGTTGCGAGGAACTTGAAGCGAAACGCACACTCTGTCACCACTCCATCAAAATTGGCGAGGATGAGGCCTGCTTCGCTCCTGCATGAATTGGAGGCACCATCCACGTGGAGGATCCAGGAGTCCTCCAGGGGGCGAGCTCGGCTTGGCTCTCTAGGACCGTCCGCTCTGGTTCCTCGAGAAACCCTGTGCATTCAACCACGAAGTCGGCTAGGACTTGGGCCTTCTGCGATGACCTTGGCCGACATGTGATGTCGTGCTCGCTCAGTGTCAGGGACCATTTGGCTAACCTTCCAGAAGTCTCGGGGTGGCTTAGCATGGTCCTCAGGGCTGGTCAGTCACAACCACGATAGGATGCATTTGGAAATAGGGCCTGAGGCGATTAGCAAACATTATTAGTGCAAAAATAAGTTTTTGGGAGCGGGTATACCTGATCTCCGTATCATGGAGTATTTTTCTAGTGTAGTACATCAGCTTTTGTGTCCCATCCTGGTCTGTACGAATGATGACTGAGTTGATGGCCCCCGGGGTGATCACTAGGTAGAGCAGGAGCTCCTCCCTCTTTGGGTCTAGACAGCAGAGGCGGGGAGGTCAGGAACTCCTTCAGCTCTTCGAAGGCAGTCCGGCACTCTTTAATCCAGGTGAAGTCATGTATCTTGCACAGCACCTTGAAGAAGGGGAGGCAGCGGTCAGCCGACCTCGAAATGAATCGGCTCAGGGCTACAATCCTTTCCGTCAGCGCTGAACCTGCTTCTTGGACGTAGGGTGCTCCATGTCCAGGATTGCTTGGAGCTTCTCCGGATTCACTTCGATGCCTCTTTGGGTAACCATGAAGCCGAGAAATTTCCCAGTTGCCACCCCGAAGGTGCACTTCGCCGGGTTGAGCTTCATCTGGTGCTTCCAGAGGTTATGGAAGGCTTCAGCGAGGTCGGCAATGTTGTCCGAGCTCGGTTTGCTTATGATGAGCATGTCATCCATGTATGCTTGCACGTTCCGGCCAATCTGGTCCTTGAAGACCTTGTTGACCAGGCATTGGTACATGGCCCCAGCATTCTTCAGGCCAAAGGGCATCATTCTGTAGCAGTACGTTCCCCGATTAGTGATGAAGGCAGTGTGCTCCTCGTCCTCCGGGTGCATTCGGATCTGATTGTACCCGGAGAATGCATCCATGAAGGAGAGTAGCCTGTGCCCCGAAGTGGCATCCACCAGCTGGTCTATCCTTGGCAGAGGAAGTTGTCCTTCGGGCATGCCTTGTTGAGATCAGTGTAGTCTACACAGATCCTCCACTTGCCATTATTCTTCTTCACCATCACCACATTTGCCAGCCAGCTCGGGTATTGCACCTCTCGGACAAATCCAGCGGCGAGGAGTTTCTCAACCTCCTCATTGATAGCCGCTTGCCTTTCCGGAGCAAAGCTTCTCTTCTTTTGTCGAACTGGCCTGCACTTCGGATCAGCACTAAGTTTATGGGTGATGACTTCAGGGGGAATACCTGGCATGTCGGCCACCGTCCAGGTGAACACATCTGCGTTTGCTCGCAGGAACTCCAATAGTGGAGCCCTATCCTCCTCGGGCAGCTGGGCTCCGATCTGCACGGTTTTCGCCTGGTCGGCTCTGAGCTAGTAGGAAAGCAGGCACTCGGCTGGGCCTCCTCTGAGGTCTTGGGCCCTCTGGTCAAGCTCGTCCGCCCTGGAATCCTCCTCGGGCACCTGGGCCCCGGGGTGTGTTTGGAAGCAGTGCTGCACTAGCTGGGGTGTACCCTTCATCTCCCCCACACTGCAAGGGGTTGGGAACTGGACAAGCAACCTCTTGGTAGAGATGACGGCATCAAGGAGGTTGAGCCCAGGTCGGCCCAAGATCACATTATAAGGCGAAGGAAGCCTGACAACCGTGAACGTCATCATGATGGTACTCTGCCGAGGTGGGGTCCCGGCAGTGACTGGGAGAGTGATTTCCCCCTCTACTCTTGCGGAGTCTCCCGTGAAACCAACAAGGGGAGTAAATACTGGCTTGAGTTGAGTGGGGAAAAGATTCATCCGGAAGAAAGCATCGTAAAAAAGTACATCCGTAGAGCTTCCACTATCTACCATGATGCACTTTATAGGATGCTTTGCGATCGTCATCTCAACGACCACAGCATCATTATTTACATTTTTCTCCCCATTATCCCCCTCCCTCATAAAGGGGAGTACATTTTCAGAGTTCCCTGCCCCCCGGGTTCTTTTAGACACGCGCTCTGCTCTCCAGGAGATCATGCCCACCGACTTCTCGGTGGGGCAGTTGTCGATGGCTGGAGCTGGTGGGAGAGCAACGAGTTCCTGGGACTCTGGTTGAGGTCTGCCCCCCACATATTTTTTGAGGTAGCCCCTCTTAATGAGCTCTTCAATTTCTCACTTGAGATTGTGGCATTCCTCGGTGTCGTGCCCGTGGTCACGGTGGAACCGGCAGTACTTCATTTTGTCATGGGTGAAGGATGACTTCAATGGCCGAGGATGCCTCAGATAAGTCTCACCCTCAATCTCCATGAGGATCTTCGTTCTTGGGGAGAGAAGGGGAGTGAAGTTCCCCTGAGGGATGTGAGCGTTCCTTGGCCTTGGCACCGGTCGGGAGCTCTGAGCTAGTGGTCCCGGCCTTCATGCTTCAGGCTTCTCGGTGGGTGCCGGCCTCCTTAGTGGCTTCCGTTAAGCTCCCACCTTGTGCGATCCACCTCCTCGGCACGGATATACTTCTGGGCCCGGAAGAGCAGCTCGGCATAAGTCTTCGAGGGCTTCTTGTCGAGCGAGTAAGTCAGGCGGAAAGTCCTGAGCCCTCGCTTTAGAGCCAGCATCGCCACTGGCTCCTCCACGTTGTAGATCTCCAAGGCGACAGCTTTGAAGCGGGCCACGTAGTCTTGTAGCGGCTCATGGTCTTGCTGCCTGATGGAGAAGAGGCTATCTGCCTCACGTGGTATCTTCCGATAGGCATCAAAATGGGCTACGAACTTCTGCCCTAGCTGGGCAAAAGAACTGATACTTTCCGGCTCGAGGCGGGTGAACCACACTCGAGCAGCCTTCCAAAGGGTAGCAGGGAAGGCGATGCACAGAAGGGCATCAGTGGCCCCTTAGACCCTCATGAGGGCCCGGTAGCTTTCCAGGTGGTCCAGGGGGTCGGTGGTCCCATCATAGGGATCCACCTGCGGCATGCAGAACCGAAGAGGAATTGGCTCCGTTTGGGTCTCCTGGGAGAAAGGAGGGCAGGCGTCATAGCCCGCTGGCTCACTAGTGGAGCCAGGCAAGTTGGCGAACCGGCGGGCAAACTCCTCCAACTTGTGGTTGTGCTCCTCCAGGCGCTTCTCCACCATGCGCCTGATGGCTTCGTCTGTGGACCCCTCCGTTGATGGGGGTGGTGAAGGTGATGCGGACACGCGGCACCCATGACGGGGAGCCTTGCCCTTCCGGCCTTGACGGGGTTTGGGTGCCCCCCGGTCATGGTGCGGTGAGCAGCTTTCTTCTTCGGTGGAGTTGGCTCGCCGTCGCTTCTTTTCGGCTTGATGGGTACCTCGAGGGTCTGTAACTGCCCGCAGCTGTGAGGGCCTCCCATAGAAGGAACACAAGCTGTCGTGGGGTGCTGCGGTGTGGGCCACGGGGGTCTCTAGCTGCTAGTGGGTAGCCAGGGACCGATGCTGGTGCTGATGCTAGAGCTGACGCACTGCCATAGTAAGAGTGTGCATCTGCTGGGCAAGTGCGATCAGCTGGGCGTCCAGTGGTGGAGGTTGAACCGGGGCAGGCACTTCCGCCTCAAGTCCGTGCGGGTTCCCATGAGAAGGGGATGCCTCCGCATGGGCTAGGAGAAGCTCCCCTTGCTCGGGTGGTCACCATCCCCCCAGTGGACTGGCTAAGCAAGACTCGAACTGGAGGAAGTGTCGTTCTGTCCGCCCCTACCTGGCGTGCCAATTTGTTACCGCCTGGACCATCGTGGATCATAGCTGCAGATGGTGTTGAGTGGTCCACGCCCGCCCGTTGGGGATGCCTCCGGTATCTCGAGACTTGCAAGACGACCAACATCAGTGACCCGGGCCGGGATTCCGGCGGGGGCACTCCGACGATCAAGTCAGTAACTGCCCAGGGGAACAGATCCTCCTAGTCGAGCCCCTCTTGATGAGCTCCATGCTAGGAGGAGTGAATATAGTGTATGAGAGTGCGAGTGAGCCGGGAGATGTGGTGGCCGAGGTGGTCTTGCCCTCCTGTTTGGCCTCTCCCCTTTCTCCTCTTTCTCTTTATGGTGGTTGTGTTGTTCTTGCTTAGAATTGAGAAATGAGTGTTACCTCCCCTTCACTTATACTGGCTGGGTCCTTTTTTCGCGGCTTGCCTCGGGGTTCTCCCGTGTTGTCAGACGGGTATGACGTGATGCCGTGCCATGAATGGTACGCCTTTTTTATTAGATATCTGGGGAAGCTTCCATGAGCCTCTGACATTAGTTCGATTTGCCCTTCCTAGAAGTACGGCAGGGCCTCGACTATCGCATCGCTGCTCTCAGGAATCGCACTCCCTGGTGTCTTTTTCCTGGTCTTACAGCAAGCCGGTGGGGGCACAGTTCCTTGATGTGAGCTTCCCTTCTTCCTTGGGTGAATGGCGGCCGTGGGCATTAATGATGATGTGGCGGATACTGTCGTACGGTCCTCGGGGGCTCGCCACCATCTTCGGATGGTGCTGCTTCCTCGGTGGTTGATGTCTTGACTTGTGTCGGGGGCCGAGCTGGAAAGACAGGACCTGTTCGCAGGAGATCCATCTTGCGGTGGCTCGGATGTGCGAAGAGGGGCCGAGCTCGGCACCAGGCCAGAGGGGCCTAGCTTTGACCGAGCTCGAACTGGTTGAGGTGGCTGAGGTGCGTCCATGCCAGGGGACCCAGCCTCGAAGGGGTCCCGCATGGCGGAGGAGGATTGATCTCGACTCCAGACCGCGGGACCTAAGCTCGGGCTCGAAAAGTCTGCCTCTGGTGGGATTTGAGCTCGGCTCTGACCTAGATGCCCCGACCTGGTGGGTACCGACCTGGCAGAGGATGAAGCACGGCTTTCGACGGGCGACCCCGCTGGCATCGAGGGCTCAGCCCGGCGAAGGGGCCCATGGTGGTAATCCTGCGTGGCGTCCGATGGGGGCTTCATGTCAGGCTCCTTGCTCCACGTCAGCTATCTGGTCACATCACCACTTGTTGCCCAGGTGGCTTCCTAAGAGGGGGGTGAATTGAGATTCAAAAACTTTTCACAATTATGTGCACTTTGAAATTCTTTTAGTGTTGTGGTGCAATATGCAATGCAGAAGTAATTAAGTAAATGCAATAAGCTAAAGTAAGCACAAACACAAACACAAGGAGATTTAGAGTGGTTCGAAGTAACCGGCTCCTACGTCAACTATCCAAGCACCACTTAGGATTTCCACTATATCCCCTAGCCAGAATACAATTGTTTTACCGGGCTCACAATCCAAACCTATACACTTTGGTTTTACCAGGATCACCAAAGAAATCCAAACTCCCTTTGATTTTAAACGGGATCACCAAAGAAACCCTATACTTGGTTTTATACCGGGATCACCAAGAATCCAACTTTGATTTTTACAAGGTTCACCTAAAACCTTTAACCCTCTCTTAAGACACAGCCCCTTGCTGTTCTTATAGAGAAAACAAAGATAGAGAGAAATAAAAAGCAACTACAACAAATCGAGTTTGTTTAAATGTTGCCGATGTAGACAAGATGAAGCCTAGCTTTGAATGTTCTTTAATGCTCTTCAAGCTGCTTCTTTGCTTCTTCAATGAGTGGATTCAATGATGAAGAGAAGTTGGTGAAGCTTTGAATCCTAATGTGAAAGCTCTTGAAGTAGGTTGGTGAAAGACTTGAAGGCTTTTTAAATTCCCAAGATAAATCAATAATAATCTCTCAAAAATTGTTTAATCCATCAAAAGTAATCCCTTTTATAGTTTTCCATGAGATATGGCCATTGTAGGGCCTAGGGATTCATGAAAGAGCTGTCGAAGACAATTTGGAATTCAAAAATCACTTTCAGCAAGTTAGAGTACAGAAAATGGTCACTCGAGTCAGCTCGAGGTCCACGAGTTGGCTCGAAGTCTCAGATAGCCTAAACATAATTTATGTGAGAGTCGACTCTTCAAGCTGGAGTCAGCTTGTACCTTTAATCAATTCAAAACAACAAAAACCTTGAGTCAGCTCTTTAGGGCATAGTTGGCTCGAAGTCTCGTCACCAGAAAATCATAACTCTGGACGAGTCAGCTCTTAGGGCTCGAGTTGACTCGAGATCTCAGACTTCAGAAATATGTATTCTTCTATGAGTCAGCTCTTGGGATACGAGTCGGCTCGAGATACTGAAACTCTAAAATTTCTTCGTGCCATGCCACAAGGAGTCGGCTCTTGATCTAGGAGTCAGCTCTTGCCAAAACTTTAATTAATACTTCAAACTTCTCCAAAACTCTTCAACACTTAAATCAAACAAGAGCTAATCTATGTACTCTTATTTTTATAATTTTACAACCCATTTACAAGATTACAAAGTTGAAAAATTAGGGCTTTTACAATTCAAAGTTCATAAGAGTCTATACATAATTGAATTACCTCTCAACCAATTTGAAAACCAATTTAAACTAAAGGTAACCAAATTCCTGCAAAAACTTCTCAAGTAATTGAAAGAATTAATAACATATACATGCTCCAATATTTTATGATCATCAAAATAATTCCAGGGGTCAACAGTATGTCCGATGAGTGCAAAGGATGGTCCAACCATGCCACCTTATGATCAACAATCAAAAGCATAAAGGTGGGTCCAATCCACTTGCCTTATCGGTATGTCCGACGAGCGCAAATGATGGTCTAACCCAGCCACCTTATGATCAACAATCAAAGGCACAGGGATGGTTTATATAACCTACCCTATAGTAAATCCGTAGACATGCCGAAGTGGGCCTAATTAGTTTGCCTTAACATCAATTGAAGGCACATGGATGGTCTAAATGACCTGCCCTACGGTAAATCCACAGACATGCCACTGTGGGTCCAAACAACTCACTCTGTTATCAACGGATGCCACAAGGATGGTTCAATCGGCCTACCCTAGCAACAAATCCGGTCAAAGTGAACGGGTGGACCTTTCTACCACCAACTATACTGAAGAGTTCACACTTAATACTCTTTTGGATTGTGTCAGCCCAACTAAGGAGAATCTTCATTCATTACTAGAAAAATTATACACAAAAAAAAAGAGAAAGAAAGGAAAAGGGATAACAGGAGAGGAAGATTTAAAGATCAGCCGCCGGCCCCATTCCAGACCAACGAGTGATGTCAGGCCTCTGTGGAGCACTCGGAGAGGCTTTGGATTCTACCATCACCTCCTCAGACTTCGACCCCTTGTCGAAACCCGGCTTGTCCTCTTCCTCGGGGTATGGAACGAAGGCCTTATATTATCCAGCCCTTCAGGTGGTAGAAGTGGAAGGCCTTGTCCTTATGCTCCCAAAATCCACGGTGGTAAGAGTCCAAGACGACCTCGGCGACCTCATCTTTGAAGGCCTGCGATGCCAGGAACTTAGGGACAGCCTCCGTCACCTCCCTCTTGGCCAATTCCACCATGATCGCCGGTGTGGCTCGAGCGTTCGCCTCTTCCAGCTGGGTCTCGAGGACTTGTAGTCTCCTTTCCAAGCAGGCCATTTCTTTGGCCCAGAAAGAATTGCCGATGCCCTCGCCAACCGTGATGCTTGGCTCCCCCTCCGGTCCCGTGATGGTGACCCTCTTTCGAGATATTTCTCGGAGGTCTTTAAGGCTGACTTTCATTTCTACGGAATGAAGAAGAGGAAGGAGAAGGGCAACTCCGAAGCGAAGGGGTCACTTTTCTACTGCTTGAAGAACTTCCAAAGGCAAGAAGGATAAACCCTATTTAACGGCCTGGAGCCTTATCATTCGTGCTCATCGAGGACGTGTCGCACATCTCACTACCAGCCAACTAAGAAATACCACGTGTTAAAGCGACGCTTCGAACCTGGAGTAATAGCTTTGAAGTCGATGTGGAATCAACGACCGTCTTCGAGAGAAGAGAAGTTGGCAATCCCAAGTTGCACGAAGGCGTGGCCATCCAAAGGTCAGCACCTTCGACATTAATAATGGGAAGTGCATGCACGTCGACTCGCCGTCTTCCTTTTGGGTGCCAATGACAGGGTGGTACCTGTCCTCCACATAACTATCAAATCAGGGGGCAGTTATAGCAAATGACCGATCCAAAGATTTGCCATCATTAGTCATGCCTTTTTCACTAGCAAACGATAAATCATTAACACTCCCACTTCTTGAAGTGGATAATTGCTTCGTTAACTGGGAGTGGGGGGCAACTATTGGAGTACACCGACTCAACTAAGGCTAACCCCTGGTTCAGAGGTCCGGTCAGGTCTCTCTTGAACCAGGCATCCATGTTAGACGAATCAAAGATGGCCCAACCACATTAGGGCACCCTTCTAGGATCAATCTTTGGCCTAGACCGAAGATACTACCTCCGAAGCTCATCTTTCAGTTGTTCACCTCAAAGACCGGTCTGAAGAAGGTCAGTCTGAAGAAGATGATCACTTTATTTCACCAATTGTTCCAAAGAAGTCAAGTACGAAGTGAGCAACCCAACCCACTCCGAAGAAGGAAGCTCCGATGCGAGTGATCGAGATGTCTTCGACCTACTTCAAAGAGATTCCGAAGAGGGTAGCTCCGATGCGAGTGGTTGAGGTATCTTCGGTTTATTCTGAAGAGGTTAGGTACGGGATAATCAAATAGCTTGACTTTGGCTCTCACTGAAGGAATGCCTCTAAAGCGAATCTCTAGCTGGCCACGAATTTTCAAACGTGGGTGTAGTTATTATAACCAACAACATGGCCACGAACTCTGGCTCCAACAGAATCAGACATGGCCACTACTATAAATGATGGTAAGAGGGGGCACTCACGGTAAGAGAGAGCTCATCCCTATGTTACTTCTCTTCTCTTCTCCAAGAGAACTCTCCATTTTGTTACCAAGAGCCCTCACTGACTTAGGCATTGGAGTGTCCCCCATCGGAGAAAATCCAGTTAGGAACCTATTTTGCAAGGTTCGAAGAAGGTGCACCGAAGGTCCTGCCACTCCATCCAGTCCACGGGGGTTCGATGTCAATAGATTAGTATGCCAGGAAGGGGAAGAATGGCTAGAGTTGACAATCCGTAGTAGCTCAGACTCACCATCTACTGGTAGCTCCCCTGCTTGTGAAAGGAGAGTGAGAAGAAGCCCTGATGGTGAAAAAAAACTCAAAATGCTTTAACGAGTAGGGTTCGTCCTCCCTCTTAAAAAAATGACCCCCCCATGGAGAACAATCTTCCACCTCCCATACTTGTGGTGGGACAATAGTAGTTCGAGGCTCTTCTAAACCGGGTTGACGCTCTGACAACCATGGTTCAGAATTTTCAGGATGCAGCTTTCTAGGTGGGGCACCCGCCAGCCACCTCCAGACACAGTCATCGATCCCGAGGGAGGGGAGATCAGCGTCATGGGCCTACCCAACTTTCCCCTCATAATCGGCTTTCTCCTGAAGGCCGAAGCTCTCGGCACCCGAAGCCGACTGACGCCCTACGAAGGGGGAAGAGGTCTAGACGATCTTGCTCCCTCTCCTCCGAAGACTCTACTCTCGAAAGGGACATACCGAAAGAAGCCCACCTTGACTACGATGAAAAGCTCAGGGTCCTCAGATCACAGGTTGCGAGGCTTAATGATCAGAAGAAGGATGGTGAGTTCATGGCTTACGATTTACGTCCCCCATTCACTCATCGCATCATGGTCGAAATAGTCCCTCAGCATTTTAAGGTCCCTCAAATGGAGCCTTATGATGGGACTACCAACCCGCTTGATCATCTGGGTAGCTTCAAAGCCTACATGATGATTCAAGGGACCTCTGATGCACTACATTGCCTTGTCTTTCTTGCTACTCTGAAGAAGGCGGCTCGAATGTGGTATTCAAGCATATGTCCAGGTACCATCGATTCTTTTTTTGAGTTGGAAAAACTATTTATCTTGCATTTCAGGACTTGCCGAAAGACTCCCCGGAACATGGACCTCTATTCCTCCTTCACCAGAATGAGGGAGAGAGCCTTCGAGATTACATCTCTAGATTCAATTCAGCTACTCTCGAGATCCCCGATCTCAACAAGTACTTAGCTATGTTCGCTCTCAAGAAGGGGCTCTAATCATCCAGGCTCACCTTCTCCCTGGATAAAAGATTTTCAACAAGATATGCTGAGCTCATGTCAAGGGCTCAGAAATATGCTGATGCTGAAGAGAAAGTGGCAAATTGATGACTGGTTAAAGGAAAATCTATTCTGAAGAAGAAGAACAACAAGGGACTGGATCTCCCCACACCCAACAACAACAACAATAACAGCAACAACGGCAACTCTACCCGACGACGAAGTCCCAAGCCTAGAGCACCGGGTGGGAGATGTTAGACATTAGAATAATGAAAATTAACCCAACTTTATTTGATTAAAATTAATACTTTTTGTGATACTTTGCAGGAATTGACTCCATAAATGTGTAGATCTTGATTTTAGGAGTCCAACGACGCAAACGGAATGTAATTTGGACTTCAAACGGGCCCGAAATGGATTTTAGAAGGTTTTAGCACGGATTTCAGAGCCGCACGAATTTTGGAGCGCCCTTAAAAACTTTTGTTTGGCTCACGGTGGACCGGCTCAGTGGTCCACGGCAGCCATTGCTGCCGGTCCACGGGCGGAGCCGTGGACCACCGTGCTCCGATCGCGCCGAAACTCGCCGGAGAGCTTCCCCTGGCACCGTCGAAGCCACCGGCAACTTTCCCGTCGGTCGAAGAGCTCCCGTTCGGCCGGAAAAATGGCCGGAAGTCGGCTCAGCCCAAGCCCGAAGCCGCCCACCGTCTGTCCGTGCCCGAAGCCGGCCGCGCCGCCGCCCACGGCCACGCCGCCACCCACGGCCACGCCGAAGTCGTCGCGCCCTCCGCCCAAGCACGCCGCGCCGCCCGCCGAGCTCCAGCCTGCTGCCGCCCAGCCGAAGTCCGCCCTCCGTGTCCGCCCCTGCGCCGCACGCCGCCGGAAGACGCCCTCCGCCCAAGCAGCCGCCGTCCAGCCGTCCGCAGGCCGCGACGCCGCCTAGCCGCCCACGCCCAGCCGCCCGCTGCCGTGCGCAGCGCCTCCGCCCACGCCCTGCCGCGTCCAGCCGCCCACGGCCACGCCACCGTCCGCACGCCTCCGCCCCTTCGCGAGCCGCCCAACCGCCCAGCCGTTCAGCCTGCTGCCGTCCAGCCGCACGCGAGCTGCCTCTCCGCCGCTGTCCGCCATGCTGCATGTCCGCCGAGCTCTCCACCCCAGCCGCGCCTCTCTGCCCGCAGTGCCGTCTGCCCTTGTCACCGTCGTTCAGACCGGGATGTCCGAAAACAAGGAAGCATCGGAATGAGAAGAAATGTCAGACGACGCTGGATGGACGCGGGATTGTGCGATAGAATTTTTGAATTTAATTTTTGAGATGGGGATGATCGTAAAAAAATCAGATAAGGAGATCGGATTGAGATGAAGAAATCACCGCGCTTTCCACACGGACCCGACACGGTATTTTTCAGCTATAAATACCTCGGTGATTCTTTTCTACGGGGGAGGAGGAGTTTTTGGGAGGTTCCACTTGCTGTCCGTAGTTCCACCTGTTGCTGTGACAGAGAGTCAGAGTCGGATAAAAAGGGAGAAAGGGACCCTTGTTCCCTTACTTTTATTTTCTCTGTACTCCAATTTTTATGCAATAAAATTTATTTGTTTTATATTAATCCATGTCTGCTTATTTTTATTTTAGTCATGCTGGAGTCATGTTGGATTAGCGTTTAAGGTAAGTTGTAGTGAATTAGTTTTGACTGACCTATACCTAAGGGACGGGCCGTGATCCAAGGATACGGGCCGTACTCTTGAGATAGGTCATATCTAAATTATTTTCACAGATTTATTATTTGCATTTAATTCTTGCATTAGTCTAGTTTATTTTAGTTTATTTTAAGTCAAAAGAAAATACTTTTTCAAGATAACCCCAAAGTCTCTGTGGGATCGACCCTTACTCCCGCTATTCTACCCTTTAGAGTAGTGGAATTAAGGTTCTAAATCGGTGCATTACGACACGCACCAGATTTTTGGCGCCGTTGCCGGGGACTTTTGCCGTTATTCTGAAAAAAAAAATTCAACAATCCAAACATCCATAAAAAAAAAAAAATTCAATTTTAAAAATTTTACATTCAATTTTTTTTTTTTTTTAAAATTCAATTTTCGATCTTGAGTGCCCTGACATAAGGTTGCCCTGGCATAACTGGGAGGTTATGTTGAATGGTTGTCCTAGGGTACAAAAAGGTTGAACACAAAAAAAATTTATTTTTTTAGATTCACTTAGGTAAATTTATTTTTTTGCAAAACCAAAAATATTACACAGACATTTCATAATTTATTAGGATCAGATACTTAATCATCAAAATTAAAAAAAAAATTAAGTTTAATTTTGTTTGTTTATAACTTTTTGGACACCTTAGCTGTTGCATTTCATAATTTCATAATATATCTTAAGGGCACAACCCATTAATCAGATAAGGTGGGGAGATCAATACCCTTCCTTAGCCCACAAATCATCAATCCAGTATCTGCATTGACCCAAGCCTTTAATTTTAAAATTAATTAGACGTCAACCCTAAGGATTTCGAGCTCAATAGGACAAGGAAACCCTAGAGTTGGACCGGGTTCAGATCATTTAATTCCTTGGTGTCTAAGGAAAGTGGTTCAGGGACTAGAGCCCGAAGGGACGTGAGTTGGTTCCGCTTACCTGGCCAATTTATAATTGGTGTCTAAGGCAAGCGATAAGGGAACCTTCACCCACCTTACACTTACCTGGCCAAGTCAGTTAATTGATCTTGGGCTTGGAGTGCTCGAAGGTAACCTTGGATCAGTTAGGAGCTGTCTAGATCCAGGTTAACCCTAGGATAGTGATTTTGATTTGTTTTACTTGTTTGAAAAAAAAAAAAAAAATAATTAATTAACTTTCTGCTCTCTAGTTTAGGACTCTCTTAGGAACTTCTCCTTTAGACCTCTTCTCATTCTTCCGCTTTCCAATTAAAAAAAAAAAAAAAAAAAAAAAACTTTTATTGCTGTTTGCTTTAGAAGGGAGGGTGTATGTTAGTATATTCTAGGCGCCGACTTCGAGAACCTAAACATATAACCCTAGATCCGAAAATCGAAGGCTCCAATAGAGCAACCAGCCCTGGTACTATGGATCCTAATCAAGGAATTGACCCTCCGCTGAAGGAGTACTTCACTCCTTCAAAATACACTTATTCACCTTGTATCCAAGTACCCCCTGTAGATGCCATCCAGTATGAAATCAAGTCCAGTGTGATTCAGATGTTACCATCTTTTTACGGACTTGCGACTGAAGACCCATATAAACATCTAGATGAATTTCTAGAAATCTGTTCCACTGTTAAGATCCAAAATTTCTCCGACGATGCTTTAAGGCTTAGGTTATTCCCTTTTTCTCTGAAAGATAAAGCCAAATATTGGTTGAATTCCCTAGACACCGTGACAATTTCAACTTGGGATCAACTTCAGAGGGAGTTCCTTAAGAAATATTTTTCCATAGGAAAGACGAATCAAATTAGAAAAGCCATTACTAGTTTTTCCCAATTAGATGGAGAAATGTTTCATGAAACCTGGGAGAGATTGAAAGAGCTAATTAGAAAATGTCCTCACCATGCCATACCCAAATGGCAATTAGTCCAGTGCTTCTATGACGGTTTGTCAGAAAGGCACCGGCAAATGGTGGATGCCTCATGTGGAGGAACGTTCATGCTTAAAAATGAACATGAGGCATGGCAGTTGTTTGAAACGTTAAGTGAAAATTCTCTACATCATATGTCAGCTGCCCGTAGAGATCCTCCCACAGGACCTGTAGAACCTAAGAGAGGAGGAATGTATGAAGTTGGTCGTGCTGTAGACATCTACAGCAAGGTTGATGAGCTATCTCAGAAGCTCGACCAACTTTTGCAAGCTGGAAATAATTCCTCCTCATCTCATCCTACTCATGAAGTCTGTATTATCTGCTCGAGTTCCACCCATACCTTAGGTGATTGTCCATCAGCTTACCAATTTCCTGAGCTTCTTCAGGAGCAAGCTCATCAAGCTCAAACCCGAATGGCTCCTAGACCAGGAAATGATCCTTATTCGAACACATACAATCCTGGCTGGCGTAATCACCCGAATTTTTCTTGGAAACCCCAAAGTCTCTGTGGGATCGACCCTTACTCCCGCTATTCTACCCTTTAGAGTAGTTGAAGCTCAATAGGGAACCCCATGTAATTTACTATGCTAGTAAAACTCTTTCAGATGCACAAATGAACTATACCACTACTGAGAAAGAATTACTAGCAGTTGTATTCGCCCTAGAAAAATTTCGATCATATTTATTAGGGTCTAAGGTCCTAGTTTACTCTGATCATGCTGCATTAAGACATCTGCTATCCAAAAAGGATACCAAGCCTAGACTGATTCGATGGATTCTTTTGTTACAAGAATTTGACTTAGAAATTTTGGATAAGAAAGGTTCCGAAAATATGGTAGCAGATCACATTTCTAGGATCTTAGTAGAATACAACAAGGAAATTATTGGAGATAGGTTTCCTGATGAGCAACTATTCTCAATTTCTTCTACCAGTAATCTCCCCTGGTTTGCCCATATTGTGAATTATCTGGTAACAGGGCAAGTTCCTCCATACTGGTCGCAACAAGAAAAAGATAGGTTCTTTTCGCAAATCAAATATTATTTTTGGGAGGAACCTGAATTGTTTAAACACTGTTCAGATCAAGTGATAAGGCGATGTGTCCCTGAAAGTGAATTCAAGAGTATACTCAATTTTTGTCATTCTCTTGCATGTGGGGGACACTTTAGTGGGAGAAAAACTGCAGCAAAGGTGCTGCAAAGTGGATTTTATTGGCCAACTCTCTTTAAAGATGCACATGAATTTGGCCGTAATTGTCTCAAGTGTCAACAAAGGGGGAATATTTCACGAAAAGATATGATGCCCCTAAACCCCATTTTAGTTGTTGAAATTTTTGATGTTTGGGGTATTGACTTTATGGGACCATTTCCTCTTTCCTTTGGATATGAGTACATTTTGGTAGCAGTCGATTATGTTTCGAAATGGATTGAAGCTGTGGCAACTCGAACTAATGATCACAAAGTTGTGATCAAGTTCATTCAACATAACATCTTTAGTCGGTTTGGGTGCCCAAGGGCCATTATTAGTGATGGAGGTGCGCATTTCACAAATAGACACTTTGACGCACTGATGAAAAAGTATGGAATTACCCATAAAGTAGCCACACCATACCATCCTCAGACTAGTGGTCAGGTAGAAGTTTCGAATAGAGAGATCAAGCACATTCTTGAGAAAACGGTAAGACCCGATAGGAAAGATTGGTCCGAACGTTTGGATGACGCTTTATGGGCTTACCGAACTGCTTTCAAGACCCCTCTAGGAATGTCTCCGTACCGGTTAGTGTTTGGAAAGGCTTGTCACCTACCTGTTGAATTGGAACATCGTGCATTTTGGGCTATCAAGCAATTTAATTTTGATATGAAGAATGCAAGTTTCCATAGAAAACTTCAGTTAAGTGAGTTGGAAGAGTTACGAAATGAAGCGTATGAGAGTTCGAAAATTTACAAGGCTCGAACGAAGGCTTATCATGACAAATTCATTAATAGAAAATCATTTGAGCCTAATCAAAAAGTGTGGCTCTACAACTCTAGGTTACGTCTTTTTCCCGGAAAACTCCGCTCACGATGGGATGGACCTTTTGTAGTAACTCAAGTATTTTCCCATGGAGCTGTTGAACTTAAGGATCCTAAGCAAGGGAATGTTTTTAAGGTGAATGGCCAGCGGTTGAAACCGTATATTGAAGGAATCAGTGATGGAGAAGTTGTTGAAACTCTTGATCTTGAACACCCAGTGTTGCTGTGATGATGAACTTTGTCTGGCTGAAGACGTTAAACTTAGCGCTCCTGGGAGGCAGCCCAGCTCTTTCCTTAGTTCATATTTTAACTTCTAGTTCTTTATTTTTAGAATAAATGGAGTAATAAAAGAAGATTGCGGGAACATGGTGATAGAAGGACGTCTAATTCCATACCCTACCAGGTTGTATCCTTCCATGCCATTTAGTTATTAATATTCTCTTCCATTAGGGACAATGGAAATTAAGTTGGGGGGTGAGGTAATTAATTAAATCAAATCCTCGAGTAAAATTTTAATCAGTTTTGTGTACAAGAATTCGTCTCGAATTGAAAATAATCAAGCTCACTAAATGAGGAGTGATCAATGGTTTAGAAAATTTTAGAGATACTGAGGGATAATTTATCAAGAAAACCCTATAAGTGGTAGATTGTAGTCCGGAAAATTTTAGAAGAGTAATTCCAGACCCTTCGGCCTATTGATCTTAATAATGAATCTTACTTATTTTGGTATAGGCATTATAAAAAGTCCCCAGTTAAAAAAAATTCTGAGGATTTTTAGCATCTCTCACTGAGTAACCGGGCCCCTTCGCCTAAGTAAGCGTTGTTGTTCGCATCAAAAGGTGAGGATGTAACGAAATCTTTCGTAGAGTTAGTCTTGACATAGCCTTTTTAACTCGAGTCAGTAAGCCCGAGGGGTGTTTTACACCTAATGCCCTAAAGCCAACTGGTTTGGGAGTCATTGGATTAAAGCTCGCTACAAGGGTTAATTAGAAAGCAAGGTGTCAGGACATTGCACTGACTTTACATTAATCAAAAAAAAAAAAAAAAAAAAAAAAAAAAAAAAAAAAGGGGACTAAATAAATATTGCACCAAAACCAAACTAAGTTGGAAGATTTAGATAGTGAGATAGAAAGTTGGGAACGAAAAAACTCTTAAAACTTCTATGGACTTTATTCTACTACTAAATGGGTGGAATTGGTAATCCAATGAAGTACCTTTTTAATAGTCTAACCATGTATCCTTTGATTTTAGGGTTAGTACGATAATCTTCATTTCATGGACCATCTTAGTACACAAGACTCATCCATTTCCTTTACTCGAGGACGAGCAAAGTTTAAGTTGGGGGGTGTGTTAGACATTAGAATAATGAAAATTAACCCAACTTTATTTGATTAAAATTAATACTTTTTGTGATACTTTGCAGGAATTGACTCCATAAACGTGTAGATCTTGATTTTAGGAGTCCAACGACGCAAACGGAATGTAATTTGGACTTCAAACGGGCCCGAAATGGATTTTAGAAGGTTTTAGCACGGATTTCAGAGCCGCACGAATTTTGGAGCACCCTTAAAAACTTTTGTTTGGCTCACGGTGGACCGGCTCAGTGGTCCACCGTATGGGCTGCTGGTCCACGGCAGCCATTGCTGCCGGTCCACGGGCGGAGCCGTGGACCACCGTGCTCCGATCGCGTCGAAACTCGCCGGAGAGCTTCCCCTGGCACCGTCGAAGCCACCGGCAACTTTCCCGTCGGTCGAAGAGCTCCCGTTCGGCCGAAAAAATGGCCGGAAGTCGGCTCTGCCCAAGCCCGAAGCCGCCCACCGTCTGTCCGTGCCCGAAGCCGGCCGCGCCGCCGCCCACGGCCACGCCGCCACCCACGGCCACGCCGAAGCCATCGCGCCCTCCGCCCAAGCACGCCGCGCCGCCCGCCGAGCTCCAGCCTGCTGCCGCCCAGCCGAAGTCCGCCCTCCGTGTCCGCCCCTGCGCCGCACGCCGCCGGAAGACGCCCTCCGCCCAAGCAGCCGCCGTCTAGCCGTCCGCAGGCCGCGACGCCGCCTAGCCGCCCACGCCCAGCCGCCCGCTGCCGTGCACAGCGCCTCCGCCCATGCCCAGCCGCGTCCAGCCGCCCACGGCCACGCCACCGTCCGCACGCCTCCGCCCCTTCGCGAGCCGCCCAACCGCCCAGCCGTTCAGCCTGCTGCCGTCCAGCCGCACGCGAGCTGCCTCTCCGCCGCCGTCCGCCATGCTGCATGTCCACCGAGCTCTCCACCCCAGCCGCGCCTCTCTGCCCGCAGTGCCGTCTGCCCTTGTCACCGTCGTTCAGACCGGGATGTCCGAAAACAAGGAAGCATCGGAACAAGAAGAAATGTCAGACGACGCTGGATGGACGCGGGATTGTGCGATAGAATTTTTGAATTTAATTTTTGAGATGGGGATGATCGTAAAAAAATCAGATAAGGAGATCGGATTGAGATGAAGAAATCACCGCGCTTTCCACACGGACCCGACACGGTATTTTTCAGCTATAAATACCTCGGTGATTCTTTTCTACGGGGGAGGAGGAATTTTTGGGAGGTTCCACTTGCTGTCCGTAGTTCCACCTGTTGCTGTGACAGAGAGTCAGAGTTGGATAAAAAGGGAGAAAGGGACCCTTGTTCCCTTACTTTTATTTTCTCTGTACTCCAATTTTTATGCAATAAAATTTATTTGTTTTATATTAATCCATGTCTGCTTATTTTTATTTTAGTCATGCTGGAGTCATGTTGGATTAGCGTTTAAGGTAAGTTGTAGTGAATTAGTTTTGACTAACCTATACCTAAGGGACGGGCCGTGATCCAAGGATACGGGCCGTACTCTTGAGATAGGTCATATCTAAATTATTTTCACAGATTTATTATTTGCATTTAATTCTTGCATTAGTCTAGTTTATTTTAGTTTATTTTAAGTCAAAAGAAAATACTTTTTCAAGATAACCCCAAAGTCTCTGTGGGATCGACCCTTACTCCCGCTATTCTACCCTTTAGAGTAGTGGAATTAAGGTTCTAAATCGGTGCATTACGACACGCACCAGGAGATTCGACTCCTACACCCCCCATCAATCCCCCAGGGAGAGGATTTGATGTGGGATGACTCTAAGACTACTAAACATGCATGGAAAATAGTAAAATATCTTTTTTATGATTTTTTTAATTTTTTATTTACAGGCTAGATTTCTAAAATAAAGTAAAAATTGGTAGAAAGACTAGTAGTGCAAAGAGTCATCGGATCGCAGGCGAACTCATGCAAACTAATAAAATATCCAGGACCCGAGAGTTGAGAAACTCCCGGTTTAGGATAGTTTGGCTTCATCAAATTAGATAATAAGAGAAAGGAAGGTTTCTTACCAGTCAGAGATTAAAATTTAATAACAGCAGGGATCACTCACGACTTTGATCGGAGCCTAGATGAAGAAGCCTTGATTCCCTTGAATCTGATGGCTAATCTGGATGGTCCGGTAGAAAAGAAGGCCTCCTCAAGGAAGGGGAAGCACCTCGAGGATCCTACAAGCATCAGAGGTTAATAAAAATAGTAATTAAAAATAAGAAAAGGAACTATGGTTTGAAAGGGATCGGGATTTGGGTTAGAAGATGGCAATAGGGGAAGAAGAAGTTCTTGGGCTTGGATGGTAGCTAGGGCTTTAGTTCCTTGGGCATGGCTGATCTTCAGGGATGCAAAAGGATGCTAGGACATCAGGGTTTCAATCCAGGAACACAAGGAGAGCACTCAAAGTAAGAACCAAAACTCAAACACAAGGCAAGTAATCAAAATTTTAGCAAGGTTTATTCATAAGAAAAGATAATACAACAGGGGAGGGGGTGGGGTATTTATAGAGTTCCCATGCCCTCTCCTAAAGATATTACAAGTTTTATCCTAGTTAGAGTAGGTTTACATAATTTAAGTGGAAGAAAGACTATAAAATAAACCTACAACTAGGAGTATACAAGTTGAATGAAATAAAAATTCAAACTCCTTCTTATATTTGAACTTTTCCACCATGTTGGACTTGGGAAACTCATGGAGGACGCTTATCCTAGGTGTGTTGGGCTTCAAGGGGCAGCAAGGGATCGTCTTCCTTTGGATTGGTGCATGGGCTTTGGGTCCTGAAAGCTGGGATGCCCTGGTATCAGCATATTCTTTGGAATCTTGGTTCTTCATGCTTAGGCTTGCTTCCTGGGTTTGGAATTTTAAGGCCTGAAGTGCTGGAATAACCTGAGAAACATGGGCTCCTGGCATATGGAATATTCTGGAAGCATTTGGAGGGAATCTGGTATTTGAAATGTCATTTGGAGGGAATCTGGGCACCTGGAGGGCATCTAGAGGGCATTTATGGCTCCTAGGTGTCAATTGAGCTCCCATAAGCTGATGTAATTACCTTTGGCTCCTGAATGAGACCTAGTGGAACTCCAAAATAGGGTAACCTTTTCTCTTGTACAAAATTTGGACTCATACTGGACTCATACTGATGTATAGGACTCAATATACTGGACTAGGTCGAGACAAATCAACTAGTCTCACTTTATTACAACTCAATCTTACTTTCTTACAAAATTGTGATACATGACTAAGTAAACCAAATGGGATCCAGTGATCTGTGTCTGATCCTGGTGTCCCCGGGAGGAACTTGACCCCGTCGAGTGTGGGATAACTTGGCTCTCATAGTGCTTGAGTGGGTCTGCGTTGAGGCGCTGCAGATCCTCACGGGTGATCCATAAGTCCTCAGATTCTAGCCGACCTTGCCACCGGACCAAATACCTTTGAAAGCCTCTATTCTGGGTACATATAGCTTGATTATACAGGATTCTCTCAATCTTTTCCTCACAATTTGGCCAATTGGTTGGTGGACACTCTGGGGTGGGTTCTCTCTCAAAGGGAGGGATAGGCTCAAAGTGCTCATTAGGTGCCATTGCTGGCTCCCTAGACTCTATAAGATCCAAGATGATGAAGGTGGAGCTAATACCTAAATCAGGTAGTATCTCATGCACATAGGCATTGGGTCCACCGATATTCATTATCTTGGATGGGCCAGTTTCGCGAGCAAAAAATTCTTTACAACTACAACATCTCCTACAAAGTTCTTTATCTCTCTTTTGGGAATTAGCCAAGTTGTTAGTTAGTTCATTAGTTATGTTCAGCTTTCGACTAATTTCCATATGCATTGCTGTGTAGAGGGTAGTACAGGTACAGACATGTAATTCAGGCTGTGCATTTATTGGACTCAACTAATACCTAATAGACTCGACTAGACATCCCTATCAAAGGACAATTTATTGGACTCTTCAGGTCTAAAACCTAAGAGACTAGACTCTTTAGGTTTGATCCTATCATGGCATGCACATGAAAATTTACTATGTACTCCTAGCAAATGCCACAAAGTATACCAAAAGTAATATACAAACCTAACATGGGCAATAAACGAATGCAACATGCAAACCTCTACATGATGTAGGTGAATGGTTAAAAAAATATAAGAAAACTCAAGAAAAGGCAAAAAATATGAGATGGATTCGGGGTTAGTTTGATAGGGTAGAAAGTAAGAAGAAGGTTCTGGGTTGATCGAGTAGAGTAGGAGATAAGAAGTGATTTCAGGGATGAGGCCTATACTAATGAGATTTACCTTATGGGTTTGAGGCATATCTAAAGGGTCTACATAATGGAAGAAAGGATTGTTGATTTCAGGAAAAAGATCAATTGGAGTCAATAGAATGATTTCATCCTGAGGGTACTGATTCAAAGAGGTCAAGTCCTTAATAAATTCTTCTGGCTTTTGAATCAAAGGACTAGGCTCTATAGTTGGTCTTTCTTTTAGTGTCTCCTCAGGTAAAACTCTAATAATAGGATTGGGTTCCACATGGTCTTCTTCCTTTAAAGGTTCTTCCACTACATGGTCAGCTAACTCTATGTCGGTTACTGTCTGGGTATGGCTAGGGTTAGCTAAATCTAGGTCGGCTCCTCCTGGGGTATGGTTAGGGTCAACTATTGTTGGGTGGTCTTCTACCTGGTCCAACCTATCAGTTACTTGGTTGTTGGTTTGGGTTAATTGGTTAGTTTGGGTGGTGGATTGGGGAAATTGGGTTTGGAATTGGGTATTTTTCTGGGCCCATTGTTCAATTAGGGCCTTGAGGGTTTCTAGATTGGACTCCATGGTTGAACTGGGTTGGACTTTAGACTCAACTAATTCTGGGTTGGTTTATATTGGGGTTTGGTTACAGTCAACTACTTCTGGGTCTTCTATAGGTGTTTCTTCCTCTAGACTACAATAGACTCATCATCTTCATGCTCCTCCACTAAACTTGGGTCAGCCTCATATATTTCTTCTTCTAGGTCATCTTGGTGAACCAATGGGATGGTAAGAGGGGGTTGACTAATGGAAAATTGACTAAAGTCTGGGATAACAGGGATGGGTAAACTAAGGGTTATGGGTTTAAAGGTTATGGGTTCAATTCTATGGGTCTGGGATGTAGGAGGGTTGTTATTATTGGACTCAGTTTGACTTGACTCGAATTCCAAGGCCATGTGATATGCTTCCTCTAAGCTCTAAATCAACCTACAATACAATTCCCAAGTAATGTCCTTACGTAGGCCATACCGAAACCTCGATATGGTCATAAGCTCATGTTCAACTATGTTACATTTCCTAATAAACTCCTTAAATTAATCAATGTATTCAGACACAGTTTTGTCACCCTGTCTCAAGTTGCACCATTGGGCTGAAAGATTATTCTCATAAAATGGACCTAGGTACTCTTTTCTCAACTTACTCCTCATAGCTTTTCAGGTACTTATTTGTTCTCCTTTCCAATAACATTCATCCTCAGTACATTCCCAATGTTGCTTAGCATATTTGATTAACCCATGTATAGCCAAACTAATCTTTTCTAGCTCTGACATTCCAGTATACTCAAAGTACTGATCCATCATATCCTTCCATTCAATATACACCTTAGGATCCAGACTCCCATCAAATAGGGGTGCATAAGGTTGAGTGCTCCTAATGGGTCTTTCATCTTGGGTCAGGTAATCATAATTGGGTCTCCTATGGTTAGGTTCTAAGGATGGGTCATGGTATGGGGTTCTTCGAGGGTTGGGCTCCCTATATGGGTCAGAGTATTGGGTTCTCCTAGGGTTGGACTCCATGGTCACACTAGTTAGGTTGGATTAAGTCTACCGGCATTGGGTTCCTAATCTAATGCAAACAATCAATCAAGCAAACAAAGTGATGTGGTGTAGCCAAGCATGCAAAAAGAGAAAGGAAAAGGCTAGTACAATCTAGGGTTTCCTAGACCTAGAGCCAAAACTGGGTGGATCAGCTCAACTTACACCTAACCTAGTAGCTAATCCTTTCATTGGCCAGGTAGGGGGTGGAAGTGTTGGAGGTCCCCCTGCTTTTGCAGGGACCTAATTAAAAATCATAATACCACTTAGGTCATTTAACTCTAAACCCCCAGCCTTAAACATCAGCTTTCAGTAATAGCTAAAGGATTAAATGCACTAGTTGGCCCATATAGCTCGGATCTAACCTGTTGATGTCTCCAGTCCACTAGGGCAAATTAGGTCTAATTGATTTTAATTAGGCTTAGGTTAGTATGATGATGGTTGTTTTGGGCCCAAGACAGGTGATGAAATCCTGCCCTGATATGAGATATAGAGTTTCCCTTAAGATTAGATTAAAGAATGATGGCAATCGATGGCCCTGATGCAATCTAAAACAATCAGAAAATAAAATATTTTTTTAATGATTTATGATGTGTCAAGTTAAGTTTAAGTTAACTGGGGTTATCAAACAAAGTTTGGCTTGGGATTGGGGTTTGGTAGTTGATTAGGTTAGGTTGAGTCAAGATGCAGAATATAATAGAAATTAGAGAATTAGGGTTTTAGTCGTTGCAAAGTTTGACACAGATCCTGATGCATTAAAAAAAAATCTAGAATAGAGGATGGATGGTGATGATGATACATACTAAATTTCATTCAGAAAGAAAATCAACTGAGGATGCAAATCCTAGGGTATTTGGACTGCAGCAAAAATTTTTAGGATTCTGTTAGGGTTTCTAATATGCCAAATTTTAATGACTTAGGATTTTTGTAAAATTAATTAAAAATTTTGATAAAATAGAGGACACGACATAGAACAATTCATGTAAATTTTACATAAAAATAAAACTCCTAGATGGTTGAAATCAGATGCAAAACAGATACCTAATGCAGTGGGCAGGATACAGAAATTAGGGTTTGTGAATGCAAAGCAGATAAAACTATCCTAGACCCGCTCTGATACCAAACTGATGTGGGACGACTCTAAGACTGCTAAACATGCATGAAAAATAATAAAATAATTTTTTTGTGATTTTTATAATTTTTTATTTACAGGCTAGATTTTCAAAATAAAGTATAAACTGGTGGAAAGACTGGTAGTGCAAAGAATCATCAGATCACAGGCGAACTCATGCAAACTAATAAAATATCTAGGACCCGAGAGTTGAGAAACTCCCAGTTTAGGATAGTTTGGCTTCATCAAATCAGATAATAAGAGAAGGGAAGGTTTCTTAGCAGTCAGAGATTAAAATTTAATAACAGCAGGGATCACTCACAACTCTAATCAGAGCCTGGATCAAGAAGCCCCAGTTCCCTTGAATTTGATCGCTGATCTGGGCGGTCCTGGCAACAAAGAAGGCCTCCTCAGGGGAGGGGAAGCACCTCGAGGATCCTGCAAGCATCAGGGGTTAATCAAAACAGCAATTAAAAATAAGAAAAGGAACTATGGTTTGAAAGGGATCGAGATTAGGGTTAGAAGATGGCAGCCAGGGAAGAAGAAACTCCTGGTCTTGGATGGTAGCTAGGGCTTCAGTTCCTTGGATGTGGCTGATCTCTAGGGATGCAAAAGGATGTTAGGGCAGCAGGGTTTCAATCCAGGAACATAAGAAGAGCACTTAAAGTAAGAACCAAAACTCAAATACCAGGCAGGTAATCAAAATTTCAGCAAGGTTTATTCATAAGAAAAGATAATACAAGAGGGGGAGGGGGTGGGGTATTTAGAGAGTTCCCATGCCCTATCCTAAAGGGATTACAAGTCTTCTCCTAGTTATAATAGGTTTACATAATTTAAGTGGAAAAAAGACTATAAAATAAACATAGAACTAGGTGTATACAAGTTGAATGAAATAAAAACTCAAACTCCTTGTATTTGAACTCTTCCACCATGTTGGACTTGTTCAACTCATGGAGGACGCCTATCCTAGGTGTGTTGGGCTTCAAGGGGCAGCAAGGGGTCGTCCTCCTTTGGATTGGTGCATGGGCTTTGGGCCCTGGAAGCTGGGGTGCCCTAGTATCAGCATATTCCTTGGAATCTTGGTTCTTCATGCTTGGGCTTGCTTCCAGGCTTGAAATTTTAAGGCTTGGAGTGCTAGAATAACCTAGAAAACATGGGCTCCTAGTATATGGAATATCTTGGAAGCATCTGGAGGGAATCTGGCATTTAAAATGGCATTTGGAGGAAATCAAGACACCTGGAGGGCATTTAGGACTCATAGGTGTCAATTGAGCTCCCATAAGTTGATATAATTGCCTCTAGCTCCTGAATGAGGTCTGGTAGAACTCCAAAATAGGGTAACCTCATCTCTTGTATAAAATTTGGACTCATACTAGACTCATACTGATGTACAGGACTCAATATACTGGACTAGGTCGAGACAAATCAACTGGTCTCACCTTATTATAACTCAATCTTACTTTCTTACAAAATTATGACACATGACTAAGTAAACCAAATGGGATCCAGTGATCTGTGTCTGATCATGGTGTCCACACCAGGATTCTGATGGAGATAGAAAAAGAAAGCTATCTCCAACGGCCACAAAGGCCCATCACTAGCCATCCTGAGAGCAAGTCCAAGGATTTTATTAGACTTGCCATCCAGCTAGAATCTTGGCCCGCCTCATCTAATGAATCTATCCCAATAAATACCTATTGGAACTAACAAATTCGACAACAGGGAATCCTTGAAAAAAGGTAAGAGGAGGTATCGGAGTGTCCTCCACCCAAAGAATTTTGGTCAAGAGTTTGTTTTGCAGGAACCTCTGAGAGCCAATTTCTTCTTCAAAACTAATCTCCGATATCTTTTTAAAGGTCAATGACTTCTTAATGGCCGATGACTTCTTAATAGTCGATATTTTCTTGAAGGCTGGTGTCCTCTTAAAGGCCAATCTCTTCTTAACGACCAATATCTTTTTAATTACCGATATCTTCTTAATGGCCGATATCTTCTTAAATGGCCTATATCGTCTTAATGACCGAAGTCTTCTTAATTGCCGAAGTCTTCTTAATGGCCGATGCCTTTTTAATGGCTGATGTCTTTTTAAAGGCTGATCAATAAGAAGTGCAAGGTCGATCAATATCCAAAAGGTGTAGGGCTCACTGAAGCCCAAGGAATGGCCCATAGAAGCCTATCTTATCAGGGCCCACTGAAGCCCAAGGAAAGGCCCACGAAAGCTTATCTTATTGGGACCCACTGAAGCCTAAGAAAAGGCCCACTGAAGCCTATCTTATTAGGGCTTAATGAAGCCCAAGGAAAGACCCATGAAAGCCTTTCTTATCAGGGCATATTGAAGCCCAAAGAAAGGCCCACTGAAGCCTATCTTATCAAGGCCCATGAAGGCCCATAAAGGCTCGCTGAAGTCCTTAAAATCTAAAAGGCGAGTCTAACCAGCCTACCTTATTATCATCAAAGGCACAGGATGGCCTAAGCGGCCTACCCTATGGTAAATCTGCCGAAGTGCTGAGGTGGGCTTAACCAGCCTATCTTAATCTCTATTAAAGGTACAGGGATGACCTACGTGGTCTATTATACTGTAAATTCAATGAAGTATTGAGGTGGGCCTAACTAGCCTGTCTTAATTTCTATTAAAGGCACAAGGATGACCTACGTGATCTACCCTATGGTAAATCTGACAAAGTGCCAAGGTGGGTCTAACTAGCCTGTCTTAATTTCTAAAGGCACAGGGATAGCCTAAGTGGCCTACCCTATGGTAAATCCGACGACATGCCGAGGTGGGCCTGACCAGCCTACCTTACTATCAAATAAAAAGTATAAGGGCATACCTAATCAACCAATCGACAAAGTGTAAAAGCTATTATTTATTACTCCCTTCGTTGAAAAAGGAATTAAAGCTGAAGCAGTTCACTGGAAATATTTTTTTGAGCTCAGGAGTGGGGGGCAACTGTTATGATATGTCGATTCTGCACAGGCCAATTACCGGTTCAACTGCTTGCCAAGTTCTTTCTGAATCATACATCTAAACCAGAGCACCCGTAGGAAACTACGTGGGTAGACAAAGCGACGACCTTGCCTTCATCACATCATAGGGTCAATCTTCGACCTTGGCTGAAGATGTTAATCTCGAAGACTTCTACCATGACCAACCACTGACCAGTCTCTTGCATATCGATCAAAGAAGGCCAATCCGAAGAAGACTGGTTTAAAGATGATGCCAGCTTCACTCCATGATCCATTTCGAAGGGAAAGACTCCACTACAAATGACAGAGGTGTGTTTGACTTGTCCCAAAGAGGACAAACCGAAGGTATTTTGCCAATTAAATGCCGGTCCCTCCTGAAGAAGAGATCCAAAAGCGAATCTCCGGTTTATCTCAAATTTTCGAACGTGGATACGATGGTTACGATCGACCGCGTGGTCACTACCTCCAATCGCAACCACATCGGAATGGTCACGTAGCCACTAACTCCAACACCAATGATTCGAGACTGACCATAATCAATTGGCAGCCACTTATGGTTATACGCGGGATAAAGTTAATCAACCCTGTCTTAACCATAGGTGGGTAAGCCTAACTATACACTGGCACAGCAACTATAAATACTGGTAAGAGGGGACACTCAAGGTATGCTATGCAAGCCTGAAAAAGAGAATACTTTCACTATCTTTCTTCCTTCTCAGAAAACTCTCCATTATGTGGTTGGATCCTATCTCTAACTTAGGCATCGGAGTGTCCCCCATCAGAAAAAATCCGGTCAGGGACCTATTTTGCAGGTATCCAAAAAAACAAACTGGCAATCCAACGGCTCTGTCCGATCGACGAAGGTTCCACGTCAATAATAAAAATGGATGAGACAATCCCCTTGACCCTTCTTTTCTTGGATTCATTTATAAGTTTGTTGTTGGATGAAAGTAACCGATGATTTAATTAGAAATCTGACTGGGAGAACTAGGATTTGTTATATGGAATCAAGGATCGGGGACTAACGGTTTAGAGATTGTCTCCTCCATGACATCACAGTATCGCTTGTGGAATGCTTGGTTTATGTAGATAACTATTCATTGACATCGTGCTGGAGGATGGTGCCAAAATTATGATCAGTCAGATGTTGAATTATGATCAGTTAGATGTTGAAGGTAACCACTATTTATGGCGACTTACACCCTATAATAGATCATACGAGGAAGCAGGTACCAGGTAATGTTCGATGTGAGAATCAACATGATACCACTAAGATACTGACTAGTAGAATAGGGATAACTCATACTAACTATCGTAAGTCGTAGAAAAATCCTGGAAATTTAATCGAGTCATCTGCAGGATCATGCCTCGAATCCACGACCGGTTGATAGTGAGACAAGGCCTCTATCAATTGGGCTACCGCCTTAGCGGTAAGACCAATTGTAATTAAAAAAAAAAAATAAGAGACCCATAGTATAGTAGATTGGATAGATTTATATGTTACCAAACATATTAATTATGATGGCAACATATTGGATATAAATCTGGTAGCCCATTATCACTATTTGCCCCATATTTGTCTCGAGGTGAAACAAGGCGAGTAGAGTTATACCACATATGGTCAAATAAAACTGCAAAAATTAATTTTTATAAAAAATCTAATGAATTAAAAAAAATATAAAACTAAATCTAAATATTTTATATAATATTAAATAAAATAACAATTGAAGGTATAGAATACAACAAACTAAATTTTTAATGATTATAAGCATAATAGTGATTATAAAAATATAACTAACAAAAATATTGCTTTTAAAGAAGTCAAATATTTATTAAACTAAAAGAAATAATTAATTAAAAAAATGTACAACTAAGCATCATGGTATGTAACTATTATGTAACTATTATGGGTCCCAGCCCGATCTTGACCAACCTTAACTTGGCCATGGCTGAGGTGATTGTGGCTGGATGTGGCTGACCTACCCTCATTCGCAAATGAAGAAAAAAGCCACTACAAATCTGGCAAGTGGCTAACATTGAAAAATATCTTCCTAATGATCATGGAAAAATTAGATAATGTAGATGGAACTACTTAGATATGATTAACTGAGAGTTTGGTGGACAACTAGACTATTCTGCATCTTGAACATGAAATGCGATCCCCATTAGTAAAATCTAAGCAAGCCTTCGGGTAATGGCTAATGCCCTTCATGTACATGACCACGACTCTCTTCCTATAAATAGAGGGAGAAAGGATACCCTAGGTAAATCCCAAATCTTAAGTCACTCCTCTACTCCCTCTACTCTTCCTTTCTCTATGTTCTTGGTCCGCTAGTAACTTGAGCATCACGGATCCTCACCAAAAATCTTTCCAGTCAAGGACTTTTTGTAGGTTTCAACTTCACTGGCCTAGTGTCTCATCCTCCTTGGATTCATCCAAAGAAAACCTAGCTAAACTCAGCCAGTCCATAGATTGGCAATAATAGATTGGCCCCAGAGAAATGATGCTTAAAAGCCCATTTTGAGAGATGGAGAGAGAAAGCGAGAGCTTTCCTTATCACCAAGAGACTATGAAGGGGAGTTTCAACTATGTCACACCGCTCTAATAGCGCTCGACCCAACAGTGTTCAATAAGAGATTGTGGCACTAGAACCTATTGAAGTGCCACCTCCTCAGCTAGTGCAAAAGTCACCAATGACCAGTTCAATAGCCTTGTCTAGCAAGTGTAGAGCTTTAACCATTGTAGTATAAGGAATGCAACTAGTTGTCATAGCCCAACTGGCATCCAACAAGCCATGTCAATACCAAGCTTAGCTCCTAGGTCAACAAACCCCTCCTCGTAGTCTAAGGCAGGGTTATAGTCAGCACGGCCAACTTGGGAGCCCTAGCCAAAGTCACCGTAGGCACTCCCCGACCCCATGGTCGGGCAAGGATTCCACCCCAAGTAGCTTCTCTTCTCAATGCCAGAGTTGTCATATTGTTCAAGATGCCAAGGTAGAAAGGAGGTTCTAAGAGATGCAGTGATAGATTGAGACACTACAGGGTCGAGCTCAACTTCAATGCCGAGTCCCCATTCACTAGAAAAATTATGGATGAATCAATCCTACTAAAGGGAAAGGTGGGTGATTTCATGCATGTATTTCAAAGTTTTTTCAAATCATAATATAGCAGAAGCATTAGGATTAATATAATTAATCTAAATATGCATTTGATCTAATCAAATAAACCACCTACAGCAAGATCATGACATGATACATAGCATATAAATAAACTGAAAATAAAAGAGAGCAAACAACATAGATCATATCTATGTTGAAAAGCTGATACCGTAGATCACATCTACGATATCATGAGTTCAGAACTTATTACCTTTGTGCGGGTAAATGATCGCCATTGCTAAATCCATGGTATCAGGTTCTTTTTAGTCACACAGGATGTCTGGCCTTTATGGGTGATCAACATGAAGCCCTATCCTGACTAGTCTCCTCGGAGTACTAGTTTTTTACTGAGACCTCACCGATTGATCATTCCTTCTTCAGACCACTAGGATGCTCTAGGAGATAAAGAAGAATATTAGAGGAAATGAGCTGGAGGAAATGGAAGATTAGGTTAGAAACTCTTTCCCTCTCTCTCTTCCCAAGACTTAGTAAAAGAACTAGGGAGTTCATACTTAAGACCCTTTCTCTCAAGCCCCACATCCCTTGTTTCCTTTACTAAAAAAATATTTTTTAGCTTTGATCAACCTCTTACCATGCATACTAGCAAACCCCTTTAAGCAGAGGCGCCCAAGTGGCTAGGAGAGATTAGGGAGTTAGGATGTGGTTAGGATGAGAATGGGTAGTTTTGATTCAAAATCAAAACCAACCTAATTTGAATTCAAAATTGAATTCAAATTCAAATCCCCATTTGAATTTAGAATTAAAGTTAAAATTCAAATTCAAAACTTGAATTCAAAATTCAAATTTCGAATAGGGGACTTTGGGTGCATAGATATGGTCCAATCTAATTGGACTCAACTCAAGCTTGAACCAAATCTCATTTGGTTAGATAAAAAAAGATAAGTGAACCTAATCAAATTAGGAACCCAATCTCATTAGCCAAATCCTAATCCAATTAGGAATTAATTGAGCTCAAGTCATGATCAAATCAAGAATTAAACCTCTTTAATGAATAGGCTATCTCATAACCCAATCGGATCAACCTAATTAAATTCAATTCAATTAAACTTGATCCAAACCTTGATGCTCAATCAAATTGATCTTAATTAGCAATCTAATTACTAAACTATTCCTCTCATAATTTATTAACTTTTAATGAATTACTGATGAGTCGATACATAGAAAATATAGGTGAGTCAACTCTCCGAAGTGTCAAATCACTAAAGTGTTGACTATAAGTCAATCATCAATCATATTGATAATTAAATCCTGGATCGAGTCATAATTGATGACCAGCTATCAGATCAGGCAGGAACTTCTAATATATGTGATGCCATAGGTTCAAACACTAAGTCAGTAGTACAAGAATAATTCCTATACCAATTGAAGTGACCATCTAGTAATGGTACCCGATATCTAAATAGGTCAAATTATTATAAAGCAACATTCAAGAATCTTTGGCATATGGTTATCATATAATTCATCTCTTTGACTTTTAATGCTCATAATGACTTCAAGGTTAAACTGCCAATTCTTAAATAATTCATCTACATAGTGTCTTAACTTTTCAAATCCTATGACATCTCATTAGGATTATCCTAGCCAAGATTTTGCTAAATTGAAACACAGTGAGACATTTTCTTCAAGCACTTTGGAGAGGTCAAGCCTATCTTAATTCACACACTGACTTTACAAGTACTTGACTATACCTAGAAAGCTTCCATCACTAAATTAGAAATCCACATAGTCTGCCATCAAATTATAATTTGTTGCTTGTAAGTCATTATGGTGATCTCAAGTCTAAGGGACACTTATATCCATATCCCTCATGAGCAATCCTTGGCAGTAGAGTACTTCATAGGTAAGTCATATTTAATGAAATATATCCCTATATTTTACCTACATGTCATACCAGTGTTTTCACACTTCTTGGTTAAGATGACAACCAACCCATATGACACATAATGACCTATACTTGACAAACATCGTCATTCTATAATAATATATCATTTGGTCACGAACAAGTTTAATAATCACACGACAAATCCTCCTTTATCATATTAGATATAGTTCTAAGAACTCTATCACAAAAAAGTTCATTACAGGAAGATGCAATATGATGAACTATCAAATATCTTTCATTAATAATAATTCATATATAATTATAAAAATACAACTATCTACTGGTTAGATGATTGATATTAGGATACAATTCCCAACACCCACCTCGATTCAATATGCTACGATTAGAATCATACAATGGAACCACCAATCGCATTGACCATTTAGAGGGATTTAAAGCTTTGATGCTTATCCATAGAGCTATTAATATCATTCTTTAATAGGCATTTTCATCCACTCTATGGAAGGTTACCCAGTGCTGGTATTCGAGCTTTTAACCAGGCTTGATTGGCTCATTTGAGTAGCTTAATTGATTATTTGTGATGCACTTCGTCAGTAGCCAAAGATAATGTCATGGCTTGGACTCACTCATTAATATCAAATAGAAAGAAGGTGAGTCTTTTCAAGAACATATGAGCCACTTCAACACCGCCACCCTCAAGGTTTGCAACTTGAATCAATTGATCACCATGTCCACTCTCAAAAGCGAGCTCCGTAAGAACTCTTTTCTCTTCTCTCTAGAGAAGGGGTATCCTAAAAACTTTATCGAGATGTTAGCCTGGATAGAGAAGTATGCAAATGCTGAGAAAGCATGGGCTTGACATGATGAACAACCAGGTGATAAATCTTAAGAAAAGTAGGGACATGGCATAAACAAGAGTGAGGGATAGAAATGGGAAGGTCATCTAGGTGACAAGAGGTTGCACCAATCTCGAACTCCTTGTTGCTATCAAACAAGAACCCTATCTTAGAATCACCGATCTAGAACTATGTCTCACAAGTTTAAAAACTACACCCCTCTTAAGACCTGTCGGGTGTAAATTTTGATAAAAATCGAGGACCAATGAAGATGTTGGCCCCACCTTATCAGCAAAATGCGAGAAAGTATTATCGGTACCACCATGATCATGGCCATGATATCCAAAACTATCTTTAACTTAGGGATGAGATTGAAGCACTCATTCGACATGGATGACTCAGGTGACACGTGGACAAATGGCCAAATTGGAATGAAGTCCAAGCCAAGCTACCATAGTTTGAGGGGAATCAAGAGAATAGGCATGTGATCAGAGTTATCAATACAATCTCTGGAGGATAGGTTAGCAACCCAACATAGAATCCTAATCAAAGTGCAAAAGTAAATGTCCAGAAAAGGCAAAGGGTCAAAGATGAGATTACCTTCTCTAATGCCAACCTTCAAGGAGTGTGGTGTCCCCATGATGATCCAATTATAGTGATTTTCAATATTGCATATTCTGATGTATGTTACATTTTGACCAATAATGAAAGATTAGCAGACATTTTGTCTATGATGTTTTTGTAAAGATGGGTTTATCTCAAAATCAATTGAAGAAGCTTAACTCTTTCTTAGTCAATTTTTTTTGGGAACGTAGTCCCTAGAGAGGGAGTTACCTCCCTACCAATGACTATGGGTCAAGCATCGAGATAGTCAACTACCCAACTTGACTTCTTGGTTGTGGAAGTCTTGTTGATTTATAATGCCATATTGGATCTACTAGGATTGAATGTGCTTAGAGAGATAGTGTTGCCTTATTACTTGTTAGTTGGGTTCCCAACTCCACATGAGGTTGGGGAGGTATGAGGAAACGTGCGAGCGAAAGAGTGCTACATGGTGACTTGTCAGGGGAAAACTCTCATAAAGCCTTTGCTTATGAAAGGACTCAATGTCCATGATAAAGTGACCATGCAACAAGGGGAGCTAGTTGATGACCTCATCCCAATTATATTAATGGAGGCTGACTTGACCAGAATAGTTCAGATCAGGTCTAGCCTGAATGATAAAGCTTGCTAATGCCTAACCTCATTCCTCCAATCAAACATTAATGTTATTGCCTAGTCAGCTTCAGACATGCCAAGCATAGACCTAGAGGTCATTGTGCATCGCTTGAATGTCAACTTGGAGCACTGGCTTGTCAGATAGAAGAAAAAATGTTATGCACTAAAACCCTAGAAGGCGATTGAGAATGAGGTGGACAAACTCTTGAAAGGCCAATTGTCTACAATTTGAGCTATCATGAGTAGCTAGCAAACATGGTCCTTATCAAGAAGTAGAATAGGAAGTAGCACGTATGTATTGACTATACTAACTTAACAAGATATGCCCAAAAGATAACTACCATCACCCTAGATTGACCAATAATTGATGGATGCTACCTCAACCCATCAACACCACTCGTTTAGGTGCCTTCTCTAACTAAAACCAATTCCACAAGGCACCTAAGAATGAAGAGAAAACTACCTTTACTATCAATAAAGATATTTTTTATTACAAGATAATGTTTGTCAGCCTAAAAAATGCAATAGCGATTAACCAAAGGCTCATGAATAAGGTCTTCAAAGAGCGTATCAAGAGGAACATAGAAGTATATGTAGATGAAATGCTAGTCAAAAGCCAAGCTGCTGAAGACCATATTGCTAACCTTGAAGAAACCTTCTCAATGCTTCGATGCTTCCAAAGGAAGCTCAATTTGAATAAGTGCATCCTGGGGGTCACCTCTAGTACATTTCTCGATTTCATGGTGTTGAGTGAGCAATCAAGATGAATCCAAAAAAGATTCAGGCACTCCAAGAGATGGCTATACTAAAAATAGATAAGGAAGTGCAATGCCTCATGGGAAGGATAGTAACCCTCAACAGGTTCTTCTCTAGGTAGGTTAAAAAGAGTATGCTGTTCTTTAAGGCTCTTAAATGGATGAAAAAATTTCAATGGACTAAAGAACGTTAGACGCATTTGATGAGTTGAAGCAATACCTCGGCTCTTTATTGCTCCCTAGTAAGCCAAAGTTGGATGAGGTGTTATACTTGTACTTGGCAATTTCTTCCTTAGTTGTTAGCTTAGTGCTCATCCAACAAGAGGGGGTGCTTCAGAAACCACTCTATTATGCCAGTCAGGTTTTCCATGTATAGAAACTACATATCAAAGTTAGATAAGATGGCATACACACTTTTGATCTTAGCAAGAAGGCTATGCCTATATTTTCAAGCTCATATAGTTGCAATCCTCACCAACCAACCAAGTAGAATGGTCTTGCACTGACCTAAAACTTTAGATCAGCTTGCTAAGTAAGCAATTGAACTAAAATAGTACAATATAAAGTACCATCCTTGTCCTTTTAAGTGCTCATTTATTTCATCCAAGAATGTACTATCCTTAAAGAAGAACCCAATGTCGAGCCCATAACTGAAGAACCAATGGAATGCCAGGTCCTTCATGTTGATGGGTCTTCTAATGCCTCAGGCTCTAGGGCCAGGTTGATCATCATCAACTCAAAAGGAGTAATCATTGAGTATGTTCTATGCTTTAGGTTTAAAGCCTCAAATAACTAGACTACATATAAGGCCCTGGTGACTGGGCTCAAAATTGCTAAAGAGTTAGGAGTCCTATACCTAAAGGTCTTTAGTAATCGATAACTTATCATTGGCCAGGTCTTAGGCGAGTATGAAGCCTATGACATGGTCAAGTATCTACAAAAGGTAAAGGATCTTTTGCTAGCTTTTGCAGCTCAAAATGTTCAATAGATTCTGAGGTACAAGAAAACCGTGGCTGACTTTTTGTCAAAGCTTGCCACAATGAGAGTATTTAACTTAGGAAGAGCTCATATTTTAAAGTTCTGGAGAGCCCAAACATTGAAGAAATCCTATTGATGCAACAAGAGTTTGATCGAGCTGGATGGACTTGATCATTCAATTTCTAAAGGATGGAGAGCTCTCTATTGATTGTCATGAGGCCAGGAAGCTGAAGCATCAAGCAACTTGTTACATGATCTATGATGGAAAACTGTATAAGAGGTCTTATTTCTTATCATTGCTATGATATCTATGCTCTACTGAGATATACTGCATACTTTGGGAGGTCCAAGAGGGCATCAGCGACAACCATCTGGGTGATAGAGCTTTGGTTTATAAAGTACTATGGTAAGGCTACTTCTAGCTGACCTTGCAATAGGATGTATCCAACCTAGTGTAGAGGTGTGATTAGTGCCAAAGGAATGCCAACATCCAACAAGGACCTTCAATCTCACCAATATCAATCTCTGCTCCTTAGCCCTTTACCCAATGGGGAATGGATATCATTGAATCTTTCTCGATCGCAATTGCATAAAGAAAATTTCTACTCATCACAATTGACTAGTTTACAAAATGGATGGAAGCAGAGGCAATGATGTGCATCACCAAAGCCAAGGTCTATGATTTTATCTAGAAAGCCATTATTTATCGATTTAGACTACCTCAAGCCATGTCATTGGCAATGGGCATCAGTTTGACAATGCAAAGTTTGCGGAGTTCTATAAGGAGCTCGGGGTTGTCCATTGCTTGATGTTAATAGGGCACCCTGAAAGCAACATTGAAGCCAAAGTGATTTGGATTTGAAGACGAGGCTAGACTGAGCTAAAAGTCTATTTGCAAAAGAGCTTCATAAGGTACTTTGGGCTTGCCAGATGACGTAGCAGTATCCCAACTAGAGAAACCACATTCAACCTAGCTTTCAGGATTGAGATTATCATACAACTTGAAATTGGCATCATGTCACTGAGAACAAGAAAATTCAGTGAGGAAGGTAACTCAAACAATCTTCATGTAAACCTAGACCTGATTGAAGAAATGCAAGAACATGCTCGGCTTTGAACGGTGACTTATCAGTGGAAGGTGGCATGGTACTATAACTCAAAGGTCATAAAGGACCTTATCCAATGAAGAACTGAAGTATTTTATCCAAGAGAGCAAGAGAAGCTATCACCAAACTAAGAAGGACTATACTGAATTGAAGAGGTGATACTCTTGAGGACCTATTGACTTCGTCACTTGGATGGGACTCTGATCCCTGAACCTAAAACTTAAAAAACTTATGAGTTTGTTATCAATGATGTAACTATAGCCAATAAAAAGTAAAATTTTCTTTTTGTAGTTTGAAAATACTTTCCCACTGTGGTGATTGAAAAATGAGCCAACCTTGCCAACCCAAATGATATTCCTGGTCTTCGAACGAGCTGAATATAAGTTGATCATGATAACGAAAGGGGCAAACCCTCTAGGGACTCCTAAGCCAGGCAAGTGATGTTTCTCATCTCTAAACAAGCCGAATGGAGGCCAATCACAATGATGAAGGGAATAACCTCCGAGAATTGCTAGGCCATATCAAGTAGCATTCCTCATCTTCGGATGAGCTAAACAAAGGTTGATCTTAGTGATGAAGGGGCTAACCCTCTAGGAACCCTTAAATAGGGGTGGCAAGATACGACCCGACCTAACAGCCTAACCCACATTCAACCCATTTTAAGTAGGTTCAGGTTTGGCCTAAACGAGCTTAGGTCATACACCGATTAACTCATTTAACTTATTTAATTATATAGGCCAAGTTTGAATTTTGACTAACCCATTTATTAAAATAAAATTTATTTAATACCCATTTTTTCTAAAATAAATCTCACTTAGTAGTTAGTTCTCCATGTAACATTTGAAATGAGAACCACAGCTCTAGTACCCACCTGTTTAAGTTTTTAACCTTTACCCACATGTTGTGACCCTTCAACATCTTGTCTTTGTCCTTGCGAGTTGGGAGTCTTGGGACTCGGCTCCCTTAGCCTTGACTCATGACTAGTTGAGTTAGTTGACAATGAGGGATGGTGGGAGGATGGAGCAGGGGAGGTTGATTGCAGGGGCGAGGTAGGTAGTGCTGTAGTCTATCCTTCCCTTTTTTTTACTAGGTCATAAACAGGTTGTAAATGGGTTACCTATTTATTATATGGGTAGGTTCATGTTTCAAAAATCTCACCTATTTAATAAATAGGTTAGGTTCGGGTTTTGACTTTTTAAGTTCAACTTGTATGCGACCTAACACTACCCAATTACTGCTCCTATCCCTAAACCATGACAAATGGTGTTCCTCATCTCTGGATGAGCTAAGCAGAGGCTAATTATGATGATAGAGGAGCTAACCCTTTAAGGACACCTAAGCCAAGCCAAGTGGCATTCCTTGTCTCCAGATGAGCTGAATGAAGGTCGATCTTGATAATGAAGGGGCTAACCCTCTAAAAAATCCTAAGCTAGGTCAAGTGGAGTTTCTCATCTTTAGATGAGCAAAATAGAGGCCAATCATGATAACGAAAGGGCTAACCCCTCAAAGATCCTTAAAATAGGCCAAGTGATGTTCTTCTTTTCCAAACGAGCTGAAGAAAGGCCAATTATAATGATAAAGGGGCTAACCTTTTGAGGATCCCTATCGGGCCAAGTAGCATTCCTCTTCTCTAGACAAGCTAGATGAAGGTTGATCATGATGATGAAGGGGATAATTGATGCTTGTCATCAGTTACACCAAAATTAAATAAGCTGATCCAACAAATAAGTAGTAAGAATTGAGTCAGGTGTCAAGTCCACGGGCATCAAGGGGGTTATATTCATATTTTAATTAGAAGTTTTTAAGAGTTTTAATTAAATTACAAAAGCTAAAAGTTAGGAAGAGTGTGAATATGTTTAAAAGTGGAAAATAAAAAAGAGTTTAAATTAAATTAAAACTATAACTAATAAGCAAGAGAATAGGCAAAATAAGAAAGACATCTTGGGATTTTGATTCAGTTTTTGATAAAATATAAAATATTTCTTTGCTATATAATTATTAAAGATGTGATTAATTCTTAATCATAACCTTTCTTACTGAGTACGAATCATAGTACCTTGATTCATCCCTATGTCATCATAAGTTATTCAAAGTCTCAAATTATAAAGATAATTAAAATAATCTATATTTAGATCTCGATTATAACTTATCATGATGAGTATAAATCATATCCTTAGATCATGACTCGTCTCTACATAGCCATAGATTATTCAAAAATCTAGATTATAGTCTAAGCAAGAAATACAATACTTGAAGTAATGAAAATGATTTTATTCATGAAGATAAAAAATCATCACAATCAAGTTCTAGTTTCATGAAGAAGAAATTAAAATATAGATATTAAGAACCTCATCTACTTTCTTGGAGACTTGATGTTTAGCCGTACATGGTGGTTTTTGCAAGCCTTATTTTCTTGGGAGGAAGATGAGGAAGAAGAACCCTTGCTGCCAACCTCTCTCTCTCTCAAATCCTTTACAAAGAGTAAAAACAAAAAGAAAAATAAACTCTTTGCAGTTGCCACCTCCTCCTCTGCACTGCCTGTGGTCTCCTTTAAATAGGACTCGAAACTAGCTGAATCTCGATCTAATTCGAAGTCAAATCCATACAGAATTAGCACTTTGACTCCTTGGAAACCCGTATAGCCATCTGATCATCATCAAAACATTCAGGATTTGTTGCATCATTACTAAATGAAGTAGGATTCATTGCTAATAATCCAGTCATGCTCAAATATTGGTTCTGGACCTTGGATCGTGCCTTAAGTGAGCCTGGATCGATACTTTTTAGACCGGCAACCTCCTGAGCCATTGGATTATGCAAAGAAATCTCCCCCAGCCATTAAGTCAAGCTAGGATAGTGGGCCACCACCACTAGATATGGGAAAGTGTTCCTTAAGCCATTTGATTGCATGTCTCTGCTGAAAATCAGGATAGGATTTCATGTATGTATAATTTTTTTTAATTTTTAGTGGAAGGAAATCGAATTAAAAATATTTTTAATTAGAAAATATGTATTTAGATCAAATCTAAAAAACCCTACCATGGATCTAGAATATGGTATGCATAGAAAGTAAAAGCTAAAATTAAAATCAACATGAATTGATCTCGTCGATACATATTGTAGATCTAATCTACAAATCCTATTGTTGGCTTTAGCCCTTGATTTTAATGACTAACAAAACGTTGAGTATATGTTTTATGCTAATGTTTCAATTATAGTTATGAGTTTCAGGATACAAGCATCTCAAATTTTCAATATAAAAGTATCAAAGCACTCATTGGAAGCTAAGCAATTTTTTACTATTTAAAAAGTTTTCTTATCTTAAAAAGGCCTCAAAATAGATCAATTGGAGCTTTACAAAAAGTATATTGAAGTTTCATTGAGGAACATCTTGAGTTTTGAAGGTCGGCACAAGTTTTTGTCGAGTGGTAGAGTCAAGTATCGACTTATGGCATGCAAAGTGTCGACACGTCAGAAGGCTGGCATGCATAAATCCCTTTGGCATGCCAAGTGTCAACTCACAGAAGTTAGGTGTCGACTCACAGAAATGAAGTGTCGACTCATAGCCTGAAAAAAATAAAAATATAGAACTATGCCATTCTAAGATATTTTCTGTCAAGTGTCGGCTTAGGAGACTCAAGTATTGACTCACAAGATTCAAGTGTCGACTCACATGGTTCAAGTGTTGACTCATAGCCTGAGAACAGAAAAAGGATAGAACCTTGGTTTTTCAGAAACTTATACCTTGAGTCGACTCATGCTGATCCAAGTGTCGACTTATGAAGACTCAAGTGTCGACTCATAGAAGTCAAGTATCGACTCACGGGTTCTGACAACTATAATGGCTATATTTTCTGAAAGTCAGATTTGAGCCCTACAAGCTCCCAACGACTAGTTTTGCTCCACCAATAATTTTAAACCATTTATTGAAAGTTTTTGAAATATTTAAGCTTCACCAAACTCATTCATAAAGAACTAACTCATAAGAGATGACATTTCTTGAGAACTTCACTTCTAAAGTAAAAAAGAGAGTAAAAGAGAAGATTCCACTGAAAAAGCTTACAAGCCTTCATTTCATCATTCCAAAAGTAGTCTTTGAAGTGATTCCAAAGAGAAGACAACTCAAGCAATCATCAAGAGCCTCAAAGCTTTCATATTTCACTCTATGAGAAAGTTTGCTTGTGCTTTATATTTGTATCTCTGATTTCATTTATTGTACTAGTTTCAAGGGTGTTTGAAACTAGGTGTTAGGCCCTTCAAAGCCTTAAATTGGGATCCAAGCCTAGGTTGGTTTGAGTAAAGGTTGTTGGTGAGTTTACATGAGAAAACCAACTTTAGATTTGACTTGTGAGCCTGTTGAAAATAAGTTGGCTATAATTTAGGTTGATTATAGTGAAATTTCCAAGGGATAGCTTGGGGAGTGGATGTAGGTACTTGGTGTACACTGAACCACTATAAACCTTTGTGTTTGTGTGTATGCTCTTTGCTATTTTGCATTTACTGCTTATACTCTTAGCATTGCATCTCACTCACTTAGTGCACACTTGCATTGCTTCACAAACACATTAATTTCAGCACATATCTACTTTAGTTTTTTAAAGAAACCCAATTCATCCCCCCTCTTGGGTTGTTATGCTGGGCAACAAGTGATATCAAAGCTTGATACTCAGCGTATAGGTCTATCGATCATGAGTCAAAGATCTAAATGACAGTCCAAATCGTTATTGGAATTATTGAGGGATAAGCCTCAAATTGTCCCCCCTTGTTTAATGGAATAAATTATACATATTAGAAAACATGCATGCGCATTTATATTCAAGCCATTGATTATAACATTTGGAGGACTATTGTTAAGGGTTCTCATCAGCCAACCACCTTGGTTAATGGCATTCTCACTCCCAAGTTGGAAGATGAATTGGATGAGAATGACATTAAGCAAGTTAAGCTTAATGCTAAGGCTATGAATTTACTATTTTATTCTTTAGACCCAAGCGAGTTTAATAGAATCTCAAATTGTCTCTCTATTAAGGAAATATGGGACACACTTGAAGTTACCCATGAGGGTATACATCAAGTGAAGACTATCAAAGTTAACATGCTCATTCACACATATGAAATATTTAGAATGGAACCATCTAAATTTATTAGTGAAATGTATACTCGATTTACTAACATTGTGAATGGCATGAGAAGCTTGGGTAAAGTCATTTCTAATGCTGAATTAATGAATAAAATTTTCAAATTACTTCCTTCATCATGGGATCCAAAAGTGATAGCCATCGAAGAAGCTAAGACGTCAACACACTACCTCTTGAGCAACTTCTAGGATCTCTCATGATATATGAGCTGTCATTGAAACAAAAGGTTGCGGATAATGACAAGAAAAAGAAGATCATAGCATTCAAGTCCACAATCAAGGAAGATACAAGTGATGATTTCAATGAGAAAGATGATGAAGATGAAATGGCTCTCATCTCAAGGAAGTTTAGGAGGTTCATGAGAAAGAAAAGGTATAGTTTTAAAATAAAGCCTCAAAAGGGAGAGCCTAGTAAAGAAAAAGAAAAAGAAAAGTTTGTTGCATGGGAGAGCAGGGCTCCATTGCATGGGAAGAGATGAGTCTGTTGCATGGAGAGCAGGGCTCTGTTGCATGGGAGGAGAGGACTCCGTTGCATGGGAAGAGAGGAGTCTGTTGCATGGGAGAGCAGGGCTCCATTGCATGGGAGGAGAGGACCCCTTGCATGGGAGAGCAGGACTCCGTTGCATGGGAGGAGAGGAGTCTGTTGCATGGGAGAGCAGGGCTCTGTTGCATGGGAGGAGAGGACTCCATTGCATGGAAGAATAGGAGTCCGTTGCATGGGAGAGCAGGGCTCCATTGCATAGGAGGAGGGGACTCCATTGCATGGGAGGAGAGGAGTCTGTTGCATGGGAGAGCAGGGCTCCATTGCATGGGAGAGCAGGGCTCCATTGCATGGGAGGAGGGGACTCCATTGCATGGGAAGAGAGAAGTCTGTTGCATCGGAGAGCAGGGCTCCGTTACATGGGAGAATATGAGTCTGTTGCATGGAAGAGTAGGGCTACGTTGCATTGGAGGAGAGGACTCCGTTGCATGGGAGAATAGGAGTCCGTTGCATGGGAGAATAGGAGTCCGTTGCATGGGAGAGCAGGGCTCCGTTGCATGGGAGGAGGGGACTCCGTTGCATAGGAGGAGAGGAGTCTGTTGCATGGGAGAGCAGGGCTCCGTTGCATGGGAGAATAGGAGTTCGTTGCATGGGAGGAGAGGACTCCGTTGCATGGAAGAATAGGAGTCCTGAGAAGTGACAGGCGTTTGAAGAGACCACGGGCGTGAATATCTTCTTCTTTACTTCTCTTCTCCTTCTCTTCTCCTCTTCTTTTCTTCTCCTTCTCTTCTCCTCTTCTTCTCCTCTCCTCTTCTCTTGTTGAATAGGACTCCTAGAAGGTGGCACCACCCGGAGGTGGCTCCATCTTTCGCTTGCTGCCTGTTGCACTGTCAAGAACGATGATGCCCCTTCACAGCTCGGGATCTTTTCTTGAGGCCACTCCTTGGAGCCTCGAGAGAGAGAGAGATTCTCTCGTGCCCCCACCCTCGTGTTCCTAGTCTGCCCCTAGGGGACCAAGGACAAAGGTGGCTACTGTTATCCCACCATGTTGAGGAGCATTGATCTGCCCCCTACCTGGTACACCAATCTGTTGCCACCTAGATCACTGTGGCCTGTAGCTCTTACATGGTCTAGGTGAGTGGACTCCTCACCGGCATCATCAGGTTCGTCGATCAAAGGCGATCAAGTAGAATAGGCCCTCCTCTATAGGACTTGGTGGAGTCACCATGTTCGGAGGGGTCGTTATGAGAATGAGAATGGTAGGGGTCTTTTGGAAGAGTCCTTAGACGTTTCCTTGTCTTGGTTCCTTCTGGCTTGCTTCGAGATCACCAGCCCCTGGAGGCTTGGAGTTGTTGGCCATCGTGCTAGCCACTTCGGTGGGATGAGGTCCTTTTCTCGGTCGCTCCTCATAAATGGAGACCTGCAAAAAGTCCCGACCGGGGTACTGGTGGGGACACTCCGATGCTCAAGTCAGTTGGGGGAACAGCAGGAGCTGTGTCAAAAAATAATGGCCTGGGAGCTAGTCAATGAGCATGTGGTAGTTTTTCTTACCTTGGCTGGAGGTCCCTCTTACCTATTCATGAGATTACTCCTGTCATTTGGGGAGGTGTGCTCTTCTTGATATAGGCCTGTGAGGCTCCTGTAGGCCTAAGAGGTTAGGATTAGCCTATGAGGCCATGATGGATTGGTGAACCTTCATCTTCTGGGTGGTTTAGAAGGTTGGTGAAGGAGTGCAGGGTCTTGAGTGGGGCACTCCTCCCTGATTAGTGTGAACAATAGCCTGTGAGGTCCAGTGTAGCCCTCCTTTGTAGGGGGCACAGTCGTTGCGCTGGACTTTACGTGCCGGGGTTGCCATACAGACGCACGGACCAAGGTGAGGCCTGTAGAGCTCCCATGCATGCGGACCGAGGCGAGGCTTATAGAGACTCCATGCATGCAGGTCGAGGTGAGGCTTGCGGAGGCTCTTCATGCACGTGGACCAAGGTGTAGCCTGCGGAGCATCCTCATGCACATGGATCGAGGTGCGGAGGGCTGAGGTACAGGCATGCCATGGGTGGATGTAGGGTGCGCTCCCGGTCAGAGCCGGGCTTACCGAGATGGGACTTCATGCTGGGGAAGGTGCCGGTCTGGAAGAGGGTCATCGCAGGTGGCCGAGGCAGCCACGAAGTTGACCGTGGTTGGGCAGGGCCGAACCCATTGCTACTCCAAGTGATCGTCGAGGTGCCGGACTGGCTTGCCAAGATGCCAAATTGGGGCACGGAGCTTCGGGCAGAGCTGGACTATGCACGGGTGTACTAGACCGCTCACTGGGATGTGGGCATGCAGAGGTGTGCTGCTCCCCAGCGGCCGGACTGGTGCGGGACTCCAGTTTATGCCAGATTGAGGTGCGCAGGGACCGGAGAGCTCAATCTTGGAGCTGGACTCCATGTTGCCTGTGGTGGACATTAAGACGGGCATGCATCTCAGTCATGGAGGTGGGCATAGAGGCGAACGTAGAGCTCCATCTTGGAGCTGGGCAGACGGACCGACGTAGAGCTTCATCTTGGCCACGGAGCTTGGAAGACCATCGTTGTAGGGCCCGGACGGTGCACTACTCCTGTCGATGCACGGTGATGCCCGGGGTGCTGAGCTGGCTCGAGCCGTAGCGGACTGCGGTGCGGGCTGAGATGGGCATGCTATGAGCGGAGCCGGATCCATCGGGGTTCGCTGCTTCTCTGGTGACACCGATGGGCATGTCAGGGTCGGCGCGGGTGAATGGAGCTAGAGAGCTTCGTGGGCCGAAGTGGGCAGAGCCAGATGGCTTCCCACGACGCCGACTCACGGGCTAACCTGCTGGCTTGGCAGGGAGAACAGACTCCATGTGGGCGTTGAGCCTGGCCATGGAATTTGTCGGATCGAGGTGCGTGGGCTGAGCTACCATAAAGCTGGGATCCATGCATGGCTGAAGTGGGCTGACTGAGGTGCTGACCTGGTCGCCGCAGGGGTCGGCCTCCCTTTAGAACAAGCAGACCCCCACTGTCTTCTTTTGATGGGAGACTTGGGGATGCTGCGCAAAGCACGTGGCCACGTCAGCCAACAGGGATGATGCTGTATCAGGGCCGAATGGGTTTGTCATTACTATAACAGGAATAAATTAGATAAAAAAGGTAATGTAATTAGAAATAAAGCTAGACTGGTTGCCAAAGGATATAATCAGAAAGAAGGAATAGATTCTGATGAAACCTATGCACCTGTAGCAAGATTAGAAGCTATTAGATTATTACTTGCATTTGCTTATTACATGGATTTCAAATTATTTCAAATTGATGTAAAAACTATATTTTTAACTGGTTTCATTTTTTAAGAAGTTTTTGTAGAACAACTACCAGGATTTGAAAACCATGCTTTTCCTAATCATGTTTTCAAACTTAATAAGGTTTTGTATGGTTTAAAACAAGCACCTAGAGCATAGTATGATAGATTAAATAAGTTCTTACTTGAAAATAATTTTATTAGAGGCAATGTAGATACCACTCTATTCATTAAAAGAAAAGAAAATGAAATGTTAGTTGTACAAATTTATGTAGATGATATAATATTTGGTGCAACTAATAAAAATTTGTGTAGAAAATTTGCTGAGATTATACAGGGCAAATTTGAAATAAGCTTGATGGGTGAGTTGACCTACTTCCTTGGACTCCAAATTAAGCAAACAAAGAAAGGAATATTTATCAACCAAGCCAAGTACATCAAGGAGATCATTAAGAAGTTTGGTATGGAGTCAGTTAAAGAAATTGGCATACCCATGAGCCCTACCTGCAGAGTTGACAAAGATGAAGATAGAAACAACATTGATCAAAAGCTTTATCGAGGTATGATTGGATCACCATTGTATTTAATAGTTAATAGACCTGATATATTGTTTAGTGTTTGTATATGTGCTAGATTTCAATCTAATCCAAAAGAATCATATATACTTGATCTTAAAAGAATCATAAGATGTCTAAAGGAACAAGTAATCTAGGTCTATGATATTCAAAATAATCTTTATTATATTTAATTGATTTTTTTGATGCTGATTATGGTGGATATAAAATTGATAGAGCAATAGTGGTATTTGTCAATTTCTAGGGTCGAACTTAATCTCATGGCACTATAAGAAGCAAAACTCCGTAGTACTATTTACTACTAAGGCAGAGTATGTGGCTGCAGGGAGTTATTGTGCTCAAGTGCTTTGGATTAAGTAACAACTAGAAGATTATGGTGTTATTCAAACTAAAATTCATATCAAATGTGATAATACAAGTACAATCAATCTGACAAAGAATCCAATTCAGCATTCTAGAACCAAACATATAGAAATTAGACATCATTTTATTAGGGATCATGTATAAAATGATAATATTGAACTTGAATTTGTTCCAACAGAAAATTAATTAGCTGACATCTTTACTAAGTCACTTAATGAAGATAGATTTCAGTTGATTAGAGGAGAATTAGGCCTATGTGATCCTTTTTAGAATTTCTGACCTAATTTCTTCAAAATTAAGGAAAAATTATCTAGAAGACCTCCATCATCAATCTAAGGTAGACAACCACCTTATCTATTGTATTTGTAGGGAATAGAACCTTTTTATTGAATTTTTAGAGCCTATTTTTTATGTTTTGGCTTGAGCTGACTCGAGCAGACATGCATCTGGTCAAGCCGACTTGGATGTCGGGCACCCTTATTAGCCGACTGACCTAAAAACTCTATTCACTTTTTCTTTCACTGTTTAGAAAGAGCCCTACTCGAGCAGACATGCATCTCGTCAAGCCGACTTGGATGTCGGGCACCCTTATTAGCCGACTGACCTAAAAACTCTATTCACTTTTTCTTTCACTGTTTAGAAAGAGCCCTAGGGGACCACTCTCCCATCCTTTCCTAGGACCACTTGAATCCTCCCTTTCCTACCTTAGATCTTGACCAAATGGCTCCAAAGAAGGCATCCGATTGTGGAAAGAGGAAGGCCCCAAGCTCTAGCACCATGGAAAGAAGAACAAAGGCTCGTCATGAGGAGCCGACTCTTCGGGAAGAATAAAATGAACCTCAAGATCAGTCCCTTGCACCTCAAAGACAGATCATTCAGATGGGAAATCGACCTATGACATCCGAAAGAAAGGTGATTTTCACATTTCTTGAGAATGAGGGTTTCTGAATAGGGGAATGGCTTGAATTTCAGGGCTAGAAATTCTTTAGCTCCATGGATCTATGATGGGGGCACCAGGATTCGACATAGATTACTAGGCCCTATCTAGTTTACTGATTAGGATTTTCTTGAACCTTAATAATGTGTCAAGTTTTGTAATCAAGTTAGTCCAGTTGAGAGTTTTGTAATAAAGTTAGCTCAGTTGAGTTGCATTGAGTCCTATAATAAGTTGAGTTGTCTCAACCCCAGTCCAGTCTAATTGAGTCCTGTAAATATAGTCCAGACTAGTCTAGTTATACAAGAAAAAAAGCACCAGCCAAAGCCTTCACCAAGCTGATGCAGAACAAAGAACAAGGAAGCGTATGCGAAAGTAAATTTAAGATTAATTCTTTTTTTTTTTTTTTTTATTTCAGAAATTGGCTTTGACTCAAAGTAAAGCTAAACTAAGTTGAAGGAAACTAGGTAAGGATTGAAAGCACAATTTAGATGAAACTAAATTATCAGAGTAGTTCAGAAGTAACGGATCGCTGGGGGTTGAGAAACTCCCAGACCTAGGGTTTCGCTCTGAACTTTCAACAGAACAGAAATAGAGAGGAGAGATGGTTTACTAACCAGACAGTGATCTTCTCAGGATTTTGGTGGAAGAACTCTCTCGAGCAGATTATGGGATCCTCGGAGTCGGCTATCTTCGCAATGGATCCTCCAATACTGATCTTGTGGTTTGGTCGACTTCTTTTGGACTCAAGATCTGGGAAAGAAGAGGAACAAGTGATGGAATTCAGATACTCAAGAAAAGATTTACCAGGTTGAAGAACTTGAAAGCTGAAGTTGCTGAAATCAGGATTCTCCTGGAGGCCGATCTGACTTCCTCTTAGAATTGCTGTAGATCTGAAGTATCTGGACTGGAGCTGGATGCTGGTGGCCGGCCTGGACTTGGAGAGGGTGGCCGTGAGAACAGGAATAGACTAGGGCTTGGTGGAAAGAGAAGGGTGATGGCGGCTAGGGTTTGGGGTTTTGGAGATCTCTCACCTCCTCAAGGTTCCAGGGGAACCCGGATTTACTCCCTCACGGAGCTCAACACCTGGAAGCAAGTGCGGAAAAGAGAAAACACAAGTTTGCTCATAAAAAAAATTCTTTCATTCATCTGATTGATTTAAACTTACAAGAGGGGTTTAATTTATAAGGCTTTACAAGGGAGGAGGGTTTCTCATCTTCCCATGTGGGACTAAAGGAGAGGATCTACAAATTAGGGCAAATCCTTCACATATGGTCGGCCAAGGTACCAAAAAAATTGGATTTGGATTATAAAAGGCAGGTAGATGGCGCCTCCTTGCTTGGATCTTCAAGAAAAATTTTCTTCCTTCCTTGGATCAACTCTTTTGGACTCCTCCTTTTCTTCCTCCCTAAGTCAAGGTCCTTCCCATCTTTGTTTTGGATGTTTTTGGCAGGTAGTGGGCGCCCCCTTGAAGTTCTCTTCCAAGAGAATTTCTTCCCATTTTTGCTTTGGATGTCTTGGGAAAGTCTTGGTCGCCCCCTTGATTTGTGGTCTCTTGGTGGACTTCTCTTTATCTGGCGCATAAGAGAAGGAAGTTGCCATCTGTGGAGTGGGGACCAAAGGCTGCTGGATGTAGATATGGCACCCCTTGGACTGGGAGTGTGGCTGGGAGTGTGGTGTCCACTTGCCTGGTCTTGGGAGAAAATGTAACATCCCAGGTTGAAACCCTAGTCCACTACTGAGTCAACATGACTCAACAAAATAAAATGCAGGTAATGTAGACTCAAGCTAAATTGAGTTGATCTAGTCAACTCTTATTACAAACCAAAAATCCTAATTCTTCGGGCAAGGTTAATCAGAGATCCAGATGGAGCTCTGAAGTCTTCTTCTGAGTCTGGTGCCCGCACCAATTCTCCCAGGGTGGGAGGAACTCGACCCTGTCGAGTATGGATCAAGTTGGCTCTGGTATCTCTCCAAGAGGTCTGGGTCCAGCTCTTGTAACTCTTCTCGGGAGATCCAAGAGTCATCAGAATCTGGCCTTCCTAGCCAGCGGACCAGGTATCTTTGGTATCCTCGATTACGAGTAGAGATAACCTGATCATCCAGGATCTTTTCAATCTGCTCTTTCCTCACAGGCCAATTTGTTGGTGGACACACAGGGTCAGGTTCACTCTCAAGAGAAGGATTAGGTTCAAAAGCCTCACTGGGAATCACAGCTGGCTCCCTATACTCTACTAGGTCTGTAATGTTGAAAGTGGAGCTAATGCCTAGTTCTGGAGGCAACTCGAGCACATAGGCATTGGATCCTACTCTCTTTACCACTCTAAATGGTCCAGCTCCCCTAGCATGTAACTTTCTAACGGTTCCAGGAGGAAACCGTTCAGGCCTTAACCTAATCATTACATAGTCTCCTTCGTCAAAAGTTTTGACTCGCCTTTGAGAATCAGCCAATTTCTTATAAGTTTCGTTACTTAAATTTATTTTGGCTTGAATTTCTTTATGCAAGTCTTTTATATGCTGTGCAAAAACTTCGACAGACTTGGAGACCCGTGTGTGGACTGGTAAAGGAGCTAGGTCAAGAGGTGTGTGGGGTTTGTAACCATGCACAATTTCAAATGGACTCTTACCCGTAGACCTATTGACCGAGTCATTATATGCAAATTCAGCTCTAGGTAAGTACAAATCCCAGTTCCTAATGTTTTCACCAACAAGACACCTTAGCAGATTGCCTAAACTACGCTTCACTACTTCGGTTTGGCCATCAGTCTGGGGGTGATAGGCAGTTGAAAACTTAAGTTTTGTTCTTAACTTATGCCAAAGGGTTTTCCAGAAATAGCTGGTGAACCGAACATCTCTATCTGAAATAATGGTCTTGGGTAGGCCATGGAGTCGAACTATCTCATTAAAGAACAGGGTGGCTACCTTAGACGCATCAAATGTTTGGGAACAAGGCAAGTAATGGGCCATCTTGGAAAATCGGTCTACTACAACACAGATAGAGTCATGCCTCCTTTGGGTCTTAGGCAAACCTAACACAAAGTCCATGCTCACATCTTGCCAAGGACGATCTGGGACAGGGAGTGGGGTATAAAGGCCGGTGTTCTGTTTTCGCTGTTTGGCAACAGCGCAGGTCCGACACCTATCCACAATGTGTGCTACATCTCTTTTTAAGCTAGGCCAGAAAAATTGGTCTTCAATAGCCAGGGTGGTCTTATCTTTTCCGAAATGGCCAGCTAAACCTCCAGCATGAGTTTCCCAAATCAAGAATTCCCTAAGAGAGGTTCTAGGGATGCAAAGCCTATTCTTAAAGAACAGAAAGCCATCTAAAAGGGAATAATCCTTATGTTCACTAGATGGTCCTTGAGTTAGATCTTGGTATACAGTCTTGAAATCCGGACACGACTCATATTCTTCTTTGATTTGCTCAAACCCTATGACTTCAGCCCTAACAGAATTCAACAACAAAGATCGACGACTAAGGGCATCAGCTACCTTATGTTCAGATCCAGCCTTATGCTTTAGAACAAAAGTATAGGACTGGATATACTCTACCCACTTGGCATGCCTAGGGTTAAGCTTCTTCTGAGAATTCAAGAATCTAAGAGCCTCATGGTCCGAAAACAGCACAAATTCTTGCGGTAGTAAATAATGTCTCCAGTAACGCAAAGCTTGCACTACCGCGTAAAATTCCTTATCATAGGTAGAATACCTAAGCTTAGCATCATTAAGTTTTTCACTAAAGAATGCTACGGGATGGTTCTCTTGGCTTAGGACTCCACCTATACCTACTCCTGAAGCATCACAGGCAACCTCAAATACCTTTGAAAAGTCCGGTAGTCTCAAAATAGGTGCCTGGGTCATCCTATCCTTAAGATCTATGAAGGCTTTATGGGCTGCTTTGGTCCACTGAAATTCTCCCTTCCTGATGCAGTCTGTGATAGGAGCAACTACGGTACTAAACCCCTTGATGAATCGCCTATAGAAGGTAGCCAAGCCATGGAAACTTCTGACTTCATGCACACTGGTCGGCTCTGGCCATTCTACTATGGACCTAATCTTTTCAGGGTCGGCAGCCACGCCGTCAGGGGTTACAACAAATCCAAGGAAGATAATTCTACTGGTCATAAATTCACACTTTTTGAGATTACCGTAGAGACTATCATTCCTCAAAACTTGACAGACTTGTCTAAGGTGGCCTAGGTGATCTGCAGGGGTCTTACTATAGATCAGGATATCATCAAAATAGACCACTACAAACTTCCCTATGAAAGCTCTAAGTACCTGGGTCATAATCCTCATGAAAGTACTAGGGGCATTGGACAACCCAAAAGGCATAACAACCCATTCATAGAGACCATCCTTAGTTTTGAAGGCTATTTTCCACTCATCCCCTGGTCTAATCCTAACCTGATGATAGCCGCTCTTGAGATCAATTTTAGAAAAAACCATGGCACCGGCCATCATATCAAGCATGTCATCTAGTCTAGGGATGGGGAACCTATACTTGATTGTGATCTTATTGATGGCACGACTGTCAACACACATCCTCCACGTGCCATCCTTCTTCGGGGTTAGAAGTGCAGGAACTGCACAAGGGCTAAGACTCTCTCTAATGAACCCCTTCCTCAACAATTCGCCAACCTGCTTTTGCAGTTCTTTATGCTCCGATGGATTCATCCTATAATGGGGCAAGTTGGGTAAAGTAGCTCCTGGGACTAAATCTATGGAATGCTGAATATCCCTAAGAGGTGGAAGGTGGTCTGGCAGATCCTCGGGAAAAACATCCTCAAATTCTTCTAATAAAGGCTTAACTTCCTGAGGAGGCTCTGAGGGTGTAGGAGTCCTAAGTTCCTTAGCAGTCAACATCCAAATGGGTGAACCACTATGAATTTCTTGTTCTAGATCCTTGGCACTAATTAGGTTCACTCAGTCTTCATTTCTCTGACCTTACTAGTTCCTTAGCACCTTGTCCTTAGGGAGGGACTGAATGGAGATGTGATTTTCTTCCCATGAAACTAAAGACACAGGTGTTGGAATTTCCTAAGAGGGTGGCATCATGATCATACAACCAAGGTCTTCCAAGAATATACTGCTTCACCCCCATGGGCAAAGACATCACACCAAATCTTTCTTGAAGGATTGCATTTGGATTTGGACCTGACATCTAGACTGGATGGGTATAGAGGTAGAGTCTACCCAGAAACCTTATAGGGGTTGGGGTGGGGAACTGGGGGTTAAGCCTAACATTTTGAAGTGCTAGTAGAAATGGCATTCACACAGCTCCCACTATCTATGATGATTTACAAACCTTATCCCCTAGTTTAAGGAAAGTCTTAGGATGTTGGTCCTACGCCAATCTTCCTGAACTTTAGTCTGGGACAGGATGCATCTTACAAACCCTAAGTGGTCAGATTCAGTGGATTCTTCCTCTCCTTCATACTCATCAACCAAATTCATTCCGGCCTCATAAACTTCTTCTTCAAACTCCTCATTAGGCTCGGAACTCTCTTCCCTCCCTTTCTAATATAGGGATCTACGAGGGCACTGGCTAGAAACATGACCTACCTTATGACACTTAAAACAAGCTATGGCTGTGCACTGAGTGGAGATATGACCGGGCTTCTGGCACTTAAAACAGACGATACTAGGGGTTCTCTGGGTGTCAGGTGCCTTACCTTTGTCCATGGGCCTAGGGGTGGGGATACCCTGATTAGGCTTGCTAGGGGTAACCTGGCTAGGTCCATTTCTTGGGATTGGGGCACTAACCCTAGATGGCATGGGTCCTCTCTGAAACTTCTCAGTGTTCAGTGCAATCTGATAGGCTTGGTCTAGGTCAGTAACCTCTCTCAGAAACAACTCTCTCTTAATATCTTCCCTAAGTCCAGCCCTAAATCTAGACAAAGTGACTCATGGGCTTCACTACATCACATCTCATCAGGTATTCATCAAAGGTGGTTATGTAGTCTGAAACAGATCGGTTCCCTTATTTCAAAGTCTGCCATTAGTCTAACAGATTTTGCTGGTATGAAATGGGTAGGTACTTGTCTCTAAGTTTCTCTTTCATACCCTGCCAAGTGGTTATGGGCTCTACATTTCGTCTTCTAGTGGTCAGCTCAATGTTCCCCCAGTATAACCTAGCTTGACGTATTAATTTCAATTTGGCAAACTTGAATTTCCTCTCCTCAGACATAGCATACCACTCAAAGTACTGGTCCATCTCACCCTCCCAATCAGAATACACCTTAGGATTTAAACTACCATCAAAAGTGGGTGCATCTAACTTGATGTTCTGAATGAACCTATCATCTCTATCCTCAGGTTCTGGGTCAGGCCTCCTATGATTAGGTTCAGGATCTCGGTATAAAGGTCTTCTAGGCTCTTGGTGTGGGTGGGGTGAGGCATATTAAAATCTGGGTCAGGAGTCCAATTTCGATGCCTAGGTTCCTCAAGTACTTGGACTCGATCCCTAAGCTGGGCAAAATTCTCATTCATATCCTGACTTAATTTGTTCATACTCTCAGTAAGAGTTCTAACCATGGTCTCTAAATCAGGTTGGGTTTGACCAGGTTGGTAGGGCACTCCATTCCGGGTAGACATGATGCAAGCAAACACACAAAATGAGACTCAACTGAATGACTACGGGCTAACTAGACCTAGAGCCCAAACTAGATGCCCAATCAGAGTGGCAAGCTAGCCTGTAGTAACTCAGGACTCAGCCAGGCAGGTGTAAGGGGAGTGTTAGGTCCCTGAATGCCAATCCTAGACACCAATCAGAGATTGGCCAGGTAGGCGGACCAGCACACAAGCCCTTCGGGATGGAATCCCTGAACCACCGTTCTAGACACTGAGTACAAAGCACACACAGAGTAACTAGACAAACTGACTCAACACTAGCCTTGACCCGACTTGTTGATGTCCCTAGCCCACTAGGGCAAATTAGGTCTAATCATTTTAGATTAAAGGCTTAGGTTCGAATGAAGGGGTGGTGGTTTTGGCTAAGGAGAGGTTATCAACTCCTCCCTTATCTTAGATGCTCAAATGCCCTTAAGTTGAATTAAGAGATGAATACTCAAAAATAAATGGATTGCAGAATACAAAAATAGAGTTGCAGTAATTTAATTCTCAGAAACTTCACGGAAACCAATAAATCCTGAGAAATTATGAAAATTAGTTTCAATTATACTGGTTTCAGAAAAATAAAAATCACTAAATTTGGAATTACCTGTAGTGAGAAATAATTCCTGCAACAGAGTAATTACAGACTGAAAATAGAGCACTTCCCCGTTTACAATTTCTGCTACGAAGTTGTAACCCAACGGATCCCCTACACGCCCTAGGAACACCCCGTGGAATGGGAAGAGGAGGTTTGCACCTCACTTCGTTCCTAGGACCGGACGTCCTGGGGAGTCTACTTCGAGCAGACAAAGTAAAAAGAGAGGGACTCAAAAAGCAATCAAACAGAAACCCTAGACAGGGCTCTGATACCAAAAATGATGCAGAACAAAGAACAAGGAAGCGTATGCGGAAGTAAATTTAAGATTAATTCTTTTTTTTTCTTTTTTTTCTTTTTTTTTTTATATTTCAGAAATTGGCTTTGACTCAAAGTAAAGCTAAACTAAGTTGAAGGAAACTAGGAGGATTGAAAGCACAATTTAGATGAAACTAAATTATCAGAGTAGTTCAGAAGTAACGGATAGCTGGGGGTTGAGAAACTCCCAGACCTAGGGTTTCGCTCTGAACTTTCAACAGAACAGAATAGAGAGGAGAGATGGTTTACTAACCAGACAGTGATCTTCTCAGGATTTTGGTGGAAGAATTCTCTCGAGCAGATTGTGGGATCCTCGGAGTCGGCTATCTTCGCAAGGGATCCTTCAATACTGATCTTGTGGTTTGGTCGACTTCTCCTGGACTCAAGATCTGGGAAAGAAGAGGAACAAGTGATGGAATTCAGATACTCAAGAAAAGATTTACCAGGTTGAAGAACTTGAAAGCTGAAGTTGCTGAAATCAGGATTCTCCTGGAGGCCGATCTGACTTCCTCTTAGAATTGCTGTAGATCTGAAGTATCTGGACTGGAGCTGGATGCTGGTGGCCGGCCTGGACTTGGAGAGGGTGGCCGTGAGAACAGGAATAGACTAGGGCTTGGTGGAAAGAGAAGGGTGATGGCGGCTAGGGTTTGGGAGTGGAGTGGCTAACCTAGGATTTGGGGTTTTGGAGATCTCTCACCTCCTCAAGTTCCAGGGGAACCCGGATTTACTCCCTCACGGAGCTCAACACCTGGAAGCAAGTGCGGAAAAGAAAAAACACAAGTTTGCTCATAAAAAAAATTCTTTCATTCATCTGATTGATTTAAACTTACAAGAGGGGTTTAATTTTATAGGCTTTACAAGGGAGGAGGGTTTCTCATCTTCCATGTGGGACTAAAGGAGGGGATCTACAAATTAGGGCAAATCCTTCACATATGGTCGGCCAAGGTACCAAGAAAATTGGATTTGGGTTATAAAAGGCAGGTAGATGGCGCCTCCTTGCTTGGATCTTCAAGAAAAATTTTCTTCCTTCCCTGGATCAACTCTTTTGGACTCCTCCTTTTCTTCCTCCCTAAGTCAAGGTCTCCTCCCATCTTTGTTTTGGATGTTTTGGCAGGTAGTGGGCGCCCCCTTGAAGTTCTCTTCCAAGAGAATTTCTTCCCATTTTTGCTTTGGATCTTGGGAAAGTCTGGCCGCCCCCTTGATTTGTGGTCTCTTGGTGGACTTCTCTTTATCTGGCGCATAAGAGAAGGAAGTTGCCATCTGTGGAGTGGGGACCAAAGGCTGCTGGATGTAGATATGGCGCCCTTGGACTGGGAGTGTGGCTGGGAGTGTGTGTCCACTTGCCTGGTCTTGGGAGAAAATGTAACATCCCAGGTTGAAACCCTAGTCCACTACTGAGTCAACATGACTCAACAAAATAAAATGCAGGTAATGTAGACTCAAGCTAAATTGAGTTGATCTAGTCAACTCTTATTACAAACCAAAACCCTAATTCTTCGGGCAAGGTTAATCAGAGATCCAGATGGAGCTCTGAAGTCTTCTTCTGAGTCTGGTGCCCGCACCACAAGCCCCCAGAGCAAAGCAAGCCAAGCCCATGAAGCTCCACATATGAAGATTCCAAATACTAAGATGCTAGAGAATATTCTAAGCACCCCAGCCCAGGGTTTCCAGCCCATCCGGAGGCCCAGCGTCCAAGCTCCATTTTGGTTGCCCAAGCCCAATGGGGAGATGCCCCTTGCTGCCCAAAGACCAAGCCCAAGATTGGATGGTGTCCAAGCCCAAGTGAAGCCCCTTTGACCAAGTCTAGGAAAGGGAGAAATTTAATTCAAACAAGGAGATCTAATTTTATTCTCACTCAAATTGTATACTTCTAGTTTTAAGTAAATTTGTAATCCCTCTCCCACTCTACTTTATAATTCTATCCTAACAAGGAGAGGACTTGGGTAACATCTATAAATACCCCACCCCTCCCCCTCTTATAAGCAACTTTTATTCATGAATCAAAACTCTGGTGAAATTTTGTCTTAAGCTTGTGTTCTTTTGTGTGTGAGTGTGAGTGTGACCTTTGAACCCTAATCCACCCAATCCATTGCCGCCCAAAGCCTTCTTCATCCAAACCCTAACATGCCAAGGACAAGAAGCCCTAAGCAATCCATCAGCAAGAGGACTTCTTCAACCTCCAACCTCCAGCCTCCAGCAACAGAAATCCTAATTCCCTCTTTCCCAGATCCTAGTTCTTTTCTTTGCTTTCTTATTTGTTCTCTTGCTAACTTCTGATGCTTGCAGGATCTCGAGGTGTTCACCTCCAAGGAGGAGGCCCTCTTTGTGTACAGGACCGATCCCAGATAGCTACCTGAATTGAGAAACTAAAGGCTTGTCTTCTAGGTTATGATCTCGAGAGCTGTGTGACCCTTCTTCGATCGGATCTTCAAATCAGTGCTTGGTAAAATCCTTTCCCCTCCTAATTTTAATTGTTGAAGGTATGCTATCCTAACCAGGGGTTTCTCAATCCTCGAGATCCTTCCTTTATTATTTTGGCATGAGTTCATATGCAGGTAGGTTTGATCCTTTCATTACTAGTTTGCCTACTAACCTTTACTTGACTTCAAGATTTTAACCTGCAAATTAAAATTCTAAAAAAATTTAAAAAAAATTAGTTCTATTTTTCTACATTCATGGTAGTCTTATGATCATCCCACATCAATCTACCTACCTACCCCTCTCTAGTAAGAAATTTCTTTGAAAATTTAACTTGGGGGTAGACCGAATCACATCAACTGTTAAAGGGGTAGATATCACTATAGATGAAGAAGTTTTAAGTAGAGTTTTGCATTTACCCACTGATGGAAAGTGTCACTTAGTTTTGAAAAACAAACAGGTAGTCCTAAGAATAATTTTGGAAAGAAGGGATGTCTGTGGGATTGTGAACTTGCAAACCAATGAATTATCTTTAGAGATGAGGCTACACCACAATTTCATAAGAAGAATAAACTTACCTAGAATGGTCATTTCGATTGGGTAAGTGAATGAGACATGGTATTCATGAGTTATCTTATAGAGGGGGAGCAGATCAACCTCCCGTTTATCATGTTGTCTCTAATGAAAGATGCAGCAAGAAAAGCCAGGGCATGCCTTCCTTATGGAATGGCATTTACATTGATTTTCGGGGAGTTTGGAGTAGACCTATTAGATGAGGATGCCAGACCATTACTGCACACAGATAGGTATACTGATAAGTCTCTTCACCGTATGGTTACCATAAGATAGATGGTCAGTGGGTGAAGAAGACCTCAGGACAGAGGGTCGTGCATCATTCTTATGATGATGAGGAGGCTGACTTGAGACTGCTTCTCTGCTACTGCTGAAGAGGCTGAGTCAGATGGAGATGCTGACACTGAGTCTAGTGATAGTGATGACTCTGCAGATGAGGAGATTGAGGGATAGGTTGAGTTGGATGGATAGCCAGACAGTCCGAGGACTCTGCCAGGGCCATTAGCTACACCTTCAGCACCTTCAACTTCAGCTACTGCCACCCAGACTACTGCCACATTTGAGCAGCTCTCATAGTTCATCGAGACTCTGACTGGCACCTTCAGATTGATGTTTGGCGATCTTCGCCAGACACTCAAGAGAGGCCTAGAGGAGTTTTAGACTAAGATGAGGGAGTTGACACTGAGGATGGAGTTAGTGGGGATGGGTCAAAGGATGCAAGATGACTACAGGATAGATCTTACACAGCTGCATTTTGACTTCGGCAGGCTTTGAGGAGTGGTAGATTCTTTTGCTTGAGGCCAGGCTATAGCATTGCATGACATCCAATAGGAGGTTCACAAGATGGAGACAGAGCTGAGGACTATTCTACTCTTTATCACTGGAGTGCGTTCTGGATCTGGAGCTTCCACTTCCAGATAGCCACCTCCACAGTCCTCACCCAGACCTAGACAGCCTCCACCACATGCCAGACAACCACCTCCTTCACCTAGGATTGGACTGACATCTAGGACTAGGACTTCTAGAGGACCTCCTCCACCTATTAGGAGTTCTAGAACTTATGCTACCGAAATCTTAGATGTAGGTTCTAGTAGTGAAAAGTAAGCTTGATATTTGTTATTATTGATGTATCTTGCTTTGACTACAACTTTTGGATGTATTTATAATGTATTTGTAATATATCTTTTTGAAGTAATGACATATATGCTTTCAACAATATGCAATGTCTTATTCATTTGTTTTACCTTTTTGTGATGTATGTAAGCTTGGACCCAATAATTGTTATTAAGAAAAAGAGAAAATGTTAACAAGAATATGAAAAAAACAAAGAGACGGTGAAATTATCTCAAAACATCTTAATATTCTTGTAGCATTTCAAAAATCATTGATTTGCATGAAAAAGGGGGAGTAGTAATTCTTTATTGATTTGTATTCCCATAAAGAATGCTTTAAGAGAGATATTTTTGTTGATGACAAAAAGGGGAAGTAGTAACTAATGATGTGCATGGAAAGTACAACTTCATGGATGGAAAACATTTTATGGAAGTTGAACTTAATTATGCATGAAATCTAATGGAACTTAGCTCTTATACATTTGATGCATGCTCTGATATTTTGATACTAAATTAATGAAAATTAGCTCTAATGCTTTTTAATACTTAATTGGCTCTAATACATTCTAAACTAAAAGTACATTTGATAAATATTAGCTCTGATATATTTTGATAATATTAGATGTATCAATATTGGCTCTGATACATTTAGATACTTTCTTGATACATACCCGATACATGTTGATTTACTGAAACACATAAATTTAAACCATATATAAGTTACTTCGATATTTCTAAGTGTTTATATATACTTAATTGTAAAGTTTTTCCATGCCCAATGTTTTGTCATCATCAAAAAGGGAAAGATTGTTGATCCCTAGAATGTTTTTTATGATAACAAAATATTAGAGCATGAATTTGATATTAATTCTTTTCAAGTGTTTAAGAAAATTTTGTAGGATGTTTCAAATGAATAATCATTCTTCCTACAATTCTGAATTATTGTAATGAATCGAGTTTTTCATAGAAAATGAACATGTACTGAAGAGCCAAGAAAATTAATGTATCTCTTGTGAAAAAGGGCCAATGTTATGTAATTTTATAGTTTAAATTACTTAGATGAAGTTTGAAAGTGCTGGGAAGCTATTAGAAGAAGTTTGAAGAAGTTTGGAAGTCTTTTGGACAAAGATCACTTGAGCTGACTCAAAAGCATAGAGCTGACTCATTGTTCTGGCATGGTACAAGATTTTCTGATACTCTGTCAACCGAGCTGACTCAATGAAGTTAGAGCCGACTCGTCCAGAGTATCAAAATTATAGTTTTGAGAAACTAGACAACCGAGCCGACTCGATGAGCAGCCAAATCGACTCTTCTAAAGTGAGTGATTTTCAGTTATAAGAAAACTAGTCAAGCCAGCTGACTCAACTGAGAAGAGCTGACTCGACCAGAGTTTAGTTTCTGCATGTCTGAGAATCCGAGCTGACTCTTATTTCAGTTTCTGAAGTATAATGGCTAGTTCCAAAATTAATTTTTTGAATCCAAAAAATGCTCTAATGGCTAGTTCTCATTTCCCAGGGCACTCCAACGACTATTTTCAACTGGAAATAGTTAGGAGAGCTATAAATGATGGACTTGAATAATTTTGAATAACTTTTATGAAAGCATTGAATATTTAAATGAGCATTCAAGCTATAGCTCAAGACTTCACCAAACTCCTATCAATTTCTTGAGTCATTTACTAAAGAAGTTTGAAAGCCTTGAAGAGCATTAAAGGAGCAATCAAAAGGCTTCTCAAAAAGTTGCTGTTGACTCCGTTATTGATTTTGATGATAAGCAAAATGGTTAATTATAAGTTGAGTACTAATGATTTCTTTGAAATATGTTTTTATAGAAAAAAGGTGCTCACAAATTTGAAAAAGTTTGTTTGATTGAAGAAGCCAAATTTAGATGAGAGATCTGCTCAAAGAAGACTTGGACAGTCAAAGTTTGCTTGAATGGTTATTTGAGTGAAGTATAAATTTGATTTAGCATAATTTCAGGCATTTTTGTGAAGATTTCAGAGATGTGTTGACTCAAAGTGTTGATGCATGATACCAAGTGTCGACACATGGAAGTGAAGTGTCAACTCAAGCCGGTATGCAAAGAAAGTTTCAGTTGGCATGGCTGAAGTGTCAACACATAGACTTGAAGTGTCGACTCAAAGTGTCGACACATGGATCAGCTCATCATCTGAGATTTTCAAGTCACAGAATTGTTGAAAATGAAGAACTGCAGAAGTGTCGACACATGGAAGTGAAGTGTCGACTCAAAGTGTCGACTTACCTGAGGAAGTGTCGATACATCTGAGATTTTCAAAGAACCAGATTGAAGATATTTGAACTGGGTGTCGACTCAAGAAGTTCAAGTGTCGATCTGAAATGTCGACTCACAGCCTAAAGTGTCGACACATGGAGTTCTGGAAACAGTAATGGCTAGTTTTTCAAACGCAGAACTCGATCCTTTTACCTCCTAATGGCTAGATTTTCAAGTCTAACAGCTAGAAACTAGATTTAAGGCCTTGGGAAGGTATTTATATACTCCAAATCAAATCAAAAGGAGAATTATTGATGAGAATGAAATAAAAACATCCAAGAGAGAAGAAAAGAGAGAATTCACTCCTATTCATTGAAGTTCAACCACTCTCAAGCAAAGCAAGCCTCCAAGCATTTAAGAGCCTTCAAGAACATAAAAATCAATCATTCTTGAGCAATCAAAGAGTCTTCATCAAGTTGAAAGCATCACTACATTAAGTTTCAAAGAGATGCCCGCTTTTTATTAGAAAGCTTTTATTCTCTTTACTTCAAACACTTATTTATTGTAAAGGTTCTTGGTTAGCCTATTGTAAAATCAAGGAAGGTTATTGGTGAGCCTTTGAAAATCAATTAGGTTCTTGGTTAGCCTGGAAAACCAAGGAAGGTTGGTGGTGAGCCTCAAAACCATTTAGGTTCTTGGTTAGCCCGTAAAACCAAGTGAGGTTTTGACTTGTGAGCCTTGTGAAAACAAGTCGGGTTTTGATTAGTAAGCCCAGAAAACTAATCGACTATAATCGGTTGAGATTATAGTAAATTTTCAAGGGGATCTTGGGGAGTGGATGTAGGTGCATTGGATAGCACCGAACCACTATACTTCTTTGTCTTTGTGGTTGCTTATTCTCTTTACTTGCTCTTTCATTTATTACTCTTTATTTTTACTGCACTTTTACTTAAGAGCATTACATTTGAATTCATAGTACCTTGATTAATTATTGGATTGGATTTCATACTATCGCATTGTATCAAGTAATTATTTTTAGAGACTCAATTCACCCCCCTCTTGGGTTGCTTAGTGGGCAACAAGTGGTATCAGAGCCCTATTCTTAGTGTATAGGCTTTATCACCTTGAGTAAAGATCAATGGCAGCCCTTATTGGTACTAGTGTAGTTGAGGGTCAAGCCTCAAATAGACCTTCATTTTAAATGGATCAAATTATACATATTAGAAAACTAGGAGGAGAGAATTTATATACATTCTATTAATTATTATTTATGGAGAGTAGTTGATAAAGGTCCACATATTCCGTCGGTTATGGTTAATGGTATTTCTATCCCAAAGCTCGAAGAGGATTGGGATGAAAATGATATTAAGCAATCCGAGATCAATGCTAAGGCAATGAATCTCCTTTATTGTGCATTAGATCCTAGTGAATTTAATAGGATATCTACTTGCACTTCAGCCAAAGAAATATGGGACACACTTAAAGTTATCCATGAGGGTACCGATCAAGTAAAAAATACTAAGGTAAATATGTTAGTGCATACTTATAAAATATTTCGAATGAAACCTAATGAGTCTATTACTGACATGTATACTAGATTTACAAATATTGTAAATAGAATGAGAAGTCTAGGGAAAGTAATGTCTAATGCTGATCTTGTGAATAAAATCCTTAGGTCACTTCCAACATCGTGGGATCCGAAGGTGACTGCCATCCAAGAAGCAAAGGATGTTGACAAGCTACCATTAGAGCAGCTGGTTGGATCGCTCATGACTTATGAGCTGAATTTGAAGCAAAAGTCAAAGGACATGGATAAAAAGAAAAAGGGGATTGCATTCAAATCAAACATACAAGAAGAATCCTCAATCAATGAGTCCGAAGAAGAAGAAGATGATGAAGGTGAAGAAGCTCTCCTTGCTAGAAAATTTAGAAGATTCATGAAGAGGAGGAAGTTCCCTTACAAGAAGAAATTTTAATCAAATAAAGAAAGGGGAAAGAGAAAAAGAGAAAGAAAATGTAAAAGAAAAGGAGAAGGAAATGCCTACATGCTTCGAGTACAAGAAGCCGAGTCACTACATATTTGATTACCCTCTCCTAAAGAAGTCAAGGAAGAAGTTAAGAAAGAAAGCAATGATGGCCACCTGGAGTGATAGTGAGGACTCTAGTTCTGAAGAAGAGCAGACAGAAGTTGCAAATCTTTATCTTATGGCACATCACGAGCAAGATGAGGTAATATTTGATACTGAAATAGATTTTACTTTTGATGAGCTAAGAAATGCTTTTGATAAACTTATACATGATTATAAATTAATTTTATCTAAAAATAAAAAGTTAAAAAAGCATGCAAATAGTTTTTCTCATGAAAACAACTCTTTATTAAATGAAGTTAGTGATTTGAAAACTAAATAGATGGTTTGGAAAAGAAAAACAATGCTTTAACAATGAAAAATGAAGTTTTGGAAAGATCCAAAACTGTTATTTCAAATGGTGATCTTTTAAAGAAAAATAAAGATTTAGAATTAGAAAATGTAAAGTACAAAAATGAACTTGATAGAAGGAAGCCATTTATTGAAAAATTTATCTATAGTTCAGAAAGACTAAACTACTTTTAAATAGCCAAAGAGCCATTTTCAATAAAGCATGATTAGGGTACAGACCACAAAAATAATAAAAGTACTTTAAAAACTTTTTTGTTCCTGCATCTTCTAGCATAACATGTTTTTATGTAAGAAGCAAGGTCATAAGTCATTTCAATGTAATTTAAGAAAAATTAATTCTTTTAAAAAAATTTTGATTCCAATAGAAACCATTTTAAATGCTAACTCTAAAGGACCCAAGTTGGCTTGGGTTCCTAAAAACAAAGCTTGTTTTTTATTGCAGGTGTGTCTTGCAAACAAGAAGAATAAAAGACTTTGGTATCTTGATAGTGGTTGCTCAAGGCACATGATGGGAGATGTGAAGCAATTCACTTTTCTTGAAGCAATGAATGGAAGAAGTGCGACCTTCGGGGATAATGGTAAAGGAAAAATCATTGATATTGGTAAGGTTCACATAACTCCTTCTAGTTGTATTAGTAATATTCTTTTAGTTGAAGGTTCAAATCATAATCTTTTAAGTATTAGTCAATTTTGCGATAAAGGTTTTCAAGTTATTTTAAATCATCTTATTGCATGATTGCTAGTTCGAATATAAATGGAGTATAATTCATTGGAAAAAGGCATTGTAACATTTATTTGGTAGATTTGGATGATCTATCTTTGTCTAATGGAGAATGCCTTGTGCAATGAATTCTACTAAAGATGAGACTAGTTGGCTTTGGCATAGAAGATTAGGGCATGCTAGTATGTATCTACTTTCAAAACTTTGCAAAAAAAATTTAGTAAGAGATTTACCTTAACTTTATTTTGAAAAAGATAGAGTTGCCAAGTATATCAATATAGAAAATAAGTTAAAACCTCTTTCAAACCTAAAGGTTTTGTAACTACTAGTAGGCTACTAGAACTACTTTATATGGATCTCTTTGGATCAACTAGAACATCAAGTCTAGGAGGTAAGAGATATTGATTAGTCATAGTGGATGATTTTTTGAGATTTACATAGATTTTTTTTCTAGCACATAAAGATGAATCATTTTTAGCATTTATAAAGTTTTATCGAAATGCTTCAAATGAAAAAGGTGTTTTAATTGTATGAATTTGTAGTAATCATGGAACTAAATTTGAAATCAGGATTTCGAAAGTTTTTATAATGAAAAAGGTATTGAACATAATTTTTCTGCACTTAGACATCTCAGTAGAATGGGATAGTAGAAAGAAAAAATCATACTTTAGAAGAAATGGCATGCACTATGTTTTTTGAAAATGATTTATCGAGATATTTTTGGGTTGAAGCTATTAATACTGTATGTTATATTTTGAATCGAGTTTTAATCCGCCCTATTTTGAAGAAAACTCCTTATGAACTTTGGAATCAAAAGAAACCAACTTTAAAGTATTTCCGAGTTTTTAGTTGTAAACATTTTATCTTAAATAATGGCAAAGATAATCTTGGAAAATTTGATGCTAAGTCTGATGAAGGTATCTTTTTAAGATACTCTACATTAAGCAGGGCATACAGAGTTTTCAACAAAAGAACCTTAGTTGTAGAGGAATCTGTATATGTTGTATTTGAAGAATCTACTAACAAATCCTCCATAAAAGAGGATACTTCTGATGAATGTGCAGGTGCTGATAAGCTTCAAAAGTTGACACTGAATGATCAACCCCCTCAGCCAAGTGAAGAAGATTAAGACAAAAGTAAGAAAGGTGAAGACACTCCAAAGCACCAAGATCTACCTAAGGAGTGGAGGTATACTCATGAACATCCTAAGAAATTAATCCTAGATGATCCATCTAAAGGGGTAAGAACTCGAGCCTCAATTAGAAATGAATGTGACTATATAGCTTTTGTATCACAAGTAGAGCCTAAATATTTGAAGATGCTAAAAAAATCCTAACTGGATAAATGCCATGCAAGATGAACTAATTTAGTTTGATAGAAATAATGTTTAGACATTAATAGAAATACCATCTAATATTTCTTATTGGCACAAAATGAGTATTTAGGAATAAATTAGATGAAAATAGAATTTATTAGAAATAAAGCTAGGCTAGTTGCTAAAGGCTACAATCAGGAGGAAGGAATTGATTTTGATGAAACTTTTGCTCCTGTTGCTAGACTTGAAGCAATTAGACTACTAATAGCATTTGCTTGTTTTATGAATTTTAAATATTTCAAATGGATGTTAAGAGTGCTTTTCTAAATGGTTTATAACAGAAAAAGTTTTTATTGAACAACCACCTGGATTTAAAATCATGCACATCCTGATCATGTTTTTAAATTACATAAAGTACTTTATGGATTAAAGCAGGCACCTCGAGCCGGTATGAAAGACTCAACAAATTTTTGATTGAAATGAATTTCTAAGGCCATGTTGATAAAACCTTATTTTTGGAAAGAAAAAAGATAATTATTTATTAGTAGTACAAATATATGTTGAAGATATCATTTTCAGTGCTACTAATAAAATTCTTTGTCAAGAGTTTGCTAAGCTAATGCAGGGTGAGTCGAGATGAGCATGATTGGAGAACTCAATTTCTTTCTCGGATTCCAGATCAAGCAAACTAAAGATGGAATCTTCATCAACCAAGCTAAGTATACAAGAGAGATTATAAAGAAGTTTGGGATGGAGATGATGGGGACCCGAAGACCTATTTTATTTTATTTTATTTGAGTCCATTAGTCCTGTGTCACTTGAGTCTAAGTGAGCCACTTGAGTCCTGTAATAAAGTGGGACAACTGAGTTAGTTGAGTCCACTTAGTCCGGTCCAGTCGTTTTAGTTCAGTCAAGAGTCCAGTTAAGTTATTCAAGTCAAGAGGAGAGTCATCAATAGCCAGAAGATCACTAGACCCCTCCAACCAGAGCCGGCCTTCATGCACCTGGACCCTTTTATGCTGCCAAGCCCGCAAGAGAGAGCTCCAGTCTAAGACAGGGCCACTATTGACCGGTCCACCAGGGTTTCTTAGCCTACAAGTTAGGGTTTCTTAGCCCTCAAGTAATGTACCTTGGGATGAATCTATAAATATTACCCCTCCCCTCTTATATTAAACATCTTTTTTTATGAATACAAACAAAATATTATTTTGATATGAGTTTTGAGTTTTCTTGGATTAGAATGGATGTGACACCCTGGTTCCCTGTTCTTGAGTGAAGCCCTAATCCCCTGGTGACTTTACGCTCGCCAGCGATCCTCCCCTACTCTGTCCCGCATCAACTTGGTATCAGAGCTAGAGGATTAGGGTTTTTTCTCCTCTCCCGGCACTGCATCCTTCCTCCTGTACAGAAGCCTGTGCAACTTCTCAAACCTCGGTCAGCCATCGAGGTCCATCAATGCCCCTGCACCCGATCCCCTCTCCTCCAATGTCGTGAAGCCCGTCTCCTCCGATACCTCGAATCTCATCTCCATCACCCCAATCAACGCACAGCAGACGGAACCCCGTGCTGCAGACTTCCGCGTGCGGTCCACCAATCCGCCGCCCATGTCACCCGCGGGAGGATCCATCTCAGCTCCTGCCTTGGCCTCCTCCTCCTAGCGGGAGGATGTCGGCATGGTCGAAGGGGTCGGATGGAAGGAAAGAGTGCCGGATCTGCTCCTAGCCTCCTCCCGCTGCGACGACGCCGACGCACCCGGTTGCTGCCCTACTCTTCGTCCGCCACCCGCCCCCTTCCCCCCTCACCTGCAACCGGAAACACCCGACGATGATGCCGGACTCCTCCGGACGCACGCCCAGGCCGAGACGGAACTTACAGCCTTTCTCGATCGGGGTGACCGGCCCAGACGCTCACCATGCCAGCCTTCTCTCCGTTCGTGGCATCGCGGCACTGGCAAGACCCCCTCCGCCACTCGCTTTGGCTCGGACCAAAATTCGGCAGACCATCTCGCTTCCCCTTGGATCAGACTATGACCGATGACCCTCATTCGCCCGTGCCAGGCCGTCGCCCACGCCCCCACTGCCACCCACGCCCCACCGCCGTCGCCCCTGTGCCGTCCACCAGAAGCATCTCCCCGAGTCGCCGTCTCCGCCCCAGCACTGCTGCCGGCGAAGCTCGCCGGACGTCCCTCCCCCCTCTGCGAACCTCCCCTGTTTTGGTTCATGGAGAAGAGATGCTCCACAGCACGATCGTGAAGGTAATTGCCTTCACTATTACCGACTTCAAATCTGCACAGACTTCAAAGCTACACGGATTTCAAAGCTACCTGGATTTTTGAGGCTGCCCAGATCTCAGAGAAGCCAATAAATAAAATTAGAGGAAAAAAAAAGAAGAAAAAAGAAAGAAAGGTGAAAAAAAAAATTGAAACTAGCCTTTTGTTTTGATTTGGTTAGTTCCGGTTCCGTCAAACCCCCTGAGATTGACTCGACGGAGTCGAGTTCTCCCCACAGTAGGGGAATGATAGGGACCCAAAGACCTTTTTTTTTTTTATTTATTTGAGTCCATTAGTCCTGTGTCACTTGAGTCTTGTAATAATGTGGGACAACTGAGTTAGTTGAGTCCACTTAGTCAGGTCCAGTCGTTTTAGTTCAATCAAGAGTCCAGTTAAGTTGTTCAAGTCAAGAGGAGAGTCATCAGCCAGAAGATTCACTAGACCCCTCCAACCAGAGCCGGCCTTCATGCACCTGGACCCTTTCATGCCGCCAAGCCCGCAAGAGAGAGCTCCAGTCCATGACAGGCCCACTATTGACCAGTCCATCAGATTTCTTGGCTCAAAAGTTAGGGTTTCTTAGCCCTCAAGTAATGTACCCTGGGATGAATCTATAAATACTATCCTTCCCCTCTTGTATTAAACACCTTTTTTCTTATGAATACAACAAAATATTATTTTGATCTGAGTTTTGAGTTTTCTTCGGATTGGAGTGGGTGTGACACCCTGGTTCCCTATTCTTGAGTGAAGCCCTAATCCCCTGATGACTTCTACGCTCGCCAGCGATCCTTCCCTGCTCTGTCCGGCATCAGGAGACTACTAAATCAATAGGTACACCTATGAGCCCCTCTTGTAGACTTGATAAAGATGAGCATGGTAAATCTATAGATCAAAAATTATACAAAGATATGATTTGCTCTTTACTGTACCAACAGCTAGTAGACCAGGTATAATGTTTAGTGTATGCATGTGTGCTGATATCAGTCTGAACCAAAAGAATCACATCTGATGGTTGTTAAGTGCATTATTAGGTATCTATCTAGTATATTGATATTGGTTTATGGTATTCTAGAGATTCATCTGCTGAATTAATTGGATATTCTGATGTTGATTTTGCTGGTTGTAAATTGGATATAAAGAGTACTAGTGGTACTTGCTAATTTCTTGGAGTTAACTTAATCTCCTGGTTTAGCAAGAAACAATCTTTAGTTGCATTATCCACAGCTAAGGCCGAGTATATTGTAGCAGGAAGTTATTGTGCTCAAATCTTATGGATTAAGCAACAATTGAAGATTTTGGAATCAAGTTGGCTAGTACACTATAAAGTGTGATAATACTAGTGCTATTTGCTTGACTAAAAATCCTGTTCGACATTCGAGGAGTAAACATATTAAAATTAGACATCATTTTATTAGAGATCTGTTGAAAATAATGATGTTGTAATTGAATTTATTAGTATTGAATTTCAATTAGCTGATATTTTGACTAATCCTCTCATAGAAGATCGGTTTTGTATGATTAGAAGAGAGCTTGGGATCATTAATCCTTTTATTAAAATTTTCCTGTCTTTGACTCAAAGCAATCATATTTGACATCAATCATATTCAATCATTGTTATTTTCATTAAATTTAATTGAATTTTCAGTGATTTTGATCAGCCTTTGTTTCTTTTATTTTTCGATTTTTAAGTCGATGTGTCGACACTGAATGTCGACATATTCGTGAGTCGACACATGAACGGTAGCAGACTGAGGATGAGGACTTTCTTAAGTGTTTTTTCCTCATTTCTTCTCCCCACTCGAGCCGACACATACCCTAAGGTACTCCACACTCCTCCTTCCCTCCATTTCGCACTCAAAATCCCTCGATTCTTCATTTGGGGCACTTTTCTGGTTTGGATTTAGCGACATTCTGCCTCCCATTTCATATTTGAACCCTAAAAACCCTAGGTTTTCCTTCCAAAGTTGTTCAAATCCTTGTTCTGTGCAATGGGATCCCGAAAATAAGTAGTTCGTCACCCTCGACAGTCAAATCAAGAAAAAGAGCGAAGAACCAAGGCCAGACACGAGGCTAGAGCTCCATATCCGCCTGCTCGACCCCTATTTGCAGCTTCTAGCTGGATGAGTTCGAAGATGGTAGTCGGAGAGCACCGTGTGGACTTCAGTTTCGTCGGCCAGCATCACTTCAGGATCGGACAGTGGATTCGAGATGCTGGTTTGACATTCTTCTATTCTTTGAGCGAGAGATATTACCCAGGGCTTATTTGGAAGTTTTATGGATCACTAGCCCATGGGAGTGATGGCTGGCTAGCTCAGGTGAGAGGCAGGGATATCCCAGTTACTTCAGAGATTTTGAGCAGAGTGTGGGATATTCCGATGATTGTATCAGTTATGGACAACCTGATTGATAAAGTGAGTGGTCTCCAGTGTATATTCAAATCAGACATATTGCCTGAGGGAGCCACCGTGCCTGCATCCCGTTTGTCAGCAGAGATGAGATTATTGTACCCCATGTCGTCCGGGTCCTTTTGCCAAAAATCGAATGTTTCAATTACATCATTGAGCGAGAGTTGCTCATGATGGTCTCATTGGTACAGCGTACACCCATCAGCCTTCCGGTGCTCATGGTTCATCAGATGACGGAGGCTTCGACGAGTCAGCAACTTTGCCTACCCTATGGGATGGGGTTGACTTTATTGTTCAGGGAGTATGGCATCAATTTTGAGGACGAGCCCTTCTGCATGCTACTTTATACTGATGTTTATGACATCAGGTCATTACAGAGGATGGGTTATCATCTGTTCCAAGGCCAGTGGAGATGCAGAGTATCTGGTTAGGCCGATAACAGAGTTGATGATGATGCTGTAGAGGAGAAGCGCATCCTTTTCGATGAGGCAGGACCTATAGAGGCATCTCTTCCAAAGAGTCAGCCTGAGACAACAGCACAGCCAGAGACCGCTTCTCAGTCTGAGCCTACTTCACAGCCTCAACCTGTTCAGTCAGATACTCCAAGAGCTACAGAGAGTTTATTGGACAGAGTCAGATGCATTGAGATAGATGTTTTGATCATTAGACAACGTCTTGACTGCTTCATTACTGAGTCCAGAGAGAGCCACAGTGGACTGAGTGATGGCATCTCATCTATTCTGACCACACTGTCCAGACCTACAGGGAGTACTCCAGTTTTTGATACAGCTGCGCCTGCTCCAGCACCAGTTGTTGTTGACAGTGATGATGATGGAGATAATGAGGAGATTGACTCTAATAGATTTGACTTTCTAGATCTGATTTTAGAGCCAATGGCAGAGGTGACGACAGACTTGCCTAGCAGTCCCACTTGTGACCCTTCCAGTTCACCTACCCAGACTCCAGTCCTATCTTCTCCTCCATCCAGATCAGATGATCATGTTCCGATTCCTATTCTTTCACCAGTTGTTGATTTACCTGTTGTTGATTCACCTATAGTCGATACACCCATTATTGACAGTCCTATCATTGATTCATCAATTGCAGATTCACTCATTCATTCTTCAGCTGATACACCTACCATTGATACACCTATCTTATCATCAGCTGATACGCCTATTTTTGATACACCCTCTGTTGATACACCTACAATCCATACATCCTCTCTTATCTGAGAGCTTGGTTTTTACACACCTAGCTTTCAGTATCTTGACTCTGGTCCATTCTTTGATCATACACTACTTCCGATAGTCACAGAGACTATCATCCCGATCTGTTCTGTTCCTGTGGAGGACATTGCCTCCACCTCTTCTATTCCAGCTAGAAGTCGGACGTATGCTCAACGTAGAGGACGTGGTCGTCGTACTCCACCATGACTGACCAGAACCTGCCTCCGAGATCTCAGATCGATGTAGCCTCGAGCTCGCTCTTTTACTGATACTGGATCAATTGAGATTGGATCTTTTGATGATGATGAGGATGAGGATATCCTTATATCTTTAGATAGTTTACTTTATGCATCTTTTGTATGTACAAATTCTGACTTTAAATGAAATATTATGTTGTACTTCATGTATATGACTTCAAGTGAATGGAATGCTCTAATTTTCCTTAGTACTTCACTGTCTTCATTTATGAGTAAATGAATGAATGAATTTTTATTCAATGTTATGTCTTAAATGTCTTGCCTATTTATTTCCTACATTTTTAATGATAATAAAAAGGGGGAGTAATGAGACTTAAGTATAAATGTAATGTGCAAGGGAGTAATATGTGATGTGCAAGGGGTAATAAGAGTATTTAATTTTTTTTTTTCATGAAAACCATTTTGAAAACTTAGTTGAACTTGAATTGAAAATGTTTACAAATTCCTTAAGGGGGAGCAATACTTTCTTTATATTGAAAATCTTTTATGAATTGAATTTCATCTTAAACTTTCTCTTTAAATGTTTGAAAAGATATTCACAAACTTTTTTATGGATCATAAATTTAGGGGGAGCCTTGTTGATTGCTAAATTTTTGCCTCTCCTAAAGCATGTTTTCTTGTAAAGTATCATGATACATGTATTTATGTCTATATATATCCCAAAGCTCTGATACTCTCCATCATTATAACAAGCTCTGACACTCTTAATCATTGTATCACATTTGCTCCGATACATCATGTCGATATTACAAACTACTTTGATACATCTATCGCATTTAGCTCTTTGCACATTGAAAAATTCTTTTAAAAGCTTTTTATGCAATTTAAACTTAAAGATTTTGTCATCATCAAAAGGGAGAGATTGTTGACTCCGTTATTGATTTTGATGATAAGCAAAATGGTTAAGTATAAGTTGAGTACTAATGATTTCTTTGAAGTGTGTTTTTATAAAAAAAGGTGCTCACAAATTTGAAAAAGTTTGTTTGATTGAAGAAGCCAAATTTAGATGAGAGATCTGCTCAAAGAAGACTTGGACAGTCAAAGTTTGCTTGAATGGTTATTTGAGTGAAGTATAAATTTGATTCAGCACAAGTTCAGGCATTTTTGTGAAGATTTTAGAGATGTGTCGATTCAAAGTGTGACACATGACACCAAGTGTCGACACATGAAAGTGAAGTGTCAACTCAAGCCGGTATGCAAGGAAAATTTCAGTTGGCATGGCTGAAGTGTCAACACATGGACTTAAAGTGTCAACTCAAAGTGTCGACACATGGGTCAGCTCATCGCCTGAGATTTTTAAGTCACAGAACTTGTTGAAAATGAAGAACTGCAGAAGTGTCGACATATGGAAGCGAAGTGTCGACTCGAAGTATCGACTCACCTAAGGAAGTGTCGATACATTTGAGATTTCTAGAGAACCAGATTAAAGATATTTGAACTGGGTGTTGACTCAAGAAGTTCAAGTGTCAACCTAAAGTGTCGACTCATAGCCTGAAGTATCGACACATAAAGTTCTAATAATAGTAACGGCTAATTTTTCAAATACAGAACTCAACCCTTTTACCCCCAATAGCTAGATTTTCAAGTCTAACGGCTATAAACTAGATTTGAGGCCTTGGAAAGGTATTTATATGCTCCAAATCAAATCAAAAGGAGAATTATTGATGATAATGAAATAGAAACATCCAAGAGAGAAGAAAAGAGAGCATTCACTCCTATTCATTGAAGTTCAACACTCTAAGCAAAGCAAGCCTCCAAGCATTCAAGAGCCTTCAAGAGCATTAAAGATCAACCATTCTTGAGAAATCAAATAGGCTTCATCAAGTTGAAAGCATCATTACATCGAGCTTCAAAGAGATACCTGCTTTTTATTAGAAAGCTTTTATTCTCTTTACTTCAAACACTTATTTGTTGTAACGGTTCTTGGTTAGCTTATTGTAAAACTAAGGGAGGTTATTGGTAAGCCTTTGAAAACCAATTAGGTTTTTGGTTAGCTTGGAAAATCAAGGAAGGTTGGTGGTGAGCCTTAAAATCATTTAGGTTCTTGGTTAGCCCGTACAACCAAATGAGGTTTTGACTTGTGAGCCTTGTGAAAACAAGTCCGATTTTGATTAGTGAGCCCAAAAAACTAATCGGCTGTAATCGGTTGAGATTATAGTGAATTTTCAAGAAAATCTTGGGGAGTGGATGTAGGTTCATTGGATAGCACCGAACCACTATACTTCTTTGTCTTTGTGGTTGCTTATTCTCTCTACTTGCTCTTTTATTTATTGTTCTTTATTTTTACTGCACTTTTACTTAAGAGCATTACATTTGAATTCATAGTACCTTGATTAATTATTGGATTGGATTTCATACTATCACATTGCATCAAGTAATTATTTTTAGAGACCAATTCACCCCCCTCTTGGGTTGCTTACTGGGCAACAAGAAACTGCAACCATCCGATAAAGTCTGGTTTGTCTTTAGTGTTGCTTTCTTTTATAACTTTATTCTTGAGTCGTTCCAAGTATAGCACGGGCTGTAACTTATGATTTGTTTAAGATTTTTGGTGAGCCTTTAAAACCAAGTTTGGATTGTTAATGAGCCCATGAAAACTAACATTATATTGGGCTCTTAGTGATCCCGGTATAAAACTAAGATTGGGTTTTAGTTTGTGAGCCCGGTGAAAAATAAATCGGCTATATTCTTGTGAAAATATAGTAAAAATCCTAGGTGGTATCTTGGATAGTGGACGTAGGAGCTCGGTTGCTCCGAATTACTATAAAATTTATGGTGTTTGTGTTTGCTTTTGATTGTGTTATTTGACTTGCTTCCGCATTTAATATTCAACACACTTCACTCACCACTTAAAGTTTTTTAAGTGGAAAAAAGTTCAAACCCAATTCACCCCTCCTCTTGGGTTGGCCAATTGGGCAACAACTTCCAATCTTTGTTCCAATTTTTTTAGTTTATTTAGTTGTTTTCAATTTCTTGTAATTGAGTTTTTTTAATGCAATATTTATTTTTCTGTACTTTAAATTCATGTTTCTAATTTTATTGCAAGTAGATGCTAGGATCTGATTAGCAGATCGACTGTACCTGAGTTTTGATGTTCTTTCATACTTTTAATTTTTGTATTCCTGACTTCGAACTATTTTCTTTCTTTTATAAAAATCAAAGATTTAGAATTATTTTAAGCATTGCCTCCTCCTGGATTCAACCCGACTTGCTGCTATCTACCTGTTTTCAATTTATTAAAAGTTGGTTATTAAACTGATAGCCATGGTGTCTTAATGACAACATCGCGGCCTATCAAGTTTTTAGCATCGTTTCCGGGGAAGGCATGAATGCTAACATGTTTGATTCCTTTGATTTCTTGTAAATTCAAGTGTACTAATTTTTTTCCTTTTTTTTGTGCAGAAAAAAAAACCAAAAAAAAGGAGAAATGGGAAACAAAGAGGAGAAGGAAATTTTTGTGATTTTAGTGAGATCAACCCTAACCCTAGATTCACTCCTTTTTTTTACTTTCTCTTAATTAGTTTTTTTCTTTTCAACATAACAAAAAAGAAAAAAAATATTTTATTTGATTTTAGTTAGTTTCTTTCTTTTCAAACTAACCTAAAAAGAAAAAAATCTAAAAAAAATCCTTTTAAATTCCTTCCTATTTAAGTGAACCTAAAAAAGAAAAAAAATATTAACCTTTCAAATAACTGCCTTAAATATTAGATTAGATTTTTTGCTTTAATTTAAGATCTCTACTTGCTTTATTTGCTTAATTTAATTTTAGTCTTTTCTCTCACACCTAATTAACCAAGATTAAAAGCTGCCTTTTATTTTTCTTGCTTGAAATAACATAATATAAAAAGAAAACACAAACATCTCATAACACGTAACTAAAATAGTGTAACCAACTAAACCTTAAAAGACTATTACTTGTTTAGGACATCTTCCTATTTTGCATTGCATCTTTTCATAAAATATCTTAGAGGCATTAACCCATAAACAAGATAAAATGGAGAATTGATAACCCTTCCTTGGCCCACAAACCACCACTCTGCATCTTGCATTAACCCAAGCCTTTAATTAAAATCAATTAGATACCAGTCCCTAAGGAATTCGAGCTCAATAGGATAAGGCATCCAAAAGAGTTTGACTGAGCCAAAATTGGCTGATTAATTGGTGTCTAGGAAAGGGGTTCAAGGATGATGTAGTCCCGAAGAAAGGTGATTTTAAATTAGTTCTGTTGACTGACCTGGTCAATTTTAATTATTGTCTAAGGAAAGCAACGGGGGGATCCCCACCAATCTTTTCCTTACCTGGCCAGTTGATTAGTTAGTTTCTAACTTGGAGGGCTCCAAGGTTGACTTGGTAGTTAGGACTTGTCTAGAATTAGAGAATCCTAGGATAGAGAGTCCATGTATGTTAACTTGTTTGTAAATAATACCAAACCTTAACTAACTTTTCTTCTCTCTCTTAGCTCTATGACTCCTTAGGCCTTTTTCTTTAGAACTCTTCTCCTTCTTCATCTCACCACTCCTCTTAAAAAATAATAATAATAATAAATAAATATATAAATGAATAAGGATTGCTCTGATCTAAATCTTTGATTGTATATTCCAATAATTAGTACAATTCGATAGACTGAATTAGTTTCAGGAGAATGAATCTTTATAGTAGAATACCCTTTCTCCTGATACACCAAATTCATTCGAGCCCCACCCACTTTGAGAGTGAGTGCCCCATCGGATACCAATCTCTTGAGTTTAGATATGACCGAGTTTATCAGGATCAAACCTAAATGACCTACAACTCAAGAGATAATTTATACTATAATGCCTATAATTCAGGTTGGGGGGCTCAACCAGATTTTTCATTGCAACCTTATCCAGTGGTACTCCGGCTATCCAAGGATCTGTTTATAGAGGAACCTTATCATGATCAGCCCTATCCCCATTATCAACCTTCTCTAACTAATTATAGCCCATCATTTGAAGAGAAGGTTTAGCAAGCACCATACCTACCTCCCTTACAGACCAACCTAGATGTCGATAGGTTTGCCAAATTTCAACAAATGATTATAGCCCAATAGCAATCTATCGATAAGCTAATTATCAAACTGATCAATGATTGATTGAGCTCAATAGAGAGGAGGGAGGTGAACTGTCTAGTCAACCCGAGAGTAACCTAGAGGGACCATACTTAGTTCAATATTTTAATGACCCTCTATGTTTTCTTGAACAATCAACACTGACTCCCGGGAATGAACTGGTCTTAGAACAACTCTGCACGACCATAAGGACCAATATAGATAATTTGGCTAAGGCAAAAAAAATATGGAGACATTAAACTTGTGGGACAAACCAATTTCATTATTATTCTACTCATATATGGCCCCATTCTCTAGTGCCCTAGAATTGTCTAGACCATTTAATGGGATGGGAGAACAAATTGATGTAATGGTAGAATTGGTTGAGACTTCCCAAGATCCACAAATGCATAACTCAATAGAGAAAGCCACCCCCACAATTCTTTTCCAGGATTTGTTAGATCCTTATCTGGCTCAATTAAGAGTATAGATTTTAATGTAGATGGGTATAGTACTGAAGTAAATAATCCAATACAAATATCAAACTTTGAAACCACCATACTTTCAATTGATGAACTACAAGAGCCATCACCTAGCCCACCAATAGCCCCCTTGTTAGAATTACCACCGATCCAAAATCGAAATCACTTCCTGATGCGCCTATTGAAACTCTTCTAATAAACTTTACCCTGGAAGCCCAACTTAGTGGTGTTGTAAAAGCACATAAAGAAGCCATCGGATGGGATATTACTAAAATGAGGGATCAAGATCTTAAAAATTTTATAATTGATTTCTCCATATTCGACACCAATTTTGAGAACTGCTTCTAAAATCTTTTCATGTTATTCAAATAATGTATGGAGATAGGTCTAATATTATTCTAGAAAAGGTGCCCAAATTTAAAATAAGAAGGGACATTGACTAAATACATCATGTCCAGGAAGGAGAGTAGGTAGACCAACCCATAATTGAAGAAAATTTAAACTACCACCTTCAATCTCGGCCCAAGAAGCACAATCCCTTCCTAATTATCATATAAACTATAATAATCATTTTAAATCCTGGGATAACATGTTTGCCTAGTACACTTTATTGAGTCAGGCTAATCGTCATAGAGTACTCTATGAATAATTTTCTACCATGATGACGAGGCCTCCTGATTGACCTTGTCCTTTTAATATTATGAGAGATATAATAAAGTTGATTATCTATTGGACTCTCTCATAATGTCTGGCTGAAGACGTTAAACTTAGCGCCGGTTGGGAGGCAACCCAACAATCTCATTTTTTTCTTTAGTATAATTACAGGAACTTAGATGGAAGTATAATAGCCCAGCACTTCACGAGCCCACTACTTCATGAAGCCTTCTTCAACTCCTAAAGCACATCCACTCCATGTGTACTATTTCTTATTTTTTTTACATATTGTACCCTTTATTTTCCTTCTTCATTAAGGACAATGTCGATTAAGTTGGGGGGAGAATAACTAATCTAATTAAGTCCTCAAGTATGACCATAAATAATTAGTTTTGTATCCAGATTTTATCTCCATTTGAAGTTAATTAGGCACCCTAATCAATGATTGATTAATGGCCTAGATAGTTTTAGAGATACTAAGGAGCAAATCACTAAGAAAACTCGACAAATGGTAGGGTATTAACTAAGTTAAATTTTAGGAGTGATTCTAGAACTCTCTCTATTCTTATCTCAATAAAGAATCTGCTTATTAAGAGTTAGGGTGGAGATGTTAAAAAGTCCTTCAACCAAAAAAAAATTAAAAAAAAGAGAGTCAATCTAACCTCATAGCTCTTCTTGAACTCTTGTTGAGTAACTGGGCCCCTTTACCTAAGTAAGCGTTGTGGTTCGTATCAAAATATGAGAAGATCAAGAGATCTATTAAGCAATGGCACCTCATTGAGTAACCGGGCCCTTTTGCCTGAGTAAGCCTTGTTGTTCGCATCAAAAGATGAGGATGCTAATACTTAAGAGGTCAAGACATTGCACTAGACTCCTCAATAAAAAAGAAAAGAAAAGAGAAAAAAAAAAGGGAGACCAAAGTATAAAAAGAGAACAAACCTGACTCAAATTAAGTTAAAGGATTTAAAGACTAAGTTGGGAAGATAGTAAGGAAGACCTCTAAAGATTTCTATGGTCAACCCTCAACCACTAATTGGGTTGACTCAGTGAGCTAATGAAGTACATCTTTAATGGTCTGACCGGATATCAACTACCTTTAGGACTGCCTAAGTCAACTCTCAATTCAAGGATGAGTCTGTATACATAGCTAATTCATCTACTTTACTCGAGGATGAGCAAAGCTCGAGTTAGGGGATGTGATAATTATATTATATACACATATAAAAGTATTAATTTAATAATTAAATTATATTTATTTATATAAAATTAATATTTTTATATTATTTTAGGAAAGAAGATTATTGTTACAAAGAGCTTAATTTTTGGAGTCTAACAGTATAAACGGCTCTCAAATCAGAGTTCAGACGGGATCGAAATTGAAATTTGAAAATTAATACATGGAGTGCATGATTTTTGGAGCAGTCAGTCCACCATGGACCAGCTGCTTGGTCTACGGGAGCTCGCTTGGTCCACTATTTGCCATGGCTCGCGGTCCATGGCTTTGAGCCATGGACCATGAAGGTTTTTCATCGCCCGCCGCCCGATCCACCTTCCCCCGGCCACCAAAAACATCCCCTGACACCGCCCAGCTTCCTTGCTAACCGGAGGAGATGCTGGAGACTCGTTTTCTGACCGGACATCCATTTTTACTTTGATCGATCATCACAGGCTACCCACTGTCCCCATCACCGTCAGCCATCTTCTCCCATCACCGTCGCTTGCTATCTCTTGCCGCTGCTTGCCGCCCTCCATCACCGGAGAAGTAGCTCGGAACCACTCAAGCACCGCCGGCCATTTTCCTGCTCCTCGGTTTGTCCCCTATTGCTACCACCATGCCATAGCCTCCTTATCATCGTCGGTCACCTTCATTGCTCCTTTTCTCTACCCGTTGCTACCCGTGGTAGGAGGGGATGCCAAGTCCTTGCCGCTGACCAAAAAATCCATGCCACGGTCACTCCCCAAGCTCGTGTTCTATGTTCGGCCATTGTCAACGCCACCATTCAAATCACCGTCGCTGCCTCCTCCGCCACTCCTCCATTGTCCATCGCCACTGCTGCCGCCCGATAGGAGGAGGTCAAGTCCCAGTCCAAGTGGGAGTCCCACGGATCTGGGGACTCGGAGGTCCAGCGAGAGTCTGGGATCGGAATGCAGCAAGAGTCCCTTCCAAACTCTAGGTGCCAAGCAAAGAAGAATGACGTCGATCACCTCATCAGGCCATACATCGGATGGCAGAGAATTCTTCATGTGATATTTACTCGATCTAGATCCCCATTGAGTCCAAATTTGACTGGGACAAAGTCCTCAATGAGTTCTATTTAAAAGATCCTTGGGATACAAAAGAGAGCATCCTGGAGAGAGGGTATGCTACAGGATAGAGGATTTAACTTTGGATTGCGGGTTGGCCTCTAAGAGTGAGGTTTCTTAGAGAAGAGTTTTGTCCCCTATACCATCTTCAAGCCCACTCCATCTCCAAGACAAGGAGGAAGAAGTAGAGGAAGCCAGTTTGCTCTGAGGAGTATGAAGGAAGAAGGAAGTTCGCCGACCATCTTCTCAATGAGGCTGCACCAATCTACTTCCAATATTTGTCCCAGTTTTTTTTAGTTTATTTAGTTGTTTTCAATTTCTTGTAATTGAGTTTTTTTAATGCAATATTTATTTTTTTGTACTTTAAATTCATGTTTCTAATTTTATTGCAAGTAGATGCTAATATCTGGTTAGCAGATCGACTATACCCAAGTTTTGATTTTCTTTCATATTTTTAATTTTTGTATTCCCGACTTTGAACTATTTTCTTTCTTTTATAAAAATCAAAGATTTCAAATCATTTTAAGCATTGCCTTCTCCATGGATTCGACCCGACTTGCTGCTATCTACCTATTTTCAATTTATTAGAAGTCGGTTATTAAACTGATGCCATGGTGTCTTAACGATAACATCATGGCCTATTAATAGCCATGGTGTTTAACCCAATCTAAAGTAATTACTTAGATTAAAAACAAATACAATCAGATTTTATATCCTAAACATTTGATGTCAAGAAATACATGATTCTGATACCACTGTTAAAAATTAGGATAGAATTTCATGCATGTATATATATAATTTCTAATTAAAGAAAATTAGATTAAATATATTTTTAAATAAAAATATATATTTAGATATAATCTAAAAAATCCTACCATAGATCTAGAACATGATATGCATAGAAAGTAAAAGCTGAAATTTAAATCAGCATGAATCAATCTTGTGATGCATGCTGTAGATTAAATCTACAAAATCTATGAGATCAGATTTCATACCTTAGCATAAGTTACTGATCTTCACTGCTGATAAATATGGTAATGATGTTCTTTAGATCACCTTGTAGCCACACAATATGTCCAGCCTCTATAGCAAGTCCACACAATGTCTTAAAAGATCAACATTTTAGGATTACTAGCTTTTTATGAAGGCCACCGAATGGTTGATTTTAACATTATGGAGACCCTTCTCTCTATTTTTTCCTTTCTCCCAAAAATCCTAGTGCCAAGAACCCACACCCAATTCTCCTTCACAAAACTTTTCTTGATGATTTTCTTTCTCAAAGCTCATAGTAAACCTCCTCTATTTTGTGTGCATGCCTTAAGGAAAAACAATTAAAAATAGGCATGGAAAAAAGATTAGGATAAGAGGAGATTAAGATGAAATAGTATTAGAATAAGGTTAGGAGTTTCAATCCTAGTAAAACTCTTCCAAATTGAATTTAAAATGCATCCAAATTTAAACCAACTTATCCTAATCCAAAGAGGAGTGAGGGAAGGCAACAAAAGTCATTCTGGCATGGAGAATTTTTATGAGAAAATAGAATTAGTGTGAAGAGGGATGTGGAGAAATTTTAAGAAAAACTAGGTGCATGGCACTAGTTTTGAGTTTTGAAATTGATTTGATCAAAATCCATAACAAATTTGGCTAGACCCAATTAATTAACTGAGCCTAATCCAATTAAACTTCAATTAACTTAATTAAATCCTAATCAAATTAAAAATTAATCAAGTCCAATTTTAGATCAAAACAAGAATTAAAACTCCTTAACGATTAGGTTGTTATATAACCTAATCAGGTAAGACCTAATTGAATCCAATTCAATTAGACTTAACCTAAACATCTTTATTCAATCAAATTAAGTCAATTAATGATCCAATTGCTAATTAATCATTTTATAATTAATCAATACTTAATTAATTATTTTTTTACAATACTTGTATAAGGTTAATTATCAATTATATTGATAATTATTTCCTTGAATATTTCTTAATCGTTAATTAGCCATCATGATCAGTCAGAAACTTCTATTATATATAATTCCATAAGTTCGAATAGTAAACTAGTAGCAAAAAAATAAATTTCTAAACTAATCGATGTGATCATCTAGTAATAGTATCCGATATTCAGATAGATCGAATGATTGCATAGCAACATTCAAGAATCTAAGTATATGGTTACTATATAATTCATCCCTTTGATCTAATACTCAAATGACTTTAAAGTTAATTGTCAACTTTTAAATAGTCCATCTAGAAATATCTCAACTTAATAAATTCTATGCTCCTATTGATCCCTAGAATGATTTTGATGATTATAAAATATTGGAGCATGCATTTGATACTAATACTTTTAAAGTGTTTAAGAAGTTTTTGTAGGGCATTTCTAATGGACAATCATCAATCCTATGTTTCTTAAGACCATTGGAATGTATCCATGTATTGAAAAAAAAGTTTTATTTATTTTTTATGTATTTGAGAGTCCTAAGTAAATTCAATTGTATATTCATGAAAAAAGGCAAAATCAATGTAATTTTAAGTATAAATATTTTAGAATAGGTTTAGAATGTGTTTGGAAGAAGTTTGAAGCCAGTTCACTCCCAATGGCTAGTTTTTGATTTCCAAGAGATTTAAATGACCATATTTATCTAGGAATGCTTCAAGAAGCTATAAATAATGGATATAAGAGAAGAGAAATAGCTTTTATGAGGGTATTGAATATTCTAAGAGCTTTCAAGTAGAAACCCAAGTTTTCCAATAACTTTCAACTAATTTCTTGAGTTAATTTTTGATGAGTTAAGAGAGCCTTGAAGAGCTTTGAAGAAGCATTCAAGAAGGCCTCATTAAGAGCTTCAACTGCAACCATTCAATACATTGGGTTTGTTTTGGTATTGCTTCTTTTGATACTCTATTTTTGAGTTGCTACAAGTACAATAGGTGGCTGTAGCTTGTGAGTTATTTTTAGATTATTGGTTAGCCTTGAAAACCAAGTTGAGTTGTTAGTGAGCCCGGAAAATGTTTATATTGTGGTTTTTGAATTGTGAGCCCGTAGGAAAATAATCTGACTGTATTTGGGATGAATATAGTGGAAATCCCAAGAGTGCAACTTGGGTAGTGGATGTAGGAGTTTGGTTGCTCCGAACCACTCTAAATCTTGTGGTATTTGTGTTTGCTCTTGCTTTTACATTCTTATTTACTTCTGCACGCGATACTCTATTTACTTCACTCACCATACAAGATTTCAAAAAGCACATACTTGCTAAAATTCTTACAAACCCAATTTACCTCCCCTCTTGGGTTGGCCAATGGGCAACAAGTGGTATTAGAGCCACGTCTCAGTGCCATTAATCTAACGATTAAGAGAAAAGTTCCAGGCCAACCCAAATGAGCACATCTTTGGCCAAAGGTCAATCAAGTAATAGACCTTCACTATTCACTGGCACCAATTACACCTATTGGAAAGCTAGGATGAAAATCTATAAACAAGCTATTGATTTTCAATTATGAAAAAATAATCTTGAAAGGACCACACATACCCATAAAGAAAGTAGATGGAATAGACATCCCTAAACCAGAAGAGGAATGGGATGAATATGACATGAAAATGGGTAAGCTTAATGCCAAAGCCAAGAAACTTCATTTACTATGCTTTGGATGCAAATGAGTTTAACCAGATTTTTACTTGCACTTCGATAAAGAAAATTTGGGATAAACTACAAGTTACACATGAGGGCACTACCCAAGTAAAGACCTCTAAAATTAATATACTTTGCATAATTATAAATTATTCAAAATGAAACCAAATGAGACTATATCTAAAATATTTGCTAGATTTATAGATATCATTAACGATTTGAAAAGTCTTGGCAGGGTATATTCCAATGCTGATATGGTACAAAAGATTCTTCGATACCAGATAAATGGGATTCCAAAGTCACTGCAATATAAGAAGCCAAAGACTTAAACACACTTTCACTTGATGAACTTCTAGTTCTTTGATTATCCATGAACTGACAATGTAGTGCCATAGCGAAGATGATAATAAAAAAAAGAAATCAATAGCATTCAAGGCTGCAGCGAAGATTAAGAAGCAAGAAGAGGAAAAAGAAGAAGAAAGCCCATCCCCAGATGAAGAATTAGGAGATGATGATATAGCATTAGTTATGAGAAGATTTCAAAGATTTATGGGCAAAAGAAAGTCAAGATACTAGAGGAAGCACCCTAGCAAAGGTAAGCAAAGTAAAGAAAAAGACAAAGACAAAGATAAGAAAAAAGAGCAACTACCTATTTGTTATGAATGTAAAAAGCCAGGGCACTACCATTCGGAGTATCCTATATTGAAAAGGGTTACAAGAAAAAGAAAAAGAAAGCAATGATGGCTACATAGCACGATAGTGATGAATCTACTTCCAATGAAGAGAAAGAAACATCAAAATTAGTGAATATATATTTAATGGATCTAGAAAATGAGGTAACATCTAGTGAACCCATTCATGAATTTACTTATGATGATTTGTATACTGCTTTTCAGGAACTTCTAACTGAATATAAGAAGGCTGGTTTGAAATCAAATCTTTGAAAAATAACTATGATATATTATTAAAAGAAAAATATGAGATTTCTAAAAAGAACAATTTTTTTACAAAAGGAATTAAGAAATGTTTCTGAAAAATGTAAAATGCTACAAGTTGAAAAAGATGAATATTTTGAAAAGAAAAAATATTTGCAAAATGAAATAGATAGACTTAAGCCTCTTGTTGATAAATTAATTTTAAATTTGAACAAACTTGAGCTAATCCTGAATAATAAAAAAAAATCTAATAATAGAGCTGGAATTAGGTACAATATAATGCATATAAACAAATTTACAGCTTTAAAATCTTATGCATCAAAACTTTCAGCATCCACTTCTTTTCAAAAATCATAAGTAGTTTATTTTTGTTGTAATGGGGTTGGACATAAGGCATATGAATGTAATCTAAGAAGGAAAAATAAAAACAAAGTGAAAAAGATTTGTGTTCTTAAAGGAACCATAGCTACTAACCATAAAGGATCCAAGAAATCTTGGGTACTTAAAAATTTCACTTGATTATTTTATAGGAATATCTTGTAGCTCAGAATTCAAAGAAGAGATGGTACTTAGATAGCGGCTGTTCAAGACATATGACAGGTGACAAAGATCAATTTATCACCCTTGAAATGAAAGATGGTGGAATGGTAACATTTGGTGGTAATGGCAAGAGAAAAATTATTGGGATTGATAAGATCAAAATTATCCCTTTCACTTATATTGAAAATGTATTGCTAGTAGATAAATTGAAGCATAATCCATTGAGCATTAGTTAATTGTGTGATAGAGGCTTCAAAGTTTTATTTAAATATTTAATGTTCATAGTATCTAGCTCTCTTGATTCTAACATTAAGTTTATTGGTCATAGACTTGAAAATATTTATATAGTAGATTTGAATGATCTAGTCATATCAAGTAGTACAAGTCTAGTGGCTACGAATGCTAAAACAAAGGAATCTAGTTTATTTTGGCATAGAAGATTGGGCCATGCTAGCATGCATACATTTGCAAAATTAATTTTCAAAGACTTAGAGGTTTACCAAAGTTTAAAGTTGATTTTGATCATGTTTGTGATGCATGTCAATATGGTAAACAAACTAGAGAGAATTTTAAATCTAAAAATATTGTTTCAATATCAAGATCTTTAGAATTGCTACACATGGACTTATTTGGACCAACTAGGACCACAAGCCTAGGAGATATGAAATATGTACTTGTGATAGTAGATGATTTCTTATGATTTATTTGAGTTTTGTTTTTAGCACACAAGGATGAAGCTTTCAAAGTTTTTTGAAAATTTTACAAAAAAGGTTTTAAAACAAAAAAATCTTTCAATTATCTCAATTAGAAGTGATCAAGAAACTGAATTTGAAAATCAATACTTTAAAAAATTTTGCACAGAACATGGCATTGATCATAACATTTTAGCCCCTAGAACACCACAACAAAATAAAATTATAAAAAATAAAAAAAAATTGGAAGAGATAGCCCGAACCATGTTGTGTGAAGGCAATCTTCCAAAGTACTTTTGGACAGAAGCTTTGAACACTGCATGTTATATATTAAACCATGTTTTGATTAGACCAATTTTGAAGAAAACCCTCTATAAGGTTTGGAATAATAAAAAACCAAACATTCATTACTTTCATATTTTTGGATGTAAATGTTATATCTTGAATAATAAAAAAGATAACTTAGAAAAGTTTGATGCAAAATCTGATCAAGACATATTTCTTGGATATTCAACTACTAGTAAAGCATATAAAGTTTTTAACAAAAGAACTTTAACTGTTGAAGAATCTATTCATATTGTTTTCGATGAGTCTAACCTCACACCTTCAAGAAAAGAAGAGTATATTGATAATGATGCATATTTCCTGATTGATGGAGTGAAGGACTTGAGCTTGAAAGAAAAACAAGTTGAGCAAGAGAAGGAGAAGGTAAGTACAGAACATGATGAGCTACCAAAGGATTGGAGGTATGTACATTCTCATCTTAAAGAGTTAATTATTGGTAATCCCTCACAAGAAGTAAAAACTAGATCATCCTTTAGAGACACCTTTGACTACTTAGCATTTGTTTCTCAAGTTGAACCTAATTGCATAGAGAAAGCTAAAAATGATCCATGGGTAATGGCTATGCAGGATGAACTTAATCAATTTGAAAGGAACAATGTATGGACCTTAGTAGCTAGACCTAAGGAACATCCTGTCATAGGTTCTAAAAGGATTTTTAGAAATAAGTTAGATGATAAAGGCAATGTAGTTAGAAACAAGGCCAGATTAGTTGCTAAAGGATATAATCAAGAGGAAGGAATAGATTTTGATGAAACTTATGCACCTGTAGCTAGATTAGAAGCCATAAGACTCTTACTTGCATTCGCATGTCACATGAAATTTAAACTTTTTCAAATGGATGTAAAAAGTACTTTTTTAAATGGCTACATTGAAGAAGAAGTTTTTATAGAACAACCTTCTAGTTTTGAAAATCACTCTTTTCCAAATCACGTTTTCAAACTAAATAAAGCTTTATATAGTTTAAAACAAGCACATAGAGCATGGTATGAGAGGTTGAGCAAATTTCTTTTAGAAAATGATTTCAAAAGAAGTAGAGTAGATACAATATTATTTATCAAAAGAAAAGATGATGAATTATTAGTTGTATAGATATATGTTGATGATATAATCTTTGGTACAACTAATGAAACTTTATGTCAAGAATTTGTCAAGCTTATGCAGGTAGAATTTGAAATGAGCATGATGGGTGAACTCACTTTCTTCCTTGGACTGCAAATCAAACAAACAAAGGAAGGGATATTCATCAACCAAACAAAGTACATTAAAGAACTCTTGAAGAAGTTTGGGATGGAATCTACAAAAAAAATTGGCACACCCATGAGCCCAACCTGCAAACTTGACAAAGATAAGGAAGGTAACAAGATTGTTCAAAAATTATATCGAGGTATGATTGTATCTCTACTTTATTTAACTGCAAATAGACCTAATATACTATTTAGTATTTGTATATGTGCAAGATTTCAAGCTAATCCTAAAGAATCACATATACTTGCTATTAAAAGAATCATAAGATATCTCAAACATACATAAACTTAGGATTATGGTACTCTAAACCTTCATCTTTAAATTTAATAGGTTATTCAGATGCTGATTATGATGGTTGTAGAATTGATAGGAAGAGCACTAGTGGCACATGTCAATTTCTAGGGTTGAACTTCATCTCATGGTATAGCAAGAAGCAAAACTCCGTGGCACTATTTATTACTGAGGCAGAGTATGTGGCTGCGAGGAGTTGTTATGCTCAAGTATTATGGATTAAGCAATAACTAGAAGATTATGATGTTATTCAATCTAAAATTCCAATCAAATATGATAACACAAGTACTATTAATTTAATAAAGAATCCTATTCAGCACTCAAAAACTAAGCATATTGAAATTAGATATCATTTCATTAGGGATCATATTCAAAATGGTGATATTGAACTCGAATTTATTTGTACTAAAAAATAACTGCCTGACATCTTTACTAAATCCCTTAGTGAGGATAGATTTAAGATGATCTAAGAAGAATTAGGCATTTGTGATCCTTTTTAGAATTTTGACCTAATTTCATCAAGAATTAAGGAAAATTCATCTAAAGGACCTCCATCACCTAGTTAAGTTAGATACATACCTTTTTTAGTATTTTTATACAAATAGAAACCTTTTTCCTAAATTTTTGAACCATTTTTCTTGGTTTTGCTCAAGTTGACTCGAGCAAAAAAAGCTCTATGGGCGAGCCGACTCGGATAATGGAATTACTTAAGGATCGTAAGCCTTAAAATTTCTTTTTTTCTTATTGTTCTCTATTGAACTTAACCCCAAGAAGGACCTTTCCTTCTTAGCCCTAGGGACCACTCCAATCAACTCTAATTCCCTTAGATTCTAGATCTATGGCTCCCAAGAAGGCAGTGGCAAAAAGAATGAAATGGATGGCTCCAAGCTTGATTCAAGCAGAAAGAAGATCAAAGAGGAGACAAGATGAGCCGACTCCTCAAGAATCGCAAGCTTCACCTCCTCCTCAGTGACAAATCATTCAAATGGGCAATAGACCTGTGACATCAGGTAGAAAAGTGGATTTTGGATTTCTCGAACATCAACATTTCCGTATTGGTGATTGGATAGCAGCACAAAGGTGGGAATTCTTTAGTTCTTTAGATGTTCCCACCTATCCCACTCTTGTTAGAACTTTCTTTGAGCACCTATCTTTTGGCACACATCAAAAACTTTCTACTATAAAGGGCATTACTATTTCAGTGGATGAAGCTAGATTGAGTAGGGTTCTACAAATGCCTAGGAATGGAAAATGTTATCTGAACATCAAAGACATGCAAAATACTTTGAGAGTTGTTATGGAAAGAAGAAATGTAGAAGGCATCTCCAATGTACAAGGTAATCGACTATCACTTGAGATGCATCTGCTGCACAACATCATCAGTAGAGTTTTCTTGCCCAGGATAGGGCGCTTTGATTGGGTGAGCAAGCAAGATCTCATATTCATGAGACACATGATTGAGGAGGAGGCCCTCAATTTGCCATTCATCATGATGACACATATTAGAGATGTAGCTCACAAGGCCATAGCTTGTTTACCTTATGGAATGGCCTTCACCCTACTGTTTCAGGATTGTGGAATTGATTTATCTGGAGAGGACAGTAGACCCCTTCTACATACTGACAGATATTCTAAGAAATCACTTTACAAAATGAGTTATCATAAAGTTAAGGTGAATGGGTAAAGAAAGTGTCAGGATTGAGAGTAGTTCATTCAGATGATGATGAGGATGACATCCCTGAAAATGTTGAGACTACTAAGCAAACTGGAGATGACAAGGATGAGCATGATGATGAGGCTGGACCCTCAGAGCCAACACTTGCCACACCACCTCCATCAATACCTTCAGAGCCCAGCACTAGTGGACAACAGCATGACTCTGAGTAGATGAGGATACTTAGAGATGATGTTTCTGCTCTCAGATCTGATCTTCAAATAGTTCGAGCAGAGGCACACTCTAGGATTGATCAGCTATAGACAAAGGTCAGAGATGGTTTCAGCAAAATTCTAGCAGCTCTACATCTGAGTACTTCAACTAGACCTTCTACATCACCTCCTCCACCACCAGATGATGGACATGATTTTCACACTACTGATCAGTAGGCTGATGTGCACTCTACATATCCTCATGTTATGGACACACTAGCACCAGAGGTAGAGCATCGAGAGCAGTGCATTCCTGATAATCCTGCCATATAGATTCTCTCTTGGACTATTACTACAGCATTGTCTGATGCATTCACTGACCAGAGGACCCCACTACTTTTAGCTTCTGAGTCAGATCCACCTTCTTCAGCACCTATTCCAGAGCCTGGTCCTCCACCAGCACCTATTAAAGAAGGACCTAGAGCTAGACCTAGGTAGTATCATAGATCTAGAGCAAGACCTAGAACTGGCCCATCTCTTAGGTTCAGAAACATGACCCACCAGACTCCTAGACCATCTGCATCTAGGGTTATGGCTACTGTTGTACTAGATCTTCCATCTGATGAGGACTAGCCTCGTAGATGCTATACTTATATTGTGCTTCATGTATGTTATTTTGTAATTCTTTGCTAAACTGAAATTTATGATTGTTATGTTTACTTTTTTAACTCTCTAAATGTATGATGATATATAATTTTATAGTAAGTGGGAGTATTTTACACCTTTTATTGATGACAAAAAGGGGAAGTAATATAATGTGATGCATGGAAAATGATAATATCATGAGATGCATGGAAAATGTGTGATGTATGAAAAAATTACAATGAGCAATGTGTATGCAAAATGCTTGAGAAAGGGAGAGTATATCTCATTAAAACCTCATAAAAAATTACAATGAGAAATCAGCTAGAATATATTGATAGCCTTAACATTTCACTCAACAACTTTGGCACCTTAGTTAATTTATAAAATGAATTCCTATGACTTCTTACAATAGACCAAACATTAGATTGAATATTAACTTGAATTGCTTGGTATGACACATTGTATAGCATATTCTAAACTCATTTACTCTAATACAGTTACAAATATAAAGGTACTTATTCTTTCCATGCTTAGTATTTTGTCATCATCAAAAAGGAGGAGATTGTCGACCCTTGGAATGATTTTGATGATTACAAAACATTAGAGCATGCATTTGATACTAATACTTTTAAAGTATTTAAGAAGTTTTTGTAGGGCATTTCTAATGGATAATCATCAATCCTATGTTTCTCAAGACCATTTGAATATATCTGTATTCAAGAAAAAGTTTCATATATTTTTCATGTATTTGAGAGCCCTAAGTAAATTCAATTGTATATTCATAAAAAGAGCCAAATCAATATAATTTTAAGTATAAATATTTTAGAATAGATTTAGAATATGTTTGGAAGAAGTTTGAAGCTATTTGGAAGCCTTTGGAGAAGTTTTAACTCGAGCCGACTCTAATGAATAAAGCAGATACATTTCTTGGCACGGCACAACACTTTTCTGATATAGGCATCCGAGCCGACTCCAAGAAAATCAGAGCCAACTCTCACAGAGCGACAGAAAGTAGCTTCTGAGATTTTAGTCAACCAAGTTGACTTTAATTTAATAGGAGCTGACTCTTATAGACTGCAAAATTACTTCACTGACAATCCGAGCTGATTCAAATTCTGTGAGCCAACTCGCTTCCCAGAATTCAGCAGTAACAACTAGTTCCAGAATTCAAATTTTTGAAGTTAAAGCCTCCTAACGGCTAGTTTTTGATTTCCAAGAGATTCCAACAGCTATATTCATCTGGGAACACTTCAAGAAGCTATAAATAATGGATTTAAGAGAAGAGAAATAACTTTTATGAGGGTATTAAATATTCTAAGAGTTTTCAAGTAGAAACTCAAGTTCTCCAACAACTTTCAACTAATTTCTTGAGTTAATCTTTGATGAGTTAAGAAAGCATTAAAGAGCATTGAAGAAGCATTCAAGAAGGCCTCATTAAAAGCTTCAACTGCAAACATTCAACACATTGGGTTTGTTTTAGTGTTGCTTCTTTTGATACTCTATTTTTGAGTTGCTACAAGTATAGCAGGTGGCTGTAGCTTGTGAGTTATTTTTAGGTTATTGGTTAGCCTTGAAAATCAAGTTGCATTGTTAGTAAGCCTGGAAAAACTAACTTTGTATTGGGATTTTTGGATTATGAGCCCATAGAAAAATAATCTGATTGTATTCGGGGTGGATATAGTGGAAATTCCAAGAGTGCACCTTTGGTAGTAGATGTAGGAGCTGGGTTGCTCCGAACCACTCTAAATCTTGTGGTGTTTGTGTTTGCTCTTGCTTTTGCATTCTTATTTACTTCCGCACGCGATACTTTATCTACTTCACTCACCATACAAGGTTTCAAAAGGCACATACTTGCTAAAATTTTTACAAACCCAATTCACCCCCCCTCTTGGGTTGGCCAACTGGGCAATGATTCCTTACAAGGATTATCCCAACCAAGATTTTGTTAAATTAAAATATGATAAAGCATTATTTTCAATACTTTGGAGTGGTCAATTCTATCTTGACTCATACATCGTCTTTATAAGTACTTGATTATACCTAGAAACCTTTCATCAATGTATTAGAAATATACGTAGTCTCTAACTAAATTATAGTCAGTTGCTTGCAAGTCACCATGGTGATCTCAGGTCGGAGGGATACTTATACCCATATCCTTTTATAGATACTCTTGATAATAGAGTACTTTACAGATTTAGTCTTGTTTAGTGAAATGTACACCTACACTCACCTGCATGCCATACCAGTATCTCCATACTTTTTGGTAATGAGAACAACCAACCCATATGGTACACAATAACCTATATTCGACAAACATTGTTGTCTTAAGTAATAATATATCATTTGATCATGATCATGTTTAAGAACTATATAACAAATCCTCCTTTATCAAATAGAAGTAATTCTAGGGATTTTATTATACAAGAGTTCAAAAGAAAGATGCACAAAAAGTGATGAACTGTCAAAAATAACTTTTATTTATTAATGATTCATGTATAAGTTATAACGAGCTCAATTGTGTATAACCCAGATGATTGGCTTTAAAACATATTTCCTAATAGTCTCCACTCCTCTTAGCCATCTGATGGCACCCCAGAACTAGTCCCCACCATGCACCATGCATGAATCGCACCAAAACCTCTTCTATGGATAGCGTGCTCAGTTCTGTGGATTGAGTGGTGGTCCACGGTGAACCATTTGATCTTGGTCCGATTTTGGGCTAAGTTTTGAGTTGGTTTTCGAGGCCATTTGGATCTCTTTTTGATCTCCATTTTGAATCCAACTTGTTCCCTTTAAACCTGTAGATCGGGCTCTTTGTATTAGTATCTTTCCTACAAAAAGTAAGAAGAAACGTCAATTTCTAAAGAAAAAGATGAATTAGTTTACAAATTGATGCTTCTATTAATATGTTTAATGTACTTATCACATCCCCTAACTTGAATTTTGTTCATCCTTGAATAAAGAAGGGATTTAGTGTTAGATATTGTTATACTTTAAAATGGATATTTTACTAAGCAATTTTTTAAATGGTCCATTGATATTCCATAAAATGTTATTGAGATAAGTCATAAAGATATTAGTACTCACTAATATGGTAGTTAAATAAATAACAAAATATATTTCCAAGCCATTTCTAGATCATCTTTTACTTTTATTTCCAAATTATCTACTTTAATATAGGCAAGTGCATAGTAACTTTTGTTCCTCAATTTTTTTTGATACCTTAGTCCCTTAAGCTTTCTATTAGACTCTTGTAACGAGTTTTGGGCCAATGATTTCCATGCTAGTTAGTTTTAGGACATTAAATATAGAATACCCCTCGGGCTTACTACTCAAATCTAATAGGCTATGAGTTAAGGCTGACTGTATAGTTTATGTATCGCTCTCCATCTTTTGATGCAAAACTTAATACTTAAACAAAGATGCTCGATTACTCAATGAAAAGTAACACAGTTTTTCATGCTATTTACTTTTTGATGCAAGATTCAATACTTAGGCAAAGAGGCCTAGTTACTCAATGAGAGTGCTCAGAACCTTATTCTTTAATTTTTTTGTGAGGAAACTTATAGATACTTTACTTATGCTTATAAAAAGTAGACTTTTCTTTGATGCTAGTAGTGAGAGCTAGAAGTGCTAAAATGATTTCTATTCTAGAGTTAACTATTTATTAGGTTTCCTTAATACTTGATTCCTCGATACCTCAAAAATTTTCTAGATGAACCTCAGTTGCTATTTTAAAATTTACTTGGTCCAATTCAAATCTAGGATAATCATGTGCCTAAACACTAAATACTTAGTTATTCGGGGACTTTAATTTTTTTAATTCATTTATTCCCCTCAACTTAATCGACATTATCCTTAATGGAAAAAGAAAAATAAAGCAAAGAAGGTAGAAAGGAGAGATGTCACTTGGGATTAGTTTGCTCTGGAGTTGAAAGTGATATGGGGTAAAGGTGGCTTGAAAATATCATTCCAAATCTTCAAGATAGAGTAGCTTTGTCCATAAGACCTAAAATGATAAAAAGAAAGTAAAAAAATTGGGTTGCCTCCAAAAAGCATTAAGTTTAACATCTTCAGCCGGATGTTTATTAAGACTACTTCTAAAAAGTTGGGTTGCCTCTCAACAAGCATTAAGTTTAACATTTTTAGCCAGATGTTATGACGGAGTCCCACCTGTAACCAACTTGGATGCATCCATCAAGATTTTAAAAGAACAAGGCCAAACAGGAGGCAAGCATGTTACATGGACATGATCAGCCTAAACCAAAAGAGTGTTTTTGGCAAGCATGTTACACTAGAGTCTAGAAATATTAAAGTTAAGAAGGGATGGTATTTGCTAAACCAAGATTAGGGGTGGTCGTTAAGAAATTACTTCAACTTTAGCCTGATCTAACCCAATCCTTTTCTCGGGATGATGTGCCTTGGCATCATCCTTTCTCGATCTATAGCCTTGTACTTTTTTCAAATTTACATTAAATCTATCTCATACATTATTTTAGTACCGTAGATAGATTTTGGAGTCCATTCTTGAAAGTAATGCCAACTATAAAGAAATCAATCATAAAAATCTTTAAATTATTATTCCCTATATTAGCAATATTACACCCAATAAATTATTTATGTACTTTTAGAATACTGACAAGTTAGGCTTCTTGGTTAGGGATCACAAGTAGGTTGTTAGTGGGTACACAAGGAAGTGGCTTTAGTTCTAGAGTAGGTGGTAATTATAACAAGAGAGATATTGGGGGGCTAAGTGATGGCTCATATTTTTCAATCTAAAATAGGATGGTTTTGGGATAGGCATAGGGATCTAACAAATCCTAAGAGAGAATTGTGGTTATAGCATCCTTTATTGTGTTATTCATTTATGATCCTTGGAAAGTTTCAATTAATTCCATCATTTTATTTATTTGTCCTCCTTTCCCATTAAAAGGAATTGATGATTCTAGGGCACTTGGAAATGTGATCATAAGTAAGTAAGAAGATGATGAAATTGGTTTGTCCCATTATACTAATTTCTTCCTATATATTTCTACCTTAGTCGAATTATCTACATTGATCTATTTGATTGTGTAGGGTTGCTCTATGACCATTTTATTTCCAATAGTCATAACCAATTATTCAGGAAAAGTTATAGGGATATTAAAACTTTTAGTCAAGTATTACCCCTTAAGGTTGTTCTTAGACTGACTAGGCAATTCTCTTTCCTCCTCCTTATTGAATGCAATCACTAACTAACTGATTTGGGTCTCTAGCTCAGAGCAAAGCATTTGATTGTTGAGTTTTAACCTATCTAATGCTTGCAGAAACCCTCTTCAAATGCTGGGTTATAGTTAGTTGGAGAAGATTGATACCGTGGATAGGGAATATTGTAATAAGGTGATTCTATGAATATAGGTCCTTGTATTATTCACTAATTATGGTTTTCATAAAAAAACTTGGTTAAGTCCCATAGCCTGGATTGTAAGCATTTATGTATGGATTATTTCATGGTCTGTAGGCCATTTGGATTTGATCTTGGTGGACTCGCTTATACATAAACTCAAGAAATTGGTATATGGCTCGGCAATCACTTGCAAAACAAGTGGGGCTTAAATATATTACACAAACTTGTTGCGTAGGAAGAAAAGGTGGAGAGAGAGAGTATTTGATAGCCATTAGATGATCTAATATATAGGATAGCTCATCCAATCTACTTTGGAGATTCATGTCAGATTATTCTAATTATTCAGAAATGCAATCAAGGGTTCTAGATAGAGCAATCCTCTTCTTTTTTTTTGTGAGGAAGAAGAAAGAAGAGGAAGGAGATATAAATTGGAAGAGAGTTTTAAATTTGAGTTCTAAGGAGTCCTAAATCTAGAGATGAAAGAGAAAGACATTTTAATTATATTTAAATTTTAATAGTAAATAAGTTATAAACACCATAAAACTCTTCTTAAGGCTATCCTAGGTCTAGATAGCTCCTAACTACTAAGTTAGCCTTCAAGTCCTCCAAGTTTGAGATTGACTAACCAACTGGCTAGGTAAGTATAAGGTTGGTGGGAGGCTCTCTGTATTTTGACAATGATCCTAATTAAGTAACCACCTTTCTTTGGGCCCAATCATCCCAGAAATCACTTTCTTAGACACTAGAGAGTTAACCAATTCTAGCCCACTCCAACTATTAAGTTCACTTATCTTATTGAGCTCGAAACCCTTAGGACTAATGTCTAATTTATTTTAGCTTAGTTTAGGTTAATGCAATATGAGAAAAATAGTTTTCAAGCCAAGGAAGGATGATTAAATCCCCACCTTATCTTAGTTAATAGGTTGGTGCCCTTAGAGATTTTTATAGATATGCAATGCAAACAAAGCAAGATGACCAAGCACTAATTTAAAAAAAATAAATTTTTTATTTATTTCTTTAAATTAGTTAAGTGTTATAAAAAAAATGTCTCTTTTTTTCTTCCTTTTATGTTTGGTTTTTTAAAGCAAGAAATATAATATGCAACTTTTAGGTTGAGTTAATTAAGTCAATTAGAAAGCAAGGCAAGATATCAAAATCAAGAAATAAAAGGCAAGAAATAAAATAAGCAAATAATTATGTTTAGTTTTCTTTTTGAAAACAATCGTGCCAAGATTTTTGCCAAATTTGATGCTTGTCATCAGTTACACCAAAAATAAATAAACTGATTCAATAAATAAATAGTAAGGGTTGAGTCGGGTATCAAGTCCATAGAGATCAAGGGGATTATATTCATATTTTAATTTGGATTTTAAAGAGTTTTAATTAGATTGCAAAAGCTAAAAATTAGGAAGAGTGTGAATAGGATTAAAATTAGAAAATAAGTAAGAGTTTAAATTAAATTAAAATTATAACTGATAAGCAAGATGATGCAGAACAAAGAACAAGGAAGCGTATGCGGAAGTAAATTTAAGATTAATTCTTTTTTTCTTTTTTTTTTTTTATATTTCAGAAATTGGCTTTGACTCAAAGTAAAGCTAAACTAAGTTGAAGGAAACTAGGTAAGGATTGAAAGCACAATTTAGATGAAACTAAATTATCAGAGTAGTTCAGAAGTAACGGATCGCTGGGGATTGAGAAACTCCCAGACCTAGGGTTTCGCTCTGAACTTTCAACATAACAGAAATAGAGAGGAGAGATGGTTTACTAACCAGACAGTGATCTTCTCAGGATTTTGGTGGAAGAACTCTCTCGAACAGATTGTGGGATCCTCGGAGTCGGCTATCTTCGCAATGGATCCTCCAATACTGGTCTTGTGGTTTGGTCGGCTTCTCCTGGACTCAAGATCTGGGAAAGAAGAGGAACAAGTGATGGATTTCAGATACTCAAGAAAAGATTTACCAGGTTGAAGAACTTGAAAGCTGAAGTTGCTGAAATCAGGATTCTCCTAGAGGCCGATCTGACTTCCTCTTAGAACTGCTGTAGTTTGAAGTATCTGGACTGGAGCTGGATGCTGGTGGCCGGCCTGGACTTGGAGAGGGTGGCTGTGAGAAGTGGAATAGACTAGGGCTTGGTGGAAAGAGAAGGGTGATGGCGGCTAGGGTTTGGGAGTGGAGTGGCTAACCTAGGGTTTGGGTTTTGGAGATCTCACACCTCCTCAAGGTTCCAGGGGAACCCGGATTTACTCCCTCACGGAGCTCAACACCTGGATGCAAGTGCGGAAGAGAGAAAACACAAAGTTTGCTCAAAAATAATTGGCTTCATTCATCTGATTGATTTAAACTTACAATAGGGGTTTAATTTATAAGGCTTTACAAGGGAGTAGGGTTTTACATCTTCCCATGTGGGACTAAAGGAGGGGATCTACAAATCAGGATAAATCATACACATATGGTCGGCCAAGGTATCAAAAAAATTTGATTTGGGTTATAATAGGCAAGTAGATGGCGCCTCCTTGTTTGGATCTTCAAGAGAATTTTTTTCCTTCCATGGATCAACTCTTTTGGACTCCTCCTTTTCTTCCTCCCTAAGTCAAGGTCCTTCCCATCTTTGTTTTGGATTTTTTGGCAGGTAGTGGGCGCCTCCTTGAAGTTCTCTCCAAGAAAATTTCTTCCCATCTTTACTTTGGTTCTCTTGGGAAAGTCTTGGCTGCCCCCTTGATTTGTGAACTCTTGGTGGATTTCTCCTCATCTGGCGCATGAGAGAAGGAAGCTGCTATCTGTGGAGTGGGGACCAAAGGCTGCTGGATGTAGATATGGTGCCCCCTGGACTCAGGCGTATGGCTGGGAGTGTGGCTGGGAGTGTGGTGTCCACTTGCTTGGTCTTGGGAGAAAATGTAACACCCAGGTTGAAACCCTAGTCCACTACTGAGTCAACATGACTCAACAAAATAAAATGCAGGTAATGTAGACTCAAGCTAAATTGAGTTGATCTAGTCAACTCTTATTACAAACCAAAAACCCTAATTTTTTTTGGGCAAGGTTAATCAGAGATCCAGATGGAGCTCTGAAGTCTTCTTCTAAGTCTGGTGCCCGCACCAATTCTCCCAGGATGGGAGGAACTCGACCCTGTCGAGTATGGATCCAGTTGGCTCTGGTATCTCTCCAAGAGGTCTGGGTCCAGCTCTTGTAACTCTTCTCGGGAGATCCAAGAGTCATCAGAATCTGGCCTTCCTAGCCAGCGGACCAGATATCTTTGGTATCCTCGATTACGAGTAGAGATAACCTGATCATCCAGGATCTTTTCAATCTGCTCTTTCCTCACAGGCCAATTTGTTGGTGGACACACAGGGTCAGGTTCACTCTCAAGAGCAGGATTAGGTTCAAAAGCCTCACTGGGAATCACAGCTAGCTCCCTATACTCTACTAGGTCTGTAATGTTGAAAGTGGAGCTAATGCCTAGTTCTGGAGGCAACTCGAGCATATAGGCATTGGATCCTACTCTCTTTACCACTCTAAATGGTCCAGCTCCCCTAGCATGTAACTTTCTAACGGTTCCAGGAGGAAACCGTTCAGGCCTTAACCTAATCATTACATAGTCTCCTTCGTCAAAAGTTTTGACTCGCCTTTGAGAATCAGCCAATTTCTTATAAGTTTCATTACTTAAATTTATTTTGGCTTGAATTTCTTTATGCAAGTCTTTTATATGCTATGCAAAAACTTCGGCAGACTCGGAGACCCGTGTGTGGACTGGTAAAGGAGCTAGGTTAAGAGGTGTGTGGGGTTTGTAACCATGCACAATTTCAAATGGACTCTTACCCATAGACCTATTGACCGAGTCATTATATGCAAATTCAGCTCTAGGTAAGTACAAATCCCAGTTCCTAATATTTTCACCAACAAGACACCTTAGCAGATTGCCTAAACTACGGTTCACTACTTCGGTTTGGCCGTCAGTCTAGGGATGATAGGCAGTTGAAAACTTAAGTTTCGTTCCTAACTTATGCCAAAGGGTTTTCCAGAAATAGCTGGTGAACCGAACATCCCTATCTGAAACAATGGTCTTGGGTAGGCCATGGAGTCGAACTATCTCATTGAAGAACAGGTTGGCTACCTTAGACGCATCAAATATTTGGGAACAAGGCAAGAAATGGGCCATCTTGGAAAATCGGTCTACTACAACACAGATAGAGTCATGCCTCCTCTGGGTCTTAGGCAAACCTAACACAAAGTCCATGCTCACATCTTGCCAAGGACGATCTGGGACAGGGAGTGGGGTATAAAGGCCGGTGTTCTATTTTCGTTGTTTGGCAACAGCGCAGGTTCGACACCTAGCCACAATGTGTGCTACATCTCTTTTTGGTGCGGACACCAAAGGCACCAGAATAAGGCAGAGGCTTCTCAACCCTCTGTAAATTGATCAATAATTTATGAGTCCATCTGTAATAAGGTCTTAGCTCATCTGAGTCCATTTTAGTTGTTATTTGAGTATTTTAATTGTTATTTCACTTCTATACTAGTCAGCTCATGTTGAGCTAGTTCAGTCCATTGCTAGTCAGCTCATGTTGAGCTAATTTTATTTTTTTGAGTCCTGTCCAAGCATACTGAAGACTCAAGACTATATCATACAAGTGAAGACCAAGTCCAACTAGATTGAAGACATGAAAGTATAGCCCAAGTCCAACCCAGCTTGAAGATTTGAAGACCCCAGGAGGAAAATTCAGAAAACCCTGATTTCTTGTAGATGCCCTCCAGATGCCCAGATTCCCTTCCAGATGCCAAAATATATTCATATACCAAGGCATCCATGATTTTAGAGGTCCATCTACATCCTAGCCCAAAGAAATCAAGCCCAGGTGCCAAGCCCAAGCCCCTAAGAAGCAAGATACCAGGGAATATTCCTGCTACCTGGCTACCAGGCCATCCCAGCTTCCAGAGGCCCAAACCCATGCACCCGGGCCCCTTTGGGCCGGCCCCTTGCTGTTCCTAGAAGCCCAACATGCCCCCCTAGGCGTCCTTGGAGTGTTGACCAAGTCAAGAGAATTTTTAGAGATTTTTCTACCTAATATTTCCTTATTTTCTAGCTAGGGTTTGAGAGGGAAAAGGATTCTTATGTAAAGACTTATGTACCCTTACTTGGAGCCCAAGGTTAAGGGTCTATTTAAGGGACCCTAGCCTCTTGTATGAGGGGAATTTTTGATGAATGACAACCTTGAGTTCTTCTATTGAGTGGTGTGATACCCTGCTGTGTGCATAAAGGGGTTTGTGAGAGTTCTTCTTCCCGGTGTTTGCAATCATCTTCCTGCTGCCAACAAACCCTCCAGATCCCTGGATGCCCACTCCAAAAGAAGCCTTCCCTTGCTGTTTTTACTTTGTTTTCTTGTTCCTTTGTGAGCTTTCTAACCCCTGACAGGTCGTTTGTAGGTCCCTGAGTTCCTACGAACCCAATGACTCTAGCCAAGCCTCAATCGGATCACCGAGCAGAAAGCCGGGTATCCGCGGGTCTTTGGCTCGGTTTTCCAGGCCGCATCCGTCGAGGAACGAGAGACCCCTTCGCTGCGATCTTCACAGACGTTGTCAGGTACACCCCTCTACCTCCAGTAGTTTTATTGTAGGAGAACTTGCCCTAACCGAGGCTTCTCAGCCCCGGCGGTCCTTCTTTGCTACTTTTCTAGGTCCTAATCTGCATGCTGATCTTCAAAAATTCATACAAAATTCCCTATAAATAATTTTGATCTGAAATTTGGGAATTAATCACCTAACTCAATATGTAAAACATACAAAAAAAATTGCATGCATATTAGTTCCCCATCACTTTTTAAGCTAGGCCAGAAAAAATGGTCTTCAATAGACAGGGTGGTCTTATCTTTTCCGAAATGGCCAGCTAAACCTCCAGCATGAGTTTCCCAAATCAAGAATTCCCTAAGAGAGGTTCTAGGGATGCAAAGCCTATTCTTAAAGAACAGAAAGCCATCTAAAAGGGAATAATCCTTATGTTCACTAGATGGTCCTTGAGTTAGATCCTGGTATACAGTCTTGAAATCCGGACACGACTCATATTCTTCTTTGATTTGCTCAAACCCTATGACTTCAGCCCTAACAGAATTCAACAACAAAGATCGACGACTAAGGGCATCAGCTACCTTATTTTCAGACCCAGCCTTATGCTTCAAAACAAAAGTATAGTACTGGATATACTCTACCCACTTAGCATGCCTAGGGTTAAGCTTCTTCTGAGAATTCAAGAATCTAAGAGCCTCATGGTCCGAAAATAGCACAAATTCTTGTGGTAGTAAATAATGTCTTCAGTAACGCAAAGCTTGCACTACCGCGTAAAATTCCTTATCATAGGTAGAATACCTAAGCTTAGCATCATTAAGTTTTTCACTAAAGAATGCTACGGGATGGTTCTCTTGGCTTAGGACTCCACCTATACCTACTCCTGAAGCATCACAGGCAACCTCAAATACCTTTGAAAAGTCCGGTAGTCTCAAAATGGGTGCCTGGGTCATCCTATCCTTAAGATCTAGGAAGGCTTTATGGGCTGCTTTGGTCCACTGAAATTCTCCCTTCCTGATGCAGTCTGTGATAGGAGCAACTACGGTACTAAACCCCTTGATGAATCGCCTATAGAAGGTAGCCAAGCCATGAAAACTTCTGACTTTATGCACACTGGTCGGCTCTGGCCATTCTACTATGGACCTAATCTTTTCAGGGTCGGCAGCCACGCCGTCAGGGGTTACAACAAATCCAAGGAAGATAATTCTACTGGTCATAAATTCACACTTTTTGAGATTACCGTAGAGACTATCACTCCTCAAAACTTGACAGACTTGTCTAAGGTGGCCTAGGTGATCTGCAGGGGTCTTACTATAGATCAGGATGTCATCAAAATAGACCACTACAAACTTCCCTATGAAAGCTCTAAGTACCTGGGTCATAATCCTCATGAAAGTACTAGGGGCATTGGACAACCCAAAAGGCATAACAACCCATTCATAGAGACCATCCTTAGTTTTGAAGGCTGTTTTCCACTCATCCCCTGGTCTAATCCTAACCTGATGATAGCCGCTCTTGAGATCAATTTTAGAAAAAACCATGGCACCGGCCATCATATCAAGCATGTCATCTAGTCTAGGGATGGAGAACCTATACTTGATTGTGATTTTATTGATGGCACGACTGTCAACACACATCCTCCACGTGCCATCCTTCTTCGGGGTTAGAAGTGCAGGGACTGCACAAGGGCTAAGACTCTCTCTAATGAACCCCTTCCTCAACAATTTGCCAACCTGCTTTTGCAGTTCTTTATGCTCCGATGGATTCATCCTATAATGGGGCAAGTTGGGTAAAGTAGCTCCTGGGACTAAATCTATGGAATGCTGAATATCCCTAAGAGGTGGAAGGTGGTCTGGCAGATCTTCGGGAAAAACATCCTCAAATTCTTTTAATAAAGGCTTAACTTCCTGAGGAGGCTCTGAGGGTGTAGGAGTCCTAAGTTCCTTAGCAGTCAACATCCAAATGGGTGAACCACTATGAATCTCTTGTTCTAGATCCTTGGCACTAATTAGGTTCACTCCAGTCTTCATTTCTCTGACCTTACTAGTTCCTTTAGCTACCTTGTCCTTAGGAGGGACTGAATGGATTGTGATTTTCTTCCCATTGAAACTAAAGACACAGGTGTTGGATTTTCCTAAGAGGGTGGCATCATGATCATACAACCAAGGTCTTCCAAGAATTATACTGCTCACCCCCATGGGCAAGACATCACACCAAATCTTCTCTTGATAGGATTGCATTTGGATTTGGACCTGACATCTAGACTGGATGGGTATAGAGGTAGAGTCTACCCAAGAAACCTTATAGGGGTTGGGGTGGGGGACTGGGGTTAAGCCTAACATTTTGACAGTGCTAGTAGAAATGGCATTCACACAGCTCCCACTATCTATGATGATTTTACAAACCTTATCCCCTAGTTTAAGGAAAGTCTGTAGGATGTTAGTCCTACGCCAATCTTCCTGAACTTTAGTCTGGGACAAGATGCATCTCACAACTCCTAAGTGGTCAGACTCAGTGGATTCTTCCTCTCCTTCATACTCATCAACCAAATTCATTCCGGCCTCATAAACTTCTTCTTCAAACTCTTCATTAGGCTCAGAATTCTCTTCTCCTCCCTCTTCTATATATAGGGATCTACGAGGGCACTGGCTAGAAACATGACCTACCTTATGACACTTAAAACAAGCTATGGCTGTGCACTGAGTGGAGATATGACCGGGCTTCTGGCACTTAAAACAGACGATACTAGGGGTTCTTTGGGTGTCAGGTGCCTTACCTTTGTCCATGGGCCTAGGGGTGGGGATACCTTGATTAGGCTTGCTAGGGGTAACCTGGCTAGGTCCATTTCTTGGGATTGGGGCACTAACCCTAGATGGCATGGGTCCTCTCTGAAACTTCTCAGTGTTCAGTGCAATCTGATAGGCTTGGTCTAGGTCAGTAACCTCTCTCAGAAACAACTCTCTCTTAATATCTTCCCTAAGTCCAGCCCTAAATCTAGACAAAGTGACCTCATGGGCTTCACTCACATCACATCTCATCAGGTATTCATCAAAGGTGGTTATGTAGTCTGAAACAGATCGGTTCCCTTGTTTCAAAGTCTGCCATTGGTCTAACAGATTTTGCTGGTATGAAATGGGTAGGTACTTGTCTCTAAGTTTCTCTTTCATACCCTGCCAAGTGGTTATGGGCTCTACATTTCGTCTTCTAGTGGTCAGCTCAATGTTCCCCCAGTATAACCTAGCTTGACGTATTAATTTCATCTTGGCAAACTTGAATTTCCTCTCCTCAGACATGGCATACCACTCAAAGTATTGGTCCATCTCACCCTCCCAATCAGAATACACCTTAGGATTTAGGCTACCATCAAAAGTGGGTGCATCTAACTTGATGTTTCGAATGAACCTATCATCTCTATCCTCAGGTTCTGGGTCAGGCCTCCTATGATTAGGTTCAGGATCTCGGTATAAAGGTCTTCTAGGCTTTTGGTGTGGGTGAGATTGAGGTACATTAAAATCTGGGTCAGGAGTCCAGTTCCGATGCCTAGGTTCCTCTAGCACTTGGACTCGATCCCTAAGCTGGGCAAAATCCTCATGGACTTGTTCTTTAAACTGGGCAACAGTGGTAGTCACATCCTGACTCAGTTTGTTCATACTCTCAGTAAGAGCTCTAACCATGGCCTCTAAATCAGGTTGGGTTTGACCAGGTTGGTAGGGCACTCCATTCCGGGTAGACATGATGCAAGCAAACACACAAAATGAGACTCAACTGAATGACTACAGGCTAACTAGACCTAAAGCCCAAACTAGATGCCCAATCAGAGTGGCAAGCTAGCCTGTAGTAACTCAGGACTCAGCCAGGCAGGTGTAAGGGGAGTGTTAGGTCCCTGAATGCCAATCCTAGACACCAATCAGAGATTGGCCAGGTAGGCGGACCAGCACACAAGCCCTTCGGGATGGAATCCCTGAACCACCGTTCTAGACACTGAGTACAAAGCACACACAGAGTAACCAGACAAACTGACTCAACACTAGCCTTGACCCGACTTGTTGATGTCCCTAGCCCACTAGGGCAAATTAGGTCTAATCAATTTTAGATTAAAGGCTTAGGTTCGAATGAAGGGGTGGTGGTTTTGGGCTAAGGAGAGGTTTTCAACTCCTCCCCTTATCTTAGATGCTCAAATGCCCTTAAGGTGAATTAAGAGATGAACACTCAAAAAATAATTGGATTGCAGAACACAAAAATAGAGTTGCAGTAATTTAATTCTCAGAAATTGCACGGAAACCAATAAATCATGAGAAAATTATGAAAATCAGATTCAATTATACTGGTTTCATCAAAACAAAAATCACTAAATTTGGAGTTATTTGCAGTGAGAAATAATTCCTGCAACAGGGTAATTACGGGCTGAAAATAGAGTACTTTCCCGTTTACAATTTCTGCTACGAAGTTGTAACCCAACGGATCCCCTACATGCCCTAGGAACACCCCGTGGAATGGGAAGAGGAGGTTTGCACCTCGCTTCGTTCCTAGGACCGGACGTCCTGGGGAGTCTACTTCGAGCAGACAAAGTAAAAAGGAGAGGGACTCAAACAAGCAATCAAACAGAAACCCTAGACAGGGCTCTGATACCAAAAATGATGCAGAACAAAGAACAAGGAAGCGTATGCGGAAGTAAATTTAAGATTAATTCTTTTTTTCTTTTCCTTTTTTTTTTTTATATTTCAGAAATTGGCTTTGACTCAAAGTAAAGCTAAACTAAGTTGAAGGAAACTAGGTAAGGATTGAAAGCACAATTTAGATGAAACTAAATTATCAGAGTAGTTCAGAAGTAACGGATCGCTGGGGGTTGAGAAACTCCCAGACCTAGGGTTTCGCTCTAAACTTTCAACAGAACAGAAATAGAGAGGAGAGATGGTTTACTAACCAGACAGTGATCTTCTCAGGATTTTGGTGGAAGAACTCTCTCGAACAGATTGTGGGATCCTCGGAGTCGGCTATCTTCGCAATGGATCCTCCAATACTGGTCTTGTGGTTTGGTCGGCTTCTCCTGGACTCAAGATCTGGGAAAGAAGAGGAACAAGTGATGGATTTCAGATACTCAAGAAAAGATTTACCAGGTTGAAGAACTTGAAAGCTGAAGTTGCTGAAATCAGGATTCTCCTGGAGGCTGATCTGACTTCCTCTTAGAACTGCTATAGATCTGAAGTATCTGGACTGGAGCTGGATGCTGGTGGCCGGCCTGGACTTGGAGAGGGTGGCCGTGAGAAGTGGAATAGACTAGGGCTTGGTGGAAAGAGAAGGGTGATGGCGGCTAGGGTTTGGGAGTGGAGTGGCTAACCTAGGGTTTGGGTTTTGGAGATCTCACACCTCCTCAAGGTTCCAGGGGAACCCGGATTTACTCCCTCATGGAGCTCAACACCTGGATGCAAGTGCGGAAGAGAGAAAACACAAAGTTTGCTCAAAAATAATTGGCTTCATTCATCTGATTGATTTAAACTTACAATAGGGGTTTAATTTATAAGGCTTTACAAGGGAGTAGGGTTTTACATCTTCCCATGTGGGACTAAAGGAGGGGATCTACAAATCAGGATAAATCATACACATATGGTCGGCCAAGGTACCAAAAAAATTTGATTTGGGTTATAAAAGGCAGGTAGATGGCGCCTCCTTGTTTGGATCTTCAAGAGAATTTTTTTCCTTCCATGGATCAACTCTTTTGGACTCCTCCTTTTCTTCCTCCCTAAGTCAAGGTCCTTCCCATCTTTGTTTTGGATTTTTTTGGCAGGTAGTGGGCGCCTCCTTGAAGTTCTCTCCAAGAAAATTTCTTCCCATCTTTACTTTGGTTCTCTTGGGAAAGTCTTGGCCGCCCCCTTGATTTGTGGACTCTTGGTGGATTTCTCCTCATCTGGCGCATGAGAGAAGGAAGCTGCTATCTGTGGAGTGGGGACCAAAGGCTGCTGGATGTAGATATGGCGCCCCCTGGACTCAGGCGTATGGCTGGGAGTGTGGTGTCCACTTGCTTGATCTTGGGAGAAAATGTAACACCCAGGTTGAAACCCTAGTCCACTACTGAGTCAACATGACTCAACAAAATAAAATGCAGGTAATGTAGACTCAAGCTAAATTGAGTTGATCTAGTCAACTCTTATTACAAACCAAAAATCCTAATTTTTTTCGGGCAAGGTTAATCAGAGATCCAGATGGAGCTCTGAAGTCTTCTTCTGAGTCTGGTGCCCGCACCACAAGAGAATAGGTAGAATAAGAAAGATATCTCAGGATTTCAATTAAGTTTTTAATAAAATATAAAATAGTTCTTTACTATGTAATTATTAAAAATATGATTGGTTCCCGATCATAACCTATCTTTCTGAGTATGGATCATTGTACCTTGATCCATCCTTACATAGTTATAAATTATTCAAAGTCTTAAATCATACAGATAATTAAAATAATCTATAATTAGAACTTGATCATAACCTATCTTACAGAGTATGAATCGTATCCTTAGATCATGACTTGTCTTTACATAGTCATAGATTATTCAAAGATCTAGATTATAGTCTAAGCAAGAAACACAATACTTGAAGTAATGAAAAGGATTTTATTCATAAAGAAAAAATCATTACAATCAAGTTCTAATTACATGAAAAAAACTAAAATATAGTTATGAAGAACCTCATCTACTCCCTGGAGACTTGAAGTTCAGCTATGAATGGTAGTTTCTGCAAGCTTCATCTTCTCGGGTGGAAGATGAGGAAGAAGAACCTTTGCTACCAACCTTGCTCTGTCTCTTAAATCCTTTACAAAGAGTAAAACCAAAAAGAAAAATAAATTCTTTATGGCTTCTACCTCCTCCTCTCCACTGCCTATGGTCTCCTTTAAATAGGACTCGAAACAAGCTAAATCTTGGTCCAATCTAAAGACAAATCCATGTAGAATTTGTACTTTGACTCCCTGCGAACCCATCCAGCCATCTGATCATCATCAAAACATTCAAGATCTATCGCATCATGCCCAAATCAAGTAGGATTCATTATTGATCATCTAATCATGCACAAATGTTGGTTTTGGGCCGTCGAATGGTGCGTTAAGTGAGCCGGGTCAATCTTCTTTAGATCAGCAACCTCCTGGACCATTGGATCGCACCAAGATATCACCCCTAGCCATTGGATCATGCTATGATAATAGGCCACCACCGCTTGATATGGGAAAGCACTCCTTAGGCCATTTGGTTGTGTGTCTCCACTCCCATTAGCCATCTAATAGTGCCCTAGTACCAACCCCCACCATGCACTATGCATGAATCACACCAAAACCTCTTCCATGGACCATGCGCTCAGTTCTGTGGACTAAGCGATGGTCCATGGTGAACCATCTAGTCTTGGGCTAGTTTTGGACTAGGTTTTGAGCTAGTTTTCGAGGCCCTTTTAGTCTTCTTTTGGTCTTCATTTTGAGTCCAATTTACTCTTTTTAAACCTATAAATCGAGCTCTTAGTATTAGTAGGCATCTTTCCTACAAAAAGTAAGAAGAAGCATCAATTTCTAAAGAACAAAGTTGAATTAGTCTACAAATTCATTCTTCTATTGATATGTTTAATGTACTCATCACTAACCATTCAAGATTCCTTAAGCTAGATCAAGTGGCGTTTCTCATCTCTAGATGAACTGAATGAAGGCCGATCAAAATGATGGAGGGGCTAACCTGTAGGCATCCCTTATCCCTAAATAAGGTAAACGGAAGATGGCCTTAATGACTAAGGAGAACCCTATGTGGATCATTAAGCTACTCACTTGAGTAGACCTAGCAAGGATCTCATATATGCTCGAGGACACAGGAGGCTTGGCCATTGTCTAGTCATACACAACTATCATGGACTGGTTGTAACCTTGTCCATGGTTTTATAATAAAACAAGAGCAATTGTGTTAAGGGAAAAATTTAACAAATAGAAGTTTTTCATTGAGCAAGGAATTTATATCAGGATGGTTGGAATGACTACAAAACAAGTTCGACAAATATCAAAGAGGAAGGTTCAACCACAAAATTTGCTCGACTTATGCTGAGCAGATGTATAGTGAAAGAGAGAGAGATAGAAAACAAACAGAAAACAAGTAAAATGCTCGAAGGCTTAGATGATCGCCGGGTAGGTTATTTTCTTAGCTGGAGTGCCTAAATCAGCCAATAGAATCATCACTAGAGGCTGGGGGGCAGTTTTGGTGACCCCATCTACCTCATCCAGCATATATTTGATGCACCTAGCCTGACTCGCTTGGTGGCTAGGGCTTCATCTTCATCATCAAGTTGGCCAAGGTTGAGCTTAGGAAAGAGCCCTTTCACCTTGGACTTGTAGTTAGTAATACCCTCCAAATAGGAGTCGACTACAAAATCCACCAACACTTCCTAATATTCAACCAAAGAATGGAAGGCCTTGTTTGCCTTTACCTTTATGGCTTGAAGCTCCTTCTCCCGCTAAGCTTTGGTGAAGCATAAAGCTTTGATCACTTTATCCTCGACTTGAGCTTTGGCTTGGATGACCTTGTTTTTAGCCAACCTAATTTTGGCCTTAAAAGTGATGTTCTCCTAGTTGTCTTTGACAAGGGTAGCCCAAGTCTTCTCTTTAGACTTTGAAGCCTCGACCACCCTCAGCTTGGCTACCTTAGCTCTTTTCTTAGCCTTTGTTGTTATATTCTTGGCTACTTCAAAATATCTACAAAGTGGTCGACATGGTGGATGAGGTAAGGAAGGAACAATGCTAGAACTAAAAACAAAATCAAGGAAAAATGATAAAGGTGCTCAACTCAGACCTACCCTAAGCATAGAGTCATAAGAATCTTTGATCCTATGCCTAGAATGCCCCATGTTGATGGCCTTAGTATCGGTTGGGAGGATTGCTGCTCGAAAAAGCTTGAGAGCAACCTTGCTATTCATTTGACTCGGCCTTGGAGCCTAAAATCCCTGCCCGAACTCAGCAGGGGATGGTTTCGGAGCCAAGGCAAGTGGGTTGGCTTAGCAAGAGAATTAGGACAAGCTTTGAGATGTTGCAAAACCTCAGAGAGAACAAGATACTGCTGATAGTTGCATTCTCATAGAAATGGTTTGGATGGATCTAATGGTGTGTGACCTCCAGATGAGAAGTCCTCCCTCCTTGATGTTATGGGTTGGGCTGAGATCTAAGGAGAACTTGAGACAGGTTGAGTAAGGATTGCCTCAATTTGGCCTTGCTTGGGTGTTGAGGGACCGGCCAAAGTCTTCTTCCTATTTTGGGTGGCTCTGTGTATAGCATCTAGATCATTAGGATTCATCTTTGCAAAAGATGAAGTTAAGATCATGTTAGCATTTATTGATGACAACCAAAAAAATAAAAAAAAATATTATATACTCACCAAAAGGGTCGGTAATGCTCATGCCAACCTTAAAGAGAGTTTGAAAGGAGCACATACTGATGAGGAGTAGCAAGGCTAAAAATAAACTCCAAGGATTTCATCTTAGCATCCATGAGTCTCGGAATTTTGTTCAATGACCTCCAAGGTTGACCCTATAAAGTGTCAAAATTCCAAGATTGCTCGGTCGACACAAAAATTCTCCTTCCAATTATGTATGGAGTAAGGAGCTCCTCGAACAAGAAATTGTTTTATTCGAGGAGAGGAATACCACCAACTGATCTTAAAAAGGTGTTTTTGAAAGAGAAACATTCCTAGAAGAGGCAGATGGTCAGCTCAATGTCGAGGAAAAAGTCATGCAAGAGAAAAGCTATAATTAAGCACCATGAGTTCGGAGTGATGTAACAAGGCGCAATTCAAAAAAGTCTAAAAAGATTTACAAAAAAAGAATGAAGAGGTAGTCTAAGGCTAGCTTTTTGGACTCGTAGAGCCCAACATGACCTGGGGAAAGTTTGGCCATGCGGTCATCAGGATTGGCGAGTTTTAATGTGAACTCAGAAAGAATTTGATATCGAAGATGTATGACCTCTAATCGTTCTGAGCAAGGATGGAAGCTTCCCGAAATGTGCTGAAATTTGATGCCTCCTTGACCCCAGAATTATTCGAGGAAGACTCTAAAGCCCAAGGACTCTAGTTTCTATGTGGAATCAGGTCAATAGACTAGTTGCCCATGAAAGAGCCTGAGCTACTCATTCTCGATGGATGGATCTAAATAGGGAAGAAGGAAAATTAAAGAACGGGGAACAAGAGCTAACCTAGGGGACTTGAAGAGAGATGATTGAACAACTGAGGAGTTGATTAATCTTAGGAGGTCAAACCCTTCGAGATCAAATAAACCAAGGATGGATAGAGTGGTCAGAGGTGATCGCTAAAGGTTCAGAGGAAATCACTCAAAGACTACACCTCACTCACCCTCCATAGTAAAATAGTAAAATAATGAAATGGAGGAGAGGAGGGAACTATTTATAGGAGCTCGGATATGACTTTGATTAGGTGATGATTCACCTAGACACTATTGATGGGTGCCAAGTAGCAGGTCTAAATCGAGAAAAACCAAGTTCATAAAAATCAATGTCTTCAATGGCCCATATCAGAAGATGTGGCGGTTTAATATACATGATCGAAGTTCATGACAACTTGCGATTGCATGATGGGTTCAATCATCAAGGTGTATTAATTACAAAAAATATTATGGCAAACTTAGCGGCCTCGATCCTTAGTCCTTACTCCCTTCACTTGACCTCTAGTAAGGTTCGGACTCAAGAGTGGGGGCAACTATTATGGGTCTTTGCTGGACCTCAACCAACCTTAACCTCGATCATGGTCGAGATAATTATGGTTAGATGTAGCTAACTTAACCTCATCCATAAAGAAAGCTACTACTAATCTAGCAAGTATCTAACTTTGAAGAATATCTTCTAAACAATCATGGCAAGACCAAACAAGGCAGTTGCAACCAACAAAATATGATTGACTAATAGTTTGGGGAACAACTAGGCTATTATATGTCCTAAATATGGAGTGCGATCCCCATTAGCACAATCCATGCACTCCTTTTAGTAATAGCTAATGCTCTTTGTGTATATGACCACAACTCTCTCCCTATAAATAGAAGGAGAAGGGGGACTCTAGGAAGTTCTAAGTCTCGAGTCGCTTCTTTACTCCCTCTACTCTCCCTCTCCTCTATTCTTCGGTCCACTATTGACTCGAGCATTGAAGGGTCCCCACTAGAAACCTTTTTGGTTAGAAACTTTTTTGCAGGTTTCAACTTTACCTACATGGTGTCCCATCCTTCTTAGCTTCATTCGAAACAAATCCAACCGACTTAGCATCAATCCGTAGATTAAAAGCAATAGTAACCTTTCACATGTTCAATTTTTCTTATGAGTGGAGAGACTAGGATAAAGGATGGAAAAAGAGTTTATGAAGAATTATGGATGTATTTGGTATGGGGTGATGACCCTAAGATCAGGGGTGATCCATGAAAGGTGATGGAATCACTTTATTCGGTTGTATCCTAGTTATTCTACGTGGCAGTGATATTGGATCATTCTATTTTTTGAATTTGCATTCAACATGGTAATTGGAAACTCACTCTTAAGGATAGGTATCCAACATCACTGTATTATGGTGACCTTATATTAAAATACATTAACCAAAATATCTCTCATATGCGCAAATCCTATGAAAGAGGAAACTATCATTCTTTTTTGTTATGAAAATTTCTATGTCATGATATTTTTTTCACATGTAGCAGGATGGGTTGTTGGGCGTCATCTCTATGGAAGAGGAAAAATCTTCTCTTCTTATCATGAGAGCACATGGAAAAAAAGAAGACCAGAAGAAATCAAGAAAGAGTAGAGGAGGAGAAGTATCATCTTTTTTTGGCAATAGATTTTTTTATGTGAGATATGGAAAGATTTAATCTTAAGTTTTTCTATTATCTTTCCTAGTTGATCTTTTAATTTCTCTTTTTTTGATAGAAAAGAAGAAACAAGAACAAAAAATTTTTGGTTTCTTTCATTTTGATTTTGTGAAACAAAAAGTTGTTTATTTCTTAATTTATTTTTTCATTTGAAGATCCAATAGACCCTCTCTTGCCTCGCTGGGATTCCATCGTTGTAGGCAATGGCCATTGCTTCTTCTCCTATGTATCTTGCATGTTTTTATTTGTTGGATCACAACAAATACAAAAAAAGGAATTATATACAATGCTAAATATTAAATTTTTACATTCATTTAAGTTTAACTTTGCTAAATGGCTTTATCAGGGATACTTTTGGTATCATATGCTTTGTGATTTTCTATTTCTATAATATACCAAACAAGTTACTCATACATACTCAAGAATTTTTGATCACTACATTATGACTAATCAAACACAATGATCTTAGATAACCAGGGATCGGATTATCCCAAGATTTAGATCATCGATGATTTCTGATCACCATGGTATCCTATTTGGATCACCAATTGCTATGTATATATTTAGGACAACTTTCTTACTCGTATCCATCCTAAATCTGCTACAGATCGCCTATTTGTTGGATTGGGTTAGGTGCCTAATGAAACAAAGTAAATTACTATCCCTAATATTGGTTTACTCATTTTAGACTTCACCATATTGAATCCTCGACCCTTGCAAGATGAACCTCCCTTCCTTTAAAAAAAAGCTGGGGGGGGGGGGGGGGGGGGTTATTCTTTTTTTAAAAAAAATTCAAATATTGATAATTTTCTTTGTTTTGTTCCAATAAGAAAGTCTTTTTACAACCCCTCTATTCTTTCACTTGTCGACCCTTGGCACCATGAGTCAACAATGTCAAAATTAAATTATCAAAGTCATTATTTGAAAACCAAAAGTTCATGCCAAGAATAAATGATAGCTGTTGATCCTGAACCCTTGATGATTGACTTCTCTTGATAGAATTGCTGGTCGATCACCTTCAATTCTTGTAAAACAAGTTCTTAATCAGAGTTTTTCCAATGGAGGAGCCTCTATTGCTTAAGTCAGTGGGGTTCTAGTAAATAGATGAAAAATTTTAGAGAAGTATTAATGTCAGAGTTTTTCTAAGCATAGTATTGGCTTACCCCTGAAGGTCCTCTCTTATTAGTATTTATACACATTTATAGTAATTGAATTCTATTAAAAAAAACTCCTTTCAATTAGCCTCAACGACATTTTGTTGGGGTTAACTTATTCTTATTATAGTAGCAACTGATGTAACGATATTCCCATTGTAGTAGTTGTTTCCTTATATGCTAACTTTGTTAGATATTTCTGGTTTGTTGGCCAGCAACCTTGGTCATTGAGTTATTCATCGACTATTTTATTTCATTCAGTTATTCAGTTATCTAATTTCTCAAAGAAGAGTTGATCAGACTTTTTATATTGTTACCTTTTTTAAAGTTCTTCGGCCATTTTATTTTAATATTCTCCATCCATCAGCCAATTGTAATTAACCAGCCATTCTAATCAGTTGTCATAATAATTGCCCCCCACTCCCAACTTCCAGACATTTGTTATCTTGGAAGAAGGGAGTATACGATATTCAAGATAAGTTTTGCCGCCTCGAGCTCCTCTTTTTTTTTTTATGCTAATCATTAATGTTCTTCTAAAAAGTCATGAAAAAAATGTTTGTAACATCATTTCATTATCAGAGCTACCATCGTTTGAAGAGATGGTTATTGATGGTAGGCTCTGGCAGCGATTCATAGAATTGAGTCACTTTTTCTTTAGACATTTTGCTTTCACCACGTGTCAAGCCTCTATTACTGGTAAAGTCGTTCTCGTGTATCAAGGTGGCATATTGGTATCTCTCAACAGTTATTTGATGAACAGCCATGCACTTTCTTCGACCATGATTTGTACATGTGGCCTGATCAAGCGCATCTCTCATCGTCCGAGAACCGAATCACAATCTTTGATGATATCTATATAAAGGAGTCTTCTTCCTTCCTCGGGACTCTTTGAACCCTGGAACTCTTTTGTCGCTCTGAGAGTTTCTTCTTAGAGTCTTTATCTTCTTCGAGTATTTCTTCTTCTTCAAGCCTTCTATAGTTTAGACCTTTTTCTATAAATCTTCTTTGTTTTTCTTTCTTCTTTTTTAAAGAGATTTTCTTAGATATGTTTAGGTTTTTGGAAGTCCTTGTGGCTACCAGGGCTTCCATTCATGGAGGGGAGGCCTTATGGCAATCACTTGAGGATAAGAGGTCTAAATATGGAGGACCTTCATCTAGAATAGGTGAAGAATTCCCTTCAAGAGTCTAAGGTAGCTAGCCTATAGAATTACTATAAGATTCTACAAGATCTTCAAGTATCTATTCCCAAATTTGATGATAAGATGAATAGGGCCACCTTTGGTAGTATTGCAATATATGAAGAAAACCTTAAGTCAAGGTTTCGCTTTCCTCTTCATCTCCTTATTGTTAGGATTTTCAACTTATACAAAGTTGTCTTGGTGCAGTTGACTCTGAGTAGTATTTGGATTATCTATGCCTTCATTGTCTTGTGCCATGATCTTCGAATCAAGCTTAGGACTTCCATATTATGTTCTCTCTTTATGATTAAGAGGGATCCTCATGGTCAAGGATGGTAGGTCATCAGACCATGCCATGATCAAAAATTTATTAAGACTCTTCCATCCATCATTTATAAATGAAAGTCCTATTTCTTCTTATTATCTTAGCAGCCTTCGAACTTTAGTATTGAATGGAGAGAGCCTCATTTAATCCCAAATGATGGTAGGAATGTTCTCTTAGTTGACAAAGAGGACTTCAAGAAATTCTTAAAAGCTCAAGTCTCACCAATGAAGGAGTTGTTGGGTGAGTAAAGCCACTTTCTTGCTAGAGTTAGTATGATGCCTAGTTTAGGTACAGTCCTATAAATAAGTTGTAGCTTCTTCTTATTTTTATCTTATACATCGGATTGAGTTAATCAACTTATTTTCTACAGGTGAGAATATGAGGCCAGACACTCAAAAGCTTCGTCAGGTAGTTCGAAAAAGATATGTCATTCTCATGGAGGCATCTCATGATAAAAAAAGGGCATGCATTACTTTGGGCTCATCAGCTTTTAGGGCTCCATTAGTTTTGGTTACCCCTGCTTATGTTGCTACACATATGGAGACGACAGAGATTTCTGATGATGATGTCCCCCTTGCTGATCTATGCCCGATGAGAGTTACTTCATCAACTTTTCCATCTCATGTATGATCGATTAGCCCATCAGCCAGTCATCCTATTCTGCGAGCTCATCTCAACAAAGGAAAGGCACCTCAAGTCCCTGCAAAATCTGAAAGAGACCATCGAGCTGATAAGAGCCTGAACTTATGTCTACCTCAATATTTTCTCTGACAAATCAAGACTAAAAAATTCTGAGCTATCTCGTCGATTGTTAAAAGCTATTATTCTTCCAAGAGATTGGAAGATGACCAAAACTCATCGTCTGGATGAAGTTATTCCTTCTTTGTATCTGAGTCTTTTTAAGGTAACTTTTTGTTGTTTGTTTTAATTAGTACTGCCAATTGCTCTTCTAACTTCGGCATTTTGTTTCTGTTTATTCATGAGGTGGCTTTAATAGAAAAGAGCTTCTTAGGGTTCATGGAGTTCAGTCGGATCCTTAGAAACTAGCTTGAGATAGCATGGGCCAAAAATGAAGTGCCGAGTAACTAAAGCAAAGATTGAAGATCAAGCTTTAGAAGAGTGTCATAGATGTCTCTTGCTTACAAAAAGAACTTAAGCTAGTACAGGATAAATTGGCCGAAGTAGAGGCCAAACTAAAGAAAAAGAAAAGGAAACTCCTTTCTGACAAGAAGATAATGAAAGAGTTGAAGCAAAAGTTGCCAATGCCATTGCCTAGAAGGAGGAGGTCGAGAAAAAAACCAAACTTATCAAGGATAAAGTTCTATTGGTAGTCGAAGATTATAAGAAGTCATCTGCCTTCGAAAATGAGATGATGAAGGAAGGAGCCTTTAGTTATAAAATTGGTTTTAATGATTGCAAGGAAAAAGTTATAGAACATTTTCCATATTTGGATCTTTGCAGGGTTGCTGTTGGAGGAGATGCAATAGAAGAATATGGTGAACAAGCGGCCAAAAGAATTTAAGCCAAAACACTTACTTATATGGCTATTACTTTTGAAGTACCAAGAATCACTTCTCCAGTGGCTGCTCCTAAAATCCCTATGAGAGTTATTTTAGCTGAACAAGATATTCCAGGCGAAGAGGTACTTCAACTGGTGAAGTTGCCCCAACAACTGTTGAGCCGAAGTAGCTGTTGTTGAACCAGAAGCTGGTGCTGCTATTGTCCTAGAGATAGTTATTATAGAAGACCAGCCTAGAGAAGGATTTCCTTTTTTCTGTTTATTTGCTTGTTTTTGTTTATCCAATTCTTTATAAGGATTATGAACATTTTATAGAATATGTGTAGAAACATTTTATTTGAGCAGGTAGACAATGAAACTTGTTTCTTTTTCAGGATGGTTCCTTCTTCTTATTCTTTTTATTTAAAAAATATCTAAGTATCAAATCTTCAATTAATATATCAATTAACCCAGCCCACCAACATTGACTAATAAACCCAAACTTCATTTCTTTTTCTATCAATAGACTCTTCTTGTAATAATTAATTTAGCATTTTGGTAATTATTTTATCATTTGACTATCTTTGAGATGTTGATTGAAGGTATTAGATAAATTTAGATGATAATCATCAATCATATACTTAATATTATTGGATATATCATTGGTAAATTTAATCAACTATTCAATTTATCGGGCATATAAGTAAGTTGGTTAATTTCCTCTTCCTGAACTTCCTCAAAAGGGTCTTCTCTTAGGGTTAGCTCCTGAATTCCTTGAGTGGCAGGGGTCCCCTCAATAACCCCATTAGGTAGGAGTTGGTTAATTGAATTATCGGGAGAGATATCCTTAAATTCTTCTTCTTCATATTCATCTATCAAACTTATGTTAGGCTCATATATTTCTTCCTCAATCTCACTGAAATGTTCTAATCTATTCTCCTTTGATTCCTCTTTAAGTATGGCTCTGGTCAGGTCAACTAATTTTGGGATGGCCATGCCTAACTCCTTCTCAGTGTTATCCTTCTGGTCAAGAGGTGACACAAGTGGGAATTGACAAACAAAAGTCTGGTTCACTACGGGTGTCGGATCAATCGGAACTTGACTCAAGTTGGTAGAGGTTGGCTTTAAGTCCAAAGTACTTGATTGGTTATATCTTAAAGACCACTCATAGTCTTGGGCTTCTTGGTAGGCTCGGTCTAACTTATTGGTTATTTCAAGGCATAGCTTCCTATAAATGTCTGGGTGTAACCCAACCCTAAACCTCGATGTGATCTGAGCTTCGGTCTCAATGGTATTGCATTTCATGTCGTACCACTGGAAGTCCTCGATATATTTAGACACAGGCCTATTACCTTGTCGCAATTGGTACCATTGGTCTAAAAGTCTTTTCTCATAGGATCTACCTAGGTACCTATCTCTCAACTTACTTCTCATATCTCTCCAAGTATATATTTCCTCTTTTCTTTGATAACACTCATGCTCAATAACATACCAATGCGACCAAGCATGTTTGGTGAACTTGGTTTTGGCCAACCTAATTTGTCCTAATTTCGATATGTTAGTGCACTCAAAATACCGATCCATTTGTTCTTCCCACTTAATATATGTCTCTTGTCTTCCATCAAAAGTGGGTGCATAAGGTTCGGTGTTCCTAACAGGTCCCTTTTCTGAGTCAACCAAGTATGGATATAGGCTCCTAGGGTTATGCTCAGGATCACGGTATAAGGTCCTCCTAGGCTCCTGGCATGGGTGAGGTTGGGGCCTATTAAATTTTGGATCAGGGGTGCAATTTTGATGTCTACGTTTCTCAAGTCCCTGGGCTCGGTCTCTAAACTGGGCAAGATTCTCATGGACTTGTTCTTTACACTGGGTAACAGTAGCAGTCATATCCTGACTCAATTTGTTCATACTTTCAGTAAGAGCTCTAACCATGGCCTCTAAATCAGGTTGGGTTTGACCAGGTTGGTAGGGTACTCCATTCTGGGTATACATGATGATGCAAGCAAACACACAGAATGTGACTAGACTAAAGCGACTACTGGCTCACTAGACCTAGAGCCTAAACTAGATGCCCAATCAGAGTGGCAAGCTAGCCTGTAGTAACTCGGGACTCAGCCAGGCAGGTGTAAGGGGAGTGTTAGGTCCCTAATTGCCAATCCTAGACACCAATCAGTGATTGGCCAGGTAGGCGGACCAGCACACAAGCCCTTCGGGATGTAGTCCCTGAACCACCATTCTAGACACTGAGTACAAAGCATACACAGAGTAACTAGACAAACTGACTCAACACTAGCCTTGACCCGACTTGTTGATGTTCCTAGCCCACTAGGGCAAATTAAGTCTAATAAATTTTAAAGTTAGGCTTAGGATCGAATGAGGGGATGGTGGTTGTGGGCTAAGGAGAGGTTATCAACTCCTCCCCTTATCTTAGATGCTCAAATGCCCTTAGGATGAGTTAGGAGATGTTAACTCAAGATAATTGAATTGCAGAATACAAAAACAGAGTTGCAGTAATTTAACTTTCAGAAATTTTACAGAAGCCAATAAATCACAGGAAAATTATGTAAAATATCTTCAATTATACTGGTTCTATCAAAACAAAAATCATGTAATTCGGAGTTACCGACACTAAGAAACAATTCCTGCAATAGGATAGTTACAGACTAAAAACAAGGTGCTTCCCCGTTTACAATTCCTGCTGCGAAGTTGTAACCCAACGGATCCCCTACACGCCCTAGGAACACCCCGTGGAATGGGAAGAGGAGGTTTGCACCTCACTTCGTTCCTAGGACCGGACGTCCTGGGGAGTCTACTTCGAGCAGACAAAGTAAAAAGGAGAGAGACTTAAAACAAGCAAGCAAAACAGAAACCCTAGACAGGGCTCTGATACCAAAAATGATGCAGCACGGAAGCTCTGATACCAAAAATGATGCAGAACAAAGAAGCATATGCGGAAGTAAATTTAAGATTAATACTTTTTTTTTTTTTTTATATTTCAGAAATTGGCCTCGACTCAAAGTAAAGTAAACTAAGTTGATGGAAACTAGGTAAGGATTGAAAGCACAATTTAAAAGAAGCTAAGTTATCAGAGTAGTTCAGAAGTAACGGATCGCTGGGGGTTGAGAAACTCCCAGACCTAGGGTTTCGCTCTGAACTTTCAACAGGACAGAAATAAAGAGAAGAGATGGTTTACCAACCAGACAGTGATCTTCACAGAATTTGGGTGGAAGAACTCTCTCGAGCAGATTGTTGGATCCTCGGATTCGGCTATCTTCGCAATGGATCCTCCAATACTGATCTCGTGGCTGGGTCGGCTTCTCCAGAACTCAAGATCTGGGAAGTAGAAAAACAAGTGATGGATTCAGAGACTCAGGGAAGGATTTACCAGTTCGAAGAACTTGAAGGCTGATGTCGCTGAGATCCGGATTCTCTTGAAGGCTGATTCGACTCCCTCTGGGAAGAGCTATGGATCTGAAGTATCCGGACTGGAGCTGGATGCTGGTGGATGGCCTGGACTTGGAGAGAATGTCCGTGAGAGGTGGGATATGCTAGGGCTTGGTGGAAAGAGAAGGGTGATGGGCGGCTAGGGTTTGGGAGTGAAGTGGCTAACCTAGGGTTGGGGTTTTGGAGATCTCACACCTCCTCAAGGTTCCTGGGGAACCCGGATTTACTCCCTCACGGAGCTCAACACCTGGATGCAAGTGCGGAAGAGAGAAAACACAAAGTTTGCTCACAAAAAAATTTGGTTTCATTCATCTTTTTCTTCAAGAGTTACATAGAGTTGAATATATAGACATAACAAAAAAATAAAATTTCATACACTTCCCATGTGGGACTAATAGGACTAACCCACACTTTAGGCATCAAATTTTCTTCCCAAGACTCCTTCCATGAGTGGGCAACCCAAAAACTCCAAGAAAACTTGAAAATCAGCTCCAAAAGGCAGGTTATGGGGGTGTCTCCTAGTATCTCTCCATGAATCAAGGATTTTTCCTTCATGGTTTGGCTCTTTTGGACACCTCCTAGTCTTGCTCCACAAGTTTAGGCTTCTTCCTTTCATGGCTTTGGCACTTTAGGAAACTTTTGGGTGCCTCCTTGATTTTCTCCCCAAGACATGCTCTCTTCCCTTTTATAACTTGGGTTTTTATGGAACATTGTGGGGCACCTCCTTGATCCTCTCTTCAAGAAAAATTCTTGCCATCCTGGCTTGGGTTTATCTGGAAAGAAGTTGGCTCCTCCTTGGATTGAGGTATCTTGATGGATTTCTCCCCCAAGTGGCGCATGAAAGAAGGGACCTGCTTTCTTGTGGTGTGGGGACCAAGGAACACTGGATGGAGATGTGGCGCCTCCTGGACTCTGGCGTGTGGCTGGGAGTGTGGCGCCCACTTGCTTGGTCCTGGGAGAAAATGTTGTACCTTGGAGAAGACCTAGACCACTACTAGGACTTGATTGAGTCAACATGACTCAACAAAATTTAAATTGCAGGGAAATACAGACTCAAACTAAAATTGAGTTGACCAAGTCAACCCTTATTACAAAACCAGAAAACCCTAATTCTTCGGGCAATGTCAATCAGAGATCCAGATGGAGCCCTGAAGTCTTCTTCTGAGTCTGGTGCCCGCACCAAGAAGGTAGTGCTTAGAATAGTGTAAAATCTTTGATTTTTAAAAAATAAAAATATTTAGGAGTTGCGAAGAATAGAATTAAAAATGTAAAAGAAAATTAAAACTTAGTACATTTGATCTATTTGTCAGATCTTAGCATCTGCTTGCAAAATAAATAAATAATAAAACCTTAAATTGCATAAATACAAATTTTGCATTAATTAAAATCTAATTACAAGGAATTGAAAATAATAACTAAATAAACTATGAAAAGCAATAATAAAATATCCGAAGTCAATTGGCACAGCCTTGTTAGGAAATTGGTTGATGTCACTTCGCCTCCTTCCGTCGTACTCCATGGAGCAAATTGGGCTTTTTCTTCTTCTTTCTCTTTGGATCTTGATCTGAAGATTGGTGTAAGTTAAATGATGGCATAGAAGACAGAGCTTTTTCTCTAAGAAACCCCACTCTTAGAGGCCAACTTGCAATCCAAAACTAAGTCTTCTATCATGTACCGTACTCCTCTATCCAAGATGCTTTCTTTTATAACCCAGGGATCCTTTAAATAGAACTTGGAGGAGACTGAATCAGTGTAAGACTAGAATTGGACTCATAGTAGAATTGTTATTCCATCCGTAGCCATTAGATTGAATCAAAATCTGTATATAATACCTATATCAAAGCTTATCTCATGTTAGAGTAACATATAGCCCTTAGATCAAAGCCTTGGAATGATTTTAGCCTATGATTGTGCTCAAGACCATCCCCAATCCCTTTTCTTAATTGATAGTAATCAGGATCGTAGGATCAATGTAGGATGGTCATAGATTGATTATGAATCATGATGGCCTCTCAGTGGCATAGTAGAGTCTTCCTTGAGTCGGCGATGATGGAAGGGGTAGCAACTGGTGACGGACTGATGAGTAGCAACAAATGGCCGGTGACCTGGGAAAGAAAGTGGGAGAGGTGGCCGGAATGGGGAGGAGTGATGGCTGGCACAACAGCGGCTTCAATGGAGGTAAGAAGTGAAAGAATAATGCCCTAAAAGCCAATCATTGTAAGAGCATTTCTGTAAACTTCCAAACTCATGTATGACATTTTTATGTATTAATAAAAGGCATTTAGTTTTCATCATACTGCTGTGTCTGATTAATAGATTATGGTGAACACCATAGGTTAGGAAAATGGAATTAGGGTTATGATGAAGATCATTATAGTGAGACCTAAATTCCTATAAACCCTAATCTAGAATGTTCCAGGTCATTGGATTATCGATTAGGGGATCGATACTTCCGGAAAGACCAGCATATCCTATGTATGCTCTTAAAAAAGGGTGGTTGATCTCACAGCCACCAGTGTAGAGACACTAATATAAGGATATGGGTGCTCATTGTAGACATGAGTTCACTGAACTGATCCGCACTGAGAACTTCTTATGGATGCCTTACTGCTTGTCAAAAGGTAGTTCTCATAGTGGGAGTTGTGCAAGTGATCTTTAGACCCGAGATCACCTTAGATCCTTATGCACACTAAGCCATGTTTTGATTCATATCCATTCATGACATTGAGTTATGCATGGGATGTTCTCGAATATGGTGGAAGGTGTATGAAGGATGAGAGTGGATCAATAAGGAATCGATCATTCCTAGTAAGAGGAAATATTATCCCAAGAAATCTCTTCAATTGATGACTCAGGGAGTCTTTGATCAAAGCAGGATGAGATTAGAAAAGGTTTTCTAATCGGTCATCAATAGAGTCATCATTATCGAATTGAGATTCGAAATGACTAAGTGCTAGGGTTTGACATTAATCCATACCCATCACTTATTCGGGATAAAAGGAGATCGAGAGATTGAATTGCACGCTAACTTTCCACCGAAGGATATTTTGGTAATTTCAACCAAATTTCTCATCTTCCGGGTAGGCATGACATGTTGCTAGGTGTCAATCATGTCGTGTAGGTTATCATGAATCAATTTGATTAGATTCATGAGTCAATTTGAAAGTTGGTTTAAATTGGCAACTTGGATCAGTTCAATTTGACCTAATTAGGTCAAACGGGTCCGATTGGATCGAATCGGCTTGGACCCAAACCTACTGCTGGCTAGATGTGGAACCCAAAGGGTCACACACATATGAGAATTAACCTAGGAATTTATTGGATATTATATTAGGGTTAATCAATCCTAATTGGCTAGCTAGATTGCATACTAGCATATGTATGCTAGCCTAATTCCTAACCCAATTAGATTGGGTCTATTTGTGCTAGAAATTATTGGCATGGAAGAAGGAAAGGAGTCCTTCTGCTTTGGGGAGGTGGTTTCCAGATAAGCAAGGAGTCTCTCCCCTTATCCTAACACCCATTCCTTCAGCCTCTTTACCGTACAAAAGGGAAAGGAAGGAATTGGCGCACGCAACATGAAGAGTCGCGACTCTTCATGGTTGCCACACCAATTTAAATTTAAATGGGTAGTTTTATTAATTGAAGGGATATGTCTCTTCATTCCATGCCAATTGCCTTCTCATCAACCGGTTACATGCCACATGGCATGAAGAAAAAACATCGATTAATTCCAAGGGACGTAGATAAGTTTTTTGGCGCATGAAAGGATGTATTTTTTAGATCCAAAAGATTCCTTCTCATTGAAGGGTCTTATTTGATCTGATGAAAAGCAGATCAAGGGCTTATGAAGAGCCTTATTCCATGCCTTTTGCTTTCCTATATAAACCCATCGGTGTTTTACCGAGAGCATTATTATTCTATCCTTTCTTTCTTACATTCTTGCACTTATCCTCTTTGTCTCTTCCTTCCTTTGTTAAGACATTGTTCTTTCTTTAAGACAAGTCTGCCAAATTAAGACAAGGATTTAGGAAGAGAATAAAGAAGTGTTAAGTAGAAGTAAGAAGAGTTTTAGAGAGGGTTAAGAGTGCTTGTCAGGAGGGTATTAGTTTGGAAAGAAGAAAAGGCTGCAGAAGGCTAGGAAGGCTGCCAAAGAGTCCTAGTGGTTTAAGCAAGCAAAGAAGGAGTGTCTCCTTGGTTCAATTCTCGTGTGGATCTCCTCTGGAGGGCATGCACTTGTGTTCCTAGTGGAAAGAAGAAGGTTATAGCATATCAGGTATTCTTCTTAAGCCTCATTATATGATTAGTTAATTGTTATGCTCAAGGGATTCTGGATTAGGGTTTCAATTTCTTATGTTTTTCAAATGAAAATTTTTGAAATTCTACCATCCGCTGTGTCATCAAAATCCATCGATGGTATTAGAGCAACCTTGATGCATTCCATTAATGGTCATTTTATGCTTGGTTGAATACTATATAAAATGTTTTGCATGATATTATGATATGCAAATATTATGCATGATACAAGTATCATATCTTATGTTGCTTGTCATTTATTAGGGTTTTTGACTTAAACCCTGATCTACATAGAGATATGTCTAGATGTTTAAGTCACATTCTGAAATAAGGTTGTCCTAACATAACGGTGGATGTCTGTTATGTTGTAAGGTTGTCCTAGAATGATGATTCACTTGGCACATATTTTGTATATGTTTAGAATGTATGGGATGAATGTTTTATAAGCATTATCTATTAAAATATGTTAAGAGACCATAAATGCCCTCATAAAAGTATATTTAGTCGTAGTGTAAATTAATCATGAAGCAAATCTATTTAAAGATATTTGATTAAGCCAATTGGTGTCTAGGCAAGTGGTTCTGGGAAGGTAAAGGGAATGAGGTTTTTAATTGGTTCTATTGTTTGACCTGGCCAATTCTATTGGTGACTAAGGAAAGCAACAGGGGGACTCCCTCATCTCGTCCACTTACCTGGCCAATTTGGTTATATCTAGACCTTAAGTTAGAAATGCAAATTGGTTAAGTACACTGCAAAATTGCCTTCCTTCATGCTAAGCCAAATCCATGTCAAATTTACTATTATAGGTTTGTTGTGATTAACACAAGACCTATTTTAGGAATTGATATGATATTTGTCTTAGTATTTTCTATGCTATATAGTATGATTGATTATGTTGCTTTGTTGAGTATACTCAAGGGTGACATTATTCAATCATGACTATATTAAATGAAGGGTATGACTAAACTAATACATTATAGTTTGTTGTGCATACACAAGGCTATAAATGTATTAGAGGCAAGTTTAATGTTGAGAATTGCAATAGGATGCAATTGGAAGGGATTTTCTTACCCTTGAACTCATGGATGTTTATTGTGATTAACACAAGGCATTCATGAAGGATTGGGATCTCAACCCCACTAAGGGAACCCTAGTATGGTTTCCTGCTTACCATATTTGAGGGTTATGGTATTCGAATAAAATAGTGGGAGACATAATTAGATGTAAAGTCCTTATCTAGTTATGGATGTCATCTTGAGTGGTCTACTTATAGTTGTTCTTTATTTATGTAGATTATATTTTCATGGCTTCTACTCTGTCACTGCGTGGCATCTTGGATGCCAACAAGCTGACCGGTCCCAATTATGTGGATTGGTTGAGGAACCTGAGGATAGTTTTATCTTAGGAAAGGATTGCCTATATCCTTGATACTCCTGACCCTGATCCGGTAGGAGAGGATGCTATCGAGGAGGAAAGAGCCACATATAAAATGTGGCAGAACGACAGCATGACTGTCAAGTGCATAATGTTGGCTTCAATGAGTAATGAATTCCAGAGGCAACATGAGAAAATGGAACCTCACTCCATATTGCTCAATCTCAAAGAGCTATATGGGGAGCATAGTCGGACTGCACGATACGAGATATCAAAGCAGTTGTTCTGGGCACGAATGAGTGAGGGCTCTTCAGTTCAGACACATGTCCTTAAAATGATTGACCTAATCACCCGGTTAGGTCAGTTAGGATTTATGATGGATGGGGAGCTCAATCAGGATTTAATCCTACAATCACTCCCAGACTCCTTCTCACAGTTTGTCATGAATTACCACATGAACAAACTGAATACTTCATTGCCAGAGTTATTAAATATGCTCAAAACAGCAGAGAGCCACTTTAAGGGTGGTAAGGCTGAGCTTCTTCTAGTTGATAATAAGAAGAAGCAAGCAATGAAGAAGGGTCCTAAAAGAAAGAGGAACCCTAAGAGTAGCTTCAAGAGCAAAAAGAAGGCAAGAGAGCCTTCCGTTGATGGATCCTGTTATCACTATGGGAAGTAAGGGCACTGGAAGAAAAATTGCAAGTTGTACCTTGCAAAGGAGAAGCAAGATGCTATTGGAGCATCTAAAGGTTTGTTAATGATACAAACAAGTTTATCATTGAGTTCTTTAGCTTCTAATTCATAGGTACTTGATACCGCATGTGGATCTCATATCTGCAAATCTTTGCAAGGGCTGCAGAGGCCTAGAAGACTGAAGAAAGGTGACTTTGAGCTATTCAGCGCAGGTGGAGAACCCATTCAAGCTGAAGCTGTTGGCACCTACTTATTGTTATTGCCTTCGGGCAATATCTTAGAATTAAAAGAACGTTATTATGTACCCAATGTTATTAAAAACATTATTTCTGTACCTTCCTTGTTACAACAAGGTTATGAAATAAAGTTAACGAGCCTGGGATGCTCGATTTTCTTTTCAAAGAAATTCTTTAGTTATGGTACATTTTCTAATGATCTTTTAACTCTATCACTCAATGATGAAGTCTTGGTTGTTGAGAACAAGAAAAGAAAGAGAGATGATGTCAAAGTCACATATCTCTGGCATTGCCGCCTGGGTCACATTAATGAGTCCAGGATAAGCAAGTTATACAAAGATAACTTCTTTGAACCTTTTGATTTTGAGTCATTAGGAACTTGTGAATTCTGTCTCATGGAAAAAATGACTAAGTCTCCAGTGAATTCACTAGACATGGAGAAAGGGCAACTGAGTTGTTAAGACTAGTTCACACAGATGTGTGTGGTCCTATAACAACCTAGGCTAGAGGAGAATACTCTTATTTTATTAGTTTTACTGATGATTTATCAAGGTTTGGATATGTGTATCTAATGAAATACAAGTCTGAAGCTTTTGATAAATTTAAAGAGTATCTAAAAAAGGTTGAGAAACAAACAGGGCATAGTATTAAAATCCTTCGATCTGATCGAGGAGGACAATACTTGTCCAGTGAATTTCTTGATTTTCTAAAAGATAAAGGCATTCTCTCATAATGGACCCCTCCATATATACCACAGTTAAATGGTACAGTTGAAAGGAGAAATCATACCTTATTAGATATGGTACGGTCCATGATGTGCTCCACTGATCTTCCAATCTCTTTTTGGGATCATGCCTAGAGACCGCTACTCATATTTTGAACAGAGAACCATCAAAGGCTGTCAATAGCACTCCATATGAATTATGGAAAGGAAGAAAACCAAGTCTTAAGTATTTTAAGATTTGGGGTTGCCCAGCTTATGTCAAGAATGTTTTTGGGCATAAGCTAAGTGCTAGGGCTGATAAATGCAGGTTTGTAGGATATCCTAAAGAAGGAATGGGATACATTTTCTATCACCCTACTGAACAAAAGGTTTTTGTCAGTAGACATGCAACCTTTTTGAAAAAAGAATTCATCCAAGAAGATGGCAGTGGGAAGATATTTGAACTTGAAGAAGTTCAACTTACACTTGATGTAATTCCTCAACTAGATGTTCCTATAATTCAGAAACATCCACAACACACACCTCCTTTCCGAAGGTCAGAGAGAGTGCGGGGTACACATCTCCGATATGGCTTTGTCATTGGAAATGACAATGAGGCCAGTATCATTCAGGATGATGATCCTGTAACCTATTCGGAAGATGTCGAGAGTAAAGACTCTGACAAATGGCTAAATACCATAAAATCTGAAATGGACTCCATGTACTCTAACCAGGTTTGGACATTGGTTGATCCACCTGAAGGAGTTAACCCAATTGGGTGTAAATGAATCTTCAAAAAGAAGATTGGAGCAGATGGCCAAGTAGATACCTACAAAGCCAAGCTAGTGGTAAAAGGTTTCAGACAAAAACATGGTATTAATTATGATGAAACCTTTTCACCAGTAGCAATGCTCAAGTCCATCAGGATTATGCTTGCAATAGCAGCATACTATGATTATGAAATCTGGCAAATGGACGTAAAGACTGCTTTCCTCAATGGATACCTTGAGGAAGAAGTTTTTATGTCACAACCAGAAGGGTTTGTCTCAAGTGGGAGACCAAATCAAGTATGCAAGCTTAAAAAATCCATATATGGATTAAAGCAAGCATCGAGGAGTTGGAACATCCGCTTTGATGAAGCAATCAGGGAGTTTGGCTTCATTAAAAATGTGGATGAACCTTGTGTGTATAAAAAGACAAGTGAAAAAACAATTATCTTTTTGGTTTTGTATGTCGATGACATACTTATCATTTGGGAGAAGCATCCTGTATATTGGGAATTAAGATCTATAGAGATAGATCTAAGAGGATGCTAGGTTTATCTCAATCCAAGTACATTGACTTAGTGTTGAAAAGATTCAACATGGATGGGAGCAAGAGAGGTTACTTGCCCATGAGTCAAGGCATACATCTCTCCAAGAAAATGTCACCTAAGACATTAGAAGAAAGAGAGAGAATGGCTAAGATTCCTTATGCTTCAGCTATAGGATCAATAATGTATGCTATGTTATGTACTAGGCCTGATGTTGCCTATGCCTTGGGCATAGTAAGTAGATTCCAGGCTGATCCAGGAGAGGATCATTGGAAAGCTGTGAAAAATATTCTTAAGTACCTGAGAAGGACTAAGGATGTTTTTCTAATCTTTGGAGGATCAGAATTGAAACTAGAAGGATATACAGATTCTAGTTTTAATCAGATCCTGATGATAGCAAATCCATATCAGGATATGTCTTCACCCTATATGGTGGAGCAGTAAATTGGAAGAGTACAAAGCAGAAAACTGTAGCTGACTCAGTCACTGAGGCAGAATACATAGCTGCAAGTGAAGCCGCAAAGGAAGCTGTTTGGATGAAGAAATTCATTACGGAATTGGGCATTGTTCCTGAAATACAATAACAAGTGCCACTTTATTGTGACAACACTGGAGCTGTTATGCAAGCTAAGGAACCAAGGTCTCATCATAAGTCCAAGCACATTCTGAGATGCTTCTACCTCGTTTGAGAGATCATAGGAAGACAAGATGTTTCCATTGAACGAGTTGATACAAAGAATAATATAGCAGACCCATTCACTAAAGCACTACCCCAGCAGCAGTTTGATCGTCACTTAGAATGTATGGGTATTACATATAAGGGCGATTGGCTTTAGTACAAGTGGGAGATTGAAAGAATAATGCCCTAAAAGCCAATCATTGTAAGGGCATTTCTGTAAACTTCCAAACTCATGTATGACATTTTTATGTATTAATAAAAGGCATTTAGTTTTCATCATACTGCTGTGTCTGATTAATAGATTATGGTGAACCCTATAGGTTAGGAAAATGGAATTAGGGTTATGATGAAGATCATAATAGTGAGACCTAAATTCCTATAAACCATAATCTAGAATGTTCCTGGTCGTTGGATTATCAATTAGGGGATCGATACTTTCGGAAAGACCAGCATATCCTATGTATGCTCTTAAGAGAGGGTGGTTGATCTCACAGCCACCAGTGTAGAGACACTAATATAAGGATATGGGTGCTCATTGTAGACATGAGTTCACTGAACTGATCCACACTGAGAACTTCTTATGGATGCCTTACTGCTTGTCAAAAGGTAGTTCTCATAGTGGGAGTTGTGCAAGTGATCTTTAGACCCGAGATCACCTTAGATCCTTATGCACACTAAGCCATGTTTGATTCATATCCATTCATGACATTGAGTTATGCATGGGATGTTCTCGAATATGGTGGAAGGTGTATGAAGGATGAGAGTGGATCAACAAGGAATCGATCATTCCTAGTAAGAGAAAATATTATCCCAAGAAATCTCTTCAATTGATGACTCAGGGAGTCTTTGATCAAAGCAGGACGAGATTAGAAAAGGTTTTCTAATCGGTCATCAATAGAGTCATCATTATCGAATTGAGATTCGAAATGACTAAGTGCTAGGGTTTGACATTAATCCATACCCATCACTTATTCGGGATAAAAGGAGATTGAGAGATTAAATTGCACGCTAACTTTCCACTGAAGGGTATTTTGGTAATTTTTATCAAATTTCTCATCTTCCGGGTAGGCATGACACGTTGCTAGATGTCAATCATGTCATGTAGGTTATCATGAATCAATTTGATTAGATTCATGAGTCAATTTGAAAGTTGGTTTAAATTGGCAACTTGGGTCAGTTCAATTTGACCTAATTAGGTCAAACGGGTCCGATTGGATCGAATCGGCTTGGACCCAGACCTACTGCTGGATAGATGTGGAACCCAAAGGGTCACACACATATGAGAATTAACCTAGGAATTTATTGGATATTATATTAGGGTTAATCAATCCTAATTGGCTAGCTAGATTGCATACTAGCATATGTATGCTAGCCTAATTCCTAACCCAATTAGATTGGGTCTATTTGTGCTAGAAATTATTGGCATGGAAGAAGGAAAGGAGTCCTTCTACTTTGGGGAGGTGGTTTCTAGATAAGCAAGGAGTCTCTCCCCTTATCCTAACACCCATTCCTTCAGCCTCTTTACCGTACAAAAGGGAAAGGAAGGAATTGGCGCGCGCAACATGAAGAGTCGCGACTCTTCATGGTTGCCGCACCAATTTAAATTTAAATGGATAGTTTTATTAATTGAAGGGATATGTCTCTTCATTCCATGCCAATTTCCTTCTCATCAGCCGGTTACATGCCACATGGCATGAAGAAAAAACACTGATTAAATCCAAGGGATGCAGATAAGTTTTTTAGCGCATGAAAGGATGTATTTTTTAGATCCAAAAGATTCCTTCTCATTGAAGGGTCTTATTTGATCTGATGAAAAGCAGATCAAGGGCTTATGAAGAGCCTTATTCCACTCCTTTTCTTTCCTATATAAACCCATCGGTGTTTTACCGAGAGCATTATTATTCTATCCTTTCTTTCTTACATTCTTGCACTTATCCTCTTTGTCTCTTCCTTCCTTTGTTAAGACATTGTTCTTTCTTTAAGACAAGTATGCCAAATTAAGATAAGGATTTTGGAAGAGAATAAAGAAGTGTTAAGTAGAAGTAAGAAGAGTTTTGGAGAGGGTTCAGAGTGCTTGTCAGGAGGGTATTAGTTTGGAAAGAAGAAAAGGCTGCAGAAGGCTAGGAAGACTGCCAAAGAGTCCTATTGATTTAAGCAAGCCAAGAAGGAGTGTCTCCTTGGTTCAATTCTCGTGTGGATCACCTTTGGAGGGCATGCACTTGTGTGCCTAGTGAAAAGAAGAAGGTTATAGCATATCGGGTATTCTTTTTAAGCCTCATTATATGATTAGTTAATTATTATGCTCAAGGGATTCTGGATTAGGGTTTCAATTTCTTATGTTTTTCAAATGAAAAATTTTTGAAATTCTACCATCCGCTGTGTCATCAAAATCCATCAAGAAAGAGGGCCAGTGGTGGTTTCTCGGTCTGGTGGTAACATGGTGGTGGGTAGAGGGCAATGATGAGCTGAGGAGCGGCGAGCTGGGGAGACGATGGCCATGGGGGGCTATTTTGGGAAGATTGGTAAAGGAGAGGTGATGGCATTTTGTGGCTCCAAGCAGTATAGAGATGGCTGAAGGAGATGGTGGCAAGCGACAAATTAGGCAGAATAGGGAATGGGGGTGGTTGGAGATTGCACATCTGGTGGTGGCAATGGTGGATTGAGTGGAGGGCTGGGAGGAAGAGGAAGGGTGGTGGCCGGTCTAAAAATGGGTCTTCTGGTGGTTTCTCTGGCTATGAGGGAACTCTCGACGATGAGGGGAAGGACCCTGGAAACTTCCCGAGCAAGGAAATGGCTTGGAGAGGTCAGTGGTCCACAAGATGGGTGCATGGACCGACGATAATGGCCGCCATATGGGTTTCTGTGAACCAAGCAGTCGGTCCATGGTGGATTGGCTATTTTAATATTCATGTAATTTCTTTGATAAAATTCAAACTTTGATTTCGGGCCCATTTGAACTCCAATTTGAATGTCGTTTGTATTATTGAACTCCAAAAATCATGCTCTTTTAATCTATAGACCCTTTTTTATAAAACATTAATAAAAGTATTAATTTTTAATAAATATTAATTATTTAATTTTTATTTTAATGGTTAAATTGAAATAATTAATAGACTTATCACACCCTCTAACTTAATCATTGCTAGTCCCTTAGCAATGTAATTAAAATATAAGTATTAATTTGATAACCATGTATCATTAAGATTCTCCTTTAGATCTAGGCTTAAGGTCAAAAGAAGTTAGCTAGCATCACTGACTAGGTATTGAGTTTTCAAAGTAAATTTTATAGTCAAAGCTATTATAAACTTTATTAGAATTCATCCAAAGATCTATTACACTTGTGTTTGTAATAGCTAACTCAGTGTTTCAGTGCTAGATTATAAAGAATAATTATATCTTCGTTTATTACCTACTTTTGATCAATTTTCTATACACCCCCAACTTAAGCACTTGAGTTAAGGTAGCTTTCACACCACCTGAATTTTTCTCTTCTTTATTTTTATTTTTTTGATTGGTGATTTCTTCACACTGCCCACTTTTTGATGCAAATAATAATGCTTGCTTAGGTGAAGGTACCCAGTTACTCGATGGAAAACCAATGTTTAAAACTTGCCTCTTTTTTTTTTTTTTTGTTCTCTCTTTTTTTCTTAAGTAGGTAGCTCTTTCCTCAAACTCAAGTTAAATCGGGGGGTGTATATCAATTACCAATTTTTTAGTAATAATTAAATCTTTAATTAATCTTACAACTATTATCTACTTTACCTCGTCAGTGTGCATGCAGATGGAAGTGCTAATAGCCTTTGGATGACTTAAGTAGGCAGGCCACTAAAAGTTTGACCAGCTAGTCTATTTCTTCACTCGCTATAGTCATTAGTGAATGCTTTCTAACTCTATTTTTTTTCTAGTATATTTTGCTCAAGATTTTCTTTCTTGACACATGATTTATTTAAGATAGAAATTTTCTATTTTCAAAATTTTTAAAAGATTTTTTAAAATTTCCAAAAAATTTTAATTTTTTTAAAAAAAATTTAAAGTTTAAAAGTTTGTCTCTACCCCCCAACTTAAATACCATTATTTTTAATGGTATAAACAAGTTTAAGAAATAAATTTGAACCATAAGGATAAAAAGAAATATATAGGGATAGAGGTTACATGAGAAAAGGAGCTTATCAACAATATAAAGGATGTAATAAAAAACTTGGATTAGACTTTTTAATTATTATTTTATTATATTTTTAAGGGTATAAAAATAAATATTGAGTTGCCTCCTAACAAGTACTAAGTTTAACATCTTCAACCGGACATTATGAGGGAGTCCAGTGGATGTTGACTTCAATATATCCCTCATGTCAACAAAATGACAGGACCAATCAAGAGGCCTTGTCATTATAGCAGAAAATCATTCATAGAGTACTTTACGATGATTAGCCCGAATCAATAAAATAAACTCGGCAAGCATGCTATTCCAGGATTTAAAAATATTATTATGGTTTATATGATAATTAGGAAGGGATTGTATTTGTTGGGATGAAATTGGAGGTGGTAGTTTAAAAATTTCTTCAATTATAGGTTGGTCTACCCTACTTCCCTTCTCAGGCATGATGTGTTTAGTCAATATCCCTTCCCATTTTAAAGCTAGGCACCTTTTTCATATTAATGTTGAACCTGTCTCCATACATCATTTTAGTATCATGAAAAGATTTTGGAGGCAGTTCTCAGAATTAGTGCCAAATATGGAGAAATCAATTATAAAATTTCTAAGATCATGATCCCTCATTTTAGTAATATCCCACTCAATAGCTTCTTTATGTACTTTTAGAATACCACTGAGTTGGGCTTCCTGGGAAAGGTTCACCGAGAAAGTTTTAATGGGTATATCAGGAAGTGATTTCAATTCTAGATCAGATGGTGATTCTAACAAGAGGGCTATTGGTGGGCTACGTGATGGCTCTTGTTGTTCATCAATTAAAAGTGGGGTAGTTTCAAAATAGAGTATTTGTATTAGGTTGTTTACTAGTGAGGTATACCCATCTATATTAAAATTATCCATCCCAAAATGAGCCTGATAGGAATCTGCTAAATCCTGGGAGAGAACTGTGGGGATGGCTTCCTCTATTATGTTATGCATTTGTAGTTCTTGGGAAAGCTCAACTAATTTCATCTTTGCATCTATTTGTTCTCCCAACGTTTTAATAGGCATGGATGATTTTAGGGCACTTGGAAATTAGGTCATAGGTGAGTGGGGTAATGGTAAAATTGATTCATCCCACAAGTTTAATTTTTCCATGTATTTTTCTGCCTTAGCCAAATTATCTATATTGGTCTTTATGGTTGTACAAAGTTATTCTAAGACTAGTTTATTTCTGGGAGTTAGAGTTGATTGTTCAGGAAAAATAGAGGGTCATTAAAATTTTAAGCTAAGTATGGCCTCTCTAAGTTACTCTCGGGTTGATTAGGTAGTTCACCTCTCTCCTCTCTATTAGGTTTAATTAATTCTTAGTCAGTTTGATCTATTAGCTTATCGATAGATTTTTATTGAGCTATAATTATTTGTTAAAATTGAGTAAACCTATCAACATCTAGGTTGGTCTGTAGGGGAGGTGGGTATGATGCTTGGTAAACCTTTTCTTCAAATAATGGGATATAATTAGTTAGAAAAGGTTAATAATGTAGATAGGGCTGATCATAATAAGGTGTATCTATGAACATGGATCCTTGGATTGCCGGAGTAACACCTGGGTTGGTTGCTACGGAAAAAGCTGGTTGAGCACCCCAACTTGAATTATAGGCATTAAAGTATAGGTTATTTCTTGAGCTATAGATCATTTGGATTTGATACTGATAAACTTGGTCATACATAGACTTAAGAGATTGGTACACAGTTAGCTATTCACTCTCAAAGTAAGTAGGGCTTGAATAAACTTGGTGTGCTAGAAGAAAATATTCTTTACTATAAGGATTCATGCTCTTGGTACTGATTTAGTTTTTGGATTATTTTGATTATTTAGATATGCAATCATGATTTTAGATCAGAGAAATCCTTATTTATTAATATATATATTTATTTATTTAATATTTTTAAGAGAAGAAGTGAGACAAAAAATCAAGAAAGATAGGAAAGAGTTTTAAAGAAAAGAGCCTAAGGAGTCTTAGAGCTAAGAGAAAGAGAAAAAGAATTGTTAGGGTTTGATATTATTTACAAACAAGTTAGCATAACATGGACCCTCTATCCTAGGGTTATCTTAAATCTAGATAGCTTCTAACTGCCAAGGCAATCTTGGAGCCCTTCAAGTCAGAAACTAACTAATCAACTGGCCAAGTAAGGGTAAGATCAGTGGAGATCTCCCTGTTGCTTTTCTTAGACATTAATTAGATTGGCTAGGTCAGTCAACGGAACCAATTAAAAATTACCTTTCTTCAGGACTATATCATCCTTGAATTCCTTTCCTAGACACCAGTTAATCAGTCAATTCTAACTCGATCCAATTTTTTTAGATGCCTTGTCCTATTGAGCTTAAATTTCTTAGGGGCTGATGTCTAATTAATTTTAATTAACATGCTTGGATCAATGCAAGATATAGGGTGATGGTTTGTAGGTCAAGGAAGGGTTATTAACTCCCCACCTTATGTTATTTATGGGTTAATGTCCTTAAAATATTTTATAGAAATATGCAATGCAAAAAAAAAGATGTCCCAAACAAGTAATAATCTTTTAAATTTTAATTAGCTACTCTATTTTAGTTAAGTATTATGCGATGTTTTTATTTTTTTTATATTATGTTATTTTAAACAAGAGAAATAAAAGGTAGGCTTTAATTTTGGTTAATTAGATATGAGAAAAAAAGAACTAACATTAGGTTAAGCAAATAAAAAAATTATAGATCTTATAATTAAGGCAAGAAATTAAATTAGTATTTAAGGTAGTTAATTAAAAAGGTTAAATATTTTTTTGGGTTAATTTTAAAAGGAAGAAACTAAAAAGAACTATTTTTTTTATGTTAATTTAAAAAGGAGGAAAGCAATAAAAAAGGAAATAAATAAAAAAATTAGGTAGATTTTTAAAAAAGGAGACTAATATAAGGAAACAAAAAAAATATTTTTGGTTAATATGAAATGAAGGAAATTAATTAAAAGTAACTAAAAAAAAAATTAATCTAGGATTAGGATTGATCTTACCAAAATCGTAGAAATTTTTTTCTCCTCTTTTTTTTATTTTTTTGATCTACAAAAAAATAAAAAAAAATAAAAATTAAATTTATAAGAAATCAAAGAGATCAAAAATATTAGCATTCGTGCTTTTCTTGGTAATAGTGCCAAAAACTTGATAGGGTTGTGATGTTGTCATTAAGACACTGCGACTATCAGCTTAATTAATCAACTTTTTAATAAATTTGAAAATACGTAGAAAGGATGAGTCAGGTCGAATCTATGGAGAAGGCAGTGCTTAGAATAGTTTGAAATCTTTGATTTTAAAAAGAAAAAAATATTTAGGAGTTGGGAAGAATGAAAACTAAAAATATAAAAGAAAATTAAAACTCAATACGTTCGATCTGTTAGTCAGATCTCAGCATCTACTTGCAAGAAAAATAAATAATAAAAATTTAAATTATATAAATACAAACTTTGCATTAATTAAAATCTAATTACAAGGAATTGAAAATAACAATTAAATAAACTATGAAAAGCAATACAAAATATCCGAAGTCGATTGGTATAGCCTTGTCGAGAAGTTGGTTGATGTCACTTCACCTCCTTCCATATACTCCATGGAGCAAACTGTGCTTTCTCTTCTTCTTCCTTTTTGGATCTTGATTTGAAGATTGGTGTAGGTGAAAAAATGGCATAGAAGATAGAGCTTCTCCTTTATAAAACTATAAAACCTCACTCTTAGAGGCCAACCCACAACCCAAAGCTAAGTCTTCTACCCTGTACCACACTTCTCTCTCCAAGATGCTTTCTTTTGTAGCCTAGAGATCCTTTAAATAGAGCTTGGAGGAGACTGAATTAGTGTAAGATTGGAATTGGACTCATAGTAGAATTGTTATTCTATCCATAGCCATTAGATTGCATCAAAATCCATATATCATACCTGGATCAAAGCTTATCTCATGTTAGAGTAACCCATAGCCCTTAGATCAAAGCCTTGGAATGATTTTAGCCTCTGATTGTGCTCAAGACCGTCCCTAATCAATTCTCATAATTGATAGCAATTAGGATCATAGGATCAAGGTAGGATGGTCATAGATAGATCATGAATCGTGATAGCCTCTCGACAGCATGATGGAGTCTTCCTTGAGTTGGCGGTGATGGAAGGGGCAGCAACTGGTGACGGACCGACGAGCAGCAATTGAATGTTTAGTGACTTAGGGAAGATAGTGGGAGAGGTGGCCAGAATGAGGAGGAGCGGTGGCTGGCATAGCAGTAGCTTCGATGGAAGAGATAAGGAGGGCCGACGATGGTTGCTCGGTCTAGCGGTGACATGGTAGTGGGTAGAGGACAGCGATGAGATGAGGAGATAATGGCCATGGGGGCAGTTTTAGGAAGATCGACAAAGGAGAGGAGATGATGTTTGGTGGCTCTGAGAAGTAGAGAGATGGCCAGAGGAGATGGTGGTGAGCGACAGATTAGGTGGAACAGGAAATGGGGGTGGCTTCGAGCTGTCAGGGCCATTTGCATAGCATTTTACTTGGCCATGGCCTCTGACACAGTTCTATACATACTTTGTAAATAGATGTCATGAGCAACTATTGTTAGGATTTTTTTCTCGTTTTGGCTAGTTTTGGGAGGTTTTTCCTTATGTCAGGGATTCTTGCGATGAGCCAGAAAAATGCAAGTCTTCTCGATACCTTGGAACCCCAGGGATGGGATTTGGCGAGATGCTCTGCATGTATAGTATCGGGAGGGTGAGAGAGAACAATCATGGGCCAATTTCCTTGAGGATTATTGCAGTTCATTGTTGCCTCCTCTGCCTTCTGAGCCCTTAGGATAGGTTTAACGATAGTTGCATTTGCTTGTAATCTCTTCATTTGCATTAATGAAAACATTGGTTTTGCCATTGTGCAATTGAGTGTGTTTCCTTGCCATTTTCCTCTATCTTTTGTGTGTTTGCCTTGGTTGCAGCATTAGATTTATGTTGCAGGCACGCATTGACTGGTTCCTTTTTGCAGGGCATTTTGGAGTGCCGCACGAGTTTGGCCTAAGAAAAGACTAGTCCCATGACAAGTAGTATCAGACCAGGTTCGGCTATGGATATTGATACATGTTGCCCAGAAATGAAGCCCAAGAGGGGGGTGAATTAGGTCTTTTAAAAATTTAAGGTAATAATATGCAGACCTTGTGGTGTTTGTGAGTAATAAAATTGATGCACTAGATTATATGTAGCAGAAAGCAATAAATAGAGTGCAAGAAGTAAAGAGCAAGAGATAGAAGAGATAATCACACACAAACATAAGGTTTATAGTGGTTCGGTGCAAACCTAGCACCTACATCTACTCTCCAAGCCACCCTTCAGAATTCTATTATAATCTCTTCAAGATTACAGCCGACTTATTTTTCCAAAGGCTCACAAGTCAAAACCTATGTTGGTTTTATCACCTAAGCTCACCAACAAACCTTTACACTTGTTTTGTCTTCAGGCTCACAAGTCAACCCTAGTTGGTTTTGTCCCTTTGGCTCATTAACAACCACAACAACCTACTTTCAAGAAACCCTTGAAAGCTAGGTCAAATCATAAGAGAAATTCAGAGATACAATTTAAATAAACAAAACAAACTCTCTTCAAGAGTAGAATGGAAGCTTTGAGGCTCTAATTGATGCTTTGTCTTATCTTCTCCTTAAAATATTATTCAAGCTCTCTTTTTGGAATGATGAAAGGATAAAAACTTCCAAAAAATGGTTTGTGACTATTGAAGCTTCGAATCTAGTCGTTTGGAGCTTGAAAAGATGTTTCTGCACTTCAAAAAATAGATCCGTTAGGGCTGTAGAACCCGAGTGTCGATACTTGGCTGTTAGGTGTCGACACTTGGCTGTCAGGTGTCGACACTTGGCTGTCAGGTGTCCACACTTGACTTCCAGGTGTCGACACTTGAACTTTCAAGTGTCGACACTTGACAAAAAACTCTCCATTGGCCAAATTCTAGATTTTCAAAAAATCTCAGGCCTTGAGTCGATACTTGGAAACTTAAGTGTCGACACTTGAGTTTCAGATATCGATACTTGAATTCTGGGTATCGACACTTGGCGTGCTAAGGAGTTTTTCTATGTGCCAAATGCTGAAGTATCGATACTTAGCCTTCTAGGTGTTGACACTTGGTTCTGCAAATTTCAAAAATAAGTACAATTCAAGCAAAAAACATAATCATCAATTATGAAACTTAAATACAATATAAATAAGCAATATTTGAACTCTTTTAACCCCTTTTTGCATGAAAAAGACTTCTCAAATCGTGAAAGATGCTTTATGCCACAACGTGCCACGATACTTTAGTTTTGAGAATTTGAGGTGCTTGTTTCCTGAAAACTCATAACTAGAAATAGACATTAGTACACAATATGTTCAACGTTTTGTTATTCATCAAAATTACTAGGTAGAGCCAACAATCTCTCCCTTTTTGATGATGACAAAACATTGAGTATATCAACATTTAATCTCAAATCTCAGATATGATTTTTCATAAATATGATTTCAAGCTCATACATCCACAACTTGCATAGTTAAGAGGGATGAATCTCCCCTTAGTGAGACAATTCGAATTAGAACAAGTTTAGAGGAACAGTATACAACACCAAATTTGAAATTTAGATTAATCAAAAATATATAATTCTACTCCCCCTTTTTGTCAATCATTAGAAAAAGGGAGTAAACTCCCCCTCAAGACGTGCATGGAGACAAAAAGCAGTAGAGTATCAGAGTTGATGCAAGAACCAACTTTTCAAGAGTTAACAGGTATCAGAGTCAAAAAGTAAAAATAGAGTATCAATTTAAAGATCATCAATGCCAAAATCAATCATAGTGAATTCAAAAATGTAAACATCAAAGCGAAATGCATATATATATATCAAGTAAAGTTTTCAGTATAAAATTTGCTGACTCATCAGCAACACTGAAACAATCAAGATCATCATAAATCATAAATAACATACAATATCTATGAGGCTAGTCCTCATCAGATGGAAGCTCAAGAGTAAATGGTGCGCTAATCCTAGATCTAGGAACTAATGCCTTAGGAGGTCCCTGGGCTAATGCCCTACAACTCCTAGTACGGCCAGAAGGTCCTAGCAAGGGTACAACCCTGGAAGATCTAGTGGATGGAGGGGAAAGTAAGTCAGCTGGAGTAATGAAATCTAGTGTGGAATCAACTATATCAGCTGGAGGAGGAATTGCAGGTGTAGCTGGAGGATCATCTCTACTGAGCATCTGATATCTACCAGCATGATCAACGCTGCCATCTGAACTCCCATTACTAGAATCATCACCATCATCACCATTATCAGTGTCATCACCATTTCCATCATCACCACCACCCTCATCAGCACCATCAGGTTTATCTGGGTGGTCATCATCATCATCAGTAGGTGGAGCTACAGGAGCAACTGGAGGAAGGAATGACCTGATCAAGTCCTCGATGCATACAAATCCTGCCTCCGTAATGTGTCGTAACTCAGCATGCTCTGAAGCTGTATGGGCTCTAAGGCCCTCTATCTCAATCCTTAGCTGAGTCGATCGCACTCCAAGTCCTACTATCTCGCTTCGTACCTCAGCAAATTGCTGTCAGGTGTGCTCCTCAAAGGATAACTCTATAGACGATGGGGGAGGAGCCGAAGGTAAAGCGGTAGGAGTCACAGGCTCTGCCTCTGATGCTGGAGCAACCTGAGGAGGTGTATTGACTGGCCCTGATGGCCCGGCCTTAGCCTCTCTGATCTCATCCTCCTCGTCCGGCTCCTGACCAGACTCTTTCCTAACCCAACGTCCTGCGACCAAACGATAGCCTATCCGGTGTAGTGACCGCTCGTCATATACATCGGTGTGTAGAATCTCCTTGGGGATCTCTCCCTCCAAAGGAACTTTACAAGCTCTAAACAGACGGGTCAGCGCCATCCTGTATGGTAGACAATGTCACCTCTGTGTCGCAGCATCACGCATCTGAACCAGCATTAGTGAGGGTAGATCAATCAGTCTCCTCTGGGTCAGACTAATAATCAACATCAACTCCCTCTCTATGATGAAGTCAAATCATCTAGTCTTCGGAAGTAGGATACGGGCAGTGATGTGATGTAGATGGCACATCTCAACTGACAACTGGTTCGCGGTGACCACTGTCACACCGCGAACATCCTCTCTCTCCAGAATGTACCTAAAAGCTGCCTCCTTGTCCTTTAATGAGAAGGTACATATGCCTCGATGAAGAATCCCCAAACTCTACTCAGTAGCTTCTCAGTCAATGAAATCTGCACTCCCCTGACGGTGGTGCTCCACAGTAATCGTCGACAGTCCAATGCACCGTAGAACTCTCTCACCAAATGAGGATAGTACCTCTCCTTCATGGTGCAAAATGGTACTAATCCGGCATCTATAAGTGTCTGCCAAATCTGGAAGTGCTGCCTATCGAAGAACTCCAAATCGATCCATCTGTCAGCTGCCATGGCCTTCCCTGCCATCTTCTCTGCAGGGGGGAACTTGGAGTTGCGGAACTACTAGCTATCCAACATCGTGCCGGGTCTTCATCCTCCTCTCATGTCCAGTCCTACTCCTAACTGCTAGTGTCTTCCTTGGACCCATCACAACAAGCTGAGCAAGAAGGGAAAGAAGGAAGGTAAACAAGGTGAAGGGTGGACAAGTTGGGAACTAAAGATCGGCTAAGAGATGGACTTAAGGAAATTGATTAAGTCTAGGTTTAAAAGAAGGATATTGGTTTAATAGAAGCTAGGGTTTGTTTTGAAAATAGAGAGAAAAACAAAATCAATTTGATTTCCCAAAAAAAAACATGAAATCGAGGGATAAAAATAATTTTAACAGTTTGAAAAAAGGGAAAATTATTGAATGCATGGTTTTTCAAAAATGTAATTTCATCCCAACACCTAAGTTTAGTAAACTAGGGTTCATTAAGACACCATTAAACACATTTGGGTTATAAAATTTATTCTAACATATTTTACTAGTTTATAAAATCAGTAAACTAAGACAAGTTGAAACATATAAAATAAACCCATGAGATTAGGGTTAAAAAAACAAAGCACATTTAGGTTTTTAGGTAAAAACAAGTAATCAAACAACAAAACAGTGGAAAGATGAGTAAAATTGAAATATGTACCATGAAATCAACACAAATACTCCTTCCATATGAATGAAATCCGAGAAAAACCAACAAATAGATAAGAAATCTGAATTTAAAAAGAATACCTTGGACTTTTCGGCCAAAAAACCCAATGCAACAGTGAAATCATGAAAATCGGATAGATTGAGTGTGAAATCATCCAAAATCTGAGGGAATTCTAAGATAAATGCGATTAAACATGATTTCCACCAAATGGAGACTTATAAACGATTCAAAACTCTAAAAAATCTGAGTTAAAAACATTAAAATGGATAGAAAATAAAGAAACTAGGTTACATGATTTCAAGATGAAAAAGAGGGAAGAGGATTACTTGATTTCAGTGGGGCAAAGAGGGAAAGTGAGGATTTGGAAGGTAGAGAACTTTTTGGGGACCATAGAGGCTCGAGAGAAAACGGGGGAAAGTGAAATACAAAATCTCGGTTTGCCCTAAAAAAGTCTGAATTTTTTGCGAGTGTCGACACTTGGCCAAGAAATTTCCAAAAAAAATCTGAAAAATTCTCAAAAAATCAAGGATGTTTTTAAAAGTTTTTGGGACTTAATAAAAGTGATTTCTGATTAAAAATAACTTGGGTATGATGGAATTTAAGAGAATTCTAGGGGAATGGATTAATGATACCTAACTCTCTTCTAATCATACAAAATCTCTCTTCACTCAAGGGTTTGGTAAACACATCAGCTAATTGATCATCAGTACACACAAATTCAAGTACCGCAATAGAGTTTTGTATATGATCTCTTATGAAATGATGTCTTATTTCAATGTGTTTACTTCTTGAATGTTGCACAAGATTCATAGTTAGATTGATTGCACTAGTATTATCACATTTTATGGATGTCTTAATTAGTTTAATGCCAAAATCTTCGAGTTATTGTTTGATCCATAGGATTTGAGCACAACAGCTTCCAGCTGCTATATATTCGGCTTTTGCCATAGATAAAGAAACCGAATTATGTTTCTTGCTACTCCATGAGATCAAATTTATTCCAAGAAACTGGCAAGTTCCACTAGTACTTTTACGATCAAGTTTACACCCAGCAAAGTCAGCATTAGAATAAGCAATCAATTCAAATGAAGAATCTCTAGAGTACCAAAGACCAATTTCAATTGAGCTAGATAGATATCTAAGTATGCATTTAACAGCCAAAAGATGAGACTCTTTAGGATTAGACTGATATCTAGTACACATACAGACACTAAACATGATATCTGGCCAACTGGCAGTAAGATATAATAATGAACCAATCATGCTACGATATAGTTTTTGGTCAATAGATTTACCTGATTCATCTTTGTCAAGTCTACAAGAGGAGCTCATAGACATACATAATGGCTTGGTGTTCTCCATCACAAACTTCTTTAGTATTTCTTTTATGTACTTAGCTTGGTTAATGAAGATCCTCCCTTTGGTTTGTTTTATCTGGAGTCTAAGAAAGAAGTTAAGTTCTCCCATCATGCTCATCTCGAACTCACCCTGCATTAACTTTGCAAACTCTTGATAAAGAGATTCGTTAGTAGCACCAAATATGATATCATCCACATATATTTGTACTACTAAGAGATCATCATTCTTTTTCTTCAAAAATAAAGTTTTATCTACATTACCTCTAGTAAAATCATTTTTGAGCAAGAAAGAGCTTAACCGATCATACCAAGCTCTAGGAGCTTGTTTCAAACCATACAAAGCTTTATGAAGTTTGAAAACATGGTTTGAAAATTCAGAATTTTCAAAACTAGGTGGTTGTTCAACATAAACCTCTTCTTCAATAAAACCATTTAAAAAGGCACTTTAACATCCATTTGAAATAATTTAAAATCTATAAAACAAGCAAAAACCAACAATAGCTTAATTACCTTAAGTCTAGCTACAGGAGCAAAGGTTTCATCAAAATCAATCACTTTCTCCTGATTGTATCCTTTGACAACTAGTCTAGCCTTATTTATTGTAACAATTCTATTTTCATCAAGTTTGTTTCTAAAAATCCATTTTGTGCCAATAATTGAAACATTTGAAGGCCTATCTACTATAGTCCAAACGTTGTTTCTTTTAAACTGGTTAAGTTTGTCTTGCATAGCATTAATCCAATTATAATCATTTTCAGCTTCTTCAATAGTTTTAGGTTCAATTTAAGAAACAAATGCTAGGTAATCCCAAACATTCCTAAGGGATGATCGAGTACTTACACCTTTAGATGGATCATCAATGATAAGTTCTTTGGGGTGTCTATGAGCATATCTCCATTCTTTGGGTAGAGGATTAATAGTAGATGTATTTTCATCACCTTGTACTTGATCTCCTTCATTGTTTTGATCAACTTCTTGTTCCTTTGTAGGCTCTTCATTGTTGTTCACCTCTTCAGTTCTTTTGGTACTCGTTTCGTCATAAAGCACATCTTTTTTTCTAGAAGATTTTTGGTCAGATTCATCAAACACCACATGTATGGATTTTTCAACAATAAGTGTTCTTTTGTTGAAGACCCTGTATGCCTTGCTAGATGTGGAGTAGCCTAGAAAGACTCCCTCATCTGACTTGGCATCAAATTTGCTCAAATTCTCTTTACCATTATTTAAGATGAAATAACGGCAACCAAAAATATGAAAATATCGAATTGAATGTTTTCTATCCTTCCAAAGCTCATATGGTGTTTTCTTTAAAATCGATCAGATTAAAACATGATTTAAAACATAGTATGCAGTGTGTATGGCTTCCGCCTAAAAATATCTAGGTAGGTCATTTTCACAAAGCATGGTGCATGCCATTTCTTCAAGAGTTCTATTTTTTCTTTCTACAACCCTATTTTATTGAGGTATCCTAGGTGCTGAAAATTGTGATGAATGCCATTTTCAATACAAAATTTGTCAAAATCAGAATTTTCAAATTCGATTCCATGGTTACTTCTCAAAGATACAATTGAAACACCTTTTTCATTTGAAACTTTTTTATGAAATCTAATGAATTCAGAAAATGTCTCATCTTTGTGTACTAAAAACATGACCCATGTAAAACATGAGAAATAGTGTACAATAACTAGATCGTACTTCTTATCTCCCAAACTAGATATTCTAGTTGGCCCAAAGAGGTCCATATGAAGCAACTCTAAGGGTCTAGATGTAGAGATTACTCTTTTTGGTTTAAAAAAAGATTTGGTTTGTTTCCAAGCTGGCATGCACTACAAATCTTATCTTTTTCAAAATTGAGTTTTGGTAAATCTTTTATCAAATTCTTTTTGCTAAGTTTTGAAATCAAATGCATACTAGCATGTCCTAGTCTATGATGCCAAAGCCAGCTAGTTTCATTAATCTTGGCTTCCATTGCCACTAGGCATTGACCATTTTGAACAGGAAGATCATCAAAATCAACCATATAATTATTGTCATGCCTATGACCAATGAACTTGATGCCATTATCATCTAAACTAGAAACAATACACATAGAAGATTCGAAAATAACTTTGAAATCCTTGTCACAAAATTGACTAATGCTAAGCAAATTATGTTTCAAACCATCAACATATAATACATTTTCAATGTAAGTAGAAGGCATGATATGGACTTTACCAATTCCGACAATCTTGCCCTTTCCATTATCACCAAATGTCACATTACCACCATTTTTATATTCGAGTGATGAGAACTGCTCCACATCTTCGGTCATATGCCTTGAGCAACCACTATCGAGGTACTGTATTCTTCTTTTATTGGTTGCAAGGCATACCTATAATAAAAGTCAAAAGAAGATTTTATGTACCCAAGTCACCTTGGGTCCTCTTAGGTTAGTGGCAATGGTTCCTTTTGGAACCCAGATTTTCTTAACATTACTTAATTTTCTTTTATTGCACAAGTAAGATTTCTACCCTATAGTACCACAAGCATAACAAGTAATAGATGAAGATGCAGGCACAAAAAATTTTTTGAAAAACTTTTGTTTCTTTTGAGTTCTAAAACCTAAACCGGCTTTATCAAAAATAGCCCTTTGATTATTTAGAAGCATATTTAATTTTTCAGAACTATATGTAAATTTATCAACAAAAGGTTTTAACTTTTCAATTTCTTCTTTATATTTTTTGTTTTCTTCCAAAATTTCTTTGTTCTATGTAGAAAAGTTTTTCTTTTTCAATTTTTTTTTTTAATTTTTCAAGAGCAGAAATCCAATCATTTAACTTTTTATTTTGAAGAAGTAGGCAATCATTTTCATTTGAAAACTTATCATTAGCTTTGACTAAATCTAAATTTTGCTTTTACAGATCTTTATGTTTTGATTTTAGTTTTTGAAATTCCATAACTAATTCATCAAAAATTTCATGCAGTTCATCAAATGTAAACTCATTTTCAGTTTTAGATAGTACATCATCATGATATGCCATCAAACAGAAGTTTGCAACTTCTTGCTGTTCTTCTTCAGAGCTGGAGTCATCGCTATCACTCCAGGTAGCCATCATGGCCTTCTTTCTTAGTTTTTTTCTGCTCTTCTTAAGTAAAGGGCAGTCCATCTTGAAGTGGCCGGTTTCTTACATTCAAAGCATGTGGGCTGCTTTTTATCTTTCTCCTTTTCTTTCTCTTTGCTTGGCTCACCTTTCAGAGGTTTCTTCTTGAAGTTGTATTTCTTCTTCCTCATGAACCTTCTGAACTTTCTTGCCATTAGAGCCATCTCATCTTCTTCATCTTCTTCTTTGGATTCATCGCTTGACTCTTCTCTTGCGATGGATTTGAAAGCGATCACTTTTTTCTTTTTGTCAACATCCACATTCTTTTGTTTTAAGGAAAGCTCATAAGCCATCAATGAGCCTAATAATTGCTCAAGTGGAAGAGTGTTGACATCCTTGGCTTCCTCTATGGTCGTCACTTTAACATCCCATGAAGCCAGAAAAGACTTGAGAAGTTTGTTTACAAGTTCACCGTTAGATATAATCTTTTCTAAGCTTCTCATGCCATTCACAATATTTGTGAACCTAGTATACATCTCACTTATAGATTCAATAGGTTCCATCTTAAACATTTCATATATATGAATGAGCATGTTAACTTTAGTAGTTTTCACTTGGTGTGTACCCTCATGGGTAACCTCAAGTGTGTCCCATATTTTCTTAGTAGAGAGACAGTTTGATATTCTATTGAATTCACTCGAATCAAGGAAGCAAAATAATAGATTCATAGCCTTCGCATTAAGCTCTATTTACATAATGCCATTCTCATCCCAATCATCTTCCATTTTTGGAGTGAGAATGCCATTAACCAACATAGTAGGCTGATGAGGACCTTTTATGATTGTCCTCCAAAGATTATAATCAATGGCTTGAATGAATATGTGCATGCGAGTTTTTCAATAAGTATAATTCATGCCATTAAAAAGTGGGAAACGATTTGAAGCTTGACCTTCAACAATACCCATTCCAATTGGGGCTGCCATGTTCTTTTACTCAAGATCCTTGGACCTACAAGAGAGTACCGATGCTCTGATACTAGTTGCCCAAAAATGGAGCCCAAGAGGGGGGGTGAATTGGGTCTTTTAAAAATTTAAGGTAATAATGTGCAGGCCTTGTGGTGTTTGTGAGTAATGAAATTGATGCACTAGATTATATGCAGCAGAAAGTAATAAATAGAGTGCAAGAAGTAAAGAGCAAGAGATAGAAGAGATAATCACATACAAACACAAGGTTTATAGTGGTTTAGTGCAAACCTAGCACTTACATCCACTCTCCAAGCTATCCTTGGGAATTCCACTATAATCTCTCCAAGATTACAGCCGACTTATTTTTTCAAAGGCTCACTAGTCAAAATCTATGTTGGTTTTATCATCTACGCTCACCAACAAACCTTTACACTTGTTTTGTCTTCGGGTTCACAAGTCAACCCTAGTTGGTTTTGTCCCTTTGGTTCACCAACAACCACAACAATCTACTTTCAAGAAACCCTTGAAAGCTAGGTCAAATCATAAGAGAAATTCAGAGATACAATTTAACTAAACAAAACAAACTCTCTTCAAGAGTAGAATGGAAGCTTTGAGGCTCTAATTGATGCTTTGTCTTGTCTTCTCCTTGGAATATTCTTCAAGCTCTCCTTTTGGAATGATGAAATGATAGGCTTGTAAGCTTTTTCAAGGAATCACTCTTTTAATGGCTTTTGAAGTGAAGTTCATGAGGGAATTTTGATTTTTGAGCTTTCAATGGACTTTAATACTTCAAGAATGAGTTTGGTGAAGCTTAAATACTTCAAAAACTTCCAAAAAATGGTTTGTGACTGTTGGAGCTTCGAATCTAGTCATTTGGAGCTTGAAAATATGTTTTTGTACTTCAAAAAAATAGATCCGTTAGGGCTGTCAGAACCCGAGTGTCGACACTTGGCTATCAGGTGTCGACACCTGTGAATTAAGTGTCGACACTTGACTTTCAGGTGTCGACACTTGAACTTTCAGGTGTCGACACTTGAACTTTCAGGTGTCGACACTTGAACTTTCAAGTGTTGACACTTAATTCACAGGTGTCGACACGTGGCACAAAAACTCTCCATTGGCCAAGTTCTAGATTTTTAAAAAGTCTTAGGCCTTAAGTCGACACTTGGAAACTTAAGTGTCGACACTTGAGTTTCAGGTGTCGACACTTAAATTCTGGGTGTCGACACTTGGCTTGCTAAGAAATTTTTCTGCGTGCCAAATGCTGAAGTTTTGACACTTAGCCTTCCAGGTGTCGATACTTGGTTCTGTAAATTTCAAAAATAAGTACGATTCAAGCCAAAAACATAATCATTAATTATGAAACTTAAATACAATATAAATAAGCAATATTTGAACTCTTTTAACCCCTTTTTGCATGGAAAAGACTTCTCAATCATGAAAGATGCTTCATGCCACAGCGTACCACGATACTTTAATTTTGAGAATTTGAGATGCTTGTTTCATAAAAATTCATAACTATAAATAGACATTAGTACACAATATGTACTCAACATTTTGTTATTCATCAAAATCACTAGGTAGAGCCCCAACAGTACGACTCACATGGGTCACAGGAACGAGGGAGAGATGAGTGGGACGGTGTGCGAGGAGGCGATGGTTGCCTCACCAGTCATGTTAGATGTACAAGCTAATAATGCAAAGCCACGATGCCATAAGGAGTGGATGTCAACATTCGATGTGCAGTTGGCCCAAATGGATGAGAGCATGGTACATCTATTCTCAATGGTGGACCATGTTGCAAACTTGGAGTTGAGTCAGGAGCAGCTCGTGGAGAATATGGATAATCTCAGTGATAATACTAAAGAGTCTGTCAAGCTCTTATGGGAGCAACTGAATGATTTGACCACCAAGGTTGCAGTGCTGACTCGGGTAGTGGGTAACATGCCAGCTCCACGTGTTATGGAAGGTGGGGTAAGCCAGATGAGAGCACCAGAGCCTAGAAGTTACAATGGAGCTCGTGATGCAAAGGAGTTGGAGAACTTCTTGCTCAACATAGAGAAGTACTTCCGGGTGGTGCAACCTGACTCAAAGGAGACAAAGGTCATCTTGGCTACCATGTACTTGACCGGGGATGCCAAACTTTGGTGGCGGACTCAGTATGAAGATATGTAGGCCGGTCAATTCATCATTGCCAATTGGGAGGACCTAAAGAAGGAGATCAAGGCTTAGTTTTTACTAGAGAATGTGGACTTTATTGCCCGGTAAAACTTGAGGCATCTCCAGCATACAGGGACTATTCAAGAATATGTGAAGCAGTTCTCAGCACTGATGTTGGATATTAGGGACATGTCTGAGAAAGACAAGCTATTCCACTTTTTGGAGGGTTTGAAACTATGGGCCTAGCAGGAGTTGCAATGGAGGGGTGTCACTGACTTGGCATCTGCTCAAGTCGCAGTTGAGTGCTTAACAGATTTCCTTCCCTCTAACCACCAGAAGAAGAAGGCCATGCCAAATACCTCCAAGAACAGAAGCTATCAAAAGAAAAGGGTATGGAGAATGAGAAGAAGAAAGACTCTAAGACTAAGGAACCAGAGCTATCAAGGACCCCAAAGTCTGGGTGCTTTCTGTGTGGAGGGCCACACATGATGAAGAATTATCCCAAAAAATAGGCTCTCAATACCTTGCAAGCTAGTGTGCAGCGAAGCCAAGTTAAATTGGAAGACCTTAGCAGTGGTAGTGAGGAGGAATAGGTTGAGGGTCCAAGGATGGGTGCCCTCAGGTTACTTAATGCCATAAAGGGTCAAGTGGGAGAGCAGCTCAAACTATCCAAGATATAGCAGTCAAAGCATTAGCAGTCGAAACCACATCAAACTCACCAACATGCTGGTCGACGAACCAATGAACACATATATGTGCAAGTGGAGCTCAATGGTCGTGTAACCCAAGCAATGGTGGACACAGGGGCAACCCACAACTGTGTTGCTGATCGAGAAGCCACTCGCCTTGGATTGAAGCTGAAAGGGGATTCTAGCAGAATGAAGGTAGTGAATTCAGAAGCTGGACCCATTGTTGGACTTGCAAGGGAGGTACTAATATAAGTCAAAACTTGGTACGGAAAAGCCAATTTCATGGCTGTATCACTAGATGATTTCCAAGTTATTTTGGGCATGGAGTTTCTTCAAGCAGCTAGGATGGTTCCAATGCCATTCCTAGATGCACCGTGCATGATGGGGGATGAGTCCCTTTGTGTCATTCCTGTTGCTCGGTGAACTCAGGAAGGGATGCAGCATATGTCTTCACTTCAATTGAAGAGGGGAATGAAGAAAGGAGAATTAACATATGTGGCTACTATGAAGCTGGAATTAGAAGCCAAAGACATGGGTCCCTTGCCTCTTGGGATGGCTAAAGTCCTCCAGGAGTTCGAAGATGTGATGCCTCCTGAGTTGCCAAAGACTTTGCCGCCGTGATGGGCGGTGGATCACAAAATCGAGCTGGAGGTAGGCACAAAGCCTCCTGCTCGTCCGCCTTATTGTATGGCCCCACTGGAGTTTGCATAACTTAGGACATAGCTTGAAGAGCTACTAAAGGGAGGGCTCATTCACAGCTTAAAGGCCCCCTACAGAGCCCCAGTTCTCTTTCAAAAGAAACTTGATGGGAGTCTTCACTTGTGTGTGGATTATCGGGCCCTAAACAAGGTGACTGTGAAGAATAAGTACCTAATTCCTTTACTTGCAGACTTGTTTGATCAGTTGGGTAGAGCCCGATATTTCTCCAAGTTGGATTTAAGATCTGGGTATTGGCAAGTCCAGATCGCAGAGGGGGATGAAGGCAAGACTACGTGTGTGACAAGGTATGGGGCATTTGAATTCCTGGTGATGCCTTTTGGACTAATTAATGCCCCAGCTACATTCTGCACACTAATGAATCGACTATTCTATGACTATCTTGATGAATTCATGGTAGTGTACATTGATGATATTGTCATGTATAGTCAGACACTAGAGGACCATGCAAAGCACTTGTGGATCATCCTTCAGGTTCTACGGGAGAACTCCCTCTATGTGAAGAAGGACAAGTGCTACTTTGCCCAAAAAGAGATTTGGTTCTTGGGATGTCGTGTTGGTGGTGGCATGATCCGTATGGACTAGGAGAAGGTCCAGGCTATACAAGAGTGGCAGGTCCCTACTAAAGTGACGGAACTACGATCTTTCTTGGGGCGTGTTAACTACTATAGGCAGTTAATCACAGGTTACTCTCATCGAGCTGCGCCACTAATAGAGCTATTGAAGAAGGATCATCATGGGATTAGTCTTTCAAGTGCCAAGAAGCTTTTGAGGACTTGAAAGTTGCAGTAATGGAGGAGCCCGTGCTATGACTTCCAGATCATAACTTATCCTTCAAAGTCTATATTGATGCTTTAGACTTTGCTATTGGAGGAGTCCTATTTTAGGAGGGCCATCCAATGATATTTGAAAGTCGAAAGTTGAATGACACGGAGAGGCTATACACTGTTCATGAGAAGGAGATGAAAGTGATGGTTCATTATCTAAGGGTGTGGAGGCACTATCTCCTTGGGTCATAATTTATGGTGCGAACCAATAATGTGGCCCTCAGCTACTTCCAAACATAGAAGAAGCTGTCTCCAAAATAGGCTCGCTGGTAGGACTTCTTAGCAAAGTTTGACATGATCTTGAAATATAAACTAGGGCATATGAATCAGGTGGCTGATGCCTTAAGCCGTAAGGCAGAGCTTGCCCCTCTAAAGGTGAAGGTGCAAGGGTGAGTTAGCTAAGTGCAAGTAACTTTGCTATCAAAGATCCGAGATGGACTGTTGAAGGATCCCACAGCTATCACCTTGAAGTAGCTCATTGATGAAGGAAAGGAATGGCAATTCTGGTCTAAAGATGGGCTCATTTTGACTAAAGGGCATCGAGTGTATGTGCCTCGGGTGGACAACCTTAGAAGAGAACTATTGTGAGAATATCATGATACTGTTTGGGTATCATGATACTCTTGTCAAACTCTTGTCGGCAAGAATTCGGTCACCTAGGAATGCACTGAACTCTTGCCCTCTTGGAGAGGGCATACTATTAGCCAAGGATGGAAGAGGATGTCGAAGATTTGTCCGGACGTGTCTCATTTGCCGACAAGATAAAGTGGAGCGAAGCAAGCCTAGTGGCCTCCTTGAATCTTTACTTGTGCCGGATTGACCATGAGAGAGCATCTCGATGGACTTCATTTCGAGTTTGCCAAAAATGAGGAAGTATGGGTCGATCCTAGTGGTTATGGATTGATTATCAAAGTATGGCATCTTCATCCCAGTACCCCCGCATTATTCCATGGAGGATGCAGCTTGACTCTTCTTGAAGCATATGGTGAAGTATTGGGGTATCCCTCAGAACATTATCAGCGACAAAGACTCCAAGTTCTTAGGATGATTTTGGACTGGACTTTCAAGCTATTGTGGTCCAAGTTGTACTTCTCTACTAGTCTCTACCCTTAAACTGATGGCCAGATAGAAAGAATAAACTCTCTCTTGGAGCAGTATTTGAGGCACTTTGTAAGTGCCAACCAAAGGGATTGGGTGAAGTTGCTTGACATAGCCCAATTCTCCTACAACTTGTAGTGGAGCTTTGCATCAGACAAGAGCCCCTTCGAAATCATTACTGTATAGCAACCCTCCACTCTGCATATAGTGATTGTGGGATACACTGGGAATAGCCCGTTGGCTTATCATCTGGCCAAGGAGTGGCACCGCAATGTCGAGATTTCATGGACATACCTGGAGAAGGCTTCGAAGAAGACGAAGAAGTGGGTCGATAAGGGAAGGAGACCTTTGGACTTTAAGAGAGGCGACATGGTGCTGGTTAAGCTCCAACCAGCCCAACTCTGGTTCTTTTACAAGGTGCATAAGGAACTGGTTCGAAATATGAGGGTCCATTCTTCATCATTGAAAGGATAGGAAATGTATCCTACCGAGTGCAACTTCCTGCATGGCTTAAGGTACACCTAGTGCTCCATGGAAGCTACATCATACCATACCATGCTAATCTGGAGGATCCCATGAGAAATATGTCAAACCATCCAACCCCTACTACTACCTCCTTAAAACGATGGGTTGACAACATTTTGGTAGATAGAGTCCATGTTCTACCCAATGGCGCATAGGTGACCGAGTACTTGGTGCAGTGGAAAGGATTTTCCAAGTCAGAAGCAAGTTGGGAGCTAGAGGACTCGTTACAGCATGAAGAGGATCGAGTCGAAGCATATAAGCGAAGCATATCATTGAGGGCATCGACCTGATCAAGTGGGGAAGTCTATCAGGCCATTTGCACAGCATTTTGCTTGGCCATGGCCTCTGACACGATCCTGTACATACTTTGTAAATAGATGTCATGAGCAACTACCGTTAGGATATTTTTTTATTAGTTTGGCTAGTTTTTGGAGGTTTTCCCTTGTGTCAGGGCTTCTTGTGATAATCCAAAAAAATGCAAGTCTTCTCGATACCTTGGAACCCCAGGAGTGGGATTTGGTGAGAGCCTTGCATGTATAGATCGGGAGGGTGAGTGAGAATAATCGTGGGCCAGTTTCTTATGGATTCTTGCAGTTCATTGTTGCCTCCTCTGCCTTATGAGCCCTTACGATTGGTCTAGCAGTAGTTGCATTCACTCGTAATCTCTCCATTTGAATTAATGAAAACACTGGTTTTGTCATTGTGCCATGAGTGTGTTTCCTTTCCGTTTTTCTCTGTCTTTTGTATTTTTGCCTTGGTTGCAGCATTAAATATTTGTTGCTGCTATGCATTGGCTGGTTCCTTTTTGCAGGGCATTTTGGAGTGCCGCATGGGTTTGGCCTAAGAAAAGACTAACCCCATGATAGAGTGGCAGGAGATTCGCATATGGTGGTGGCAATGGCAGATAGATCGGAGGGCTGGGAGAAAGAGGAAGGGCAGTGGTCAGTCCAAAAATGGGTCTTCTAATGGCTTCTTCGACTGTGAGGGAACTCCTGGCGGCGAGGGGAAGGACTCCGGCAACTTCCTGAGCAAGGAAATGGCTCAAAGAGGCTAGTGGCCCACGAGATGGGTGAGTGGACCGATTACAATGGCCGCCATGGATCATTATGGGCTTCTATGAACCAAGCAGTCAGTCCATGGTGGACCAGTTGCTTTAATATTCATGTAATTTCTTAAATAAAATTCAAACTCTAATTTTAGGCTTATCTGAACTCCGATTTGAGTATCGTTTGCACCGTTGGACTCCAAAAGTCAAGCTATTTTAATCTATGGGCTCCTTTTCTATAAAACATTAATAAAAGTATTAATTTTTAATAAATACTAATTAATTAATCTTTATTTTAATGATTAAATTAGGATAATTAATAGACTTATCATATGCCAATTGATCATCAATAACTGGGTGTCAGTTAGCTATCTATTATAAAAGTGTTTTTATAGGATATAAAAAGTAACTTTGTTAAGTCACTGGTAATACATGCATAAATTTTCTAAATTCCTTGGGCAGCCGACTCGGTATCCATCCAAGCTTTCAATATGATATGCTTCAAGATGTATTACTTTGGTAATTTAGTACAGTCCTTCCCAATTTAGATAGAGTTTTTCTTATTCAGTAGGCCTGGATATTTTAGCTCTTCGTTATACAAGATCGCCCGATCGAAAAATCTTAGTGCTAACTCGGGAATTGTAATATTGGATAACTTTTTATTGGTAAGTTGCCATTCTCAAATGAGTTTGGGTCTTGTCCCTTCTGACAAGTCTAGGTCTATTCTTCGCTACTCCAAATTATCAGGTTTTTCGAAATGTCCAACCCTTATGGATTGCAGACCAATTTTCACTGGTAGTATAGCTTTAGTTCCAAATATTAAGTTAAATGGTGATTCTCCTGTAGGGTTTGAGGAGTTGTTCAGTATGCCCAGAATATTAAACTTAGTTCTTCAATTCAAAATCTTTTTGCTTCATTTAGCCTTGTCTTTAAATCATGGAGAATTGTTTGGTTTATCATTTCAGCTTCACCGTTGATTGAGGGTGTCCGATGGAGGTTAATTTATGAACAATGTGATATTGAGCACAAGAATCTCTAAATTTTTTATTATCGAATTGCCTCCCATTGTCCGTGATAATGGCATATGGAATTCCAATCTGATAAATTATATTATTTTTGACAAAACTTTTGACCTTTTCTTTAGTAATATGAGCCAAGAGATTAGCTTTGATTCATTTAGTGAATTAGTTAATGGCTGCAATAATAAACTTTCTTTGACCACAAGCCAGGAAAAATGGGCCAAGAATATCCATTTTTCATTGAACGAATGGCCAAGGAGTTGTTAATTAAGTTAATTGATTTGCAGGATGCTTTTAGATGTTTGAGTATCTCTAACATTGATCATATTCTTGACAAAATCAGCTACATCTCTTTGGATAGTCGGCCAATAATAACCTTGCCTTATTATCTTATAAGCTAAGGATCTACCCCCCAAGTGATCACCACATATGCCTTTATGAACTTCTCTAAGGGTATAATCGACATCTATTAGACCTAAACATTTCAAAAGGGATTGAGTAAAAGACCTTTTATAAAGAATTCCTTCTATAATTATGTATTATGAAACCATCCACTTAATTTGCTTGGCTTCGATAGGATCTTTAAAGTAGGATTTCTTCAGTTAGATATTTGATGATTGGATCCATTCAACTTGATGGATGTTTAACTTGATAAATTTCAATACTAGGAGTCTCAAGATGCTAGATATATGTTCGGTCAAGAGAATCGACAACTACCATAGCCAACCAAGAAAGTACATCAGCTCGAGCATTCTCGACTCGAGAAACATGAGATATTTCAAAGAAATCAAATCCAACTATAAGAATTTGTACCTTCTTTAAATATTTTATTATGGTTGCATCTCGGGGTTCAAATTCTTCTTTTATTTGATTAACCACTAGTTGAGAATCTATGGAGGCTTTAAGTTTCTGGACTTTGAGTTCTTTGACAATTTTCAATCTGGCTAGGAGTGCTTCGTACTCTACCTGATTGTTTGATCATGGAAGGCAAACTGGAGAGCACATTCAATAACAATTCCTTGGGGACCTACCAAAATCAAGCCTGCCCCATTGTCGAAGGAGTTAGATGCTCCATTTACATAGAATATTCATACGAGATCTTGGCATTCTTTATCAGTCTTTTCTCAAATAACTTCTTTAGTTGCCTTTTGCCTATCTTCTTTTGGCATCCCAAGTGCTTCAGTGATGAAGTCTGCCAACATTTGTGCTTCCATCACTGGATGTTGTTGGTAGGTTATGTCAAACTCATCCAATCTAACAATCCACTTTGCTATTCTTCTTGATGTATCAGGATATTGTAAGATGGCTTTTAGCAGTTAATCTATCAATACCATTACTGAATGAGCTTGGAACTACAGTCTTAGGCATTTTGTTGCTACCATCAATACATAAACCAACTTTTTTGCCTTTGAGTATCTTGTCACAGTATCATGTAGCATCCTGCTGGAATAATAAACTAGTTTTGAGCACCACTATTCTCTTTTCTGATGAGTATTGAATTCACTACCTCATGCAAAGCGGAGAGGTATAAGTATAAGACTTCTCTTTCTTGAGATTTTGAGAGTAAAGGTAGATTAATTAGATACTTCTTTAATTCTTCAAAAGCTTGTTGATAGTTGTCTAATCATTTGAAATTCTTTGTTTTCTATAAGGTTCTAAAGAATGGTAGACATCTTTCAACTGAACAAGAAATAAATCGGTTCAATGAAGCAATGTCCTGGTCAACTATTATACTTTTTTTTTGTTAGAGGGATGTTTCATGTTGAGATCACTCTTATATTTTTAGGATTGGCCTCAATTCCTCAATTAGTGATAAGAAATCCAAGAAACTTTTCTCATGTTACTCCGAAGATGCATTTTATTAGATTTGGTTTCCTCTGATGACATCATAGTGCATTGAAAGCTTTTTCTAAATTTTTGAGATGATCCGATGCTTAGATACTTTTTACCAACATATTGTTGATATAAGTCTCCATATTTTTTTCAAGCTATTTTTCAAAAACTTTATTGATCAGCCATTAGTAGGTTGCTTTGGCATTCTTTAAATTGAACGGCATCACTTGATAGTGGTAAAGACCCTTCTCGATTACAAAGGCTATCTTTTTTTCATCTTTAGGATCCATGCAGATCTGATAGTAACCCAAGAAAGTATCCATGAAGCTTAAAAGCTTGTACCCAGCTATCGCATAGATAAATTAATCTATTTTCGACAAAGGGAAGCTATCTTTAGGGTAAGCTTTTTTGAGATCTATATAATCAATACAAATCCTTCACTTTCATTTACCTTTTTGATATTACCACATTAGTGTCACGCCCCGAATCCAGCACCGGAATCAGCACGCGACCGGCAACACAAACTCTAGGTTTTATCTTAGAGATCATGCAAGGCCTGGGTACACAAGAGTCACCTCAAAAAAAAAATCTCATTCATCACCAAGCCTGAATATCTGCACGACTCTATGAAAGAAGAAAGTAGGGTTATGAGCACTATAGCCCAGTAAGGTTTCCATATGATCACACCAGTAATAATATTGTTGACCTCATAAGTGATTTTGATGATAACCAAACATTGGAGCATGTACATTTATTACTGACAACTCTTCAAGTGTTTGACAAGTTTTTATAGGATGTATAACATGTTCAAACTTCAACTCCTACATTTCTATTTTTCTTGCTTGAGTTGTGTTACAAGTGTTTTTGTAAAGAAGAACCCAGTGTAAATGCAAAGAAAAATCAAGTAAATGGGTTACTTCTATAAGTGTGTGTGCCTTAGATTTTATCTTGAGTTCGTTTGTGTGAAATTGTGAAAGAGTTGGTGAGAGTTTTCTTTAAGTTGAAATTGTAAAAATCCTGAAGAAGATGCTCGAGCCAACCCCAAGACAAGAAGAGCCGACTCTGCTTACTGGCATGCAACAAGGATTCTGGAATGCAGCAATCCGAGCCGACTCGATGGAAAGCGAGCCGACTCTAATGAATTTGAGTCGACTGGAATCAGCCCGAGTTGACTCCTCCAGAGTCCATTTCCTAAAAATTTCTGAGAATAGCCAGGCGAGCCGACCCAACCTAGAAAGAGCTAACTCTGCTAGACCTAATTTCAAAAGCCTGAGAAAGCAAGCCGACCCGAACTGCATCGAGCTGACTCTTCCAGAGTAAGATTTTTTGAACCTGAGAAGAAGACCCAACCCAAGCTGAAAAGAGCCGACTCCTCGAGTTCAAGAATTTCAAGATTCAATTTCGAGCCGACCTGAGCTATAAAGAGTCGACTCGTCCAGAGTGACATTCTGCACCCTGAGACAAAGAGCCGACTGCATTGAAGAAATGGCGACTCCACCTATCGACTCGACAGATCCGAGCCGACTCGAAGGAATCCGAGCCGACTCGAATGACACTTCCAGGTATCTAATGGCTAGTTCCAGAATTTATTTTTGAATGCCAAAAAGTGCTCCAACGGTAAAAAACAATTTCCCAATGGTCTACAATGGCTAGAACTACCTTGGGATGATGAAAGACTTTAAATTTGAAGGATTTGAACTACCTTGAAGCAATTAAGGTGAAGAGAGTTCAAAAAAAGAGTGAGCTTCATTGAATATCCAATCAACCACAAGACATAGAGCACAAGTGCATTCAAGTCTGCATTAAAGCCCTCAACAACTCTGATCTAAAGCTTGAATCAACTTTGGAAGAAGCCACTGAAGTCATTAAAGCTTATTCAAGTACATTCAAGTGGACTTCCAACGAGCTGCACCAGCAACTATCCGACAACTTGAGTTTGTCATTTATTGTTGCATTTATTTTTAATTCAATCTTTGAATTGTTGGATTATTGGTGAGACAGGTTGAAAAACTAAATAGGTTTTTGGTGAGCCTTATTAAAACCAAAGTTTAGGTTCATGGTGATCCTATGAAAACCAAGTTTAGGTTTCTTTGATGAGCCTGTTAAAACCAAAGGGTGTTGGGTTTTCTTTGGTGATCCTGTAAAACCAAAGTGTAAAGGTTTTGGATTGTGATCTTGTAAAACAATCCTACTATATTCAGGTGTGAATATAGTGAAAATCTCAAGTGGTATCTTGGGTAGTGGATGTAGGAGCTGGGTTGCTCCGAACCATTATAAATTTAGTGTGTTTGTATTGTGCTTTCTCTACTTTACTTAGCTTCTGCATTTTATAACCTTATCACATCACCTATCACTTGCAAAGGATTTTGAAATAGCACATTACTTGTTTAAATTTTTAAAAGACCCAATTCACCCCCCTCTTGGATAGCCACCTAGGCAACAACTGGTATCAGAGCAGAGTCTCTCAATACACTAGAGTAAAGAACGATGGCTCATCCCTTGAGTACATCTTTGGCCGAAGGTCAATCAACCAATAGACCTCCACTCTTCACAGGCATAAATTATTCTTATTGGAAAGCATGTATGAAAATCTATATTCAAGCTGTTGATTTTCAATTATGAAAGGTCATTCTTAAAGGGCCACATGTTCCCATGACTAAAATTGATGGCGTGGACGTCCCTAAACCTGAAGAGAAATGGGATGAAAATGACATGAAATTAGGAGAATTGAATGCCAAAGCCATGAACTTGCTTTACTATGCTTTGGACTCAAATGAGTTTAACAGAATTTTCATCTACTCTTCAGCAAAGGAAATCTGGGATAAACTTGAGGTGACTCATGAAGGAACTTCACAAGTGAAAAACTCAAAGATAAATCTTTTAGTGCATAATTATGAACTGTTTAAGATGGAACCTAATGAAAGTATTTCTACCATGTACACTAGATTTACAGATATTATTAACTATTTAAAAAGTCTTGGCAGGGTATATTCAAATGTTGACTTAGTACAGAAAATCTTGAAATCACTTCCTGACAAATAGGATCCTAAAGTAACAGCCATCTAGGAAGCTAAAGACTTGAATGTTCTAACAATGGATGAATTAATGGGATCTCTCATCACTCATGAATTAGCCATGCAGCATGGAATAGATGATAATCTGAAAAAGAAGAAAACTATCGCATTCAAGGCTGCATTAGAATCTACAGATGATGAAGAAACTAAAGGTGACTCCTCCTCCTCTGAAGATGATCTTGAAGATGAAGACATCGCAATGGTTGTGAGGAGATTCAGAAAGTTTATGGGAAAGAAGAAAGGAAGGTATAATAGAAAATTCCATAGCGAGGAGAATGGTCAAAATAAAAGGACAAGGACAAAGATAAAGATAAAGAACAAGCCCCTATTTGCTATGAATGTAAGAAACCAGGGCATATTTGTCCGGACTGTCCTCAATTAAAAAAATCTTCAGAAAGAAGAAAAAGAAAGCGATGGTTGCCATGTGGAGCGACAATGAAGACTCCACTTCAACTGAAGAAGAAGAGACCACGAAGATAGAAAATCTATGTCTAATGGGTCTTGAGGATGAGATAAATTCTCTCGATACTCAAATTGAATTTATTTTTGAAGAATTAAATTCTACATTTCATGATTTACTATCTGAATTCAAAAAGGCTGGAATAAAGATTAGATCATTAAAGCATATCAATGATTCTTTACTCAAAGGAAAAATGAAGTTTCAGAAAAGAACAATTCACTGAAAAAACAAATTCACATCTTTTCTGAAAAATGCAATGATTTGAAAAATGAGAATAATGAATTGCATGACAAAAACAAAGCTTTGCTAAAAGAAAACAATGAGTTGAAAAAGGAGGTAGAAAAACTCAAGCCACTTGTTGAAAAATTAACTTTATCTTCTAATAAGCTTGAGTTAATTTTTAAAGAGCAAAGAATTTCTGGAAATAAAGTTGGAATAGGTTTTAATGCTTTAAATTCGAATTATGTTTCAGCTACCACTTTTGTAAAACAAAAAGACTTTGTTCCCAAGCTTACTTCTTATAAAACTGTTGTTACAAAAGACTCTATTTCTATTTCAAAACCTGCTTCATATGTTCCCAAGAATTTAAATGCAAGACCTGCTATTTCTGCACTTCATGCATCTAAAATTTCAAAAATATAATTATTTCAAAATTCTAGAATCAAATGTTTTGCTTGCTAAAGATTAGGACATAAAGCTTTTAACTGCAATACAATTAGAAATGTCCATAATGTAAGAAAGATTTGGGTTCTCAAAGGAACCAACTCAGCTAACCCGAAAGGACCCAAGTTAGCTTGGGTACCTAAAAGCACTCCTTAATTTTGTTGCAGGAATGTCTTGTAGCCCAGAAATCAAAGAAAAAATGGTATCTCGACAGTGGCTGCTCAAAACATATGATGGGTGACAAGGATCAGTTCATCACCCTGAAAATGAAAGGAGGTATGGTTACATTTGGAGACAATGGCAAGGAAAAATAATTGGAATTGGTAAGATCAAAATAATCCCTATACTTTCATTGAAAATGTATTGCTAGTAGATAAGTTGAAGCACAATCTATTGAGTATTAGTCAATTATGTGATAAAGGCTTCAAAGTTATCTTCGAATCATCTATGTGTATGGAAACAAACCTTCTTGATCCTAGTAGCAAATTCATTGGACACAGACTAGGAAATATTTATGTGGTAGATCTAAATGATCTTGCCATGACGAGTAGTTCCAGTCTAGTTGCAATGAATGCTAAGACCAAGGAGTCTTGCTTATTATGGCATAGAAGATTGGGTCATGCTAGCATGCATACTATTGCCAAGTTAATTTCCAAAAATCTTGTTAGAGGCATGCCCAAGTTTAAAGTAGATTTTGATCATATTTGTGATGCATGCCAATTGGATAAACAAATAAGGGGGAGTTTTAAATCCAAAAATATGATTTCAACATCTAGACCTTTAGAACTACTTCATATGGACTTATTTGGACCAACTAGGACCACAAGCCTAGGAGGTATGAAATATGCCCTTGTGATTGTAGATGATTTTTCTCGATTTACATGGATTTTGTTTATTTCATATAAAGATGAAACTTTTAAAGTATTTAGAAAATTTCACAAAAAGGTCTCAAATCAGAAAAATCTTTCTATAATTTCAATAAGGAGTGATCACGGCACAGAATTTGAAAATCAATTTTTTGATGATTACTGTTATGAAAATGGCATTTATCACAACTTCTCCGCTCCTAGAATACCACAACAAAATGGTGTTGTAGAGAGGAAAAATAGGATGTTGGAAGAAATGGCCCGAATAATGTTATGTGAAGGTAATCTTCCAAGGTACTTCTGGGCAGAAGCGGTGAGCACTGCTTGTTATATTTTAAACCATGTTTTGATTCGTCCTATCTTGAAAAAAAACCCCTATGAGCTTTGGAATGAAAAGAAACCCAATATAAATTATTTTCATGTATTTGGATGTAAATTCTTTGTGCTTAATAATGGTAAGGATAATCTAGGAAAATTTGATGCTAAGTTTGATGAAGCCATTTTCCTTGGTTATTCACTACATAGCAAAGCATATAGGGTTTTTAATAAAAAGACTCTCACTGTTGAAGAGTTAATACATGTTATATTTGATGAAACTAACCCATCACCATCTAGAAAAGATGAGTGTATTGAAATGATGCAGGTACCATTCAAAAGGAGATGGAAGAACTAAGTATTCAAGAAAAACCAATTGAAGAAGGAGAAGAAATGGTAAGTAAGGATCATACTGATCTTCCGACTGAATGGAGGTATGCTACTTCCCATCCTAAAGAATTAATTATTTGTGATCCTTCTCAAGGTATAAGGACTAGGTCTGCACATAGGTCTGTATATGATTACCTAGCCTTTGTATCTCAAATAGAGCCTCATACCTTAGAAGAAGTAGAAAATGACCCAAAATGGATGATGGCCATGCATGAAGAATTGAACCAGTTTGAAAGAAATAAGGTTTGGACATTAGTTGATAGACCTAAAGACCATCCAATTATAGAAACCAAATGGGTCTATAGGAACAAATTAGATGAACAAGAAATGTTATTAGAAACAAAGTTAGATTAGTAGCTAAAGGATATAGTCAAGAAGAAGGTATAGATTTTGATGAAACTTATGCACCTATAGCAAGATTAGAAGCTATTAGATTACTTCTTGCATTTGCTTGCTACATGAATTTTAAACTTTTTCAAATGGATGTGAAAAGTGTATTTTTAAATGGTTTTATTGTCGAACAAGTTTTTGTTGAACAACCACCAGGTTTTGAAAATCATGCTTTTCCAAACCATGTATTTAAACTCAATAAAGCTTTGTATGGTTTGAAACAAGCCCCTAGAGCTTGGTATGATAGACTTGGCACCTTCTTAATTGAAAATGGTTTTTCAAGAGGAAATGTTGATAAAACTCTCTTTATTAAAAAGAAAACCAATGATATATTAGTTCTACAAATCTATGTTGATGATATCATCTTTGGTGCAACTAATGAAAGTCTTTGTGAAGAATTTTCTAAGTTAATACAGGAAGAGTTTGAAATGAGCCTAATGGGTGAACTAAACTACTTCCTCAGACTTCAAGTAAAATAAACAAAGGAAGGATCTTCATCAACCAATCCAAATACACCAAAGAAATCATCAAAAAGTTTGGTATGAAGATAAGCAAACAAATGAACACACCCATGAGCCCATCCTGCAGATTGGATAAGGATGAAAGTGGATCCAACGTTGACCAAAATCTATATCGAGGTATGATCGGATCCTTATTATATTTAACTGTAAGTAGACCAGATATCTTGTATAGTGTATGTGTATGCGCTAGATTTCAATATAACCCCAAAGAAACACATATGCTTGCTGTTAAAAGGATATTAAAATACTTGAAAGGTACAAGTAATCTTGGTCTTTGGTTTTCAAAAGAATCTTCTTTAAATTTAATCGGATTCTCTGATGCTGATTATGATGGTTGTAGAATAGATAGAAAGGGCACTAGCGGTACTTGTCAATTTCTAGGGTTGAATTTAATCTCATGGCATTGCAAGAAACAAAACTCGGTAGTACTATCTACTGCTGAAGCAGAGTATGTTGCTGCAGGGAGTTGTTGTGCACAAGCGTTATGAATTAAACAACAGCTAGAGGATTTTGGTGTTTCACAATGCAAAACTCCTATCAAATATGATAACACAAGTGCTATAAATTTATCTAAAAATCCTATTCAGCATTCTAGGACTAAGCACATCAAGATTAGATACCATTTTATTAGAGACCATATTTTGAATGGTGATATAGAACTAGAGTTTATACCTACAGAAAAATAACTAGCTGATATTTTTACCAAGCCACTTAATCATGATAGATTTGAATTGGTTAGAGGAGAATTAGGGCTATGTTATCCTTTCTAAATTTAGTAAACCTAAGAAAAAATTATCCAGAAAGCCTCCTATATTTATTCATGATTTTTGAACAACTTTCCTTGAATTTCTCTGTATAATTGAATTAAACTTCTGAACCATTTGATCTCTTTTGGAAAGTCTCTATTCAAGTCGACTCGAGCAATCTTGCTCTGGTCGAGCCAGCTCGAATATCTGTGTATCTTGCTCTTGCTTTGATCGAGCCGACTAAGTTTATGCTTAGCCGACTCAGTGTTCTGAGTTCGCTCTGGTCGAGCCGACTCGGATATTTTTAGGGTAGAGAGAGCTGACTCAAAAGATGGGAAATCGCTATTTAGGGAAGTCCGATCTATCTTTTCTCAGTACTTCACTCCCTCACCTTGCTTTGAACACACTCCACTTCCCTCGAAAGCTTTACCATTCTCCCAAAAATCATTCACTAGAGCCTAAAATTCCTTAATCCCTCTGCAATGGCTCCTCGAAGATCTGCGAAGAAGGTTCTTCAAATTGGTGAATCAAGTGCTCGCAGTACATATGCAAAAGAAAGAAAAGAAAAGAGAAAAAGGTATGCTCCAGTCTATCAAGATGAAAAACTCTTCCTTCTGGATAGCATGTCTCAATGATCAATCGTCCTGTCACTTGCGGGAGAAGGATTGACTTTACATTCCTAGAAGAAATGGGAATGAGAATCGTAAACTGGATAGAAAGTCAAGGGTAGAAGCATTTATGTTCTTTGGATACATTGACCTACCCTTCACTGGTGCATGTTTTATGAAAACATTATCATTAAAGAATTTCATTTGGAATCTACAGTCAAGGGAAAGATAGTTATAGTGGATGAAGATTGGGCAGATTGCTACAAATGCTAACAACCGGTGCTACTGAACTTCTTCTATCGAACAAGGAACACATTTTGAAACTCATTCTGGAAAAAGAGGAAGTGAGCACGGTCCGACATGTACAAGCCAATCTACTGTCAATAGAAATGAGGCTGCTGCACAGTATGATCAATAGAATTTTTCTTCCCAGAACTGGCCGTTTTGATTGGGTCAATGAGAAGGACATGACCATCATGGGATATCTGATCAAAGAAGAGCCTCTCAACCTCTCCTACATAATGATGATCCAAATGACTGAAGCAGTAAGAAAGCTCAAAGCCTGTCTACCCTACGATATGGTCTTCACTCTATTATTTGAAGAAGCAGGAGTTGACTTTTCAAATGAAATAGGCAAGCCATTACACCACTTTGATATCTACTCCTTCAATTCACTAAAAAGAATGGGATACAAGTTACAAGAAGGAGAATGGATAAAGAAGATGCCTAGTCAGGCTGCTGCTACCATTTCTGAAGAAGATGAAGCTGCTGATGAAGAAGGGACTGAAGAATCAATGATTACTCCATCTGAACTCAAAAATTTGATATTTCAAAAGATGGAAACTATCTCCAACTCTCTGACAAATCATGTGAATTCTGTAATTGAAAAAATTAGAAAGTAAGTTGACATTAAATTGCAAGAATTAAAATCTGAACAAGAGCTTCACCAGCAAAAAGTGAAAAAGGAAATGGAGGACTTCAAGGAAGAAATCAGAAGCATCATACTGCAATCATAGAAGGAAACCATTCCCACTGAAGATGCTCCTGAACAGATCATCAAGGAATCACTTGACATTCCTGCTCCTATTCCTTTGTCTGGTCCACCTAAACCTACTAAGACCAAGAAAGAATCCAAAACCAAGAAGACCAAAGCTTTTAGAGCCCCTGTTAGAACTAGATTCAGGGATTTAAGGTTTAAACCCCTGAAAACTAAGACCTCTGATAGAGTTATAGAGGTAGGCTCCTCTTCTTCATCTGAGGAAGAAGAAGAATAGGTTGTGTAGTTAGTCTTCTGGTTATATTTCTGAAATGAATGTTTGTTCCACTTGTCATCTTTTACAATTGCAATGTACTTTTTGTCCTGCAAACTTTTTAATGAAATGAATATTTTTTGTTTACAAATAACGTTTACCATGATGGAATTTTAATTAGAAATTCAAGTATGACAATGTGAAATTATCACAAACAAATATTAAAAACTTTCTCAATCTATTTTTAAAATCTGGGCTTTATTTGAAATCACCTTTTTGATTAATTGACAAAAAGGGAGATAATTATGAAAAATGTAAAAAGAATGGGAAATTAGAAATTAGCTCTTTTTCATCTATTCTTAAAGTGTAATGAAAAAGGGGGAGCACAAAAAGAATATCACTACTTAAATTACTTCAAAATCTAGAGAAAGGAGAAGTTTCTCTTGAATGATTTTGCTCAGACTTATATTCAAATTAATCCCATTGCTCTTATCACAATTGCACATTTTAACTCTCTGATACTCCATACTCCATGTTTTGTGCAACACTTTAACGATATATAATAATATCATCTGTTGAGCTCTGATTTTCTTTTTAAATCCAATCAGCTCTGTTACATGTGAATATTTATGTTTCAAATACTGTTATACATGTAAAGTGTCTTACTGATTTTTCATGCCCAGTGTTTTATCATCATCAAAAGGGGAGATTGTTGACCCCATAAGTGATTTTGATGATAACCAAACATTGGAGCATGTACATTTATTACTGACAACTCTTCAAGTGTTTGACAAGTTTTTGTAGGATGTATAACATGTTCAAACTTCAACTCCTACATTTCTACTTTTTTTGCTTGAGTTGTGTTGTAAGTGTTTTTGTAAAGAAGAACCCAGTGTAAATGCTAAGAAAAATCAAGTAAAAGGGTTACTTCTATAAGTGTGTATGCCTTAGATTTTGCCTTGAGTTGGTTTGTGTGAAATTGTAAAAGAGTTGGTGAGAGTTTTCTTTAAGTTGAAATTGTAAAAATCCTGAAGAAGGCGCTCGAGCCGACCCCAAGACAAGAAGAGCTGACTCTGCTTGCTGGCACGCAGCAAGGATTCTGGAATGCAACAATCCGAGCCAACTCGATGGAAAGCGAGCCGACTCTAATGAATTCGAGTCGATTGAAATCAGTCAGAGCCGACTCCTCCAGAGTCCATTTCCTAAAAATTTTCTGAGAACAGCCAGGCAAGCCGACCGGACCTAGAAAGAGCCGACTCTACCAGACCTAATTTCAAAAGCCTGAGAAAGCGAGCCGACCCGAGCTGCATCGAGCCGACTCTTCCAGAGTAAGGATTTTTTAACCTGAGAAGAAGAGCGACCCAAGCTAAAAAGAGTCGACTCCTCGAGTTCAAGAATTTCAAGATTCAAGTTCGAGCCAACCCGAGCTGTAAAAAGCCGACTCGTCCAGAGTGACATTCTCCACCGTGAGACAAAGAGCCGACTACATCGAAGAAATGGCGACTCGACCTATCGACTCGACGGATCTGAGCCGACTCGAAGGAATCCAAGCCAACTCGAATGACACTTCCAGGTATCTAACGGCTAGTTCCAGAATTTATTTTTGAATGCCAAAAAGTGCTCCAACGGTCAAAAACCATTCCCCAATAGTCTACAATGGCTAGAACTGTCTTGGGATGATGGAAGACTTTAAATTTGAAGGATTTGAACTACCTTGAAGCAATTAAGGTGAAGAGAGTTCAAAACGAAGAGTGAGCTTCATTGAATATCCAACCAACCACAAGAGATAGAGCACAAGTGCATTCAAGTCTACATTCAAGCCCTCAACAACTCTGATCTAAAGTTTGAATCAACTTTGGAAGAAGCCACTGAAGTCATTAAAGCTTATTCAAGTACATTCAAGTGGACTTCCAATGAGCTGCACCGGTAACTATCCGACAACTTGAGTTTGTCATTTATTGTTATATTTATTTTCAATTCAATCTTTGAATTGTTGGGTTATTGGTGAGCCCGGTTGAAAAACCAAATAGATTTTTGGTGAGCCTTATTAAAACCAAAGTTTAGGTTATTGGTGATCCTGTGAAAACCAAGTTTAGGTTTCTTTGGTGAGCCTGTTAAAACCAAAAGGTGTTGGGTTTTCTTTGGTGATCCCGTAAAACCAAAGTATAGAGGTTTTGGATTGTGATCCTATAAAACAATCATACTGTATTCGGGTGTGAATATAGTAGAAATCCCAAGTGGTATCTTGGGTAGTGGACGTAGGAGCTGGGTTGCTCCGAACTACTATAAATTTAGTGTGTTTGTATTGTGCTTTCTCTACTTTACTTAGCTTCTGCATTCTATAACCTTATCACATCACCTACCACTTGCAAAGGATTTTGAAATTGCACATTACTTGTTTAAATTTTTAAAAGATCCAATTCACCCCCCCTCTTGGATAGCCACCTGGGCAACAAATATAATTCTGAAAATAGCATGAACATACTAGAATATCGTATCATGAAGTCAACAACTCATATATCATGTAGTCCAATCCATTTAGCAATCCGGTATCATGGTCCAACCCACTCGATAACCGGTGTCATGGTCCATTCAATAACCGGTATCATGGTCCAACCCACTCGATAACCAGTGTCATGGTCCAATCCACTCAATAACTGGTATTGTGGTCCAAACCATTCGATAACCAGTATCGTGGTCCAACTCATTCAATAACCGGTATCGTGGTCCAACCCACTCGATAACTAGTATCATAGTCCAAACCATTCAATAACCGGTATCGTTGTCCAACCCACTCGATAACCAGTATCATAGTCCAAACCATTCAATAACTGGTATCGTGTCCAACCCACTCGATAACCAGTGTCATGGTCCAACTCATTCAATAACTGGTATCATGGTCCAACCCACTCGATAATCAGTGTCACTTTCCTTTAAAATATGGTGTATGAAATACATACTATAATAATAATAACAACCACAATGTCCATTATAAGAAATCAACTATGTCATGCATGATAACACCATGTATCAAACATATATATATATGCTTAGATCAAGTCAAATCGTGTAAAATACATATATAAACGGGTGATCAATATAGAATTCTTTATATTCAAGTGCTAAACCAAAATACTCGGATTAAAACCATGCCATGTAAAATAATATAGGTGATCATGTCTAGAACCCTTACCTCTTAAAATCAACTATCTATCCCTGAATTAGTCGGTATCCAAATATTGCGTAACACCTTCCTGCTCAGAAGGCTGATTCCCTATGATAAAATAATTTTTATTTAATTTCTAAATTCCTATTTTCATGAATTTTGAGAAAATTCATCGATTCTCTCTCTTCTTCCTCTCTCCTCTTCCTCTTTTCTCTCTCTCTCTTCTTTCTCTCTCTTCTTTCTCCCTCATCTTTCTCTCTCCTCATCTATTCTCTCTCTCCTTCCCTTATTTATTATTTTTTTCCTTTTTTTCCTTTCTTTTTTTTTCTTTCTTCTCTTCTTTCTTTCTTCTCTTCTCTTCTCTCTCGATCCCCTCTCCCTTCTGCCTTCGGCTTAACTTAACTGAGACCCCCCCTCCACGGTGGCTGGCAGTGGCCATGGAAAGGTTGCCAGGGAGGGCTTAACGGACTGGAGGTGGGTGGCGGGTGGCGGCACGGCCACTGGTGGTCCACGGCCCCAAGACCAAATCGAAACAACCCAAAATAAGTTCATATTAAATCATTCTAACAATAAAAAAAACACTCACCGGCCTCGACGAACTGTCCAATGCTCGCCGAAAAGGAAGGAGATGCATGGGAGGAGCCCGATGGGTTTGGTTCGACAGTGATAAGGAGGATTTAAAGAAACATCGATGGCTTCCCACAATGTTCGGGGGACAAAACCACCTCGATCAGAGTTCTAATCTATCCCAACCTCGACGCCGGACAACTCCCTCTCCCTTTACGACTCTTCCTTCGCGACATCTGGTGAGAACTCCGACCGGATAAGGGAGATCCAATCCTCCCCTGTTCCGGACTTTGTTCTCCCCATCGTTCTTTTTTTTTTTCCAAACTAGGTCGAAGTCGGCTGGGCCTGCCAACTTTGGCCCAAAAGCACTGTTCTCACATTCTCCGCCTGTTAAAATAATTTCATCCTCGAAATTAGCTTGATTGAGATCTAAATCAGTGCTCCCATCATAACACTTCAAAATCACTATGCTTCCACTGCGCACTCTAATATAATTTACTAAACCATCTAGGTTCACTAAATAAACCCTTCTAGAAATTTCTATCATGTCTTATTGATTATCATGTTAATTCCTTAATCCCTTATGTAATCACTTATATCACTCATATCTATTATAATCACTTATGCTACAGTCCCAAATCACCATAACCTGAACTCTAGCACTATACTTGTTATATCGTAATAACCATCATGTCATTATTATCACCATCCACTTGTATCACCATCCTAAATGATCATAACCTAAGCTCTGATACCACTCTGTCATGCCCCGAATCTAGCACCGGAATCAGCACGCGACCGACCGCACAAACTCTAGGTTTTATCCTAGAGATCATGCAAGGCCTGGGTACACAAGAGTCACTTACCTAAAAAAAAAAAACTCATTCATCACCAAGCCCGAATATCTACACGACTCTGTGAAAGAAGAAAGTAGGGTTGTGAGCACTATAGCCCAGTAAGGTTTCCATATGATCACACCAGTAATAATATAATTCTGAAAATAGTATGAACATACTAGAATATCATATCATGCAGTCAACAACTCAAATATCATGTAGTCCAATCCATTTAGCAATCCGGTATCGTGGTCTAACCCACTCGATAACCGGTGTCATGGTCCATTCAATAACCGGTATCATGGTCTAGCCCATTCGATAACCAGTGTCATGGTCCAATCCACTCAATAACTGGTATCGTGGTCCAACCCACTCGATAACCAATATCATGGTCCAACTCATTCAATAACCGGTATCGTGGTCCAACCCACTCGATAACCAGTATCATAGTCCAAACCATTCAATAACCGGTATCATGGTTCAACCCACTCGATAACCGGTATCATAGTCCAAACCATTCAATAACTGGTATCATGGTCCAACCCACTCGATAACCAGCGTTATGGTCCAACTCATTCAATAACCGGTATCGTGGTCCAACCCACTCGATAACCGGTGTCACTTTCCTTTAAAATATGGTGTATGAAATACAGACTATAATAATAATAACAACCACAATGTCCATTACAAGAAATCAACTATGCCATGCGAGATAACACCATATATCAAATATATATATATGCTCAGATCAGGTCAAATCGCATAAAATACATGTATAAACGGGTGATCAATATAGAATTCCTTACATTCAAGCGCTAAACCAAAATACTCGGATCAAAACCATGCCATGTAAAATAATACAGGTGATAATGTCCAGAATCCTTACCTCCTAAAATCAACTGTCTATCCCTGAATTAGTCAGTATCCAAAATTTGCGTAATATCTTCCTTCTTAGAAGGCTGATTCCCTACAATAAAATAATTTTTTATTTAATTTCTAAATTCCTATTTTCATGAATTTTGAGAAAATTCCTCAATTCTCTCTCTTCTTCCTCTCTCTTCTTTCTCTCTCTTCTTTCTCTCTCATCTATTCTCTCTCCTCATCTATTCTCTCTCTCTCCTTCCCTTATTTATTATTTTTTTCCTTTTTTTTCCTTTCTTTTTTTTCTTTCTTCTCTTCTTTCTTTCTTCTCTTCTCTTCTCTCCCGATCCCCTCTCCCTCCTGCCTTCGGCTTAACTCAACCGAGACCCCCCTCCACAGTGGCTGGCAACGGCCATGGGAAGGTTGTCGGGGAGGGCTCGACGTACTGGAGACGGGCGGCGGCACGGCCACTAGCAGTCCATGGCCCCAAGACCAAATCAAAATAACCCAAATTAAGTCCGTATTAAATCCTTCTAACAATAAAAAAAAACACTCACTGGCCTCGATGAACTGTCCAATGCTAGTCGGAGAGGAAGGAGATGCATGGGAGGAGCCCGATGGGTTCGGTTCGATGGTGCTGAGGAGGATTTAAAGAAACATCGACGGCTTCCCATAACATTCAGGAGACAAAACCATCCCGATCGGAGTTCTAATCCATCCCAACCTCGATGCCGGCCAACTCCCTCTCTCCTTATGACTCTTCCTTCGCGACATCTGGCGAGAACTCCGATCGAATAAGGGAGATCTAATCCTCCCCTGTTCCGGACTCTGTTCTCCCCATCGTTCTTTTTTTTTTTTTCCGAACTGGGTCGAAGTCGGCTGCGCCAGCCGACTTCGTTCCAAAAGCACTGTTCTCACAATTAGCGAGCCAATCTGGGTAGTAGGATTCTCTGATGAACTTAGCATCGAGGAGCTTGCTTACTTCTTCATCAATATTTTTTATCATTTAGGAATAAAGTTCCTCTTCTTCTATTGAATGGGTTTATATTTTTGGTCAACTTTCAATTTATGAGTAATGACTTCTGGAGGAATCCTAGGCATGTCTGTAGCCAACCAAATGAAGACATCAATATTATGCCAAAGAAAATCTACTAGCTTTGCCTTTGTTTCTTTATCTAGAAGACTTCCAATTTGTATGGCTCTTGTTGGATCTTCTTCTTTCAATGGCACAAAGATAGTTTTCTCGGCTGGTTCATCATGTCTTTCGACCTCTATCTGATCTAATTGCTCCAACAACATCTCGTTTGTCGATTGCTTGTCTTGGATTAACAGGCATTGTTAAGCAAGTCTTTGATCTTTTTCATTTCTCCAATCCTATTTTTGGTTTGGAAATGTACCGAAAGATAATAAGATGAAATGATTGCTCAAATTTATTCAGGGTTGGTCATTCCAGTATGGTATTGTATGCTGAAGATACTCGAATGACTGTAAAATTAATAGAGAGGATTTTTTGTTGGGGCTCTAACCTAATGGTTATGGAAAGTGCTATTTCTCCTTCAACTCTAATCGAGTTTCCACCAAACCTAATTAATGGCATTGACACTTTTCATAACTTATCCTGAGAAAGGTTTATTTTAACAAAAGCATCATAAAATAATACCTCAGCAAAACTTCCATTATCTATCAAAATTCTTCTTACATCATAATTTGCTATCATTGCCAAAATAACAACAGGGTCATCATAGGAGATTTGAATACCCGAAGGTCATCATTAGAAAAACTAATAACATTGCTACTTCGATACCTCTTTGAAACATCTTCTTTGGCTCTCATCTCTCTTAAGTTTCCCCTAATGCATCATGCTAACTAATCCATCAGTGGGTTGTTGGTTGGCAAGTTCTGGTTTATCAATGGTTTTCTTAGGTACATCAATTTCAGTCTGATGATCTTTATTGTGCACATATTTTTTCTAATAATCATGTCTGATCAAGTCTTCTATTTTATCTTTCAATTGAATGCATTCTTCAATTATGTGGCCATGATTGTATTGAAATCGACAGTATTTATTTTTGTTTTGTGAAGTCATTAGTGCCCGCATAGGTCGAGGCTTTTGTAAGAAACTTTCCTTCTCTATTTTCATCAAGATTTTCTTTCGAGGGAGAGATGGAGAAGTGTAATTATCAAATTTGTAGGTTAGGTTCTTTGGCTTCAAACTTTGTCATCAGGCCTGAGCATCCTTATCTTTGTGGGGTCAAGAATCATTATCTCCATGGTACTTCTTCGATGCTGGTTTTCCTTTAGCTTGGCATCAGCTGGTAGCTTGCTCTTCAGCTAGTGTATATTTTTGAACACGTGGCAACAACTTTGAGTAACTTTTAGAAAACTTTTTATCCACGAAGAAGGTTAATCTAGATGATCAAAGTTCTTTCATTGCCGACATAACTACAGATTCATTAAGATCCGGGATCTCAAGAATGGCAACGTTGAAGCACGCTACATATTCTTTCAAGATCTTTCCTTCACTTTGTTAGATGAAGAAGAGGCTATCTGAATTGCATAGCATGTTTCAACCTATTCAGAAGTGGGCTACAAATTGACCTTTTAGGTAGTTGAAGGAGTGAATAGTACCTGGCTTGAGGCTTGAGTACCATACTCATATAATCATTCTCAAAGTTGCTAGAAAAGCAAGACAATGAAGGGCATCGCTTGCACTCTGAATCATTATATAAGCTTTGTAACTGTTCAAGAATCGCAAAATGTTATGGCAATTGCTTCATTTGATCACACTTTTCTTTTCATCTGTACTGGCTAGGAGGGCTCTATAGCTGACATGCGTATTTTGCGTTGGTGTGTGGAGTCCGGTGGTTTCATGGTCCCTGAAGGTATCGAATGCCTTATGAATAAATAATTTCATGGGATATCGTTGACACTGTCATTGAGTTAATATAAATAAATTATACGTTTCAGGAAAATATTACCTTGTTGACTTTGGATATGCGAATATCAATAAGTTCCTGGCTCCTAATCGAGAAAATAGGTACCACCTGAGTACATTCAACAATCCTCGAACTCGACGATATTCAAATAATCGAGATCTATACAACCATAGACATGCACAATTATGCAATTATGTAGAGAAGGCCTTTGGGATTTTGAAGAAACATTTTAAGATTTTGAGGACTGCTATACCGTTTCCATTCAAGGTACAGAAGCGGATAGTAATGTCTTGTTGTATTATTCATAATTTCATAAGATGCAACCAGGGTAATGACAAGTACTTCAACATGTCATTAGCACCAATGCCTCCTGACAATGACGAGGATGACATAGATTCTTAGGTAATTATCAGTGATGATGAATGTCATAGAGGGGAAGATCTACGTAATTCCATATCGAATAGGCTATGGATTGATCATCTACACTGGGGTATGTGCAAATGAACAGAAAGAAAATGACATACATTTTTATCCCTAAACCTTGGGATTTATTTGATAAATTATTTGGTACAAACTGTTGTTAATTTACATTACTACACTACGTATAAAGTGATGTTATTTTTTTGTTATACAGGAAGGCGAGTTTCTCGTTAACTACCTCCAGTAATGACATCTGCAAAGTATTATGTGGTTTTTGAGGGTCGCCGAAGGGGAGTTTATGACTCATGGGCTGAATGTCAACGTGAAGTTTCTGGTTACAACCATGCGTTATATACAAAGTTTAGGACACAATCAGAGGCATTCGATGTATTTGACAGATATGTACGAGGTTTCAACAATCCTACTCTACATGAATATGCTATAAATGAGGTTGAGGCAGACAACATTCATCATGACAGTGGCAATAATGGTCACTCGCGATGTGCCCTAATGTTTGTTCATAGGCTATGTGCTGGGCTTGCTGACATGTGCTGCTAAATGAAACTAGGATGTTATGGATTATTAATATTGTATTATTAAGACATGTTAATGTTTGTTGTATGTTGCATTTTGTTGAGTGCATAAAGTATTGCTATGTTTTTGTCATGTGCATAAAGTATTGCTATATTTTTTGTCGTGTGCATAAAGTATTGCTATGTTTCTCTGGTGTGCCAATCATGTTTGAATGGTTCCAGGTGAGTCCGATACATTATTTTGAAGTTTCTGGTTTTATGAAAGGAAAAGATGTGGGGCTGCCTATTGATGGAGCATGGCCTGGAGATAATAGTTGACCCTAATATTGGTTAGTTGTACATACTATTGTAGCCGCGATGCTCTAAGTCATATCAATTTTGAATGTATGAGCCATCTTTTCCAATCGACATACTTATTGGTTTTTACAATTTATATTTTGTTATTTGATATTCGTTCGATTTTTGGAATGTTGCAATGATGATGGGATGTCTATGGACGGAGCAATGCCAATTGACAATAGTGATACCATGTATCCAGGTTTATTACTATTGTAGCCGCAATGCTCCATTGACGAGGATTCCGCAATTTGCTGAGCCATAAATTCAATTTGCCATTGTAAGGCATTACTAAAGTGGTAGCCCTTAAAGTCCCGCTATATTGAGCTTCCCTGTATTGTTTGATTGTAAATATGTACATGGTTTTTTAACTAAGGCAATGATGATGGGCTGCCTATTGATTGATTGAGCATTGCTGGGAGGCAAGAGTGGAATTACACAGTTGTTGTTTCCACATATCTTGTAGCCGTGATGCTCGATTGAGATTACATTTGATGTCCAAAGCCATTTTTCTTAAATTTATATTTGTACTAGTACTAATAATAGTAGCTTTCAGGTTGCTATACTTATATTCATGGCATCCCTTATTGTTTCAGGATTTTGAAGTTTTATATGGATTATAGATTTGTTTGGAGTTTTATACCTTTTCTTCATGCTTGCATGATTTTGGTAGTTTCTTGCAACAACATTATATACATTTCCAGGGATCAGATAATGATGTTGCACTTCCTATTAATCTCGTGCACTGTTTTCGATCTACTACATTGTACTTGTTATGTTTGATTGCTTGATGTGTAAGATAGGTATCCATTTGATTATTATGATCATGTGTGGGATATGGATCAGAATTTTTCACCATCATGAATTTGACAGCGAGGTTCCAGATTCCAATTCATCTGAGTCTTACAGGGATCAGGGAGAGCCCTCCATTTTCATTCTTCAGGCGGCAAGAGTTCTGGCAAGAAAAAATGTGTTGACTTATAACTTCCCACTTGATAAGCCGGCATTATGCCTGTTTCTTCGTCATTTGATGTTGTAATTAATGACAATGTTGTCGGTTCAGATTTTATTGTGTTTTTGTATCACCTTTAAAGTGATGCCGAATTCTATTAGTCTAGCAATCAAATTCTTCCCGACTCATTCATGGCTTCTCTATTTGCATTTGTTGTATACTTTATTTACTACATATCCAATCAAATTTTTTATGACCGGAAAAATTCAAATCTAGCAAGACATCTTTCATGCTTATTGTTCATATATATATATATAAAGGCCAAATAAAGTTTACTTTGTTGAATTAAATTAGTGAACTGATTTCTTTTTAGCAAATGTTTTAAATAGCATCTTTGATAACGTCCAGGTCATAGAGCTAAATGCTTAAGAAAGTTGATTAGAGAACTTTCTGGTGAATAGAACAGTGCAATTATCATTACTCTAATTGTCCAATGAGAAACTTAACACCATAAATAGGTTCCTCACACAAACCAGGGTGGTCCTAACTGAACTTTTTTGGGTGATCAACTTGAAATTGAAAATTGGAACTAATGATCTGCTGTCATGTGGTGAAGACTGTGTAGAGGGGATGTTGATAACAATACCTAGCCAACAATAGATAATTGTAATTATTGGAAGGATCCGGTAGCATGTCACCAATTCAGTAACAGATTAATGGGAGGCCAAGATGTGGATTCATTGAAAACTACATGATTTTGTATTGAATTCCACATCAGTGCAACGGTTCGCTGAATAAACAATAGTTTAACATTCAAAGTTGAATTTGGCTGTGGCCTCTTTTTTATGGCATTTACCGAACATACATAACTCCAGTATATTTACATGGGGAGACTTTGGTAAACGAACAACAAAATATTCTATTATTCTTATCAATTGTTTCCGAAAGTACCTAAATTATACTGGTAATTTTGTGCAAAATCACTTGTTGTCTTGTTTCGCTTTTTGATGTCATTTACATTGTCCTCTTGATAATACTGTTGCTAATAATCCTGTTTCAGTCGGTAGTTTCAGCTAGTTTAAATATTTTCCAATTTTTTTCTAACACAGCTTCTTCATGTTGTGTGACGAGGTATGTTTATATGCATGATTTGGGATGTTCTGTATTGGTTATGGCGATGATGATGGGCTGCCTGTTGATTGAGCACTGCTGAGAGGCAGGAGTGGAACTTCACATTGGTTGTTTTCCTCTTGTAGCCGTAATGCTCAAGTGAATACTTTCGCATCCCTGAGCCAAAATTTGTAACTATATATTATAACAACTACTTAAGGCAGCTGCAAAATGCTTTGTTTATAATGTTGGCAGCCCTCATTGTTTCAGTATGTTGACTATCGTATGTTCCAGGATGGTTCGGGATGTTTGAGGTATTAGTGCACTGTATGGATTCTTCATACAATGATTTATAATGATGTTCTTGATATTCCAGGATGTTTCAGTTGTTAGTGCATTGTATCGCTTGTTGGTATTATGGTTTATGATGATGTTCGTCATGTTGCAGGATGTTTTAATTGTTAGTGTATTGTATGGCTTCTTCTTATTATGGTTTATGATGATGTTCTTGATGTTCCAGGATGTTTCAGTTGTTAGTGCATTGTATCGCTTGTTGGTATTATGGTTTATGATGATGTTCGTCATATTGCAGGATGTTTCAATTATTAGTGCATTTTATGGCATCCTGTAATTACGGTTTATGATAATGTTCTTGATGTTCCAGGATGTTTCAGTTGTTAAGTTATATGTATGGCTTGTTGGTGTTATGGTTTATGATGATAGGCAGGTGTGCTTCTATAATGTTCAAGTAACTACGTGTCATTCAAGTTCTTTGTTTCCATAAGGTATATATTATTTGCGTGGTAATGATGATAGGCAGCCTATTGATTGAGCGTTGCTTGGAAGCAGGAGTGGAAATGCGACATTTATTGTTTTTCTCTTGTTGCCGTGGTGCTCAAGTGAGATTATATTCGCTATCTTAAACTATTTTTCTAAAATATATATTTGTACTATTTTACATTTTGGCAGATATTGTGTGCTATGCTTATATTCTTGGCGGACCTTAATGGCCCTTCACCAAGATTGTTATGTTGCCAGGTCAAATTTTAGGTTACTTTTATCGATTGTTATAATGAAATTTTATCGCACATGTTTGGTATTTCATATATCTGAATTCAGGTAGTTTATGTGAATTATATATTTTGCACTATTGATAAGTATTTATTGTTAAATGTAACTGTTTATCTTTTGTTACAGGGGATATAATACTTCAAAATGGTCCGTAGAGCAGTTTGCATAACAACAGTTTATTATTGGTTGGTGTTGATGATTAAGGATTGAAGTGCAGCGCGTGACTGTTTTGCTATTTAATTGTATCATTCTTTTTTTTAGACTTGTGGGAACTCAGGTTCATTTATGTATTGTCTGGGCATGTATATTATATTAATGTTTTTGTAAAAAGTACTCACCTTTTATACATTTATTATGATAATTTAGATTAATAATAAACTAGGTACTTTTGATGTGGATATTACATAGTTTGCTTATGTCACAGGATATTTTCTACTTGTATTATAAGATATCTAAATTGTATATCTGCCCTTGCATACGTAATTTAATTTAAAATTTCAGAAGTCAAATAATTGTGGTTTGTATTGCACGTAGTATTGAATAATTGCTGCTTGTGTTGTAAAATATATTTATTTTGGCAGGGATTCATGTAGGTTATTTATTTGTACATTAACTGATGAACCTGTTTTTTAACAATGTCCACTACGAAATTGTCTAATTAATCTGATTTAAATAGATTTATTAGTGCTTTTCATGGATATAAAAATTAATTCAAATAGGATAATGAATGATTACTGGATCATAATAATATATTAAATAATATTTGTTGTTGTAGCGATATTAATTTAATATGTTATAATAATCAATTAAATTGTATAACATCATTTTAATACATCACAATTTAAATTTACTATTAATAAATTTATTTTTAATTTAATATTTACATACACCGTACTAATAAATTATTTGATATAGCATCTTTTTAATAGATCATATGATTAATATATTATTAATATAATAATATATTTACTTAAATATAAAATTAAAAAAGAATTTTATAATTTATTTTATATTAATATTTGAGTAGGGGTATTTTTGAAATTTTAAAAAATTCTTTCCTTATTCTTGATGGAATACAGGCTTATTCCCATCTCAATCAAACATCATTTACAATAACATCATATTAATTATACTGAAATAAAATAAAATATTAAATTTTTATCTAAATAAAAATTAAAAATAATAATAATAATAAATTATTCTCGAAGAATACCGATTTATATTCCACACTGCAGCCTAACTTTCCGTTTTCAAAAAGTAGTGCAACATAAAGAGTACCGCAGCCACAGGATCAGTATCTTCTAGTAATTTGCAGGTTCATCGTTTTTTTATTAAAAAAAAAAAAAAAAGACCCTGGCAACTTCTGGTAACTTTCCAAAAAACCTGATGCTGTGAAACCTGAATCACGCGGTCCGATGCAACAGCAACAAAATGAACAAAAGGTGCTCATTTCAAATTCAATGCTGGGGTTGATGGGTTAATAAGCCCAGATCCCTGTACCTCTACATCCCTCATCATACATCCTCTGCACCCATTCATGCCGCCATACAAATCTCTATCAGAAAAGAAAAAGAAAAAGAAAAAGCCACCGCAAAGCGATCCTCACCCTCCTTTCTCGCCAACCAATCAAAGAGGACTCACTACAATGATCGATAAAAATATATTTTTTTTTTCACTTCTTTTTCCTGCTTAAATTATCACAGAGAAAAAAAAAAGACGCTGAAACACGATACTTCCCTTGTTTCCACCACCTTGCTCTGTTCATCCTTCCAACTTTCCTCGAATGGTGAGCAAAATACAGCGGCAAGCGGAATTCAATTAGAAAAAAAAATCCAAAGGCAACAAACTGTCCACAATTCAAAACAACCTACAATTTAGTCATATGTTTTCAAAATAATAAAAAAAAGAAATTAAGAAAAATCAAAAAGAAAACCGATCTCCGGAAACTCTCACCTTCCATGAATCCAACGGCAGTAACCTCTGAAAATGTCATTTTTCTCGAAATATATCCATTAAAAAAATCGCATCTTTTTAACATGTAATCAATAGTATTCCATGTATAATAACAATAACAACAATGTATATATTAATTTCCAACTCGGCACTCAAAAGAAAAAAAAGGGAAGAAGAGAAGAGAGAGGAGATCGAGGAGGAGGGGAAGCGAGCCCTAACGCCTGCACCGGGTGATGGCGGAGCATCCACGAGTGTAGGGGTTGGCGTGGGCGCCGGGGCGGCAGTTGTAGTAAGAGGCGCCGCGGCGAGAGCAAGGGGTGCTGTCGCGCTTCAGCGCGTCGTAGCTGATGTAGCGCGACGAGGCCAGGATCCGGCGGCTGATCTCCGAGTCGAGCTCGAACTCCTCGCCGGCGAGGCACTCCGCGATCGTCCCCCGGCACGCCGTCTGTCCCGTGATCCACCCCAGCTCCGCCGCCCCGCCGGTGGTGGCGGAGGAGATCGCCTCGGAGGTGGCAGCGAGCAGGGCGATGGAGGCGGCGAGGAGGAGGAAGAAGAGGGAAGGAGAGCTTCTTCGCATTGCCATTGGTGCTGTCCCGCCCTCTAAGCGCTGCACGCTTCGCGCTTTCTTTCTCTAAAAATCTTCTCTCTCTAAAGTAGATATCCTGGGAAGCGGGTGGAGAGAAGGGAAGGAATGGGATGCGAAGGATGTGGTATGGCTGAGTGATTTAAGATGGGATGGGAAAGTAAACAGACCTGGGACTTGGAGGAAATTACGATATTGTCATCTTGACCGCTCGGCGATGTTGCAGCGTTGTCTGTTTTAGGGGTAGCGTGGAGCGGTGTCCCTGATGTCCAGTCACCACCGGTGAACATTTAAAAGTTTTTTCCCTATCAATATAAATTTGTGGTTGGATTTCCAGCCTAGCAACACTAGGGATGTAAATGGGACCACATGTTGAGTTATAAGAGTAGCATTGTGCTCTTCTTCTTTTTATTTTTTTTTATTTTTATTTTTTTTTTTTTTTTTAATGAAAAAAAAAGGAGGGGGTAAATTCTCCGGTATAGCTCTCCTACGGGATCCCATCTTATCTAAAAATGTTCGATGTAGATTGCATGTTTTCGCATATTTTTTTCATCTATTTGTAAAGGTGAGTACGTCAGTCTGGTCCCACTAAGTTACAGGAGCAGGTGCTCTCTCAACTCCCAGTCACGTGTTCCAGAATTTTAATTCTGGATTTAATCCAGTCACCCGCAGGATCATGTCTCGAATTCATGATCGAAAAGAGATGAGCTAATAGCATTGTACTCTTTGAGGCACGATTAAGAACACCGAGCTTGTTATTATTGGTTGACATAGAAAAATAGGTTCCAAATGACATGAGCTACTAATTTTTGCATGTCAAGAAGTTAGGTTGACACAAATTAATATTAAATTAAACCTAGAAGTTGTAAAGTTTGAGTTCAACTTGGCTAGCAAAGAAATATCCAAAACGTCCAACTTGTATTAGCAAGCAAGGAGAGCGAAATTTTTAGGCATTGCTAAGAAAACAAAGAATTTGGTAGGCTTCTTGATGCACTGAACTAAGTTAGATATGGCTAATCATGAACTTGATCTCAGGCTTAAATAAGATTAATTTTTTATCAGACTTCGGATCTAATATATTTAAAATTTGATATCTTTCATGCCAAGCTTGATCTATAATTAGTTATTATAATAGATTATCAATATGAAGTATTGAAATGACATGGATGTCTTGTTTTCGTAAGCAAATGAATTATGGTAAAATAAATTTCTTCATTTTTTATGAATTCATTCACTTTATTGGGTAAAAAATAATAAAAATAATTTGAAATATGCAATATAGATTTTAAATACCTACGGCTTCCTTATATGGTGCTTTGGCATGATAAAAATTAAAGTTTTTATATATTATTTCATTTATATCTTTTTTTGATTCTTTATTAACCTGGTCACTTTTTGTTTAAAAAAAATCCTTGTATAATCTATACATGCTTATCAATTCAATTGTAATGCTACATCATTTGATTGGTGCAAATATTCCAATTCTTTTATATTTTTGCTACTCTAGTTTTACTAGCATTTTAACCTCAAAAATATATTATTTTATTAATAACGACATCTTTTTAAAAAAAATTTGCACCTATTAATGCATCAGTTACATTATATTATAAAAAAGAAAAAAGATATTTTAATTTTTTTTAACATATATTTTTGTCCAATACTATGAGATGTATACAAAAAAAAAAAAAACTTTATGCTATATGGCATGAGAAGATTATAACTTGCTATAATTGTTGTGATATGTGAGCGATGATTGAATGCTACCTTGTCAAACTAATAATAAATCAAATCATAAATCTTTATATATATATATATATTTATGCATTCCAAATTATTTTTCCTTGACATGTTATGGTAGAGTTGGTGATCACTAATCTAATAGTTGGAAAGAGATTATGGTCACAATTGAATCTCTACGTTTGTATAAATTCTTTTTTTTGTAATTTATGTCCAGCTGAAAGGGAAGAAAATCTCAAAAGAAAGAAATTATAACTCTGTCATTGGATGACAAGGCATCCAACTCTATATCTCTCTCCACCATTCTATATTGGATAGTGAAATGAGTAAAGCTTATAGTGCTTGTTATGTGACATCACAATTCTCTTGACACAAGGTCGAAAAGGATTAATGTAATTATGAAATTTCTTTATCAAGTAATTGGTTCACCCACCATAAACTTGAGTAAGCTCAACAAAATTGAAGGAAAAAAAAAATTAAGGTCTCAAGTTTTAAGAAGTTGGTCTGTAAACTAATTCTCTTCTCTAATATTTTATTGGATGAAAGAGTCACCCATCCACCATTCCTCTCATCTGCATCCATCCATGCCAATATCTTACTATTTACCAAGGCTACTTCGAAACTATTATTCAATTGTTTTATTGAAGATCATAGTGTGTTCTATTGAAAGCAACGTAACCAGAAATTCATAGCTAGATTGCTAGTCTTTCTTGATAACCCCAGCAAGCAATGTTTAGTAACCTATGTATACAGGGAGATGCAGGACTCAGGAAAAAATAATCAATACCATACCTATCTCACGCCATTCATTCTCCATGAAGATTTATTGCAAAGGTCACTCCTCCGTTACTACGGTAATAGTGCGGTTGGTAAGAGCACGGTTTCATTCTTGTAAATTACTTTCTGATCACGAATTCAAGATATAATTTTTGGATGACTTGATTAAATTTCAAAATTTTCTGGACGCACGTGATTGAAGGACGGAATGACTGTTATTCCGGCATCGTAATAGGATTAGATTGACATATTATCGATTGATAATAAAGATACGTGAAAAAATATGATCTAAATCGAATAATCATCTAATGGACTGGGAGCTAGAACGAGAAGCTATACTGGATTTATCCTTACCCTCTCGTTTTATAAAAAAAAAAAAAAAAAAAAAAAATCTCCTCTTCGTGTCACCAAGTATCAAAACCAAGAGGTCAACGCATCAATGATGATGATTGGACTCAAAGTTATTTATTTATTTATTTATTTTAATATATAAAATTATTTAATTATTTATTTATTTTAGTACGTTAATGTTCTTTCCTTCGGAGGCTGGAAAGGAATAGGCGTAACATCGTAATTAGAAGAAAGCATTGGGTCCGAAGGTTGGTGGTCGTGCCCTGAACCCAAGGGCAGCCGTATTCCTCCTTTCATCCGGTTATCTTTATTTTATTCACATTAATTTAGAATTCAATAATAAGAAACAAGCCAAAAAAAAAAAAAAAAAAAAAAACAGAGGATGCACCCTTCCGGAAGATTCCAACTTGCTGGCCTGCACATGGCGCCGTCACCGTTAATTGCTGGCACCAATTCAAAAGGAATCATGGACGAAGCCAAATCAAGTCTTTTAGATGGTGTTTAGTTCCCTGGATATATCGCCAAATTCTTACAGAGAATTAGAGAATTATAACTCATACCATCCTCTGTCAAATATAAATTTATTTTACAAAAATAATAGAATAGAGTGATACCATTCATGGAATAAAAATATTCCTATTTCTTTCATCATCATTTTATCTCCATCCGCTTGATAATTTTTTTTAAAAAAGCAAGAAAGTAATGATTTTGATGATAAAATCCAACTTATTAAACTTCAAGTTGCGCACAGCCGTGATTGGTGAACTCTTTCAAGACTTCCATAATACTCCATGCGAATTTGCCAATATTTAGCTCCATCATGCGCGGCATCATTCTTAAAGGTCCAATGCAAGCAACTTGATGGACCTCAATCAATTATAATTATGAACATTGAGAAAGGTTGCGGTGAGAAGGGAAATATTAAACCAATTTTTCATATCATGGTGGGATAAACAGTATGATTAGATATTCCAAAAATCATGGTCTTCAATCCTCTTGATCACAAGCTAAGGAAGCAGAACTCAAGGCAAAATGCCCACAGTTATGACACATGTATCCCAGCTCACAATTAGATCAAAAGCCATGATGAAATGGAGCATTCTAACATGCATTTAGCCAAGGATTTGTAAGAAAAGGAAGGGGCCCGATTGGGCACACCCATGGAATAAAGCCGTTATGGGAGCCGTCACCGTTTGCCACGCCAGCGGAGCAACGCGGAGGGATTGACGCGCACGTCGGACGTCCCTGCTGGGGCCCACGGAAAAGGAGCCGTGCCTTGCGGGGCCGGCGATGCCGCGTTGAGCGTCTCCACTTTCGGCATCGCCAGCTGTCTTAGTTTCAACGCCCTTCCCTATCTCGGGGGTTCCCAAACTCCCCACCCCACCCAAAAAAAAAAAAAAAAAAAAAAAAAAAAAAGAAAGACCTTTCCTCATATTCTCACCCACGCAATCTACATGCAGACCACCAACTAATAAAAGCCGACAAAAGAAAACTGGAACAGCTCACAGTGATGTCATCCAGACAAGATTTTTCTTCTTCTTGTTGGTTTAAACTTAAAACTCCTCGGGTGAAGCAGCCCAATATACCGATCCTCGTCGCTTTAGAACCATTCAGGGCATAACCCCTGGCAAGAAAATTAAAGATGAAAAGGTTTAGCAACTTAACAGAGCTGCAATGGCCACTTGGAAGTATGCAGAGAAGGGTTTATGGTTTGTTAAATATAATGATTATCTTGGGATTACGGCTTTGGGGTGGAAGTTTCTAAATTTCTATGTTGGATCCATCCATCCATCGTTTTAAGGAAAGATTTAGAAACTACATCCTTTGGGAGAGAACTTGACCGTTTGGCTTGTTGCATTAAATGGATTCACTAGATGGCTAGAGTAAGCAAAACCAAGTTTGGGTGGTCCACCGGATGCTGAGCCGGTATGATATACGAAATATAATAATTTTAATATTTAATATAATTTAAAATTTATTTAAATTTAAATATTTATTTAAAAATAATTAATAATATTAATTTTTTAAATACTAAATAATTATAAAAGATATTTGAATTGTTAAATATTTAATGTTTTATGAAGATGATATATATATATATATATATATACATATATACACATACATACATATACATACATACATATACATACATACATATACATACATATACATATACATATATATACATATACATATACATATACATATATATACATATACATATACATATACATATATACATATATATACATATATACATATATGTTACACCAGAAGGCCGACCACCTAGAAGGTCGACCAAATTAAAGGCCGACCACTAGGAAGGTCGACCACCAAGAAGGCTGACCAACCTGAAGCTGAGGTCCGAACCGATCCATTGAAGCTGAGGTCCGAACCGACCCACTGAAGCTGAGGTCCGAACTGACCCACTGAAACTGAGATCCGAACGACCCACTTTTGCTGAGGTATGGCTGGCCCACTTCTGCTGAGGTACGGCTGTCCCACTTCTGCTGAGGTACGACTGACCCACATCTGCTGAGGTATGGCTAACCCACTTCAAGGATATCTCGATGGACACTCCTTTTCGGACGACCGACTGGCCCTCCCAGTCGGTACCCAACCGACTCACTTCGCGGCCCAGAGAATTCCAGAAACTCCTTCTGTTACAACAGAATCCTGCCATGTCAGCAGCACTACTCCACTACTCCCACAATGCCGTCCTGTCCGGGCGCCATGTGGCCACTCGTCAGATCTTCTCGGAGGCAAATCGGTCTTTTTCGATTTCCTCCCTAACAGATTTTGACGCTATGCATGCAGATCCTCTTGGAGGCAAATCGGTCTTTTTCGATTCCCTCCCTAACAGATTTTGACGCTATTCACGCCTATATAAGGTAAGGCAAGGCAGACCCTAGGTAACTCTCGGAACCCATCACTTTTAATTATGGGACTTCTCTTCTCATCTCCCCACCCTCTAGCGGATGGAGAGTCCTCCAAGCTCTCCATCTCAGAGATCTTTCGTTCCCCATGATCGTCCCACTGACTTGATCATCGGAGTGTCTTCGTCGGAATTCCCGGCATAAGGCATTCTCTGTTTTGCAAGCTCTTGGAGAGGAAGAACCAGGAAGAGGTCCAACCTCGATGAATCTACAGCAACAGATTGGCGTTAGAAGGAGGGCTTGAACCTTCGGCCATTGCCAGCACAGATCCTGCTCCAACCCACGGTCACCTCCACGTGTCCGGATGCCTCCGCGGTCACCTCCGCTCGGTCCGGACACCCTCGCAGGCACCCCCACGCATCTGGACGCCCCCGCAGTCCCCTCCACTCGATTCAGATGCCTCGCACACCCCCGCAGAAAGCCCCACGGCATCTTCGCGTCAGGTCCGACCGCGACCGTCTCCGCACTCCGTGCGCCTCCATGGTCGGCCCCACGGCATCTCCTTGTCAGGTCAAATCGTGACTGTCTCCGCACCCCCGCGCGTTCCCCATGCCGGCTCCAGCTTCGACATGCCCGTCGGCTTGCCTCGCACTGGCTCCGGCTTCGGCACGCCCATCGGCCTGCCCCGCACCCCCATGGCCGCCCCCGTGGCATCTCCATGTCAGGTCTGGCTCGCGGCTTGCCTTGTGCCCCCGCGGCCGGCCCCGCAGCCTCTCCACGTCAGGTCCAGCCCATGGCCTGCACCGTGCCCCCGTGCGCTCCCCATGCTGGCTCCGGACTCGGCACACCCGTTGGCCTGCCCCGCGCCCTCGCGCGCCCCCGTGGCCAGCCCCGCGGTGTCTCCGCGTCAGGTCCGGCTCGCGGCCTGCACCGCGCTCCCGCGCTCCCCCGCGGCCGGCCCCATGGTGTCTCCACGTCAGGACCGGCCTGCGGCCTGCACCGCGCCCCCGCGTGCTCCCAGCACCGGCTCCGGCTTCGGCATGCCCTCACGGCCTGCCCCGCGCCCCCGCGCTCTCCCCAGCCATCTCCGTGCCCCGCGATCGGCCTGCTCTGTGCCAGGTCCAGCCCGTGGCCGTCTCTGTGCGCTCCCCGTGCCATCTCCGCGCCCGTCGGCTTGCCCTGCTTCAGCTCCGGCATCCGCATTCTGGGGGGTAGCCCGATGACCCCGACCTGCTCCGTGCCATGTCCGGCCTGCGGCCGTCACCGTGCGCTCCTCAAGCTCTTCCCGTAGTCGTCAGATGTCTCCACGCGCCCCTGCGCTCTTCCCACGGCCGTTGGCCATCTCCGTGCCCCCATGAGCTTCCATGGCTATCTCCATGCACCCGCGCACTTCCGCTGCTGTCTCCACGCTCCCGCGGCCTGCTCTGCATCAGGTCCAGCCCCAAGGCTATCTCCACACCCTCGCGCACTCCCACGGTCCATCTGGTTCCATCCTATGTACGCTTCTCGGAATGCAGGTACGAAGGAGATTCGGATAACAATCCGATGCGTAAAGTAGTGCATCGACAATGCTCCAAGAAGGCTCCTACCCTGGCTTGCTTCTACGCATTTCAGGCATGCTCTTCTCAGCCCATGTGCTGCAAAGGAGCAGTACCCCGATCTCCCTTCAAAAATGGGTACATTTAATGTTGCTCTCGCCCTTTGAGGGTGTGAACCCTTCCAAAGGCCAAGAGCAAGGGGGCAACTGTTACACCAGAAGACCAACCACTCAGAAGGTCGACCACCCAGAAGGCCGACCAAACAAAAGGCCGACCACCCAGAAGGCAGACCACCCAGAAGGCCGACCACCAAGAAGGCCGACCAACCTAAAGCTGAGGTCCGAACTGGCCCACTAAAGCTGAGGTCCGAATCGACCCACTGAGCTGAGGTCCGAAACCAACCCACTGAAGCTGAGGTTCGAACGACCTACTGAAGCCGAGGTCCGAACCAACCTATTGAAGCCGAGAGGTCCGAAACCGATCCACTGAAAGAGAGGTCTGAACGACCCACTTCTGCTGAGGTACGGCTGACCCACTTCTGCTGAGGTACGGCTGACCCACTTCTGGCCTGAGGTATGACTGACCCACTTCTGCTGAGGTACGGCTGACCCACTTCAAGGATATCTCGATAGACACTCCTCTTCGGATGATCGACTGGCCTCCCAGTCGGCCCCGACCGACTCTCACTTCGCAGCCCAGAGAATTCCAGAAACTCCTTCTGTTACAACATAAAATCCTGCCATGTCAGCAGCACTGCTCCACATACCTCGATGCAGAACTCCCGGATGGATGCTCTGTCATGATTAGCCACTGCCGCTGCAGCACCTCTGACCGAACCTTGGTGGAGCATTTGCAGCATCCAAGCATTACGAGAGCCAATTGAGGTTCACCAAGTCAAGCAGGAAAGCCTCATGGTGGACCCCAATCCGTGCATTTCCTGGTTCAAGGAACTCTTCCGGACGATCCGACCGAAGCTAAGCGTATACACTGGGCAGCTTCCAAATACGTCATCCTTGATGGGGCCCTCTACAAGTGGTCATTCTCACAACCACTGCTAAAGGTTTAGGGTCGACCGATGCGACTATGCAATCAAAAGTGGTACATGAAGGCATCTACGGCGACCACCTCGGAGGAAGGGTCCCTAGCTTATAAAATCGTCCGACAGGGATACTACTGGCCCATAATTCACAAAGCATCGATCGGACTTCGTCCGAAAGTGCGACACATGTCAAAGTACCTTGGCATCCAAAGGAGGTCCGCCAGCCAGCTGACCCCGCTTACTGCGCCTTGGCCATTTGCACAATGGGGCATGGACATCCTGGGACCCTTTCCCCAGCATCCGGCTAGCAGACATTTCTCCTTGTAGCCATTGATACTTTACCAAGTGGGTGGAGGCTTGAAGCACTGGCACAAATAACGAAAGCCAAGATGGAAAACTTCATCCGGAACTACATTATCTTCCAGATCGGCATTCCACATACAATCATTACTGATAATGGAAGACAGTTTGACAACTCTAAGTTCCGCGATTTTTGCCAACAATACCATATTTCCCATCGACTTACTTCGGTCGGCCACCCTCAATCTAATGGAGAGGCTGAGGTCACTAATCGAACGATCTTGCATGGACTGAAGATCCGGCTTGAACGAACCAAAGGGATTTGGGCGGAAGAGCTTCACACGGTGCTCTAGGCATATTGGACGACTGCCCGAACGGCAACCGGGGAGACTCCATTCAACCTAACCTACGGGAGTGAGGCGATCATCTCTGTGAAAGTCTCTTTACAGTCCCTACGGATTGATCATTTCATTGAGCTGACCAACTCGGAGCAACGGAGGGCTGACCTGATTTACTGGAAGAAACCATGCTTGGACAAGCTTAAAAATAGTGACTTACCGTTAGAAGATGGGCTAGATATTACAATTCGCGGGTTAAGGCGCGAACTTCCAAGTCGGGATCTGGTTTTGCGAAGGATGGAGATTTCGAGAGATCGACCGAGCAAGGAAAACTCTTCCCCAATTGGGAAGGTCCTTATCGAGTATGAAGTGATTCAAGCCGGAACCTACTGACTCGAACATTTGGAAGGACGACAGATTGTACGCCTATGGAATGTAGACAACCTTCGCAAATACTATCAATGAAGTCTACAACTTCTTCTATGAAGACTCTGAAAGTCCGACCCCGGTCGGCAAAGGCTCTAGGGCAGCCCACTCCGAAAGTCCGACCCCGGTCGGCAAAGGCTCTAGGGTAGCCCATTCTGAAAGTCCGACCCCGATCGGCAAAGGCTCTAGGGAGCCCATTCCGAAAGTCCCGACCCGGTTGGCAAAGGCTCTAGGGCAACCCATTCCGAAAGTCCGACCCTGGTCAGCAAAGGCTCTAGGGCAGCCCATTCGAAAGTCCGATCCTGGGCGGCAAAGGCTTTAGGGCAAACCCACTCTGAAAGTCTGACCTCGATCGGCAAAGGATTTGGGGAACCCCATTCCGAAAGTTCGACCCTGGTCGGCAAAGGCTCTAGGGCGCCCCCTCCGAAAGTCTGACCCCGGTCGGCAAAGGTCTAGGACAGCATTCCAAAAGTCTGACCCCAGTTGGCAACCACTTCAAACAAATCCACCGGAGCCGCGTGGAGAATACCTGCACAAAATCGGGCGAGTCGATGGATCGAAACTTGGAGAGATTTCTAAGTGCCTAGGTTCGGATGAGCTACCGCCCCCTAGCCATTCTACCGGTTTCGAACTCAGACGAGTCGACCAAAAACACTTGGAAATTTTCTTAAAATGTCCAAATTGGATTGGGCTAGTGCCTGGCAGCCACTTCGTAAAGCTTGCGGTCCTGAAGAGCTTGATCGAAAATACTTAGAGAATTTGAAAAGAAAGTGTTTATCTTATTTACACCAACATACACATAGGGTAACAAAAAAACGACCTTCTATTAACGTTAAAAGTGGACATTACAAGAAGGGGGTCGGACCTTTACAACATCTTAGGTCAGACCCGCAGAAGGTGCGGCAAGGACCTCAACCTCGGCCCCGCTGTTACAACTAAAGGCTCAACTAGGACATCCCCCCGTCCCTACATCGCTTAAGTTGGGGCTTCAGACCTGGCCTCTTCCCACCACCTTTTGCCTAGCGCCCTCTCCCCCATTGGTGCCCTTAGTTCGACACCCGATTGGGCGAGCTCCTGGAAAAGTCCGGCCATCTTCTTCAAGCAGTCATCATAGCCTTCCTATAGAAGTCCGACGCCGCGTCCTCTACCTCTTCAGTAAAGTTGGAGGAGGCCTTGTATTTTGCCACGCCGTCCCGGATCTGCCCCGCCGCTAGCTCTTTGGCTTCCTCAAGTTGGATCACCGACTGTACTGTAGTCGGCACCCGCTCGGCCTGGGCCTTCTTGTCGGCCTCCGAGAACCATTCCTCCACCTCTCTCAGTCGACAGGTGAGGGGAGTCACTTTTCCTTTTTTCCTCTTCAATCTAGCCTCCCGGTTGGCCGCTGGCTCTCCATCTCTTTAGCGCCTCCTTAGATGACTAGGCCTTTGCTTGGACAACGACAACCTTTTCTTTGAGGATTTTAAAGATGCCTTCACGGTCGCTTGAGCCACCTCCGCTCTTGCACCTTCTTGGCAGAGGTCTTGGTTACATACAGAACCCGACCGATGCCATCGTCCAATAAGGAAATGCCATGAAGAAGCTGCAAGCACAAGACTAAGTTAGTACTACACAAGACAATTGGAAGAAGGAAAAATACGAGGGAGCAAGATGGAGTGTTTTACCCTCATGAGGTCGCGGTAGGATTCTATGGCTACGTCACTCAAGTTCTCTAAATTGACAACTCCTATAGGCATCCATCATGGCCCCCTGAGCAAGCTCTGTGCTCTCCTTGGGTGTTCTAGGGCATGGCCAGTGCTGGAACGCCTCCTGACGGACTTCTTTTTTGGATTCTTCTTCGGCCGCCCTCCTTCGACTGTCCCCTTTCCCTTGTCCACCAGGGAAACCATCCCCTCTGAGTCGACGAGTGAGGGGGCTGACGCTACACGCCATGCCGGATAGTTGTGGCTGTTCCTACCACGTAGGGCGGCCGACCCCCCAGTAGGAGTTGAGAACCCTAGTGTTTCTTTGCTAATACCTATGTAAGAGTGGTATCGTCTTCACCAGAGTCACATCTACTACAGGCATGGGTCGTTCCTCCTCCCGCCTTTTCTTCTGTCTCTCTGGGAAGGCCCATGGTCGGCCTGGGGTGGCCCTTTTCCGCACCGCTCGCTGGATGACCCTAGCTTTGTCGATCCTCTTCATCCTCCCTCTTGTTGCGAGGAAAAATCAAAGTAAGCAAGAGGAAGGGAGTAATAGATCCAATGAAGCAAGTTATGAGAGAGGAGTCGGCCCTGCCCTAAAAATCTTTGAGGGTTGATCCCGCCTAGTGAAGTACATCCTCCCTAGCAGTTCGTATGCCGGTTAGGCCAGCTCTGTCGATCTCATTAAACTTGGACTGGTCGGCCATCAGGATCGACCTCCTCTCGCGGAGCCTCGGCCATGGCTCCTCCACAAAGGCTTGAACCCCCAGGTTGGAGGCTGCTCACAAGGAAAAAACCGGGCCTTCACCCGTGGATGGCCGATGGAAGACATTTCAGGATCTTTCAGCTGGGACCGGGGACAGAACATCCACCACTCCCGGCTCCTAAAGTCTTTCTTCAAAAGAAAAAGTTGCCAAAGAGGGATAACTAGGTTCAATTTCGGCTTAGGCATAACACAATGAAGCAGCATATTGTCCAAATACTGTTCGGGGTCAGCTACGCCGGGGTCACCCTATAGAAGTTGAAGACCTCGACAAAGAAAGGGTACAAGGAAAATCTCAAACCAGCCTGATGTGGGCTTAGTATATCAGGAGAGTCCCCGACCCCAACGGATTGTTTGCTCTTCCTTCTTGGCCTGGGAGCGTGAGGTGCAAGGTTGAGGGGAATACAATATACGGCCCTAAGATTCTCGACCGGTCTCGGTCATGACCGACGGAATCTCACTCGATCCGGCTCCTTAGGTCTAGGATCAGACCTCGACTACTGGATGCCATCAGAGCTAAAGGAGGAGGACTGGGAGATTGACCTGAGGCTGACTCGTAGAAGCCTGGTTTTGCAGAAGAAGAGGTAGAAGCTCTCTCTCTCGCGGGAGCACAGGAGCAGTAGAAAAATCCTCCCAGAGCGCCTCGCCCCTCCTTTTATAGGTCTCCGGAGGGGCACTGGCACTCGCTTCGTGGGGCACTCTAACCATCCGTCAGGAGGCACGACCTTCCATACCTCAAGAATCGAAATGACAGGCGATCAGAATTGGCAGGCGGCGATCCGTGCGAACATCGGATCAGCGGTGCAAAGACTGCTGGGAAGCAACGTCAGCGCTCGGATGCTGCCACGTGATGCGGCACATCCCTCCATTCTAGTCATTATGCGAGCCAGCCTAGCCCCTCATCATGGCGCCCTCTCCATGTTAACTGCGACCCCTGCGCCTTAATACGGGGCTGACATCTGTCCAGGAAGCCAATCGTGGGGAGATTCGAAAGCAATTCAGCACAATGATACCAGATCGAGCTTGGATGGATGCAACCTGTGTGAAACAGTGCTCCTGCCCTTTGAAGCCCACGTGCCCCCTCAAAGCCCAGAAGCAGGGGGGCAACTATGTACCCATCCGGCCGATCCTAGGTTGGACCGGCCAAGAAGTCTGACCGACTGACCCATGGGAGGAGAGGTTCGAATAACCGCTTCCTTCGAGTTCGATCGATCGGCTCTCGTGGAGATCCTGACCGTTCCCTCACCGGAGGTCCAGAAAGCCGACCAAACCTGAAGGTCAACAACCGAAGGCCGAACCAACTGAAGGCCGACCCACTTCTGCTAAGGTACGGCTGACCCACTCACAAGGATACCTTGGAAACTCTAGAAGCCTCTTTCCACATCTACCGGTCGGCTTCCTCAAAGCCCCTATCAGATACTCCCCGTCGACTGGGATGAGGGCTCCTATTGAATCCGACGACTCGTTCTCCTTCTGGGAACTGCTCGAAGGCTCCAGAAGCCCTTTCTAGCTAGTACGGAATCTGTTGTAACGGACTCCACGACGTGGTCACGTCTCTGCGCCACCTGACCATCACTCTGATTTTCCTAGAGGCAAATCGGGGCTTTTCAGCCTATCCCCTAACAGAATTTGCAGCATTCCACACCTATTTAAGGTGACCGGGGGACCTCCGCTTGGGGCTAGGTGTACTCTTCCCTCTCCGTATGCTATTCTCTTTCATTTTTTCTCCATTCTATTGCTCCCAGACTCTGCTAACTTAAGAATCAGAGTGTCCCCCGTCGGAACACCACCGGCGCTTAGGGCACTTGTGCAGGTCGACCGGCAAAGGAGCTCTCCAGCGTAGCTGACCGAGCCCGGTCCAGGAGAAGCGCAGCAACGCCACAACAATAAATATATAATTGACATATATACATACATATTAATATATATACACCATACATATACATATATATACATACACATAAATATACATATATACGTGTATAATATATATATATACACATATATATATACATATATATACATATTATACAAATATATACACATATATATACACATATATATACATATATTCCTATATAGATATTTGATTGTGGCAAGAAGCTGACGTGTAAATCATGTCAGATGCCATGTCAGAAAAATCTGCCATGGTGGACACCCCATCTTGGACTCCTTTGGCTGGGCTGAGCTCCTCGGATCAAACGAGGTGGCCGTCAGAACCGAGCTTCGTCCTCCGCCAGGTCAGCACCACGAGCTCGGGGTGCCTAGGTCAGAGCTGAGCAATCTCCTTCGCTATCGAGCCCCTCCGAGGCTGAGCTTCTTGGATCGGAGTCGAGCTCAGCCCTCCTCCGCCAGGTTGAGCCCCTCCGAGGTCGAGCCCTCTGGGTTGGAATCGCATGTCAGCCTCCTCCAACGGATCGAGGCCCCTCCGAGGTCGAGCTCCCTGAGTTGGAGTCGAGCTCAGCCCTCCTCTACTAGGTCGAGCCCCTCCGAGGTTGAGCCCTCCAGGCAGGAGTCGAGTCCTCCTTCACCGGGTCAAGCCCCTTTGAGGTCGAGCTCCCTGAGCCGGAGTCGAGCTCAGCCCTCCTCCGCCAGGTCGAGCCCTTCGAAGGTTGGGCCCCCAGGTCGGAGTCGAGTCCAAGCTCTCCAGTCCAGTAACCAGCTCGGGCGGCACCGTCGGCCAACAAGGGGGCGGAGCCACCTCCTCAAAACACTGACGAGCAGCCCAAAGGCTGCAAAGAAGCACCTGTCAAGCCATGATGGCTATCTGCGGCGCCGCCGCTTATACAGAAAGGCAGGAAGCCCCTGACCAAAGTGCTGCACTCTCCACTAACTACTGCACCGCCCGAAAGAGGAAGTCAACCAGGAGATTCGAATCTCGAAGGCGGCGGCCCCCCAATTAAGGCACTGCAAGGCTTCCCAGAGTGGGGCGACAAGAAGGAATGTCATAAACATGATGTCTCCCTTATCACAAATCAGGAAAGACATCTCGTCCATGGCACGGAACACTGCCGCACATGCCTGATAGCCTGTGGGGATCCCAAGGTAGGCGTCCAACGGTACCTGGACTTAAGAAGAACATTCGACATCCCCAGAAGGGGAAAAGGTATGCAAGTGCAAATACACCACAGAACATCACCCAAGCGAGTGAAGGAGAAGAAGCCTCTCCTAGCATCACAAGAGGGCTAGCCCACCTCGACTAACATCACTCCTAGCACGCTCGCATCCCCACTTTCACTCCATTCACTCCTTCTAGCATGGAGTCCATCAAGAGAGGCTCGACCAGGAGGATCTGTTCCCCTAGGTCATCACTGACTTGAGCATCGGAGTGTCCCCGCCGGAATCCCTGGCCCGGGTCACTAACCCCTATTTTGCAGGTCTTGAAGCACGGCCAACCTGGAGAGGATGAGGGACGATCCGACGTCGACAATAGCTATGGGCCACGGCCACGATGATCTTGACGGAACAGATGGCACACTAGGTAGGGCCGGCCGGATGTTGACATGTTTTGATCCTGCACAAGCCCCCTACAAGCGGTTCCACCGGGAGGATGGTGATGACACAAGCGAAAGAAGTCTCCACCAGCCGAGCGGGAGACCTCCCTTCTCAAGGGGACCTACAAAGTCTAGAAGGGGAGCTCCCGACTTCTGCCCAGCCACCTCTGGTGGATGTCCATCTGGCCACACTCACCTAATAGATGCAAATTCTCATTATGGCAGTGCGCCAGCTCCAGCACCATCAACGGTCCATGGCCACCCCACCAGCAGCCAGGGATCCCCACGGCCCATGTTACAGCACCTGCAATAGCTTGCAATCCTTCTAAGGAGGAGGCGTTCGCAGTCACGGGCTATCACTGACCACTGGGGCAGTCATTTGACTCCGATGAAGTGATAATGGACCGTGTCTCCTGACAGAGAGAGCCGGTCCCCTACCCTCGAGCGGGTGATATCCAAACCCCGCCGAGGTCGAAGAGGCAAGTCCCCCTTCATGGGCATCATGCACCCATGTCACCTTCTGCATCCCTTTCTGCAGAAGGTTTACCAATGAAGCCATCAGGCACACGAGAAGAAGCGCCTGGAGGAGCACGAGCGCAAGCTGGTGGAGTTATCCCACTGATTTGCAAACATGCAGGGCTCTCCTGATGAGTCAACGGTGAGCAGAACGAATGCTCTGATACCAAAATGATGCAGAACGAAAGAATGATGCAGAACAAAAGAAGAGATGATGCGATGTGGAAGTAAATTAAGACTAATTTTTTTCTTCTTTTTTTTTTTTATATTTTCAGAAGTCGGCTTTGACTCAAAGGAAAGTTAAACTAAATTGAAAGAAACTATGTAATAATTGAAAGCACAATTTAAAGAAACTAGGTTATCAGAGTAGTTCAGAAGTAAAGGATCGCTGGGGGTGAGAAACTCCCAGACTTAGGGTTTCGCTCTGAACTTTCAACAGGACAGAAGTAAAGAGAAGAGAAGGGTTACAGACCAGGCAGTGATCTTCACAGAGTTTAGTGGAAGGACTCTCTTGAGCAGATTGTTGGATCCCCGGATTCAGATATCTTCGCAATGGATCCTCCAATACTGGCCCTTTGGCAGAGTTGGCTTCTTCTGAACTCAAGATCTGGGAAAGAAGAAGAGCAAGTTATGGAACCAGATACTCAAGAAGATGATTTACTATAGAAGAACTTGAAAGCTGATGTTGCTGAAATCCTGATTCTCTTGGATGCTGATCTGACTTCCTTTAGGATTTGCTCTGTCTTCGAAGTAGCCGAACTGGACCTGGATGCTGGTGGTCGGCCTCTACTTGGAGAGAGGGGCCGTGAGAGATGGGGTAGGCTAGGGTTGGTGGAATGAAGAGGATGATGGGCGGCTAGGGTTTGGAAGTGAAGTGGCTAACCTAGGTTTTAGGATTGGAGATCTCACACCTCCTCAAGGTCCTAAGGAACCCGGATTTACTCCCTCATGGAGCTCAACACCTGAATGCAAGTGCGGAGAGAGAAACACAAAGTTTGCTCACATAAATTGAATTCATCATCAGTTGTCCTTTAAAACTTACAAGAGGGGTTTATTTTATAGGTCTTTACAAGAGGTCAGGGTTTTACATCTTCCCATGTGGGACTAATAGGATGGATCCTCAAATTAGGCTTGTAGAATCAAATCCTTCTCATATGGCCGGCCAAGAGCTTCCATAAGTGTTGATTGGTGGCTCCAAATGGTAAGTAGGTGGCGCCTCCTAGCCTTGCTCTTCAAGAAAATTTTTTTTCCTTCCATGCTTGGTTATTTGGAAGTATTTGGGCGCCTCCTAGTCTTGTTCCACAAGTTTAGGCTTCTTCCTTTCATGGCTCAACTCTTTTGGACACCTCATTTTCTTTCTCCCCAAGTCATGGCTCTTCCCAACTTTGCTTTGGTCTTTTTAGGGATGGATTGGGCCCCCCTTGAAGTGCTCCCAAGAAATGCCTCTTTCCTCCTTTAGCTTGGCCTTTTAAGGATATATGGGGCGCCTCCTTGATTTTGGCTTCAAGAAAAATTCTTGCTCCCTTGGGTGTGGGGACCAAGACACTGGGATGGAGATGTGGTGTCCCCTGGACTCTGGCGTGTGGTTGGGAGTGTGGCGCCCACTTACTTGATCCTGGGAGAAAAATGTGGCACCCTGGACCTTGACTTGAAAAAGGTGGCACCAACCTGGAGAAGACCTAGGCCACTACTAGGACTCTACAAAATTTAAATTGCAGGGAATACAGACTAAAGACTAAAATTGAGTGACCAAGTCAACCCTTATTACAAAACCAGAAAACCCTAATTCTTCGGGCAAGGTCAATCAGAGATCCAGATGGAGCCCTGAAGTCTTCTTTTGAGTCTGGTGCCCGTACCAGTCGATAGCCACCAGCAAGAACTTCCGTTGCCCCGGTGTAGGGGGAAATAGCCCCAAGATGTCCATTCCCCATTGGGCAAAGGGCCAAGGGGTGGAGAGCTGTGAGATCGGCACCGCCGGCTGTCATTGTATGTGAGCATGGCACTGACATTTGTTGCACCTCTTCACGAAGTCAGCGGCATCCTCTTCATAGTCTCCCAGAAGTATCCCTGGCAGAGAGCTTTGTAGGCCAACGTCCTTCCTCCCATGTGGTTCCCGTGGAGGCCTTCATGATCTCCTGGAGGACGAAGGCTGTCTCTACGGGTCAGGCACTTCAAAAGCGGGTAAGTGAATATATATATATATATGTATGTATGATGTATATTATATATATATATCTATTATATATATACATACATACACTACATACATATAGATATATATAGTACACATACATACATACATACATTATATACATATATATATATATATAGATATATATATACATACATACTACATACATATATATATATATATATATATATATACATCATACATATATATATATATACATACATACAATAGATATTATAGATACATACATACATATATATATATATATTACATACTACACATATATAATATATAGATACATACATACATAATATATAGATATATATATACATACATACATAAATATATATAGATACATACAGACATAATAGATATATAGATACATATAATACAGATATAATATATATACATACATACATAGATATATATATAATACATACATATATAGATATATATATATATATATAATACATAGATATATATATATATATATATATATATATATATATATATATACATAATACAATGATAGTATATATATAGATACACATATGTATATAAAAATTATTATCTATATATATATATAGATACATACATATGTATATGTATATATATAGATAATACACATGTTATATATACATACATATTTATATACATACATACATAAAATATATAGGTATATATACATCTATTGCATGAAAATATTTTATTAAAAAAATTTGATACAAATTTAAAAAAATTCGATACACAATTTTTAAAAAAATTCATCCTAAAACTAAACTATTTATTTTTATTTTTATAGATATAATATATATAAATATAAAAAATTGAGCTCCAAAGAATAAGTGATCAGATCAATGGCAAACTTCCACTTTGAGGGGTACTGGGTCTAGGTGACAATGCTTGGGGGCGGTAATAAAATATCTTCAACCGTGGGACAGGCAACTTATTGCACCACTTACACAAAAAAGAAAGAAAGGGAAATCTGAGTCTCGGATCCGAACTAAACAGTTATATTGATAGTTAAGTTAACCAGGAGCCTGCACACATACGTATATACATACATACATATCTTTTATATATATATATATATATATGCACATGTGTTTTTATGTACATATAATCTTTAAAATGAATGTAGTATGGAATGCCCAAAATGCTGTCAAGCTTCTTTTAATTTTTGGCGTCGATTTATACAAGTAAAATTTTGTGAAAAAATATAAATATATTAATAAATATGAGAATTTTTAAAAATGAATTATGTATGATCATTGGATTTCAAATAAGTATTTGACTTTTGCTTTTGTGAAATTATTAGGCTCTTTTCTAAACTTAGTTTGAACACTTATAAAGCATGGTACATTTTATTACCAGCTTCCAATACAACCTTTTAGGATACGTTGATTCAAGCATGAATCAATCACCGATTCGATCGCTCACACATTTCTTTCCGAACTAGACACTTCGAATCGGAGCATCCAGAGGAAATCGAAGTGAGAGGGCAAAGTAACGATATGATCTTCGAACTTAGCCGAAGATGGACCCGTCCGAAGACGATACAGGCTTCACTCTACGATTCATCCTGAAAAGAATAGCCCCGTCATAAATAGCAGAGGCGTCTTCAGTCTATCTCAAGAAAAACATGACAAAGACACCTCTCCAGTCCAACGGTGATCCTTCCTGAAGAGGAGGCCCGAAGGCAAATCTCCGACCAACCTCAAAACCCACGCGAACGTGGGCGCGACGATTACAATCAATTGCCTGGATATCACATCCAAATCATAACTATATCGAAGTGGCCACACGGTCATTAACTCCAACCGCAACGCCTCCAGCTGACTGGTACCGTCGGCAACCGTCCACGATTACAGGCAGAGGAGAGTCGATTAGCCCCCATCTTAACCGTAGGATGGGAGACGAAACCGTGCGCTAGACCAGTCATTATAAATACTAGTAGAAGGGACACTCAAGGTAAGCACAGCGAATCCCAGAAAAAAACAAGAGTTTCTTCGCTCCATCTCCCTCCTTTCCAGAATACTCCCCATTCCATTGCCGGAACCCGCCTCTGATTTAGGCATCAGAGTGTCCCTCGTCGAAGAACACCCGACCAGGAACCTGTTTGCAGGTGAACTAGGAAAGCGAACCTGTAATCTGGTAGCTCCGTCTGATCGAAGGGGATTCTATGCCAACACAACCTCTACGTTTTGAATTCCATGTCGTAAAACAGTTTAGTTTGGATCAACATAGAGAACAAAATAATTAAATATACCTACAAATTTGTTACAACATTTCACCAGGAGGCTCTGTTACTATCAATCATTATGATTCCATCAATCTTCAAAAATTTTGAAAAGTTATTTTCTTGAAAAAAAATTTAAAACTTTTTTTATAAAAAATAATAATTTAGAAAATTTATAACGACTACTCTTGGGATTTTCTCTTTTCTATATAAAGTGTTAGCTGCTGTTTTTTTTTTTTTTTTAAATTAATTTATAAATTTAATTTATATAACTTTCTTTCTCTTGAACTTGGAGCCAAAACTAGGTGGAACCAGAAAAAACACATGTGGAGGCTTACTAGTAGAGGGAAAAAGAAAGGCTTAATAGTGAGAAAAAATTTAGGAATTTTAATTTGATCCTAAACATCAATTAAATATAATTAGGTCATCTGACTTTTAAATAAATTTAAATCAGATCCTAGCTATAAATTCCATTTGACTGCCATTGTAGAATTGTCACAAAGATCGTGTGATAGGCTTATGTGGTAAAAGGGATAGATTTAGAGAAAAAGCCGGCAGTCCTCCTCCTCCTTTTCCCCTCTTTCAGATAGGGTTTACCTTCTAAATTCATCTTACTTTCCATTTGGTGATTAGAAATTGACTCCAGCTGCAAAGATTGTACACAAGTTGGAAGGTTTTTAAGTTAATGTGAGAAAGAGAGATAGGAGGGTTGGAAGAAATGGCAATTAGGATAGTTGGAAGGCTTTTACATGAGTCTTTACTATCTAGCATAGACTCAATTGGAAGTTACAAAGGCCACAGTTAGTGCAAATATGGTCTTGTAGCTAAAATGTGGATTTCATGGAGAGATGATAATTATGGATGAAGGTTTAGGGCTTATCTAAATTATCATGTGAGTATGACTTGTATCTGAATTTATGTTTTAATTTTTTCAAATGTTGAATTGTATTACTATGAGTTGTTTAACTGTAATGACGCCTATGGATATTAATTAGAGGTGGAATAATTTCTATTGTGGATATTTCACCTGGATTGATATATAGTGTCGAGCCAAAGCAACTCTACTTGGAAAATGGATGAAGCAAGGGACTTGAAAGTTGATGTTAAAGGATTATTTGGCATTGTTGGAGGTATAGAAGATAAAGAAGTTCTAGTTTAAAAGAATACATGGTAGAATTAAAATGAAAGACAATCGGTTTGTTAAAAGAGATAAGAGATTTAAAAGAGAAGCTATTGACATCAATGATGAGACAGCAAGGGTGAAGGCAAAATGTGTTGAGTTGAGATGGCAACTTGCAAATATATTGTGAGGGAGAGCTATATGTCATTGCAATTATGCTTTTACAGATTTTGCTAACACTAGTAATTATGGTTTGAGTAACTATTATATATATGATTATGTAATGATTTTAAAAGTAATAGTTATGGAGAGGATAAGCCAACATATTAAGATTTTGGAAATTATCTTTGTAATGAATGTATGCATTAATGTTGAATGTAATACTTTTATATTTGATATTTGCATCTCTTGTTATGTTCATTATATTCTACCAATAATATAAATAGGTTGACTTATAGATAACACATATATTGGATAGTAGGTTTAATGGCCCTACTATTAAAATTTGTATATCATAAAGTTATATATCATAAACTTTTGAAATAGTGGACTCTATTAATAAAGATGTGTATCACAGTTGCCACTGCTAAGCTTAAATTATACATGCTGAATTATTATATTTGAAACAATCAATAAAGGAACTATTACACTATTGGCTCAGACTTGCTGACTTGTTTGAAACAATCAATAAAAGAACTGTTACAATATTAGCTCAGACTTACTAACTAAGGTGACAAACCAATTGCCAACTAACTTACTGAAAGCCGAATAATTGTTCTTCGAGTAAGTGAACCTGAGTAACTTTGATGACAGGAGGCTAAATAACTATAAATAGTGGCACTATGTCTAATGATACACAATGGCCAACTAAGTTATTCGGATTCAATTAAATATCTAAAATTGATATATTAATCAGACTAAAGCAGATAGTTTTCAAGTGCTGAAATATTATTGAGAACTAAGGTACATCAATGCCATTATCTAAAACACCCAAATAAGAAGGCACGAACAAAAGGACATGGCTATTGTAATAGAAAGTTGTTATGATAAATCATTATCCTAATTGAAAGAGGTTAATTTTAACATAAAATCATTAAAATTAACTGAAGAAGGTTATTTTTTCAATAGTATTCGATTATCTCGAGTGTCTATAATAGAGGTAAGAGGGAATCATCAATGGTAAGCAATTTTGGATCACTAGAAGGAGACTCTATCATCTATCTCTCTTCTTAGCTATTTTTTATCTTTCTTTATTTTTCATATGTTCCCCAAACTCTATTGACTTAAACTTCGAAGGATCCCCCACTAGATAAACTTTGGTCAAGGGACTTTGTAGGTAGAAGGTGCTTCTCAAAGTTTCAGACAAGAGACATGCATCTCTCATCCATCACTTACCTGGTTTGAACTTGGGCGAGTCCCAAGTTCCTCTTCTCATGGGATTTAGCAGCACTAGATTGGCATGCCAAGTAGGGGGGATCCAGAAGCAAGTCCCTTAATTGCAAGGAAAAGTTGGAGAAGTAGGAAGCGATGGTAATCACTAGAGTCCAGAATGTTTCAACTAATATAAATTAGCATTTGTCCAGGCGAAATGGCCAGCCCAATCAACTGCCATAAATCAATGATGCACCTTCGCTAGTGGTGGCGGATCAGCTGCAATTCGCCATCCTAGTATAGTAAGTGCAAGGCTTGAATGATGCTGTTCAAACCCCTCAACGGGTGACGATGAACAACTAGCACCATCAAGTGAAGCCCATGGCCCTAGCTGCTCCTTCCAGACACACAACAACTCTCTCTTAACGATCACATCATCGATGCTCTCCCTCAACAAATCCCTCCACGATAACTAAGTCCAGAATGAGAAGGAGATCGATGTCAGGAAGAAAGTCGATGCAGGGAAAAACGTCCCCAATCTCCTTTGAAGTCTTCAAGGAAAAACTATCTCAGTTGAAAGGGATAGAGAGGCCCGTTGATTCGATGACTATGACAAGAAGCTATAGGAGCTCAATCGATGACTTGCTGAGCTCTAAACTAATAACCGAGGTCCTGCTGACTCCCTCGGCTACAACTCTTGACCACTCTTTTCTTGATAGGTCATGGAAGAATCGATACCACCATACTTCAAAATGCCTTAATTGGAGCACTATGAGGGTCCACTGATCCATTGGACCATCTGGGAGGATACAAGGCATATATAATGATCCAAGGTACCGGTGAAACCCTCCATTGCCTTGCCTTCCTAGCAACTTTAAGAAAAATTGGTCGGGTTGGTACTTGGACCTCTAGCTAGGTAGCATCTACTCCTTTAGCCGATTGGAGGAACTGTTTGTGATCCATTTCTAAACAAGCAAAAGGATGCTATGAAATTTAGATAGCCTCTTTTCTATCCAACAAAAAGAAGGGAGTCCTTAATAGACTATGTGGTGCCACCACACTTGAGGTCAAGAGCTTAATGAGTTCGTGGCTTTATCGACCATGAAGAACATACTTCTATTATCCTGGTCACTTTCTTGTTGGACATGAAGTTCCTTAAAATTTACTTGGAACTCTTGGCACGTCTAAAATTTGCTATGGCTAAAGAGCTATCCATCGACACCAAGCTAAAGGAAAGTCGACATCGAAGAACAAGGTTCAAGAGGACATATCTCGACCTTGTAATAGCAAAGATGCCCCACCACGATGATAAGATAGAAGGAGAAAGTTTCTTGCAAAGGCCTGACCCATGTATACACTACCCACTTCTCACAATAAGAAGAAATATTGTCTCTCCACTGTGACCATGGCCATGATGCTAAAAAAATACATATGGCTAAATGATGAAATTGAAGATTTGATCTATCGTGGATATCTCGGGAAGTACATGCATGGAAAAGAACACCATACTAAAGTTGCTATCTTGAGGAAGTCTCCTATTGAAGCCGAGATTAACAACCAACCACTAGAGGAAGGGTTAATATGATATTGGGGAGCAAGACTAGGAGGAGTACATGATGAGAAGACACTCTAAAAAGGCTATGGAGCAATAATGTAATTAATTTTTTGATGATAACTTGTGGGGAATACAAAACCCCATGATGACATTGTTGTTGTCTCAGCAACAATAGCCCACTATGATGTACATAGGATCCTTATTGATAATGAAAGTTCTACTGATATATTATTCTATGATACTTTTTTTTGTTAGGATGAATCTCTCTCCTAAATAACTAAGAAAGAAATCCACCGCATTAGTCGACTTTGCCAGTAACTTGATCAGCATTGAGGAAGAAATTACTCTTTTTGTAATTATAGGAATAGAACACCGATGCAGAACACTCTGTCTTAACTTTATGTTAGTTCAAATTTGTTAGCCTACAATGCATACTCAGATGATCAGGCTTAAATGCATTTTGGATGATCATTTCAACTTATCACCTATTAGTACACTTCATAACCAAGTTGGAGTCAAAAAAATGCAAGGAGATCAACGACTAGCCTAGCAATGCTTGATGGCCCAGCAATGCTTGAGATGCAAAATAGATAATCAGAGAATAGCTTGTCTCTTGATCACTTGGACCAAAGGGAGCTGAGTAACATAATGAACTGATCGAGAAGATGATCTTTGTGACCCTAATAGAAGAGGATCTTGCCAAGATAGTACAAATCAGATCTCTCCTCCAGGAAAAAATAAAGGAGCATCTTATAAAGTTCTTGCAACAAAATGTTGATGTCTTTTCTTGGTCAGCCATCGACATGTTTGGGATACCTTTGGAGATAATTACTCATAAATTGAACATGACCTAGGATATAGACCTATTCAACAAAGAAGAGAAGCTTTGCTTTTGAGTAATAGAGAGCAATTGACAAAGAAGTTAGCAAGCTCCTCAATGCCAAATTTATTTGCGAGGCTCACTATCTCGAATGGCTAGCCAACATGGTAATAGTTAAAAAAGAAATAAAAAATGAAAAATCTGTATTAACTATATGGGTCTCAACAAGACTTATCTTAAAGATAGTTTTTTTTCCTAAAATTGATCAACTAGTCGATGCAACTTCTAGGTATAAAACTCTTGAGTTTCATGGATGCTTTCTTGGATTATAATCAAATCTGAATGGTCCTAGAAGATGAAGAAAATATAGCATTTGCTATCGAGAAAAGATTATATTGTTACAAAGTAATGCCATTTGGATTAAAGAATGACAGGGCAACCTACTAGCGGTTGGTGAATAAAGTGTCGAGAAGTAACTTAGATAAAATATGGAAGCCTATATTAATGACATGCCAATAAAAAGGTTGAAGCAGTTGACCATGTTAAGGATCTAGAGGAACCCTTCAATGCACTATGATGCTATTAGGTGAAGTTGAATTTGACTAAGTATATTTTTGGACTAATATCCTATAAATTCTTTAGATTCCTTGTCACCAAGGAATTGAAGCCAACCTGAGAAGATAAAGACGATCATCGACATGAAACATCTCTCCATTAAAAAAGAAGTTCAATAACTGACAGGATGTATTGTTGCTATACTCAGTTGATTTATCTCTTGATCGGTTGAGAGATGTCTTCTATTTTTAAAACTTTGCAGCAAACAAAGAACTTCAGTGGACAAATAAATGCTGATAAGCTTTTGAATAATGAAGAACTATCTCAGTTCTCCATCCCTACTTTCAAAGCTAGGAGAAGGGGAAACTTTGTACCTTTATCTATCCACTTTGCCATAAGCATTTAGTTGGATCTAGTAAAGGAGGAAGGAAAAGGAGTGCACAAGCCAATTTATTATACCAATCGAGTACTCATAATATAGAGATGAGATACTCTAAGGAGGAAAAGCTGGTATATGCTTTGATAATGCAACACTATGTTTGATGTTGTGTTTCTAGGCCCATTCGATGGTAGTGTTAACTAATCAATCCTTGAAAGCCATCTTATAATGCTCCGACACTTCGGGCCAAATAGAAAAATGGGCTATTAGACTTAGCGAGTTTGATTTCTCTTATCAACCTCGCCTGATAATGAAAGCACAAATCTTAGCCAATTTTATCGTAGAATGCTCATGGCCTGATGAAAAAGTCGGTCAAGACAAAGACAAAGAAGAATTCTTGAACCCACATGGATACTCCACGTGGACGAAGCATCTAACTCACTCGGTAATGGAACAGGCTTGATCCTAATGAACTCGGAAGGAGTAGTCACTGAATATGCACTTCGCTTCTCTATTAAGGCATCAAATGACCAAACCAAATATGAGGCACTCTTAGCGAGATTAAAAATTACCAAGGCATTTGAAGTCAAGAAATTAAGGACATTCATCGATTCCCAGCTCATGATTGATCAAACTAAAGAAGAGCTTGAAGCTTGAGATCCATCTATGGCTAAGTATTTACAGAAAGTGCAAACTCTCATTTTAGAATTTGAATCTTTTGATATTTCTTATATTTTTTGAGCTGAAAATGCTCGAGCTGCGCTCTTTCTCTATTTGTGATATCAACAGTTGACTTACTCGGAAGAAATATATCGAATATTTCGAAGGGCCCAGCACTGATGGAAACATCGAGGTGTATTAAGTGGAACACAAGCCGAGTTGGATGGACCCGATCATCGAATAGTTAACCAACAAAGTCTTACCAAATGATCCTAAGGAAGCTAGACAAATAAAGTGGTCAGCCTCCCAATACATACTTAGGAATGGAGTCCTATACAAGAGATATTTTACCCTACCACTACTAAAATGCTTGGGCCCAATGGATGTCGACTATGCACTAAGAAAAATTCATGAAGACATCTACAAAAATTACTTGGAGGGTAGATCCTTGGTCTACAAAATTCTAAGATAAGGATAAATTGACCAACTATGCAGAAGGATGTAGTTAACTTTGTTAAAAAGTATGATCTATGTCAACGGTGCTCTAACATCCAACGATAGTCGACAAGTTAACTATCTTAGTTAATGGCTATTTGGTCATTTTTCTAATAGGGAATGGATATACTTGGTCACTTTCCTCCAATTATTAGATAAAAAAAATTCATCATCATCATAATCAATTAGTTCACCAAATGGATGGAGGTGGAGTCTTTAGCATACATAACTGAAGGGAAGGCTGAAGAATTGGTTCAAAAATCAATCATTTATCGATTTGGGATCCCTCATGTCATTATCACTGATAATGGATGGCAATTTAGCAATCATATATTCAAAGAATTTTGTACTCAATATCACATTACACACAAGCTAAATTCCGTTGGATATCCCTAATCAAATGATGAAGTTGAGGTGATAAATCAAACATTCTATATAGCTTGAAGGCAAGGTTAAACCAAGCTAAAGGGCAATGAGTCGAAGAATTGAATTCGATACTTAAGGCTTACCAAACGACTTCCCGGGTTCCAATCAAAGAATCTCCCTTCAACCTGACATTTGATACTGAAGCAATAATGCTAGTGGAAATAGGGATACCCTCTACAAGGATAGAATACTATAAAGAACCGAGTAACTCAAAATAGTGGAGAGATAAACTTAATCTGCTAGAAGAGACAAGATTTCAAGCCCAATTAGCCCAATTAAGGATGGCCTTCTACCAAAAAGAGTAGCTCGGTATTACAATACCTACAGGGTGAACCCAAAATCTTTTTGGCCAGATGATCTTGTGCTATGAAGAGCTGAAATTTCAAAACCAACTAAACAAGGAAGCTATCCCTAAATTGAGAAGGTCCATATAGAGTCACTAAGATATTATGCCTCAGAGCTTATAGAACTGCAAACTTGAATGAATCTCAAATTTTTTACTCTTAGAATACTGAGAATTTATGCATGTACTGTCAATGAATCAATAAAGATATTCATAATATTTTTACATGATCGAAAAAAGTATTTTGCAAAGCTAAAGATAGTGATTGACACCCAACTATCTAAACTCAATCGATATGTTCGATAATGTTAGAATAGTTGGTTGACATCCAACTATCTAAATTTAATCGTTATGTTTGACAATATTAAAATAGTTGATTAACACCCAACTATCTAAACTCAATCGGTATGTCTAACAATATCAAATAGTTGGTTGATACTCGACTATAATCAGTAAATCCGATAATATTGAAGATAGTTGATTGACACCCAACTATCTAAACTCAATTGGTATATCCAAAATTGTCAAAATAGTTGGTTGACATCCGAATATAATCGATATTTGACAATATTGAAGAAATTGATTGATACCCAATTATCGAAACTTAATTAGTACCTCTGATAATAATGCTTAGGAAAAACTCCTAAGAATAGCTAGTTGAGACCCGATTGATTGAATATGAAAAGATAAGAGGATTTGTTACTCAGAGAAAAATCTTAGGAGGGCTATCTGATTAAGTCTATAACCTGATTATTCAATAATGGGTACTTACTCAGCCAAGGCTACTTCCTCGACCAGGGCTACCGTTTGTGCTACACTTGATAGTTTTTTTACTTAGACAAATTTGACAAGATATTTATAGTAAATAAAAGAAAGCATCATGTAGGTGTCAAGGCACCAAAGCAAAAGAGAAACTTCATTAATATCCAAAGAGTTTTTACAAAGTTGGACTGGAGTCGACTACAAAATGACTGATAAAGGAACTAAAAGAAGAAGTACAAAAAAGAGATAAAGTCCTAAGCTTGTTCTTTAGACACTGGAATTGGTTAAGAAAGTTCTTCAAAGGTGAGTAGACTGCTTCCTTAGCCGGAGCTTCTTCAAGAGCAGGATGAATAACTTTCTTGGCCTGACCTTCATCAGCATTCTCTCCCGGAGTCTCTCATTCTTCAGCATCCTCTTCGATGATGATACCGCTTAGATCTAGTTCTAGGAAAATTTAGGCTATATTATCTTTATAGTCATCAAACCCATAATGGTATATGACTGCAGATGCCTTGGTCACTTTTTTTCAAAAGTAGCTGACTTTTGTAGTCATCCACTGCCTTCAAGGCATTGGCCTCCACCAACGTAGCCCTTTCCTTAGCCCTATTACTCGATCAAGGGCATCATCGAGTTTCTTCTTCAACCCAGCATTAATGGCTTTCTCAGATGATAGCTTTTTCTTCTTCTTCCACAATCGGGCCTCTACACTAGCTGCATAGTCTTTATTGAAGATAGCTCTTGTCAAGCTGAGTACTATCATCTAAGTTCTTCCTCACTCAATCTTCAAGAGACTAACGGAGTTCCTCAACAACTACAGTCCTAACCTTAGCGGTTTGGAGCTGATCTTCTAGGGATTGACTAAGTTAAGCAAAATTCCTAACTCTCCTCGATCCTAGCTGTTTCATGAGCAAATTGCATCAGATGATGTTCCAAGTTAAACATTCATAAAAAAAGGAAAGAAGAAAAAAAAGAGAAAAAGAAGACTAAATAATAAAGAAAAAGAAAGGACTGCTTTCATCCTGTTGATGAGATTTAGTCTTATCCCAATTCTTGAGAGGAGGATTGCCTTTATCAATTTTGAGCAAGTTCAAGGTTATGAAGCCTTGCCTTGTCAAAATAAATATTCAAATCAATAAAAGACTCGGGCTCCCTTGCTGCTTGAGTAGATCTCTCAACTCTCGAGGGAGATTAAGTTGCTTTCTCTTAGTTGGCACTTACTTGAGGGATAGGAGAGGTGACCAACCACTTAGGGGTGGCCAACCACCTTGAAGATGTTGCTGCTATTGGCATAGAAGACCTAGCCAATGTGGTTAGAAGATGACAATGTCATCACTGGTAGTTGGGACTACTATCTCCGCTCTTGTGGTTACTGAATAAATGGCAAGTGGACCTGATGAATTTCCTGGCACCGAGAAAGTTTATGCTAGATGTGGCTTCTTCGACAGAGCTGCATGAGAAGGATCTACCTGACTAGTGGACTTCTTCCGAACCACTTGTCATATCGCTTGAATGTTGGGGCTCATCTTTGTAAAAAGAGAAAGCTGAGTGAGATACTGATTAAACTTAAAAAATACAACAAAGAGAGAAACTACAACTAAGTTGCTTGGACTATACCTAAGTAAGGCACCATACTAATCTTCGCATTGAAGAGATTCTACTCCTTTAACAGCTCCTTGTATGGTAGAACATGGACTTCCAAAAGTTTTTCAAAGTCAACTCTATCGGCTCTAAGGACTTTCTATCATTGTTCGGAGAAAGTCAAGGCTTCCTCAATTCAGAGTTGAGGTTCGAAAGATGGTCAAAAAATAAGAAAAAGAATCTTTCCTTCTACCCATGAATGGCAGAAGGGAGACCCTTGATAAATGATCAGCCATAGCAGGGTCCGATGAACCACCACCCTTTGGCCTTGGAATTTCTCTTAATCATAAAGAGGGCACAAAAAGAGATATCTTGAGTTTGATCTAAAGATTATGACACAAAACAATAAAAGAGTAGATATTCAAAAGGTGTTCAGAGTGAGGTATGCTGGAATGACATGATATAAGTTCAAAATCCTAACAATGAAGGTGTGAAGCAGGAAATGAAGTCTTGCTCAAAGAAATTTCGAGGGGCACTAGTCACTTGATTGTCAGGACCTGGGATATGAACTTGGATGTTTTGTGGAATCCGATAATAATTCCACAAGTGAGCTATTTTGGACTTGGTTAGGATGTTGTTCACTTGACTCAGGCCAACTCTTTAGTATCCAAATTCCCTGAATGCCGAGACCTAGAACCTCTTTGGTGGGATTGCAATGCAATTTTTCTACAAGAGAAGACCTAACCCTCGTCGACATTTCTAAAGTCCTAACCATGCTAGAAAACTGGGGTGATAGAGAAAAATAGTAAAACCTACAAGAAGGCTACCTCTAAGCCCTAAGAAGATCAAATAATTGACAAAAGGAGAAGAGAATAGTAAGAAAAAAGAATCTAACCTTGGAAGTACCAAAAAATAAAAGAAGACTTGAAGAAAACTCTAAGAAAAACTTTAGGAGTAAGGAAACTTAGAGTTCAAATAGAAGAAGCCTTGAGAAGAAGAAGACTATCTATATATAATCAGTTGCAATGATGGTGATTCGATCCTCGAATGATGAAAAGATCACTGAATTATGACACGTGGCTTGATCATGGTCAAAGAAATTATCTAACTCTTCATCGCACCTCCCGAATGATGTTGATACATTAGCTAAATTTGAATTAAGGACAAGCCTCCAATAGCACCCAACATGTGATAAGGTTGGAATGGCTAAGAAAAAAATGTTCAGACTCCTAGGATTGCCAACCATACCTGCTATAAATAACCAACTCTTCGATGTGATCATTTGTAATTATAATGGATTTGACATCAAAATGATAAAATGATTTTGCACCACTTTTCAAAGCATCATTAATGGTTGCCGGTGCAAAGAAATAGATTAGCAAAGCTCAAGGCCGAGTAAATCATTAATAAGACTCCTTTCTCCCTAGATGACAAGATGCCTTAGAATTGGTTGTGGAGGACAAGTGTTACACCATCACTCGGACATGCTGACTAAAGGAACAAACCAATAGCGAACTAACTCAGTGTCGATTAACTATTCTCAAAGTAAGTGATGCCTAGTAACTTTGATGTTAGGAGACTGAATAACTACGAACAACTATAACTTAGTCAGCATTATATCCAATGGCACACAATGGCCGACTAAGTTATTTAGATTTGACTAAATATCTAAGATGAACATATTCATCAGACTAAAGCAGATAGTTTTCAAGTGCTGAGACATTGTTGATAACTAAGGCACATCAATGCTATTGTCCAAAACACCCGAAAAAAGGGTGCAGCGAAAAAACACGGCCATTGTAACAGAAAAGTCATTACAATAGGCCATTATCTTAATAGAAAGAGGTTAATCTTAATAAAAATTCATTAAGATTAACTGATAGAGATTATTTTCAATGGTATTTGATTACTCCGAGTGCCTATAAATAGAGGTAAGAGGGGACCCTCGAGGGATAAGCAATTTTGGATCACTAGAAGGAGACTCTATCATCTATCTCTCTCCTTAGCCATTTTCCTATCTCTCTTTTTTTTTCATCTATTCTCCAAGCTCTACTGATTTAAACTTTAGAGGGTCTCCCACTGGATAAACTCAGGTCAAGGGACTTCCTTTGTAGGTAGAAGGTGCTTCTCTAAGGTTTCAGAATAGAGACATCTCTCATCCATCACTTACTCCGCTTGAACTTGAGCAAGTCTCGAGTTCCTCTCCTCTTAAGATTAGGTAGCAGCATGAACAATTTGTGGAGTAAAGAATAATCTCTTCTGCAAACATTGTGTTACATGTACAATCAATATTATAGAGTTGTAAACCTAGGTAATAGTAAGCTATTATTGAATAAGTTGAACTTTCATTGAATACAATTTGCAAAGCCATTGTCTCAATCAACTTTGCACTATTACATATAGTTTGAAATAGGGGACTTCACAGTAGCACAACTTTTAAACATGAACAAGGTGTACATTGTGTCAAACATGTATACTTAGGAACAAAAAGGATCAACTTTGTAAGCAAGTGCAATAGCAGGCAAATCACTCTAATTAGGACCTGGCTATTTCTAAAGATCCTCCAGTCTTGTTCGGTGACAAAAGGGTGGCTACTCCTAGGTTCTCTCCACCTAAAACCTGTAAGAATAGTCTTTTGATGGGTAGTAACTGGTAGAGGACCCTCCGGTGCTCAAGTTAGTGGAAGGAATGAGATGGGCTACAATAGCTAGGGCTAAGAGTGATGAGAGATAGAAGACTATAGGTATTTAGGAATGGTAGAAGTGTCAAACTTGGCCGGGGGTCCCTTCTTACCTATTTATATAAATTACCTAGGATAATGAATATCGTTAGGGAGGTGGTCTTCATTGACATGGATAACAACTTTTTAATGGAAGGTTATGATATTGTCTCCTGTATTCTGACTACTAAAATCTTTTTATTAGAAGGATAGCAGTTTGTTGAGATCTTGTCCACCATGATCTTCAACTAGAATAGTTGGGAATTGCTGGCTTCTGCCACTCACTTAGATGCTGCTGACTCTAAATAGATGGGATAGTATGTTGCTAGCAAAAGAGTCTTGGCACTATATGTTGGTAGGCCCGACTGGATTTACTTGGCTAGCTAGTCAGTGTTGAATAGGTAATTGATACAAGATAAGTAGTTAGTGTCAAGTAAGTACCCGATACTGAGTAAGTACTTGGTTGGCTGGTTACGCTACTTGGCATTGTGGTAGGTGTAGTTATCTCTTTCATATTGGGTACTGTAGTTGATGGTCGAGTGTACCCTAGTTGATGAAGTAGTCGGTATTCCAATTGGTAGTTGATGTCTGGCTAGTCATCAAGATTAAGTAAGTAGTCATCATAACAATTTCCTCCCACTCTCGAGTCTAGAGCGTTACTGAGTAGTTTACTTAGCTTTGTCATTTCTAGGCAAAGGGAGTAGTTGTTTTTTCAATCTCTAGGATAGGATAAATCTCATCATCATTTGGGTATTAAATGCCTTCTCTGAAGCCATCGTCAACTATCTAGTCATCTCGATAGTGGTGAATGGAGGAATCATTGGCATAGTGCTTAAAAAGACTACGTAATAACTCTTGAAATGGTCGATGATTCATTTGATCTTCCTTGGTAAATAGGGATATGCCATGTGGCTTGACAACTATGGTATATAAATGATATACATGAAACACGGGACAAAGTTAATTGACTGATTACTTTTTCAAAGTGATGTAGTACTAATTGGTTTAGTGCGAGCCATATGTCAAGATTTGCCGGCTTTGGCTAAATCAAGAGTTTGTATCACAACCATTAAAGTAGGTATAAATATGGATCCCTGCCATTGTTGTAAGGATTGCCTTCTTCACAAAGCAGGAGAGAAAAAATAAAGAAAGAAAGAAAGAAAGGCTTGTGCTCCAGATCTGGCTCCCTCTAGGCAATTCCCCATGCCTTCCACGTTAGGCTCTTCCCTTTTCTTCTTCTTCTTTTAACCCCTCTAGGACCTAACTTAGGATCTTAGGATCCCTCTAGAGTATTTCTGTTAGAGCTGCAGGTGGTAGCTTTTACCTTCTTCAAAAATCTTTAAAATGTTCTTGAGCCAGGTTTTTTCCAGCAATTTCTTTTTCTTTATGTTCTTGTTTGATTTTTCTTCTTCCTTTGTCCCTTTTCTGTTAGTTGGGATGACTTTATCCAAGGGTAAGAGCCATTCGATGAGCCATATCTCCTGACTATATGGCTCTTAGGAATCATCTTCCTGAGAAGCTATTTTCCCGAATTTAGGAGAAGTCAGGACTTCTTCCTTTTGGTAGGTGCTTTGGACTGGCCAGTCAGCTAGCCTGAGTGCCCTTGTCCTGTTTGGTTTAGCGAGCATTGCTTCATTGATGACTCTATTAAAGGTCCTCTAACTTCGGGAGCAATATTGTTTCCTGAGTTAGTTCAAGGTCTTTGCCCCTAGGATTAAGGACTGTGTGACATTAGGTCCTCCGGGTTGGGTTGCTTTATATGAAAAGTTCTTTCATGCAAGTCTTTACCTTCCTTTCCATCCTTTTATTAGAAACTTCTTAGACTTTTAGTAAATAGTTCCTACTCAGGTTGCTTCCAACTCTATTCGGATCATTGTTTCCTTTGTTATCCTTGTTATATGCTTGGAACTCTGCATAGGATTTCTCTGTTCTGAGCATTGTTTTCTCTGAAGAGTTATCCGATGATGAAGGGTTGGTGGTTCATCGACCCTCACTAGGGTTGTACCTTTATCACCGGTCTTCTCTCTACCATCCATAATTAGGAAGGCAAATTCCTTTTCATCTTTTCTAATGTTCGGTGGGAGATTAACTAGGTCTAGGATGAGCCCAACTTAAAGCCGAATAAGAATGATGTAGTCCTTGTTGCTGGCAAGGAGGACTTTAATAGATTATTGAACATGGAGGTCCCCCGATAGTGGAGTTTATTATCAAAGCAGAGCCTATACGTTGTAGAGCTCACCCACATCAATTCACTAAGTCTTTGAAGTTTTTTTTTTTTATTTATCTACTTTGATTTTTACTAAGTCTTCTATTCGATCTTTTGCAGATATGAAGGTCTCACTAGAGGCCTTGAAGAGCTCCAAGAAGAAAAGGACCGAGCTGAGGGTGGAGCTCCTTAGCTATAGAAGGCAGTATCCAAGAAATCTCGAGTGGCTCTTAGAGGCCTATCTACCTCTGCCAGGGCTCTAGCATCATGCTCAATAGAAGTTCCCACCATTGCAGACAAGGATGAGGTAGAAATCATCCTACCATCAACTTCTTTGATGTCAACTTCATCTCCAGTGCTAGCATCATGATAGCAACAGTAACATCACCGATTGCAACATCAAGGTGACCGAGTCCTTCAAATAGAGCGGAGGTCAAAGGAAAAGGGAAAGCTCCTCAAAATGAGGAGGATTACATTCTGATGGAGGTAAAGGTAAGGAAGACTGTCTCTGCTTTACGAAGCAAGAGGCTAACCAAGAAGTTAGTTAAGATGATTCTTTTTCCACGGGACTAGGAGGATGGAAAGGCCCATCCATTGGAGAAGATCATCAAATCCTTCTTTCTAGCTCTTCTTAGGATAAATACCTCTAACATTATAATCTTTTTGAGTACTTTAACTCCAAGTTGCTAACTTAAAAAAAATTTCTTTGTAGTTTGCCCACAACATATAGCTTGTCCAAAAAAGGTTCGATAGCTTTACAGAACTAAATCAAACTCTAAAGTATCAAGTGGGGATTGTGAAGGTGGATGCCGAGGTCTCTGAAGAGCTGAGAAAGGGTAGGTGAGGCCTGAGAGGTTAAGATCAAGGAGGAACTACAAACCTCCAAAGAAACCATTCGAAAGCTGGAGGCCCAAATAAAAAAGGATGAAATAGTTACCAATGACAGGGCTTGGGTCTCTAATCTAGAGATGAAGTTGGTCGATGCCAACTCAAATGTTTGGTCCTAGAAGCTCAACTCTAGACTTCCAAGTTCTGAGTCAAGGCCACTGAAGCCAAAGCCTAAATCATTGGGGAGCGAGCAATGAAGAATTCAAGGGGTCCAAGGACTTCAAAAATGAAGTGGCCGAGGGTTGCCTAGAAGCCCTCTATCTTGGATTCGTGAGTGCAAAAAGAAGTTCACACTGTCCTTCTTGGGACTATATCTGAGCACCATTGTTGACATCGAAGATGAAGGAGAATTAAAAGAGCACCGAGGAGCTACCAAAGTTGGGGTCGATTCAATAAGTACTGAGGAGGTAGCTGTGGAGGTGACCACGGAAAGTAGTGGCTACCATTGAAGAGGCCATTGATAAGGCAATTATTAATGCCAAGGTCACAATCGACAAAGCAGTCAAAGGCTTCAAAGCAACTCTAACAATTGGTCTCAAGGAGTGATCCTTGTACTTTTTCCTTCTTTTTTGTCCATGTTATCGGGCTCGATTCCTCATCCTATACCGACTTTTAACATCAATGAAGATATTCTCTCTTTTCCTCCATCTTGCCTTTATACTATATGAATTGCATGTGTTGAATGACTTGATGAATGCTAGAACATTCTAAGTAATGTAGTAAGAAGTGAATAATAGGCCGAGTAAGTAACTCATTTTCACTTAGTCAGGTTGATGTTCCATTAAATGGATAGGTAGCTTCTTCGTGCAAGAACAGAACTCCAACCATTGGTGCTTTAGATACTTGACTACAAACCTCTAGCGAAATTCATTTAAGTTCCTTAGTCTAGAAAAACAGCTTGTTGGCATAGCTTAGGTGCCATCCCATGACTGTGGTTATAGAATTCTTGACAACTTTACTTGCTTAATTCCAATCATAGGATGTTGGTCTATCACTGGTAGGTGATTCTTAGTAAGTGTTAGTCTAGTTTAACTAGTTTTCAATGTAGATCCTTTTTTGGTAATTGAGTATGAGTTGATTGCTTAGAATTATTGCCACTACTTAGTTGATGTAGATTAGCTAAATCGGTAATTTTTTATTAGCTGGATGTTAGTCTGCTAGAAGGATGCAGAATTCTGTGAAAGATGATGGACCATCTATTGATCAATTACTGAGTGGCCGAGGGGTTCAAAAATTCTGAGCTGGGTGATGGATTGCTGAGTGGCCGATTGCTAGGTGGTTGAGGGGTTCGGAAACCCTAAGGTAGATGATGGATCGCTGAGCAACCGATTGTTAGGTGTTTTAGGGGTTCGAAAATCCTAAGGTGGGTGACAGATCACCGAGTGGCTAGTAGCTAGGTGGCTGAGGTATTTGGAAACCCTGAGGTGAGTGATGGATCATCGAGTGGTTAGTTGCTCAATGGTCGAGGGGTTCAAAAACCTTAAGGTGGGCAATGGATTGTTGAGTGATCAGTTGTTAGGTGGCCAAGGGATTCATAAATCCTAAGGTGGACGATAGATCACCGAATGGCTGGTTGTTAAGTAACTAAGGGATTTGGAAACCTTGAGATGGGTGATGGATCATTAAGTGGTCGATGGCCAGGCAATCTAGGGGTTCAAAAATCCTCAGATGGGCGATGTATTACCGAGTGGATGCCACCCTCTTCCTTAATATTCTCTGACATTTGCCACCCTTCATTATGGATGCCATAACTTATTAGCATGTGAAAATCCAAGGAGGTGTGGAAGAGTCCAATTCATATGGGACTCTTCCACATACCAAATTAAATGTAGATTTAATTTATGGCACATAATGAGAAGGAAAGTCCTTCTCCCTTGAGATTCTCTCTCCTTCGTAAGAATGAAGAGGTGCCTTTTGATAGGAGATTTGATTTTCACATTAGTTTTTTTGCATGGGAGACAGAGAAGGCATGAGAGAAATCCAATTTGTTTGGACTTCTTTCATATATCTCGTATGAAGAAGTTTAATCTCTTAATAAGGGTTTTAACTCTTCTAATGAATACCATAACTGATTTAAATCATAGCTAAATCAACTAATCTCTTGGTATTCCCTCCTATGGCTAATGAAAGATCAAATCACCTATGGCAAGTGAAAGGTCAAATCAGCCCTATATATAGAGATGGGTTTTAAGGGTTAGGACTTAAGCTAGAAATTTGAGGGTTGTAAGGTTTTTTTTATCTTGGAGTATAGTGCTATTCTAATGTCATCTCTTAGAGGTGAGATTAGTGGATGAGAGATCTTTTCTTGAGAAGGAAAGTTTTGATCTTCTGTTAATCTCTTTGGTGTAGTATGGCATGGTGGTTTTGGTTCCCTTGGTGTTGTAGAGAAGTTGATAAGGTTTTGATCTAGGTAAAAGAATAGGTGCTAAATTTTTGACAAGAATTTAGCAAAAAGCTATCAATAAGAAGATCCTTTCTCTTTTTTCATGTGGACTATCATTGAAGGGCATTTATTTAGATGTCTTGTGAAGTACCATCTTGCCTCCAGGTTTTTTCTACTAACCTATTTCTATACCCATTTGTAATCTACAGGATAAATTTTGGGATTAGGATTTTTGATTATCTTTTTTTGAACTATTGAAAAAGAAAAATTTAAAAATCCATTTCCATTGTGTAACCAAATCCCAATAGTTTGCGGTCCTGTAATTAGATTACATTACTCTGAGAATGCTTCTAAAGATATAAAAGGAGGACTAGGACTATGTCAAAACTTTCTAAAGTGCCAAAGTTCCTTACCTCACTAAAAGTAGTAAGACACCTTCTATGGACCTGGAAGGCTTTCCGATCTCCCAAAGTAGCATGAAGACACTTCTATATGAAGATACAACCCGATCGGGAAAGAGAAGATATGCATCACGAACTTGAAGCCCATTCAGCATAGAGCATAAGGCTGACCTTCGTACATGAGGTTGATGCAATAACAAGCATAGCCACCTTGCTCTGGCCAAGAAACCTCCTCCTGTAGAAGAGAAAGAGATGGAGGACTAGGGAGAAGGCCTGAAACCATATCAAAGATCTCAAAGGACCATCTCCTATGCAACCCAGATGTAGTGACATTAGTTATTGAGCCAAACCAAGTTTCGATGCTGCTTCGGCTCTGGACTTGGTTGCCTCTCCTAGCAAGGCTAGGTCTTGCCAATGGAGATGCTCATTGATGAGTTTGCAGAGCGTCGACCTACCTCCAGCTCCATGCTCTATCTAGCAAGAATCATAATACAGCAATTCGGGTGTCGACTATTTTCAATACCTCTCATTCCAAGATGAGTGACCATCAGCACACCTTTGTGTTGATTAGGTTAGCATTCCTGGAGAATCCTTCTATCAAGAAAGGAATTTTGGTTATGTTTGCAATAAATGAGGAAGATCACAATTTTGACAACCTCCTGCACATCTGGACCACTAGCAGACTTGGAAAAAATTTGCCACCTAGGCCCTTCATTTATAGAAGGGCAGAAAGGGAGCTCACCACATTATCACCCAACCAGTGCATGATAGGTGTCCATGTCCCACCAATTGCATATCTGTGCTCTATCAGGATAGAAGCTAAAGCACCAGATGCTTCATTTGATAATCAAATTCATTGGGGGCAATACATCCACATGCCAAATGCTCCCACCGAGGTGATGCATGAATGCATCTATCATGTCTCGAAGATTGCATTCAATCATAGACCTCCTTGGGAATTAGGTCTACATCAAACGATGTTCCATACCATGTTGCTCCTAGCGATTGTGGGGTAGGTTGACTAAGTGTGCATTCCCCTAAAAGGCAAACAGGTACCAAGTACCCAAAGCCAACCAAAGGTGAATGCAAAGGTATCTTTCTCATGACAACACATCAAGTACATACAAATTTATAGAGAAGGCAAAGGAGAAAAATAGAGTAAATACTTTATTGCTCTGGAATATATATATAATTGGAGTTGAGCTCTTCTAAATGCCTGTCTCCTTGCCCTCATAATTCTCACCCATTCTTCTATAAAGATGTTTGCAGGAAAGAGAGGTTTAGTAGTAGGTTTAGTAGTAAATACTTAAAACAGAGTAAATACTTTATTGCTCTGGAATATATATATAATTGGAGTTGAGCTCTTCTAAATGCCTCTCTCTCCTTGCCCTCATAATTCTCACCCATTCTTCTATAAAGATGTTTGCAGGAAAGAGAGGTTTAGTAGTAGGTTTGATCTTAGGGAAGCGACCATGAAGTATCATCACGCAACATGTGAAGCCTTGATTGAAGCTAGTGGTCAGTAAAGATGCGAGAGCGCGGTGCCCCTCCTCAAGGTTCGTACTGTGAGGCTCATGTAAACCGGCTAGACAAATGGCCTCATGCAAATTGGCTAGACAAAAGGCCTCATGCTAGGACTCAAATAGCTTTTCCTTCACCTTAGCCAGATGCCATGTTGCTTTCCCCCTCCCCAGATGGATGCCGGCCCGTAAAACGTTGATTTCTTGTAGAAGGTCCATGCGGTCCCTGTTGGACCATTGGGTCCTTTGCAAGCCCCTAGTGCTCCTCTGTGCCTCACCTGTTATGGGGTGGACTACCTTGCCCTCCTCAGCCACAGCCTTGCCAGTAGTGCTGAACAACATGCCTCACCCACGAAAGCTCCTTCCTCCACTTGCCTTGCCAGTGGTGTTGGACAATAAGCTCGGGTCACGAGGACCCTCCTCCCTACCTTCCTTTTCCTCTATGCTGACTAGTGCATAGCAAGGTTAGGATATTGGTAGCTAGCTCCATAGTTAATAATAGTTTGCAACCCCCGATCAAGAAAGCTTCATGCTATACTAGCCTATGTTTGGATTCCCTGACCGAGGATGGTACTCAAAAGTGCTTTGGGCACCTAGGGACTACTCCCCCTCAACTCTACCATATCTTGGTAAGCATCCTCCAGTTCTCTCTATAGTTTTCTATTTCTTGTAGATAGGCTATTGAGCTCCTATGCAAGAGTTTAGCAAGCTCCCTTGGTGGTGCTTCACTTCTGCTCCACCAAGCCCAACATTCCTCTATCGCCTTCCGCATCTGCTCCACATGGATGACCCTACCCATGGCAACCACCTCGTGGTAAGCCATAGAGGACTCCAATGATTGAGCACAAAAGCCCACCTACAATACCAAGTCATCAGTATCCAATAAAAGTTATGACCAGGACTTGGAAAGAAAGTACAACTTGCCCCTACGATGCTATGGTACATGCATGCCAAAGCCTCCTCAGTTGATATGTGTCACAATATCATGACATCCATGGGAAGAATGATGCTCGACTTTAGCTCCCTAGCCTTCGAGTTGTCTAGAAGAACCAAGCCATCCTCCTTGATCATCTAGCAGGGGACCCCAATGAAGTAATGACAAAAGGACCAGCAAACTCAATAGTCACCGGTGATGTGGCAGGATCGTTGACATGGAGCACCTGTCAGACACCGCATCGGAGAAGGTGGCCACGTCAGATATTCCTCCTCGGACTCCTTTGTCGAGCTGAGCTCCCTTAGAATGTCAGGGCGGCTTATCAAAGTCGAGATCCGTCATCCGCCAGGTCGACTCTTGCGAGATCGGGATGCCTAGGCCAGAGCCGAGTGACCTCCCCTAGGTCGAGCCCCCTCGAAGTCAGGCCCCTTGGTCCGGAGTCGAGCTCAGCCCTCCTCCACCAAGCGGAGCCCCTTCGAGATCGAGCCCTCCAGACCGAAGTCACGTCTAGCCCTCCTCCATCAGGTCGAGCTCCCTCGAAGTCAAGCCCCTTGGTTCAGAGTCGAGCCCAGCTCTCCTCCACCAAGCGGTGCCCCTTCAAGGTCGAGCCCTGCCTCTCCAGCTTGGCCTTCACCTCGGATGAAAGCGATAGCCATCGAGGGAGCAGTGCCGCTCCCTAGGACATCGACGGGCCCCCCGAGGGTCACCAAAAGGCACCCGCCAGGCCGCAATAACTACCCGCACCTACTACTTACACCAGAAAGGGAAGAAGTTCCTTGACCAAGGTGCCACGCTCTCCACCAACCACCTGCACCACCTAGAAGGGGAAGTCAACCAGGAGATTTGAATCCTGGGGTTGGCGATCCCCCAATCGAGGTACTACCAAGTTTCACGGAGAGGAGCGATCGGAAGGAATGTCAGAGCGTATAGCAGGTTCCCTTATCACAAATCGGGAAAGACATCTTGCCCACGGTACGGAACACTGCCTCACGCGCCTGCTAGCATGGGGGAGATCCCGAGGTAGGCGCCCAACGATCACTTAGGATTAAAAGAGCCATCAACACTCCCAGAAAAAAGGAGGTAACAGAACTTCACCTAAGCAAACTCAAGCCAATCCAACCCAAGCAAAGCCCCCCGGGAGAAGAGGCCACATAGGAGAGCTATCTCACCTCGGCCTCCATGACTCCCAGCTCACTTGCACCACGACTCACACATTATCCACTCCTTCTAGCATGGAGTCCATCAAGAGGGGCTCGACCAGGAGGATCTGTTCTCCTGGATCGTCACTGACTTGACCGTTGGAGTGCCCCCGTCGGAACCCCCGGTCCGGGTTGCTAACCCTATTTTGCAGGTCCAGATGAGCAGGACAGCCCAGGAATGAAAGAGGGGCCATCTGACATGGACGGCAGCCATAGGCCAAGACGATCTTGGTGGCAACATATTGGCACGCCAGGAAGGGGGGCAGGACGATCTTTGATCTGACCTAAGCCCCTTTGTGAGTAGCTCACCGAGAGGATGGTGACGACGTGGGCGAGAGAGGTCTCCACCAGCCGTGCGGAGACTTCCCTTTTCGAGGGAACCCACATGACCCAGGAATGGAGCCACCTGCTCCAGCTTAACCACCTCCGATGGAGTCTCAACTGGTTGCACTCGTCCAGCAGATGCAGATCGTCACTACAGCAGTGCGCCAGCTCCAGCACCAACAACGATCCTTGGCTACTCACCAACAGCTAGGGACTCTCACGGCCTATGCTGCAGCACCCCACAATATCCTGCATTCCTTTCAAGGAAGGCCTTCGCGGCCACGGGCCATCACTGACAACCGGGGTAGTCACCAGACTTTAGCGAAGAGATAACGAGCTAGCTCTGCCAACAGGGAGCGCTCACCGGACCTTGAGCGGGTGACGTCCAAGCCCTGCCAAGGTAGAAAGAGCAAGACCCCCCGTCACGGACACCATGCACCCATGTCACCTTCTCCATCTCCGTCGATGGAGGGGTCAACTGATGAAGCCATCAGGCACATAAACAGAGACGCACCTGGAGGAGCATGATCGCAAGCTGGCGAAACTATCCCGCCGATTTGCCTATATGCAAGGCTCCGCCAGCGAGCCAGCGTGCTACGATGCCCGTCCCCTATTCTCCCGAGAAGTTCAAGAGGAGTCGATCCCATATTGGTTCCGTATGCCACAGGTGGATCCTTACGATGGGACCACCGGCTTCCTGGATCACCTTGAGAGCTACAAAGCCCTCATGAGGGTCCAGGGGGTAACCGACGCCCTCCTCTACGTCGCCTTCCTTGCTACTCTCCAAAAAGCAGCCCGGGTATGGTTCACCTGTCTTGAGCCTGAGAGCATCAGCTCTTTTGCTCAGCTGGGGCAGAAGTTCATGGCCCACTTCGATGCTTGTCAGAAGGTGCCACGAGAGGCGAACAGCCTCTTCTCCATCAGGCAGCAGGATCGCGAGCCCCTGTGGGATTATGTGACCCGTTTCAAGGCTACCACGTTGGAGATCTACAATCTTAATGAGTTAGTCGCCATGCTGGCACTAAAGCGAGGGCTTAGGACTTCCCGCCTAATCTACTCGCTCGACAAAAAACCTCCAAGACTTACTCTGAGCTTCTCCTCCGAGCTCAAAAGTACATCCGCATCAAGGAGGTGAATCATATGAGATGGGAGCTCGACGGGAAGCCGCAAAAGAAGTCAACCCCCATCGAGACGTCCAGGATTCGGAAGCCGGGACCCATAGCTTCGGGTTTCCGACAGGGGATGAGGTTGAGAAGCACTCCCATCCCTGAAGAGAGGTACACCCTCCTCCTCGCCCCAAAGGCGAAGATCCTCATGGAGATCGAAGGTGAGCCATACCTAAAGCACCCACCTCCGATGAAGCCATCCACTGAACATGACAGATCAAAGTATTGTCGCTACCATCATGACCACGGCCACGACACCGAGTGCTGCAACCTCAAGAAGGAGATTGAAGAACTTATCAAGAGGGGCTACCTTGAAAGGTTCATGGGGGGTAGACCCCAAGTAGAGCCTCAGGCGCTCGTCGCTCTCCCATCAGTTCCAGCAGTCGACAACCGCCCCACCGAGAAGCCAGTGGGGATGATATGCTAGGGAGCCGAGCGTGCGTCCAAGAAGGCTCGGGGGCAGGGCATTTTGAAAATGTACTTCCCTTTATGAGGGAGGAAAAAATTGAGGGAAAATATAAATAATGATGCCATGGTCATCGAGATGACGATCACGAAGTATCCTGTAAAATGTATCATGGTTGATAGTGGAAGCTCCACCAATGTATTTTTCTACGATGCTTTCTCCAGGATGAATCTTTCTCCTGCTCAGCTCAGGCTTGTGCACACTCCCTTTGTCAGTTTCACAGGTAATTCTGTAAGGGTCGAGGGAGAAATCACTCTCCCAGTCACTACTAGGACCCCATCTTGGTAGAGCACCATTATGATGACTTTCATGGTTGTTAGGCTCCTATCAACCTACAAAGTGATCCTTGGCTGACCCAGACTCAATCTGCTCGATGCCGTCATCTCCACCAAGAGACTACTTATACAGTCCCAACTCCCTACGGTGTCGGGGAGATGAGGGGAGCACCCTAGCCAGTGCAATACTGCTTCCAAACTCTCCTCGGGGCCAAGGTCCCTGAGGACGACCCCAGCACAGGCGAACTCGACCAGAGGATGCAGGACCCCAGAGGTGGCCCAGTTGAGTTCTTGCTATCTTATCCACTAGGAGCCGACCAGGCAAAGATGGTGCAGATCGGGGCCCAGCTGCCTGACGAAGAGAGGGCCTACCTGTTGGAGTTCTTGCAGGCGAATATAGATGTATTCACCTGGAAGATGACGGACATGCCAGGTATTTCTTCTGATATGATCACTCACAAGCTAAGTATTGACCCAAAGCATCGACCAGTCCAGTAGAAGAGGAGAAGTTTCACCCTGGAGAGGCAGGTGGCAATCAATGAGGAGGTTGACAAACTTCTCGTCGTCGGCTTTGTTCGCGAGGTGCAATATCTGAGCTGGCTGGCAAATGTAGTGATGGTGAAGAAGAGCAACGACAAGTGGAGGATCTGTGTAGACTACATGATGCAAAACGAAAGAGGAGATGATGCGATGCGGAAGTAAATTAAAATTAATGTATTTTTTTTTAATATATTTTCAGAAGTCGACTTTGACTCAAAGGAAAGATAAACTAATGTTGAAAGAAACTAAGAAATGACAGAGAGCACAATTAAAGGAGTGGATTATCAGAGTAACTCAAAAGTAGGATCACTGGGGATTGAGAAACCCCCAGATCTAGGGTTTGCTCTGAGTTTCAACGAAACAGACAAATTGAGAAGGGAAGGTTCTTGTTACCTAGCAGTGATATCTCTCGTTGCTTCAATTGGAGGACACTCTCGAGCTGATTGTAGGATCCTTGGAGACGGGGTATCTTCGCAATGGATCCTCGGATTGTAGTCCTATGGCAAGGTTGGCCTCCTTCTCGAACTCAGGATCTGGAAGAAGAAGAACAAAAGAAGAACCAGAAACTCAAAGAAAGACACTGACCCGAGGACTTAATGAAGATTGTTGGATGTAGAAGTTCCGGAGATCTTGATACTGATCTGACTCTCATTTGAACTGGCTCTGTAGTTGAAACAGTTGATCTGAACCTGGATGCTGGTGACCGGCTTCGATGTGGAAGAGAGGGGCCGTGGGATGAAGATGGAAAATTAGGGTTTGGTGGTGGTGGAGTAGAGATGGGTGGACTAAGCTAGGGTTTTGGGGTTGGAGATCTCACACCTCCTCAAGGTTCCTAGGGAACCCGGATTTACTCCCTCACGGAGCTCAACACCTGAATACAAGTGCGGAAGAGAGAAACACAAAGTTGCTCACAAAGAAATTGATTTCATTCATCATTTTTGCAAGAGCTACATAGAGTTGAATATATAGACATAACAAAGAAATAAAATTTCATACACTTTCCATGTGGGACTAATAGGACTAACCCACACTTTAGGCATCAAATTCTCTTTCCAAGACTCCTTCCATGAGTGGGCAGCCCAAAAACTCCAAGAAAACTTGAAAATCAGCTCCAAATGGCAGGTTATGGGGGTGTCTCCTAGTATCTCTCCATGAATCAAGGATTTTCCCTTCATGGTTTGGCTCTTTTGGAAACCTCCTAGTCTTGCTCCACAAGTTTAGGCTTCTTCCTTTCATGGCTTTGGTACTTTAGGAAACTTTTGGGTGCCTCCTTGATTTTCTTCCCAAGACATGCTCTATTCCCTTTTATAACTTGGGTTTTTATGGAACATTATGGGGCACCTCCTTGATCCTCTCTTCAAGAAAAATTCTTGCCATCCTGGCTTGGGTTTATCTAGAAAGAAGTTGGCTCCTCCTTTGATTGAGGTATCTTGATGGATTTCTCCCCCAAGTGGTGCATGAAAGAAGGGACCTGCTTTCTTGTGGTGTGGGGACCAAGGCACACTGGATGGAGATGTGGCGCCTCCTGGACTCTGGCGTGTGGCTGGGAGTGTGGCACCCACTTGCTTGGTCCTGGGAGAAAATGTGGCACCTTGGAGAAGACCTAGACCACTACTAGGACTTGTATTTAGTCAACATGACTCAACAAAATTTAAATTGCAGGGAAATATAGACTCAAACTAAAATTGAGTTGACCAAGTCAACCCTTATTACAAAACCAGAAAACCCTAATTCTTCGGGCAATGTCAATCAGAGATCCAGATGGAGCCCTGAAGTCTTCTTCTGAGTCTGGTGCCCGCACCACTACACCGACCTCAACAAGGCATGCTCGAAGGATAGCTTCCCCCTACCGAAGATCGATCAGTTGGTGGATGCCACCTCGGGGCATCGACTCCTCTCCTTCATGGATGCATTCTCTGGATATAACTAGATCTGGATGCACCCGGAGGATGAAGAGCACACCGCCTTTGTCACTGACAAAGGGACATACTGCTATAGGATAATGCCCTTTGGCCTAAAGAATGCTGGGGCCACGTACCAGCATCTGGTCAACAAGGTGTTCAAAGACCAAATTGGTCGGAACATGCAAGTGTATATGGACGACATGCTGGTCATAAGCAAGCCGAGCTCGGACCACATCACCGACCTCGCCGAAGCCTTCCACAACCTCCGGAAGCACCAGATGAAGCTGAACCCAGCAAAATGCACCTTCGAAATGGCAGCAAGAAAATTTCTTGGCTTCATGGTCACCCAGAGGGGCATTGAAGCGAACCCGGAGAAGGTCTAGGCGATCATCGAGATGGAGCACCCGACATCCAAGAAGCAGGTCTAGCACTTGACGGGGCAGATTGCAACTTTGAGCCGTTTTATTTCGAGGTCGGCCGACCGCTGCCTCCCCTTCTTCAAGGTGCTATATAAGATGCATGACTTCACCTGAACAGAGGAGCGCATAACAGCCTTTGAAGAGCTAAAAGGATTCCTGGCCTCTCCTCCGCTGCTCTCCAGATCGGAGGAAGGAGAAGAGCTCCTGCTTTACCTGGCGGTCACCCCTGGAGCCGTCAGCTCAGTCCTCATCCGCACAGATGAGGACAGATCCTAGAAGCCGGTGTACTACACTAGCAAGATCCTCCATGATGCGGAGACCAGGTATACTCACTCCGAGAAACTCGTTTTTGCTCTAATAATATCTGCTAAGCACCTTAGGCCCTACTTCCAAGCACACCCCATCGCGGTCATGATGGATCAGCCACTGAGGACCTACTTAGCTGCCCCAAAACCTTCAGTAGACTAGCCAAGTGGTCCCTGACACTGAGCAAGTTTGACATAGCGTATCAGCCGAGGTTGTCGCAGAAGTCCCAGGTCCTAGCCGATTTCATGGTCGAATGCACGGGATTTGCCGAGGAACCAGAGCAGACAACAGCGAAGCATCAAATCGAGCTCGGACTAGAGGAGGAACCCTGGATCCTCCACGTGGATGGTGCATCCAACTCCGGCAAAAGTGGAGCAGGCCTCATCCTCGGCAACAACGATAGGGTGGTGATAGAATGTGCTCTTCGCTTCAAGTTCGCCACGACAAACAACCAGGTGGAGTACGAGGTGCTCCTCACGGCATCAAAAGTCTCCCGTGAGCTGGGTGTGCAGAGCTTGAAAGTCTTTACCGACTCCTAACTGGTTGCCAGACAAGTCTCTGGAGAATATGAGGCTAGAAATCCCCAGATGACGAAGTACCTGGAATGGGCCCGCTCGAGCACGGTAGGCTTTCGACACTTCAGCATTTTCCACATCCCCCGTGGGGAGAATGCTTGCACGGATGCGCTGTCAAGGTTCGCAACCTTGCCAGACTCGTCACTGGGGTAGGCCTACATCGAGAACCTCGAGAATCCAAGCTACGAAGGCCCAAAGAAGGTGCAGCAAGTCACCCCGGAGCCGAGCTGGATGGACAGGTATGTCAGGTACATCACTGATGGCCTCTTGCCCGAGGACCGCATGGAAGCCGGCCTCATCAAGAAGAAGGCCTCCTAATTTGTTCTAATGGAAGGCCAACTCTACCACCGATCTCACTCCTACCCGCTCCTGAAGTGCCTCAGGCCTACGGAGGCAACCTTCGTACTCCAGGAAATACATGAAGGCCTCTATGAATATCATGTGGGAGGAAGGACACTGGCATACAAAGCCCTTCGCCAGGGATACTTCTGGGAGACCATGAGGGAGGATGCCACTGACTTCATCAAGAGGTGTGACAAATCCCAGTGCCATGCCCATATACAGCACCAACCGGCGGCACCGACCTCCCAGCTCTCATCCCCCTGGCCCTTTGTCCAATGGAGAATGGACATCCTAGGGCCGTTCCCCGCTGCACTGGAGCAACGGAGGTTCCTGCTGGTGGTGATTGACTACTTCACCAGGTGGGTCGAGGCAGAGCCACTAGCCTGAATCATTAAGGCCAACGTCCGCCAATTCTTCTGGAAATCAATCATATATCGCTTCGGACTTCCACACTACATCATCACTGACAACAGGCGGCAGTTTGACAACCAGGAATTCGAAGGTTTTTGCACCGAGCATGGCATCCAACACTGCTTCACCTCAGTGGCTCACCCCCAAATGAACCGGAAGGCCGAGGTGACTAACCGGACCATTCTTCAAGGACTCAGGACTAGGCTGGACCAAGCCAAGGGCAGATGGGTGAAAAAACTCCTGAGTGTTCTGTGGGCCTACCAAACAATGCCCAGAACATCAATGGATGAAACACCCTTCAACCTTGTTTTTGGCATCGAGGTAGTCATCCCGGTTGAACTCAGCGGACCCACATTGCCGGTACAGCAGTATGACGAAGCACAAAACTTGGCGTACCTGCTACTCAACTTGGACCTCCTCGAAGAAATGAGAGACAAAACTCGGCTTCGGATGGCAGCGTACCGGCAACGGGTGGCCCGGTACTACAACGCGCAGGTGAGACCGAAGGTCTTCAGACCTGGTGCTACGCCGAGCTGAAGCATCTCAACCCTGGGAATGTGGCAAGCTCTCGCCGAACTGGGAAGGCCCCTACAGGATGGCCAAAGACCTCTCACATAGGGCCTACTACCACGAGGACCTGGATGGTGCCAGGTTCTCTCGAACATGGAACGCCTGCAGCTTAAGAGATATTATCAGTAGTGTAAGACCTCCTTCCAATGATGATAAGAATTTTCTTTTGCATAAGTGGCTCTCTACCTTGCAGGAATATCATTGCTCAGACCAAGGTCCAGCTCGATCAAGCCTGGAGCCGAGCTCTCCGGCCACCAAGTCTTCGAGCTCAGCTCTAGGATGTCTAAACCCTGAGCCCAGCTCTCAGGCCATCAAAGGCCGGAGCCAAGCTCTCTGGCCAACAAGTCTTCGAGCCCAGCTCTAGGATGTCAAAGCCCTAAGCCTAGCTCTAGGGCCATCAAAGCTCGGAGCCAAGCTCTCCGGCCACCAAGTCTTCGAGCCCAGCTCCAGGATGTCAAAGCCCTGAGCCCAGCTCTTAGGCCATCAAGGCCCGGAGCCAAGCTCTTCGGCCACCAAGTCTTTGAGCCCAGCTCCAGGACATCAAAGCCCCGAGCCCAACCCTCAGGCCATCAAAGCCCGGAGCCAAGCTCTCTGGCCACCAAGTCTTCGAGCCTAGCTCCAAGATATCAAAGCTCTAAGCCCAGCTCTCAGGACATTAAAGCCCGGAGACAAGCTCTCCGACCGCCAAGTCTTCGAGTCTAGCTCCAGGACATTAAAGCCCTGAGCCCAGCTCTCAGGTCATCAAAGCCCGGAGCCAAGCTCTCCGACCACCAAGTCTTAGAGCCCAGCTCCAGGATGTCAAAGCCCTGAGCCCAGCTCTTAAGCCATCAAAGCCCGGAGCCAAGCTCTCCGGTCACCAAGTCTTCGAGCCCAGCTCCTGGACGTCAAAGCCCTGAGCCCAGCTCTCAGGCCATCAAAGCCTGGAGCCAAGCACTCTGGCCACCAAGTCTTCGAGCCCAGCTCCAGGATGTCAAAGCCATGACCTACCTCTCAGGCCATCAAAGCCCGGATCCAAGCTCTCCGGCCACCAAGTCTTCGAGCCCAGCTCCAGGATGTCAAAGCCCTGAGCCCAGCTCTCAATCATCAAAGCGTGGAGACAAGCTCTCCAGCACCAAGTCTTTGAGCCCAGCTCCAGGACGTCAAAGCCCTGAGCCCAGCTCTAAGGTCATCAAAGCCCGGAGCCAAGCTCTTCGGCCACCAAGTCTTCAAGCCCAGCTCCAGGACATTAAAATCCTGAGCCCAACTCTCAGGCCACCAAAGCCCGGAGCCAAGCTCTCTAGCCACCAAGTCTTCGAGCCCAGCTCCAGGATGTCAAAGCCCTAAGCCCAGCTCTCAAGTCATCAAATCCTAGAGCCAAGCTCTCCAGCCACCAAGTCTTCAGCCCAGCCCCAGGATGTCAAAGCCCTGAGCCCAGCTCTTAGGTCATCAAAGCCCAAAGACAAGCTCTCCGGCCACCAAGTCTTCGAGCCCAGCTCCAGGATGTCAAAGCCCTGAGCCCAGCTCTCAGGCCATCAAAGCCCGGAGCCAAGCTCTCCGGCCACCAAGTCTTCGAGCCCAACTCTAGGATGTCAAAGCCCTGAGCCCAGCTCTTAAGCCATCAAAGCCCGGAGACAAGCTCTCCGGTCACCAAGTCTTCGAGCCCAGCTCCAGGATGTCAAAGCCCTGAGCTCAGCTCTCAGGATATCAAAGCTCGGAGACAAGCTCTCCGGCCACCAAGTCTTCGAGCCCAGCTCCAGGATGTCAAAGCCCTGAGCCCAACTCTCAGGTCATCAAAGCCCGGAGCCAAGCTCTCTGGCCACCAAGTCCTCGAGCCCAACTCCAGGATGTCGAAGCCCTAAGCCCAGCTCTCAGGCCATCAAAGCTCGGAGCCGAGCTCTCCGGCCACCAAGTCTTCGAGCCCAGCTCCAGGACATCAAAGCCCGGAGCCCAGTTCTCTGGCATCAACAGTGTAAGGCCCTTCCCTACTGATAATTAAGATTTCCCTTGTGCAAACTCTTTTTTGCCTTGTAGGAGAATCGTCGCTCGATCCCAGGTTTGGCACTCAAAGCCCGAATCCCATGACCCTCCGGCACCAAAGACTGGACCTCGCACCGGCACCACGAGCCTAGCTTGGTGCGGGCACCAGACTCAGAAGAAGACTTCAGAGCTCCATCTGGATCTCTGATTAACCTTGCCCGAAGAATTAGGGTTTTGGTTTGTAATAAGAGTTGACTAGATCAACTCAATTTAGCTTGAGTCTACATTACCTGCATTTTTATTTTGTTGAGTCATGTTGACTCAGTAATGGACTAGGATTTCAACCGGGGATGTTACATTTTCTCCCAAGACCTGGCAAGTGGACACCACACTCCCAGCCACACTCCCAGTCCAGGGGGCGCCATATCCACATCCAGCAGCCTTTGGTCCCCACTCCACAGATGGCAACCTCCTTCTTTCATGCACCAGATAAAGAGAAGAGCACAAATCAAGGGGGCGGCCAAGACTTTCCCAAGTGACTCCAAGCAAAGAAGGGAAGAAGTTTTTCTTGGAAGAGAATATCAAGGGGCGCCCATTACCTGCCAAAAACACCTAAAACAAAGATGGGAAGAGCCTTGACTTAGGGAGGAAGAAAATGAGGAGTCCAAAAGAGTTCATCCAGGGAAGGAAGAAAATTTTCTTGAAAAAAAATCAAGCAAGGTGGCGCCATCTACCTGCCATTTATAACCCAAATCCTAATTTTTGGTATTTTGGCCAACCATATGTAAGGGATTTGCCCTAATTTGGAGATCCCCTCCTTTAGTCCCACATGGGAAAATATGAAACCCTTCTCCCTTGTAAAGCATTATAAATTACATCCCTCTTGTAAGTTGAAAACAATCAATGAAGAAAAATTATTTTTGCTATTCTCTTGTGTTGAGCAACCTAGGTTTCTCTTCTTCCGCACTATTCTAAGTGTTGAGCTCCGTGAGGGGGTAATCCGGGTTCCATTGGAGCCTTGAGGAGGTGAGAGATCTCCATCTTTATCCAAAACCCTAGGTTAGCCACTTGAAATTCCAAAACCCTAGCCACCTTTCATTATTTTCCATCCACCAAACCCTAGATCCATCCATCTTCCACGGCCTCTCTCTCTCTACAAGTCTAGGCCATCCACCTTCATCCAGATCCAGTCCGGCTACTTCAGATCCAGAGCAAGTTCCAAGGAAAATCACATCAGCATCCAGGAGAATCCAGTTTTCAGCAATTTCGATCTTCAAGTTCATCAACCTGGTAAATCTTTTCCTTGACTCTCTGATTCCATCAATTGTCTTTCTTCTCTTCCAGGTCTTGAGTTCAGGAGAAGCCAACCCGCCAAAGGACCAGTATTGGAGGATCCATTACGAAGATATCTGAATCCGAGGATCCAACAATCTGCTCGGGAGAGTTCTTCCACCAAAATCTGTGAAGATCATTGTCTGGTTAGATAAACCTTCCCTTCTCTTTATTTCTGTTTTGTTGAAAGCTCGGAGTGAAACCCTAGGTCTGGGAGTTTCTCAACCCCCAGCGATCCGTTGCTTCTAAATTACTCTGATAATTTAGTTTCCTTAAAATTGTGCTTTCAATTATCATATTAGTATCTTTCAATGTTAGGTTAACTTTTCTTTGATTTGAAGCCAACTTCTACAAACCTATAAAAACAACAAAAAAATTAGTTAATCTTAATTTACTTCCGCATCGCATCCCTTATTTTGTTCTGCATCATAGCTCCTGGAATTTTAAGCCTAGATCTCACGACCCTCCGACACCAAAGACCGGACCTCGCTTCGGCACCACGAGCCTAGCTCCTGGAATTTTAAGCCCGGATCTCACGACCCTTTGGCACCAAAGATCGGACCCTGCTCCGGCACCGGGGGCCTAGTTCCTGGACAAGCAAAGTCTGGATCTCATGCCCTTCCAATGCCAGTATCCAAACTTCCTGAAGTCGAGCAGAGCGGAGAGCCCACCACAGCTACTCCACCCCCTAGTCGGGCATGATCGAGCAAGACAAGCACTATTTCTTCATCTCCTCACTGACCTGGACATTCAGATGATTAGAGAGTAGAATGGAGACATTTGTAATGTACAAGAGCAAGCCAAAAAAAAAAAAAGAGAGAGAAGATGAAGAAGAAGAAGGAAGAGACACAAGCCGAGTTAGCAAAAAGATTTTTCATTACTTAATGGAGCAATTACATTGATCCCGGGCCCCGACATGCTGGACGGCCCGGAGAAAAAAATAAAAACAAAAAGATACAAAGTATGGTAAAGCCGGGTCTACTCAGCCAGGGCCTTCCCCTTGCAGTCCCGGAGCGAGAGCTCGCCCACTTCGGCCTCAAGGCCTGGAGGCCCTCCTTCAGTCGTGACCATCGGGAGAGTTGGCTCAGCTATCGCCATCGCTGGGGTCGATTCAATCGGTGACATCTGTGGGGTCGAGTCTGTCATGGTCGTACGCCTCTCCGTCGTAGCTGCAAGAGCCAGAACTTTTCCCACAAAGCCCAGCAGACGAACAAGGGTCGTCTACTTGTCTGAGAGCATCGAGCATAGCAGAGACCGGCAGTAGGTGAACCCTTTGAAGAAGGAGTCCATCGCCACCTCTTTGAAGTCGAGCTTGAACTTTGGGGAGGCTTTGTAGCTGGCCACCGCATCGGCGACCTCCTTCCTAGCGGCCTCTACCTGGCGGACCGCTTCAGCCGACATCTTCTCTATGTCCTTAGCTCTGTGAACGACCTCGGTTGCCTCCTTCTTCGCAGCCTCGACTGAGCTCATGACGGCAGAAGCCTTCCCCTTCGCTTCAGTGGCCTTCTACTCAGTGACCACGGCCTTCTTCTCAGTGGAGGCAGTGCGCTCCCTCGCCGCCTCCGACTCGGTTCGAAGCTCCTTCAGCCGAGACCTTTTGAGTTGAGCCCCTCCTCAAGCTCCTTTGAGCGTCGCTCGATGCTGGTGACTTCACCACGGAGGCCTTTAACACTCATGCTGGCCTCCCAGGCTTCGTCTCTCTTCTGCCTCAGCTTGGCCTTTAGGGACTCAAGCTCCATCTCACGCTCCTTGTCCCTTCTGACCCAGTTCCGGCAGTAGTCCCGGATCAGTAGGAGCTTTGTGCCTTGCTGCATCAGAAGTAATGTTGGTCACAAAGAAAATGAGAAAGGAAGCAAGGCAAAGTGGAGGTTCACTCACGGTGTAAAGGTTGGAAAAGGAGGTGCCGATCACATCAGCCAGGAACCTTCCACTTCTCTCTCGTTGGTCGCAGGATTGGATGGAGAAGTCCATCATCTACTCGGTGAGGGCCAGGTCCTTCATGAGGGAGACATTGGCTCCCAACTTAAAATGGACCCGGCGGTGGTCCCTGTCTTTCTTGCTGATCGCCGATGCAGGGTCATTAGATCCATCGATTGGAGAGGTTGTCGGTGCAGGCTGGGAGCTCGGCACCACCTCGGGCAGCGCCGCCGACATCGACCTTGCACTTTCCCGCTCTCCGTCCTCCTCGACTTCGATGATCTACGAAGGAGGGGATGTCACCGCGGCAGCAGATCTGGCCAAGGCAACCACCTCGAACTCCGGCACCGGGACCGAATCGCGCTGCCTCGAAGGCTCAGGGATATGCTTCGTGGCCCTCTTCCATCTCGGCTTGGAAATGGGTGTGGCTTGCATGGCCGGCACCGTACTCACGCCAGCATCCACCCGGGCTTCTTTGGGGCGGGCTCGTCGGCCCCCTCCATAGTGTTTCTCTCCTCGGATAAAGAGAGGAGCACATCCATCGAGAACTTCATGCCTGCGCCAAAGAAAAACACGTCATCACTGAAAAAGAAAAGAAGAAAAGAAAGAAGAAAAAGAAGAAGAAAGGGATGGTTGAGCCGAACTCACCCAACTCCTGTGTTGGGCCGACTCCAGCCTCATGGAGATTCTGCTCTGACAGCAGGACCTCAAGCGAAGGGATCTCGGTGGAGCAGAGCTGCTCATACACCACCAGGTCTATGGCATCGACCATGGAATTCCAGTTAGGGGACCGATCTGGGTCACTCCAAACCTAGTCGACCCCCTCAACCAAGGCAAAAAAATACCTACGCTTCCATCCTTTGGCGGAAGAGGGGAATTCGAATCCGATTCCCCTCGGGTGGGAGGAAAGAGACCACCACCCCTCCTCGGTGGGGTGGCGTTTTAGGTTGAAAAAAGCCCTGAATAGAGAAAAATGAGCAACTATCCCGTAAAAATGATACAAAACAATAAAGTAGAAGATGGTTTTGATGGCATTAGGAACAAGTTGGGCCAGGACAAGGCGATAGTGGTTCAAAACGGAGAGGAAGAATGGATGAAATGGGAATTGGAGGCCCCCTGAGAAGGTTTCCTCATAGAAGGCTATCCGATGTGGGCCACTGAAGGTGACCCGCTCCCCGGCCGAGGAACCGAGAGCCGGATGCCGTCCGAGATACCGTAGGTGTCTCGGATGGTTGCAAGGTCCATGGCGGTGATCACTGAAGTTATACCGCCGAGTCCCGACGATCGAGCAAGTTTGGGAGTAGAAGCAGGAAGAAGAATAGGACAAGGTGGAAAAGAAGATGCGGACTCCGTAATTGATATTCCCCCAGGTGCGGGCCTCATGCTGACCTTAAAGCATGACAGATCCTCCTCGTCTGAAGAAGAAGATGGCGGCTTTGGCCTGGAGGACCTGGCCTCACCTTGGTTAGCGGTAGGGCGGAAATTTAGGCCAAAGCGAGACATAGAGGTGAAGACGAAGGCCAAAAAATAGGGGAAAAAAGGGGATGGACAAGGGTCCGGGGAAGAACCTGGCCCTAGGAAAAGGTTTCTACTCAACCGGTGTGGAGAGGAAGGAGACTAACCTGCTGAAAGCTTAGGGAGACAGAGATGGCCGGAAGAGCGGAAGAAGAGCTTCGGTACGGGGGCATGCAGTCAGGATTTGAAAGAAGGTACATTTTGGAAAAAGTTGCCTTTCCTTTCGAAGTGACCGATGCCCGATCGTACCGTTACAACTCTCCCACTGGTGCTTGGTTTCGACCACGGTCGCTCTGGATTCTGTGCTCGCAATAAATACTCCTCGAATGTGGCCACGTGGCTCCTCCACACTGGCTCGGGAACCACCTCACGATGCATCGGTGATCATGGTCATTATTGTGCCGAACCTTTGCCTTTCCACGTTAGCACCGCAATTACTCTCTTTGGCCCGAGCGCTGTGCACTAATGGGCCTCTAGAGTGGGTGGCAAATGATGTGGCAGGATCACTGACATGGAGCACCTGTCAGATGCTGTGTCGGAGAAGGTGGCCACGTCGGATACTCTTCCTCGAACTCCTTTACCGGGTTGAGCTCCCTCGGAACGTCGGGGGTGGCCTGTCGAAGCCGAGATCCATCCTCTTCCAGGTCGACTCCCGCAAGATCGGGATGCCTAGGCCAGAGCCGAACGACCTAACCCGGGTCGAGCCCCCTCAAAGTCAGGCCCCTTGGTCCAGAGTCGAGCTCAGCCCTCCTCTGCCAAGTGGAGCCCCTTCGAGATCGAGCCCTCCGGACCAGAGTCGCGTCCAGCTCTCCTCCGTTGGGTTGAGCCCCCTCGAAGTCGAGCCCCTTGGTCTGGAGTCAAGCCTAGCTCTTCTCCACCGCCAAGCAGAGCCCCTTCGAGGTCGAGCCCCTCGGAGTCGAGCCCTACTTCTCCAGCTTAGCCTTCACCTCGGACGAAAGTGATAGCAATCGAGGGAGCGGCGCCGCCCCCCAGGATGCCAGCGAGCCCCCGAGGGTCACCAAAAGGCACCTGCCAGGCTGCAATAACTACCCGTGGCTATCACTTACACCATAAAGGGCAGAAGCTCCCTAACTGAGGTGTCACGCTCTTCACCAACCACCTGCACCACCTAGAAGGGGAAGTCAACTAGGAGATCCAAATCCGGGGGTGGTGATCCCTCGATCGAGGTACTCCAAGTTTTTCAGAGAGGAGCGACCGGAAGGAATGTCAGAGCGCATAGCGGGTTCCCTTATCACAAATCGGGGAAGACGTCCCACCCACAGTATGGAACATCGCCGCACGCACTTGCTAGCACGGGGGAGATCCTGAGGTAGGTGCCCAACGATCACTTAGGCTTAAAAGAGCCGTCGACACCCCCAGAAAAAAAGGAGATAACAGAACTTCACCCAAGCAAACTCAATCCAATCCAAGCCAAGCAGAGCCCCCCGGGAGAAGAGGCCACACAGGAGAGCTATCTCACCTCGACCTCCATCACTCCCAGCTCGCTTGCACCACCACTCACACATTATTCACTCCTCCAAGCATGGAGTCCATCAAGAGGGGCTCGACCAGGAGGATCTATTTTCCTAGATCGTCACTGACTTGGCCGTCGGAGTGCTCCCGCCGGAACCCCCGGCCCGAGTCACTAACCCTGTTTTACAGGTCTAGATGAGCGGGACAGCCCAGGAATGGAAGAGGAGCCATCCGACGTGGATGGCAGCTACGGGCCACGATGATCTTGGCGGCAACAACTGGCATCCTACCCACAAGCACTAGGTCCTCCACCAACAACTGTAGTGCTTATGTCATTATAAGAGACTTTGCCTCTCCAGCGACTACTTTAGTGGAGCCCTCCGCCATCAAGCCTAGAGCCTCCATAACTGCATTAGCCTTGTTGTGCTGACCTGTAGTGTCAATCGGAGTGCCAGCACACTCTGACAATACTTTTCCTATACTAGAGGAACTTCTTCAGCATCCTATAAGGATGAAGGTTCCACCTCGATAGGTTGGCCACTAGCCTACACCATTGCATTAGGACTTGAACTGGCCACCATAGGTTGGTCATTGACCCTCATCTACATGTCAAGATTTGCACCAGCCTCAATAGGATGGTCATCGGTCCCTATTCCTGCATCAAAGCTCACACTAGCCACATCAAATAAGGATGTTGCAGTTGGAGCACCAATGATGGGACTTGGAGTGGTGATATGTTCCATCCTCTGCACCACTGCCTCGACCCCAATCTTTGTGGTGAGTACCCCATGACAGGTGTCTCTCTTCCTCTTCTTTGATTGCTTTTCCTTTAGCATTCTGGTGTGCACTCCATCACTGAGAACTTCATTTTTTGCTCAAGCATGGAACAAGGCACAAAACCCTGCATCAGAAATTGTAGAGAAGAAGGCACATGGGAGAAAGATGAAGACAAAAATCCCTTTATTTCATTCTAGATAAGTCTCTTTTACAAGGAACACAATAGTTTCTTTACAAAAGAGGAGGAAGAAAACAAAAATCAGGAGGTGACATTGCTTCGCCACCCTCATCCGACCCAAGATTGTTTAAGTCACCATTGGAGGATGACATTTCTGAAGAAAGCATACCAAGGTTAAGTTCAGGGTAGTACTTCGCTATTTTCCTCTTATACCACCGGATGTCTTTGGTGAAGGCATCCTCACAAGACTTGAGCAACTCTTTTTCCTTCCTAAAGGCCTCAACCACCTCAATAGTAGCTGCTGAGGCCCTGTGATCAGAAAGGGAGGCCTTTTCCTTTGTCTTAATAAGCAACCTATTTAGCATTGTCACCTTGCCTTCAACTTTGGCCAACTTGCCATGCAACAAGGTAGCCTCACCTCACCACCGAGCCACTTCATCCTTTAGTTTGGGGACTACAATCTTGAGATCATTGACCCATGTCATCTCCATTGCCAGCTTGGCTATGGTCATCTTTGCTTGATTCATCTTAGTGTCAAGCCTTTTAGAGATGATACTCAACTCTTTTATAGCATCATCCCACTCACTCTCCACCATTGAGAGGTTTCGAACGTACTATCAATGCTCATTCTCCAGCCTCATCATGTGCTGAAGCCATCCCTATGTAGCGAAATAATTCTACAAAGGCACCACCCATCAGATCTTCGATGAAATCCTTCGAAGGAAGAAGAAGCCAAAGTTTAGTGAGCTTACCACTATCAACATGCGAACACACTACATAACATTGTTTATAGATGACTCATGAAGGAGCTCTTCTTTATATTTGGGAGGTACAAGATCTTGCAATAACTTACTATAGATCTCCATGCTGGGAGCCCTAATCCTAGGTGGAACCAGCCGCCTTGCCTTCATCATGTTCGGGTGAGCACCCTTGGTGATCTTGCCCTTCTTCACAAGTGAGCCAGCAATGCCTCTCGTGCTCTCGCTATGGCCATCACTAGCCTTGCCTGATGCCTTGCAGACCTCATTGGTAGCCTATTCAACCACCATGACTGTGCTGTAGGACACTTCCAGAGTTTTTGCAGCCTTGCTGATAGCCCCCATGTCCTACTTAAGGGCCTTCAAGGCCTCTTTAGAAATCTTCATAGCCTCGCTAGTGGCCCCAACTACCTTTTCACTATCTCCTACAACGTTTCCGACCGTAGCCTCCATGTCTTTGCTAGATGCCTCACCCACCCTAAAGGTAGGGACATCTTCTAAGCACTATAGCTACTTCTTGGGCTTCGGAGCCTTCTCCGACTTGGACAGTACTTGCTTCCCCTTTCTGCCCTTCATAGGTAAAGCTAGTCTCCAGGTCATTGCCTCCACCCCCTGAAGTGACAAACCTGCTAACTAACAAACTGTTATCCCCTTCAATAAAAAGGTAGATCAAATCAAATAATATAGAAAGAGGCACCTACCATAGCAGGTAGGTCCCTGCAACCCAGTGCCACAAGGAGTTCTTCTTGTAGAAGATCCTTGAAAGGAAGGGTCCTTTCTTATGTTCAGTGACCCCCACTTGGTCAAAATTGGCCAGGCCACTAAAGAAGTCACGAAAAGGAATCGCTCCTTCCACTAGTATACCTTAGTGGGACTCTTGGAAAACTAGTATCTCTTCCATGGTGAGGCATGCCACCACTGACCCTGCATGCTCGACTTAAACTAGAAGAAGGCCCTAAAAAATGTCTTGAGGTGACTCTTTGTATAGCAATAGGTGACAAAAGAATCCCATAATCAGCCTCCATGTATTATGAACCATCAGGGTTGGACATAATTGATACCACCGTAATAGCTCAACCATAACATCTAGGAGTGGAGGCCTTAGCCCAACCATGAACGCCTCCTCATACAAGGCCACTCAAGTTGTCGGCCCCATGGGTTACCCTATCAAAAAGGCTAGGCAACTCAAGTCTGATTGCCTTTGGGATGTCATACTCCTTCCAAATCTATGCCAAGTCCTCACACAAGACAGACTTGATCACATGGGGAATATCCACTACAACCATTGATCCCCTTTGAAGAACCTTTGGAGAATGCAGAAAAGACAAAGAAGAAAAGTGAAAGAAGGAAGGAGGAGACCCACCACCTCAATCATAATGGCCCTTACAGCAGCAACCCCCTCTAGCAACAAAGGCTTTAGGTTCTCCCTTTTCTCCTATAGCAGATAGTGAGTACAGAGAGTGGCCACCCCTCTCCATTCCTATTTATGGCCTTTCACCAAGGGCAATAAACCATAAGCTATGAAGCTGGGTGATGTTTCACAAATGGACATGCATCCACCCCCTAATGGATGCTTCACATTGCTTAACCACTTCGAGTCCCAAATTACCATCATGCCTTCTCAAGTACCCTGAATCACCATGCCCATGCCTCATAATGTAGCCAGTGCATACAATCTGGCTAAATGTGACCCTCTAGATCCTGCCTAGAGTAACATGCAGCCCACACTACCAACAACTAGCACGTCTTCCAATGTAAGGCAAGGCATCTCTAAGTGCTTCATCCACTGGAACAGGAAGTGAACTAGCCAAGTATCTTCTTCAGTGAACCACATAAACTTCAATGAAGACAAACTTAGTCAAGCCTCGCAACCTCTAGACTCTACCTCCTGCATTTGAGACAAAAGAGATGCCTTGACCTAAGAAGTGGGGGGCAACTAATACTCCTGAAAATGGTCAAGTCTACATGGAGTCTAGCTTGGCTCACCATGTTGCCTGCCAACTCATCACAGAGAGAAGACTCCTTAGATCTTGCCATATAATCCTCCAAAGTCATGCTAGAAGGAGCTGTGCATGCCTTATCTTCCATAACGGAGCTAGTAACCCATCACCATATATTTTTAACATCTACCACTATTAGGATGTGCACCTAGCATAGGCATGCCTACCATGAAGATATGCTCCACTATTATGGTATCACTTATATTGATACCACTTATTAAAAAATTTCTCATATAGAATACAGATCCTAGTTTCCAAGATCATGTTGTCATTGTTGATGCCGCATAAAAAAGAAAAAGAGAAAATAGAATAGAAAACATAATTATTAGGGCATGAAAGGTTTCACCACAAAAATTTTTTTAAAGAAGATTGTATACTCTCACCCTGTATAAAGAAAATTAATTAAAAATTTAAAAATCTCTCTCACATGCTCACAACTTTCAAGAAGATCCTCTAGCCCCTATAGGCTTTCTTTGCCACTATCATATCCTCTCGTTGTCCCTCTTTTTATAGATCTGGGACTATATACTAGTCTGCTTGTTGAATAGCACTTCAACAGGACTCTAGAGATTCAATCCACAATGAAAAAGGAGTCCGAATGGTGTTAAGACCTGTTAGGAAGACCATAGACTACCATGGACTATTGCAAACTATCCTTGTGTGAACTGGCATTGGACTAGCCTATCCTCATACACCACATGCATGATAGCGCTCTCCAACACTCGCGATCTATCGTGCACCACGTGAAACATGTAGGAAACATGCATAGACTGTGCGAACCATGGCCATGGACCATGTGATGCACTATGCATTGTAGGTAGGTTCGCACATGCCTAGGCTACACCTAGCTATGCCCGGCCTGCTACTACCAGGCTTAGCTTCTTGCTCCTAGAATTATACTAGATCTTTTCTTGGATTTTCTAGTGCCTAGACTTTGCATATTAGACCAAATCATTGTGTTTTCTCAACAATCTCTACCTCAACTCAATATTCGGTTTTTACTTGATTTTAAGAGCTTATAACAACCACCTCCATTCCCTGAGATAGATACCTAATAGATTATGGATGAACAAATGTGCAAGTCGAGCCAAGCTACTCGATCCCGTCTCTGTCTTCTTCTATGTTCACCTTGACCTAAGACCTGCTCGAGAAAGCCTTATGTGGTAATAAAAACTTCACCATGCGATGTTGCTTGTTATCCTCCTGAGTCTCTTATCTTGTGCTCGATCCACTTGTATTTAGAACTCTATCTTGTATCGAGCTCCACCTCACACCAGAGACTCTACCTCGCATTAAACTCCCTATCAGGAAGTAGTGTTCTCTATGCTTCTTTCCCTTCATAATGACCCAATTAGCATGGATAACCTTTAAGACTCCTTCACCAGCTCTCCAAGTATAAATATTTGAATCAAGTTTACTTGATGAGATTAGATTCTTGCTAAAGCTAGGTAAGTATTGGATTTCATCCAATTTTCTCAATATTCTTGGCTTGCTGCTGCTGGACCTGGCCTACTTTTGGACTTGTGTTGGATTTTCTCTTTGATTTTCTGGTATACGGACTTTACATTGTGGACCAAATCGAAGCATTTTCTCATCATCCATGCATTCCCACTACTCCAGCCACTCCTATAGGGACATGCTCTCTACGAAAGCATGCCTACTATGAATATGTGCTAGCAACTATTTCCTGTACTACAAAATATCTTATTAGATGATAGATACTCTATATACTCATCTATAAAATCGTTCCTCGAGAGGCTCTAGTAAGTTCTTCCAGATGCCTCCTAGGTCTTTCTTATAGCCCTTAAACCATCCAAAAGCCATCCATCGAAGCTTTAACAAGGACCGAGCCAATGAGATCCTATAAGTGAGACAAGTAGGGAGACAAAGCCTAGAGGAGCCTTAGGAAGAATGCACCAAGCTTCCCTCGCAGTCTTGCAAGCTTTGCTAACCCTCCCAAAAGCCTCGCTATCTCTCTATCGAGCCTCACTCACTTCCATGAAGCATTGCCGCACTCTTTCATACCTCGCCCACACTCCGCCACATCCACCTATCACTCCCATTACTTTGGCTGATGCCATTTCATTTATACACTACAATCTACCACCACTTCCATCCACCAAGAAGCTACTGACCCTCTCTTCTATTTGCTTCTATAGAAGACTGACTTAGTTATCGGAGGGTCCACCACCGGGGAACTCCCATCATAACTGGATTATCGTGTCCTCGTTTCTTTTGCATGTCTAGAATGCCTATGTATCTCAGAGGAAATCTTGGAGCTGCATGCTGAAGCAGCCACCTCCAGCCAAATCAACACATTTTTTAGTAGAACTACAACAATAACAAAAATTCATTTTTAAAGTTCATTGCTTAATATAAAATAGAAATTCATCATTGAAGTTCATTGCTTAACATGTAATAGAAATTTTACTATTCAAAGGTTCTATGTAGTATAGTTTGTTGCATTATTATATTATATTTCAAGAACTATTGAAAAGGGAGAATTTTCATGGGGTGGTATTAATAATGGCAGTGTTAACATATATAAAAAAGGAGGCTTATCACACAAATATTAATGATATTGATATTAATGTGCTTAGATATCTTTAAAATTCATTGTTTAACATGCAACATAAATTCAACATTAAAGCTTATTGCTTGATATATAATTGAAATTCACCATTGAAATTCATTGCTTGACAAAATAGCAACATTTTTGAAAAATGATACTTTATGATTTGCACCGTAGAAGATATTCACACCAAATCTTTAAAGATTTGCTTGATTAGAGGAATGATCCTTATCTACTAAAAAAAAAAAAAAATCTTTACTAGTTTACACCTTGGACAGCTATAAAATGTCCTGCAATTGTTTCTAGCGTGATAGGAAAAGGGAACCTTGTGATTGTTTCCTTCAATATCCTTGAACCCCTTGAACATGGAGATTAAGTGCTTGGCTTTGATTTTTTTCATCCTTTTAGGTCTCTTCGCTCTGAATCAATGTGAGTATAAAATTACTCGATCTCTTAATCAGCCTCTCTTCTCTCTTCTCTCTTCTCTCTCTCTAACGGTCTATCTATCTCTTTTCTATGAAAATGAAGATATGTAACACTACAAGACTAAGAAAGAAAACACCACCTTAACAACTGTTCAACCATTAAAAAACACAATCAGTACTTTCTTGGTTAAAGAAAAGTTCGATCCTTTTATTGCAACTTATATTTCTTGACCAGTTTTAAATCTTTGAATTGTAATATTTGATTCTTAATTTTAAATTATGGCCAACTTTAGATGTTTTCTATCAAACTCTTGAAAACATGCCAATATAGCTTTTAATGGTCAATTTCTTTTGAACAGGTCAAGTCATAGAAAGGATGACTGAGGGGCAAAAAAACTAGGGTCTGTACCATGCATCCCAGTCTATTGTGGAGATGACCATGTCTGCTATTGCTGTCTAGCTAATTCCGGACTTCCTAATTGCTATGGAACGGAAGAAATATGCAAAGCAAACTGCCCTTAGTGCGACCCCAAGTGCCCACCAGACCTTTAACATCCATGAGTTTAAGGATCATGATATGTACTTGTTCTCATGAATAATAAATAATACATGTATTCAATACATGCTTTACATACATTTGCTAAAAGGAATATATTTAGCTCCATATTAGGACCTAGATGATTTGCACATCATTTTTTTATCTCATGGTTACATAACAAGTTTAAATGTCAAGAACGTGAGTCGGCTTCACACATTGTCATAGAATTTAGAATTATTATCAAAAAATTTTTGACCATTATATATCATACTTGGAGCTTAGAAGCTAGTGATTTGGTCGCAGAAGCCTTTTTTTTTTTTTTGGTAAACAAAAGCTGAAGCCTTTTACCTGGCACACCAAGTTCTTGCAAAGAAAGTAAATGATTGTAATTTTTTAGCATGGAATTTTGGAAGTGTCATAGCTTTACATAAATGGGTTGACATAGCTATTTATTTGTTCTTTTAGAAAGCCCTCCTTGCAAGCTTATAGGTCTTTCCATCCAACATTGGTGGTTTTCAAGCCTCCAGGAGTTGTTATGGTATGCATGCTGTTTGTGTATGCTGTACTCTAATTGAGTTTGAAATCCACCATCTCTTTTAAAGATAAAGATCACAAATTCCAGTATCGATCTGATCAACATTTTGTCAAGGAGCAAGACTCTTTGTCGTTGTTATGGATAATGATGTGAACGGAAATTATTTGCCAAGTTAACAAGAACAATTAATGGACTCATGTATTAATTCAACACCACCCCCTCCCCCGACCACCACCTCAAAAAATAAATTTTAAAAAAAAAAAACATAAGAATCAGGGGATAAGTTCTTAATTATTGTTTTGGTTTCAACCCATTTTGGCTGAATGATGACTTGTTTAATACCATGACTTGCGCATTCAGGTAATGAATTTGATGAATGTCTGGATATATCTCTCCATATCCATTGCATGCATGTTCTCGTTTATATAAGTTTAACATTGTTAAGAAACGATAGAAAAAATAATAAAAGAAACTTTAATAATTGTAAATTTTGCCTTCACAAAAGCTTTCAGTAAGAGCTATTGGGATCCTTGCAATGAGCAATGCAAGGGTAGGATCCTATAAATTAATTTCTTTCCAATTCCTTTATATATCATTAGATATCATGAAGAATTGATTAAAATATTTTTGGTGAGGACAAAAAAGCCTCACTGAGTCCTAGCTTATGTGGCTATTGTCCATTCATTTAGATGAAGTCAAATATAGTCTTTGCTAAAAGTTGATTCATTAGTAATGACAAATACTGTCATTGAAATGAAAATGATCTTCATCATTTTTGGTAAAAAAAATAATTATCTATAAATATCCAACATTTTAACAAAAATAGTCCAAGCTAAAAATTAAATAATAAATATAATTCATACATAAATATAAACTATTAGCTAGGATTATTTTCGCTTATAGTTTGTTTAGGTGAGGATGGTGCATGTTTAATGCTATATTCTAACATGGATAATCCTAGCATAAAATTATAACCGATACTCTTTTGGCAATGCAAATCCTTGCTGAAGTTCAAAAATATAAAGTTCATAATAAGAACTATCATAGCTGAATTTTATTAATAATAATGAGTACTATCTTTATGGCAAGAAAAGTCCTCGTCTAAAATTATAATATAAAATTGTTTGGTTGTAACATAAAAGCTTTGATGAGGACCATCCGAGTTAAAAAGAATATGTTATGAGCTGGACTTTTAGCATAGGCTATTCTAATAGATTATCCTTTGCATTTTGTTCATATGTACATACACAATAACATCAAGGCCTACTTTCAATATAATATAAATAATAATTTGTATCTTAATAGCAAACCTGTTTTAAGGCCATATATAATATTATTTCCATATCAATAGTAGATATGTCTCAAATGTCAACATTACTTTCCACCATAATAACAACATATTACTAAACAAACATAATTTAAATCTAAAAAATAAAAACTGAATGAGAGCCAAATCTCCATCAAATACACATAGTTCAAATATTAAGTATGGTGTAATCAAAGTCACTCTAGAATGTCAAAAACAAGCTCTAAAATAATATCAAAATCTTCGTGACATCGCATCCCATCATTCTTCATCTTCACCTCCTACTCCACTATAAAAATTAGACAACAAACAATCATATTCTATAGCGAGCAAACCACTATTTTTTTATTTAAAAAATAAATTATGTACTATCTAGTAATAGAAGTCATTTTAAAACAATAACTTTTTAATAAAAAAATATTATAAAAATCATCATCAAAATCATCCTATGGTTGTCGAATCATGCCTAGCTTCGTGCTAGGCCATTGGATCATGCGATCACCAGTGCTTGCTCTTATGAGCCGTGGTAGACTGCGATAAAAATGGTTATGGACCATGCCTGGTCCTTAGTGCACCACGACAATGCCTAGCCATGCTAGTTGCGAGCCACACCCTATGCATGCACCCGGGCCTGGACTGGGCCTCAGTTTGTATGGGCATGGTTTGGATCTTCTACAAGGTTCATGGATTAGATGGGCTTCTTCTAAACTGAATCAAGACACCAAATCCAACAACCTCCTCCTTCACTTAATTTTTGGCCTCCAGATGACTTTAAGAGCTTGTAACCGCTGCCCCATGCCCTAGGATAAATACTTGAGTGATTATAGATAAACAAACATGGGAGTTAGCTAGGCCGCTTGATCTCATCTCCATCTTGTATTATGTTCACCTTTATCTGAGACATGCTTAGGAAAGCCTACTCAGTAATAGGAACTTTACTGTGTGACATCATTTATCATCCTCTCGAGTCTTTCATCTCAGGCCTGATCCACCTGCATCTGGAACTCTACCTTACATCAAGCTCCACCTTGCTCTAGGGACTACCTCGTGCTGGACTCTCTATTAGGAAGTAGTATCCTCTTTATTTTTCCCCTTCATAATAATTATATTGCTATGGATAATCTTCAAGACTCCATCACTAGCTCTCTATGTGTAGCCATTTAAATCTAGTTTATTCAATAAGATTAGATTCTTGCTGAAGCTGGGTATGTATCGGATTTTATTTGGTTTCCTTGATGTTCCATCATGAAGCTTTAAGCTGACTATCCCTTTATCCTTGATCGCACCGCTCAATCCATCTGATAGGTGGACAATATCCTCCCTACTTTCTAAAGAGTTAAACAACTCATCTCTGCAATACACATGATGTGGATATATAGAATCTAGAATCCACTACTAGGAAGAAAGAGTTATCTTCTCAGATACCATGAGCACCTTATTGCATCCGTCATGGTCACTACCATCGACCACAACCATCGTAGTCTTCATCCAATCTTTGAGTTGCAAGCAATCTTTGATATGATGTCCCAACTCGTAGAACTACTAGCACTTGTCTTGCTAGTATCCTTTGACTTAGATCTGAACTACACATCATGCAATCCTCTACCACTCCATCCTTTATTACTAGCTCCTCTAGAGACTACCAATGCTGATTCTTGCTTGAACTTGGAGTTTGGTTCTCTCATTCGAGGACCTCATTCTGAAGAAGTACTAAAGTGATCTTCTCCATCTTGATGGTGCTCTTTTCCACTAGAAGAATAGTTTCTATGAACTTAAAAGAGTATAGAAGTGACGATAGCAAGATCAAAACTCTGGTCTTCTCTTCAACCTTCTCATCTACACTGAGAAATTGATGAAGATCCTTTGAAAATTGCTCAGATGTTCCTACACACTCTGTCCTTCTCTTATTTATAGTTATAGAACTGTTTTTAAAGAAAGAGCATGTTGGTGAAGAACTTTGCTATATACAATTCCTTGAGCTTCATCCATATCACCATCGAAGAAGTCTTGCTCAATACTTGGATCATCATGTCATCCACCAAATATAAGCAGATCGTACTCGATGCCTATACTTGGACCTACTTCCAAATGTTGTCCTCCATAGTAGCCAACCTCTTCTTATATATGAGAGCATCAATCAACCTCTGCTGGATGAGCATATCTCTCACTCTTGCTTGCTAGTGGGAGACATTATTCTTCTCTTCAAACTGGTCGATGTTAACTTTGATTGTGCCTATCTTCTTCATTTTCTTCAATCTCGATCAACATAAATAATCTAGCTCTGATACCAGTTGTTATAGTACCACTTGCTCTGGTATTTATTGAAAAATTTTTCATACAGAATATAGATCCCCATGCCTACAATCATGATATCGTTATTGATACTACAAGAGAAGGAAGAAGAAAAATAAAATAGAAAATATAATCAGTAGGGCATGCAAGGTTTTACTATAAAAAAATACAAAGAAGACTTACACTCACCCTATATAAAAATTCAACAAAAAATCTAGAAACAGAAAATTCTAAAAAGAGAAAGTAAAGAAAAACTAGAGAGAGAGAGAATAGACAAGAGAGAGGAAAGAGAGAGATTTTCTTTTCTTCTTTTTCTTTTTTCTTTTCTTTTTTTCTTTTCTTTTTTCTTTTGTTTTCTTTTCTTCTTCTTCTGTTTAGCCAAAACAAAGGACTCTTTGCATCCCCTTCCTCCCCAAGTCCTGAGGGTTCTCGCTAGGAGAAGGTGGCTAGAGGTGCAGTCCATGGTGGCATAACCACGGGGCCCTGCTCTGGCATTCGATGGCGACCAATAGTGCCAAGAATCGAGGAGAAAAAGAGAAAAAAATAAGAAAAACATTATATGATTTCTTCCAAGAAAAATCTGGCAGTTCACCGGTCAGAATTCGTGATCTTAGGTCTTAAGAAGATGAAAGGCAAGATCAATTAGGAGGTTGCGGGTCTTTACCTTATTTTCTGGTGGTGGTTGAGTTAATATCTGGTAGCATTGTGAGGGCTATCCTAACAAAAAAAAAAAGAAAAATTAAGGGGAGGAAAATGGTGGGAGATGGAGGGATCCTCAGCAGTGGGGTCGTGAGAGAGAGGGGGTCCTTCTTATAGTTGGAAACCCTATATTCCAGTGCTAATTAGGTTTCGATTAAGAAAAGGAGAAAGACTTCTATTGATAGGGGTGAAAATGGATCAAGTTGGACCGGGTGATGAGTGACCCCGACCCATTCCAGTTCTTTGATCGGATTCTTATATTAAACTTAGATCCAATCCACTAGAAAATCGGATCGGATCGGGTTGAGTCCACTGTCAAGGTTTTTGATCAAACAGGTCATCGGGTTGGATTAGATCTATGAATAACCCACTTCTAATCAAAAAAATTTAGATCTAGATATGATCTGGATTAAATATAGATAGCTATATTTTAATTAGTACATAACCAACTATTATTAACCACAAAATAGATAATAAATAATATTATTCTCAAAATAAGTTAAGATATAAAAATAATTATAACTCTATTTTATATTAAAAACAAGTTCCATACAAGTTTTAAATTATAATTTAAAGATCTAAATAAGTTCAATCCTAATAATATTAATAGGTTCGGTTCAGGTCTAAATTCAAAAAATCCAGACATTACCCGGAAAATGAAACGAGTCTAATTTTAGGACCCAACCCGGATCCATGGATTTTTAAAAATAGATTGGATCGGGAACAGGTCAGTTGGGTCACGGGTCATCCCGACCCATTCGCAACCTTATCCATCAGGAGTCTTCTTTCTCTAACATTTTTTTTATTGGGCTTTAAAACTTGTGCTGGGCTAGGTTTCTTTTTGGACTGGGTTATTACATTTATCCGAATATTTGATCCTGTTTCAGGCCGGCAGATAAGGGTTTTCATCATCATCAAAGGCTTTCCTCAACACCCACTTCTCGATTCACCCCAGATCGGGTTTGATCTGCTTGCATTTAAAGAATGCCACCTTGCAAATCATTGTGAGAATTCCTCTTTACAAAAAAAAAAAAAAAAAAAAAAAAGGTAGTTACCATTTTATATTCAGGATGAATGTTCATAGCAACATTAATGCATTACTTTTCCAAGAAAGGCACACAAACTTCCAGCCCACATGCAGCTGTTTGTTGCTTTATTACCTCTTAAGCAATCATACTGGTAAAGAGCTTTTATCTGCGAATGAAATGATACAAGTGGCATCATCATTAAAAACAAAGTAGCTCATCAAAATATAAAAGGTCAGAAGGCCTTCGATGGAACATTGATGCTCGTGGAAATATAGTTAAGCAGCCTTCAAAAGAGCTCACCCGAGCCTTCTCAGATATCACCATCTTCACTCATAATTACTTGATCTTACGAGCCATCGGAAACATGGGGGTGCCAGCCCTGATTGTAGTGACATCATATGTTTCGGTGTGATAGACTCGATAGCATCTATGCTATCCTGTCAATCAGTATGAAACCCAAAAAGCTTCATAAATTTTTTCCACCTTTACAGGACAAGCATACGAGGAACCTAACAACTTTCCAATACCTTCTTAAAAAACAAACCACTGTACGATCAAAAGTCACGGGGAGCGTACGGTATAATTAGTCTCATAATTAATTGACAGGAGTTGGAATTCTGATTTGGACATATTTTAGATTGAAAGATTGGCTGCTCCTTGACAGGGGTTGGACGATCGTCTGGGATGACCATGCCCTCGGAATCTAATTTCTCTCTCTTTTTTTTTTTTTTCATCCAAAAAGACAAAAAAAAAAAAAAAAATTTAGTGCCAGAACTTTGCGGTGAACATGCACGGTGGACGGTTCCTAGATAATTAACCTGCAGCAACCTTCCCTTGCTGCCAACAAATCTGGTGAGCCCTGCAACAAGAGGGGATATGATCAAAGCTACAGAACTTCATTGTTCCATTGGAAAATAGAAGGTAAAATATTTAAGGAGTCTTTATTTTACCAACCTCTAAGCCAACAATTAACACAAGGTTGATCCCAGTAGAAAAAGACCCCATAACATCAATTTTTTTTTATCTGTCTAGAGAAATGAAATAAAATGAAAAAGCCTAAAACATCAGAAAAATCTCTCCTAGAAGAAATTGTGGGCAGTTCACCTAGAGAATGAAAGCCAATGGAGAGATTCCAGAATGACTCCTGCCAAGAGAAAGCCTAGATCAATCGGCAGGTGATTGTGCTATAAGAAATTGGTGGGCGATGGTGCTCCCGAAGGATGGGGTCGGTGAGGGCTTGGAGGTCAAAAGCAGACAGCGCTGCCCTTGGCAACTGTGAGGGGAAAGGTGTAATAAAGCAAAGGTGGGTATCGACGAGGCAGAGGTGGAAGAGGTGGCTACCAGAGGGGATTGCAGGTAGAAGAGCCAGGCACCAGAGGAGATTGCAAGTAGAAAAGCTGGGCACCAAATAGGGTTGCGACAGGGGACATCATCGGAGGTCTGCTCACCCTCCTCCATGCACTTCGGCAGGGGTCTTGGAAGGTGAAGGAGGAGAGGATGACATGACTAGAGTTTGATGGGGGCCAAAAGGAAATAGTTCCGGATTTAAGATTACGAGGCTATAAAAAAATAAAAATATTAGATAAAAATATAAGATAAAAAATAAAATTAAAAAATAAGTGGAATTTAATTAAAAATTAAAGTAAAATAAAAATATTAAATAGGATAAAAATAATCAAAATTGATAAAAATAATAAAATAAGTGATAGAATATATGATAAAAATATTTAATTTTAAAAATATTAAAATATAAAATATAAGTGGTAAATAATAATTTTTGATGTTGATAATGTTGAAGGACATGGTTGGAATCAGGATAGAAATTTTATTTATGATAGGGAAGCCTATCTAATTTATCATGGCTATCATATTCGGCCTCGATTTGACTAATGACCAAGTTGGAGCAATGTTGAATGACCGGAGCATCTCGGTCTCAAGAAGTTTGTGGGCAACTATCAAGGAGAAAGCTACAGTTGAGTAGCTACAAGCCTTCAAATTGAGTACTTGCTCGATACCAACTACTAATTGAATCACCGACGATGCTACTAGCCATGAAAGAGTGGGACATTTCACTTGGACTAATCAAGCTACCAACTAGAAAAAAATAGTAAAGCCAACTATTTCATTGCCAACTAGGAAGACTAGCAAAAAAAAATGAAGTCGGCCGAGTAGTGAATCCTTTCTAGACCAAGTAACTGCTTATTTCCAAGCCGAGTAGTTACCACCTATCAAGTTTGACTAACATGGCATTCCTCATACACAACTACCAACTACCTTCTAGGGACCGACCAATTACTCGAGTATACCAAGTCAAGCACTCAAGTACGGGGCCAAGCCCTTCCTTTCAGTAATGGCCAAGCCAACTACCTACTTGGGATCCATGATGCCCGAGTAAGTGATGGCCTATCCGATCATAGCTTTTTCAGCATAGATCATGGCGGATAAGATCCAAACAGATCCAGCTATTCTAATAGAAAGATGCTGGCAAAAAAAATCTAGGAGATGAGATCTCATCACCTTAGTAAAATTTGTTATATATGTCAAAGGAGGTTACCTCCTAAATAATATTTAATTACTCTGCATAACTCTATAAATTGGTAATCTATAAATTGGTAAGAGGAGATCCCAACCAAGTATGTCAGGACATTTCTATCACTTCTACATGCTCATTTAGTCACTATCATGGCTCTTAGCTCTGGCTGCTATTACCTATCTCATTCTTTTTACTAACTTGAGCATTGGAGGTCCCCCTCGGTAACCACCAATCAAGGAGGTCTATTCTTGCAGGTCTCCATTCTAGTGGTGCCTAGGAGCAAGACCTCATCCCACTAGAGAAGCCAATGGAACCACCCGATGCTATCGTGGTTTCAAAGGAGAGTGATTTGGTAACAATAAATTGGTATGCCAGGAAGGGGGCAAGCATCATCACGAAGAAATTCCTAGAGCTTGGAGCCCAATGGTAATCATTTGAGTTAAAGATACCTTCACCTACTACATCCGATGCTCTGTGTCATGAGGAGCATCACAACTAGGCACTGGAACCTCTCACTCCTCCCCCCTGCCACAAGTAACTCAGCAGAACCTACTCACTAACCTGGCATAGCAGGTCCAAATGCTGTTCATGGTGATGCGGGAGTTATAGCAGCAATTCATAGCGAAAGAACAAGACCCAAAGGTCTCAATCGATCCCACTACTGCTACTCAGTCCAATCAATGATCTCCCTATAGAAAATCTACTTACCAATGGAATTCTTATCAGTCACAATCTTCCTCGCCTCATCGAGTAAGTTATCAATCTCTCCAAGAGAGATCTCCTTATCAACAATTTCCATCAGTCATAGTTTTTATCTCCATGACAAGCAAGCCCCAGTGCAAAGAGCATCAACGAGAAACAAAGTGAAGTCCTCCAACCAATAGTTCTATGACTACGCCTGTGGGGCAAATTGAGAAGCTCATTATGCTCATCTTCTTTTCTCTCGTTCTTTTCTCTCGATGAATATGGGGAAATCAATTTTTGGTCAGTTTAAGACATTATAGCTGGAACTCTATCTCAACTAGCCTGATGTTGCTTCAGAGATGCTCACGTGGGCTATGACCAAATCATGATGACTTTCGAAGATAAGGAGTATACTATCTAACCAAAAAAGGTACTCTATCATCATAAAGTAACACTTTTTTGGCTTGAAAAATACAGGAACCATCTACCAATAGATGGACAAGAGTCGACAAGCTTCCAAGAAATTAAAGTTTCTCGAGCCTCCACTCTCTATGCCAACTAGAGACAAACTCTAACATGCCTAAAGGTAGCCTCAAAAGCTACAAACCGAGTACTAATTTGGGTAAAGGATAAAGAAGTTTGAAAATCCATTTACTACTCCAATCAAGAACTTCATGATACTAAAACCAGGTACTCCAAACCTGAACAAATTGTTTATACACTAACCATCTTAGTGCAAGCTATATTTTCAAGCTTATTTAATCATCGTCATAACTGATCGACTATTCAAAGCCATCTTTAAATGGTCTGACACTTCCGAAAGAAGGCACTTGGTCGAATGACGAGCTTGAGGATGATCATCTTGGCTGACTAAATCTCGATTGAAGAAGAAGATCGCACGAGCTATGATCACTATCGTAGGTGATCAAAAATAATTCACCAACTCAAGTCTATAGCTAAGGTGAGTCGGGATTGTATCCTCAGGGATAAGTTGGGATTATGTTTACTTTTAAGATTATTTTATTAGAGATTAACTAGCTTAGAGAGATAGAAGAGTAAGAATATGATTATACTAAGAATAAGAATTAAATTAAGCAAGAAATAAATATGAAATATGTCTTGGATTTCGATTCAGTATTTGATATTACATTAAGTATTTATTCAATATGTAATTAGTAAATTATGACTGATCCCCGAGCATAGCCTATCTCGCTGGATATGGACCTTGATCCGCTCCTACGTAGCCATAGGCTATTCAAAGTCTCTAATCATATAAATAAAATTTTCTATAATCAAATTTCAAGCATAGCCTATTTCGTTGAGCATGAATCATATTCTAGGATCACGACTCGTCTCTACATAATCATAGGCTATTCTAAAATCTAACTATAGTCTAGATATGTAGAATACTACTTGAAGTAATAAAAAATAATTTTATTCATGAAAAACAAACATTACAATCAAGCACTAATTACATAAAGAAAAATATAAAATATAAATACGAGAAACCTCATCTACTCCCCGAAGACAGGAATTCCTTAGCTGCTCATGATCTTCCCTTCCTCTCCTTCTTTGCCAAGGCTCTAAAGGGACTCCAGGAAGTTGCTTTCCCAGGTAGAGGCATAGGAGCCTTTTTATAGGGTTTAACATGGAAGAGATTTTCATAATTTTTTGATGTGGGACTAAATATGAGGACTGAAATAATGGCTAAGATTTAATTTTACAGGACTCAACGGTTAGATGGTAAATCCAAATCCCAATTAACTTAGACTATAGAGTCCTGCTCCCACTTAATGTTTGACTTGCTCGTTGGTTGCCATCGGATCTTGATCGGAGATCCATAAATTAATCATACCTTGGAAATCAACATGAACCATTGAATGCTTTGACTGCTCTAAGATCCATGTTGTTCCCTCCTTTCCTGATGGTTTTGGAATCGCCAAGCACTGCCGCTGGAGTTGTTCTTGGGTTGCAACCACCACCGACACTAGATTCTCGCACCGCCATCATTGGAGGAGCTCCCTTGTTGGATCTTCACCAGCCTTGCCCGCACGTCACCAAGAATTGCCATCAGAAAGAAGATTGGTGAAGAAGATGGGATGGCTCGACAGTGTAAAGATGGCTGGATCTACCATGGTGGCTCTGAGGGCAGTGAGAGGTGGTAGGGGATGGCTTGATCAGCTGCGAGATGACTCCCAGCAGGGTGAGCTAGTGGTGGTGGATCCTGTTTCATGGCACAGAGGAGGTGAGATGGAGTGAAGTGTGGAGGAGTCAACTGATGGTGGCTTTTGGTGGGGTTCCAGTTAGAGGAGGCGGCGTAAGTGGTCTGGCGGCGACAAGAGGCCTCTTTGGCAAGTTCCGGCACAAACGAAGCATTATGGTCCATGACTCTGTGCCATGGACCACTGGTCATGGCCATCCATGGACCATAGGGTGTTTCGTAGACCAGGCAGCCAGTCCATGATGGATTGATTGCTTCAATAACTATGCAATTTTTAGTTAAATCTTCAAAAATTGATTATGGGCTTGTTTTAGATCCGATTCATTTCAAACTTATTTCGTTTGAATCCATAAATCTAGCTCTTCATATTGGCACTCTTCATTTCTATAAAAAATATATAAAGTATTAATTTAAAATAAATAAACATAATTTAAGTATTAAATTAATACTTTTATATATGTATATAATATAGTTATCACACCCCCAACTTGAACTTTGCTTGTCCTCGAGTAAAGCAAGTAGATTAGCCAGGTGTATCAACCCATCCTTGAATTGGATGTTAACTTAGGCAGTCCTAAAGGCAGTTGATACCTGACCAGATCATTACTAAGATACTTCTTCGGATTATTAATTAACCCAATTAGTGGTCGGGTAGAGCCCATAGAAATGTCTAGAGTTCTTCTTTCACCAACTTTTCACCTTACTCTTTGAATCCTCTAATTTTCTAGGGGTTTAGTGAAGTACCTTTTTGCTAGCTAGTTTTTTCCTTTCTTCTTTCTTTTCTTTTTATTTCTTCCTTTTTTTTTGTGAGTATAGTACCATGTCCTAGCCTCTTAAGTGTTAGCTTCTTCCCTTTTGATGCGAACCACGATGCTTACTTAGACGAAGGGGTCCGGTTACTCAGTAAGAGTTCAAGCAAAGCTGTGAGGCGGGACTAACTCTTTTTCTCTTTTTTTTTTAAAGGGAAAACTTCAGCATACTTGACCTTTTGATTTATACACCCATAAGGTAGATTTTTCATTGAGATCAATGGTTAGAAAGTTTTGGAATTACTCCATGAAATTATTTATGATCTAAACCCTGCCATTTATTGAGTTTCTTTAATAATTTATCCTTCAGCATCTCTAGAATTATCTAGACTATTAATCAATCATTGATTAAGATGCCTATGTAACTCCAATTCAACATAATACTTAGGTACACATAACATAATCATTTCTAACCGTACTCGAAGATCTAAGCAAGTTAAGTTTTCTTCCCTCCTAACTTAATTGACTTTGTCCTCAATGGAATAGAAAAGAAAATAAGCACATAAGAAAAAGAGAGAATACACCTGGGAGAGTGTGCTTCGAGAGTTGAAGAGGGTATCCTGAAGTAGCGGGCTCTTATTCTTCCACCTAAGTTCCTATAATTAAACTAAAAAGAAGATTAGATTGTTGGGTTGCCTCCCAACCAGTGCTAAGTTTAACGTCTTCAGCCAGACTTAGTGAATCTTTTAAATTATACCAGTTGATACATCCACTAAATTATTAGGTATACCTAGCCATGGTGGGGGCACCAAGATCTGACACAGATTATTGAGCCCTATCTGGTTTACTGATTAGGATTTTAAGCCCTTAATAATATGTCAAGTTTTGTAATAAAGTTAGTCCAGTCCAATTGAGTTGAATGGAGTCCTGTAATAAGTTGAGTTATCTCAATCAGCCCAATTGAGTCCTGTAAGTTTGTCCAATACAAGTCCAGTTTTATACAAGAGGAGGAGCACCAGCCAAAGTCTTCACCAGGCCCTCCCATGTCAAAGTAGAAGCCCATGAAGCCTCCCCACATGAAGATTCCAAGCACCACCCAGGAATATTCCTCTTTCAGGCGCCCAAGCCCAAAAGTTCTCACAAGTCCAGAAGCCCATGGTGCCCCAGGCCTTTCCAAGTCTACATTAAATATGGAGCCCAGGATTTCCAACCTACTAGAGGGACATGCACCAAAGCCCATGCACCAAACCTTGGAGGCCGCCTGATGCAGGACGAAAGAGGAGATGATGCGATGCGGAAGTAAATTAAGACTAATTCTTTTTTTGTTATTTTTTTTAATATTTTCAGAAGTCGGCTTTGACTCAAAGGAAAGTTAAACTAAATTGAAAGAAACTATGTAATAATTGAAAGCATAATTTAAAGAAACTAGGTTATCAGAGTAGTTCAGAAGTAAAGGATCGCTGGGGGTTGAGAAACTCCCAGACCTAGGGTTTCGCTCTGAACTTTCAACAGGACAGAAGTAAAGAGAAGAGCAGGGTTACAGACCAGGCAGTGATCTTCACAGAGTTTAGTGGAAGGACTCTCTTGAGCAGATTGTTGGATCCCCGGATTCAGATATCTTCGCAATGGATCCTCCAATACTGATCCTTTGGCAGAGTTGGCTTCTCCTGAACTCAAGATTTGGGAAAGAAGAAGAACAATTTATGGAACCAGATACTCAAGGAAGGATTTACCAGATTGAAGAACTTGAAAGCTGATGTTGCTGAAATCCGGATTCTCCTAGAGGCTGATCTGACTTCCTCTGGGAATTGCTCTAAATCTGAAGTATCCAGACTGGACCTGGATGCCGGTGGTCAGCCTTGACTTGGAGAGAGTGGCCGTGAGATATGGGGTAGGCTAGGGTTTGGTGGAAAGAAGAGGATGATGGGTGGCTAGGGTTTTGGAGTTGAAGTGGCTAACCTAGGATTTAAGGGTTTTGGGGTTGGAGATCTCACACCTCCTCAAGGTTTCTAGAGAACCCGAATTTACTCTCTCATGGAGCTCAACACCTGAATACAAGTGCGGAAGAGAGAAACACAAAGTTGCTCACACAGAAATTGATTTCATTCATCATTAAATTCAAGAGTTACATAGAGTTGAATATATATACATAACAAATAAATAAAATTTTATACATTTCCCATGTGGGACTAATAGGACTAACCCACACTTTAGGCATCAAATTCTCTTCCCAAGACTCCTTCCATAAGTGGGCAGCCCAAAAACTCCAAGAAAACTTGAAAATCAGCTCCAAATGGCAGGTTATGGGGGTGTCTCCTAGTATCTCTCCATGAATCAAGGATTTTCCCTTCATGGTTTGGCTCATTTGGACACCTCCTAGTCTTGCTCCACAAGTTTAGGCTTCTTCCTTTCATGGCTTTGGCACTTTTGGAAACTTTTGGGAACCTCCTTGAATTCCTCCCCAAGACATGCTCTCTTCCCTTTTATAACTTGGATTTTTTATGGAACATTGTGGGGCACCTCCTTGATCCTCTCTTCAAGAAAAATTCTTGCCATCCTGGCTTGGGTTTATCTGGAAAGAAATTGGCTCCTCCTTGGATTGAGGTATCTTGATGGATTTCTCTCCCAAGTGGTGCAAGAAAAAAAGGAACTTACTTCTTGTGGTGTAGGGACCAAAGACACTGGATGGAGATGTGGCGCCTCCTGGACTCTGGCGTGTGGCTGGGAGTGTGGCGCCCACTTGCTTGGGCCTGGGAGAACAAATGTGGCACCCTGGACCTTGACTTGACTGAAAAAAAAAGTGGCACCAACCTGGAGAAGACCTAGACCACTACTAGGACTTGTACTGAGTCAACATGACTTAACAAAATTTAAATTGCAGGGAATACAGACTCAAGACTAAAATTGAGTTGACCAAGTCAACCCTTATTACAAAACCAGAAAATCCTAATTCTTCGGGCAAGGGCAATCAGAGATCCAGATGGAGCCCTGAAGTCTTCTTTTGAGTCTAGTGCCCGCACCACCGCCCAAGGTCATAAACCAAGCCCATGCGCCCAAGCTTTGAAGGCCACGCCCAAGCCCATTTTGGAGGATGCCCTGTTACCCTAAAGTCCAAGCCCCAACTCAAATAGGCGTCCAAGCCCAAGAAGAGCACTTTGACCAAGTCCAAGAACGAGAGGAGTCCACTTCTAACTAGAAGATTATGTTTTATTTCTAAGTAAATTGTGTACTCCTAGTTCTAAGCAGCTTTGTAATCCTTATCCCTATCAAATTTTGTATTCCTATCTTAACTAGGAGAGGGCATGGGAACATCTATAAATATCCTACCCCTCCCCCTCTTGTAATCAACTCTTATTCATAAAATAAAACTCTGGAGAAATTTTGTGTTAGCTTGTGTTCTTGTGTGTTTTTCTTTGAAGTGAGTGTGAGTGTGAGTGTTACTTATGAGCCCTAATCCATCCTAACCCTAGCAGCCCAAAGTACCTTCTTCCAAACCCTAATCTACCCCAAGGAAGGAAGCCCTAGCCATCCCCAACAAAGAGTTTTCTTCACCTCCAGGCTGCCAACATTAGCAAACCCTAATTCCATCTTCTTCCATCTTCCTTCAACCCTAATCCCTATTCTATTTTCTTACTTTATTTCTTACTGACCTCTGACGTTTGCAGGATCCTCGTGGTATTCATCTCCAAAGAGGAGGCCCTCTTTACCTCCTGGACTGACCAAGATAGCTGATTGATCCAAGGAACAACTGACTTATCTTCCAGGCGACGATCCAGAGTGCTGTGTGACCCTATCTTTGGCAGGATCTTCAATTGTTGTTTGGTACAATCCTTCCCCCTCCTGATTTCTAATTTTATTGAAGGTATGCTATCCTAACCGGGGGTTTCTCAATCCTCAAGGTCCTCCTTTTTATTATTCTGCATGAATCCATATGCGGGTATGTTAGATCTTTTCATTACTAGTCTGCCTGCTAGTCTTTACTTGATTTCAAAATTTTAGCCTCCAAATTAAATCTCTAAAAAAATTGCAAAAGAATTAGTTACTGTTTTCCTGCATTCATGTCAGTCTTAAAGTCATCTCACATCAGTTTGGTATTAGAGCGGGTTTAGGATAGCTTGCATCTTCATCAAAACAACAAAAACATTCATATCTATTTTTTTCTGCATCCTGTCACCTGCAAGTAGGAGTCCGAGTTTCGGTCTATTTCATCATCTTAGAAATCTTTTTTTATTAAAATTTGCATGACATACTCTCTGATCAGTCCTGATAATTTTCATAATTTGTAATTATTTTTATAGAAACAAAAATATAAAAAAATTCTACATCTTAAAAACCCTAATAGAAAGTCTGATTTTCTACACACAGTCTGAATCCCTAGGTGTTGTATCATCATCCAAATTTTGTTCTACATAAAACTTGGTAGGGATCATTTTACCGTTAATCCTCCATCCTGAAATTTTTTTGATTTTTTTTTAATAGAAAACCATACCAAGTTCTACATCAAATCAAACCTTAATTTCAATTTCTGAGAATTCTGCATGCATGACTGAACCAAATCTAATTCACTTCCAAACCCTACCTCACCCAAGCCCAAATTTTATTTGATAATTTAATCAACTTAAATTTAATTTCCCATCTCGTAAAAGATAAAAAAATCTTTTTTATTTTCTGATTGTTATTAGTTTGCATTAGGGCTCATCGATTGTCATCATCTCATTCAATTAATCTTAAGGGCAATTTCCCATCTCAGATTAGGACAGGATTTCATCACCTGTCTTTGGCCCAAAACAACTACCCAGCATCAGAACCCAAGCCTTAATTAAAATCAATTAGCAACCTAATTTGCTCTAGTGAGCTAGAGACACCAATAGGTCAGGTCTGAGTTGTTTGGATAAACTAGTGCATTTAATTCCTCAATTATTATTGAAAACTGGTATCTAAGGCTAGAGGTCCAAAAGCAAACACCCTAAGTAGACTGGTGATTTTTAATTAGGACCCTGTCACAGGAAGGGGGAGCCTCCCACCACCCCATCTCTTACCTGGCTAGTAGAAGGATTAGCTGCTGAGTTAAGTGTAAGTTGAGTAGACCCATTCAATTTTGGCTCTAGGTCTAGCAAACTGTAGTCCATTTTCACCTTGTGTGCCTGACTGCATCATACATATTGTTTGATTGATTGCATGACCACTAGGTCAGGAACCCAATATCATTAGTCTAGACCCCAACCTAGCTCAACCATAGAATCCAATCTTGAAACTCTCATCAAAGCAATGAATGACCAGATGGTTGCCTAATTGACCACCTAGATGAACCAAATGAACACCCTATCCCAAAATCAGCTTGCCCAGTTGACCACCCAAATAAACAAGATGAATACCCAATTAACCACCTAAATAAATCAGAGATTTGATCTATTGACCCAATTGAATAACCACGCAACCAATAGGATCGACCAGTTAACCAATAGGTTGGATCAGGTAGAAAACTGATTAGAAACCCTAGAAAGAACCCAAGAGTCTAATACTGAACCTGATCTTGATTCACCCTATTCCATCTCTCATTACCCTAGGGAGCCCAAAATCAAGACCAATTTGTGAAACTCAACCCTAGGAGAACCCAGAATCAGGGCCAATTTGTGGAGCCCAAACCTAGGATAGCCCCACACCAGGAACCACATCAGGAGCCCAACCCTAGGAGAGTCCAAGACCCTGACCCTTTTCAGGAACCCAACCGTAGGAGGCCCCACCATGAAGTTTGTGATCAAGATGAGAGGGCCATAGAAGAATTAGGGTAGAGGCACCCACCTTTGATGGTAGTCTAGAACCAAAGGTCTATGTAGATTGGAAAGGAGACATGGATTATTGTTTTGAGTGGTATGAAATGAGTGAAGAAAGGAAATCTAAATTTGCAAAGATGAGGCTAGTTCGTCAGGCTAGGTTACATTGGGCTAACCTTGAGCGTACTAGGAGACAACAAGTACTTCCTTCCATAACCACTTGGTAAGATATGAAATTGAAACTTAAGGAGAAGTACCTTCCTGAATCCTATAATCAGAAGCTCCTAAACCAATGGAATAGGTTAGTATCAGATTACATTGCCTAGTTTGATGACTTCGCAGTAAGGTGTAGTGAACCCGAATCTCTGGCATAGACCTTGTCTAGGTTTAGAATCGGATTACGTGAAGCTATCTAGAGAGAGTTGTATATGAGGGAGGTCATCGATTTAGAACAAGCATACCAGATAGCTAGATGTTATGAACAATTCTAAAGGGGACCTACATAACTGCGATCTGAACCTATTAGGAACAATGCCCCTTTCTCAAAACCAAACCCAAGCATGGTAAACAAAGGTCAACCCAATCCCAACCCAGTCCAAGTCAACCCCAACCCAGTCAGATCGAACCCTAACCCAGTATGATCGAACCCTAATCCAATTCAATCCAATTCCAACCGAACCCATCCCAACCTTAACCCACTTCGACCCAACCCTAGCTTGAGTCAATCTAGTTCTAGCAACTCTGCACCCTTTAGGATGGATAAGGGTAAGGCACCCGCATTTCAGAAAGCCCCAACCCCAATGCTTGCTTTATGTGCAACAAGGTAGGTCATTATGCTAGCCAATATCCCACCAGATCTTTACATATAGGGGAGCTTGAGGAGGAGGAGCCTGAGCCCAATGAAGAAGAGGAAGAAGAGGTTTATGAAGCTGAGGCAGACTTGATAGAGGAGTATGAAGGAGATGAGGAGGAACTTGATCAGTCTAACCTAGTAGGGGTAGTTAGGTGCATCTTGTCCCAGACCAAGACACAGGAAGATTGGCATAGGACTAACATCCTACAAACTTTTATGAAAATTGGGGATAAGGTATGCAAGATTATCATAGATAGTGGGAGCTGTGTAAATGCCATCTCACTTAAGGTAATCAAAATGCTAGGCTTAAGCCCAGTTCCCATCCTAGCCCCTATAAGGTATCTTGGATAGATTTCACATCCATACCCATTAAGTCCAGATGCCAAGTTCAGATCTAGCTTCAATCCTCTCAGGATAGAGTGTGGTGTGATGTTGTGCACATGGGAGTTAGCAGTATAATATTAGGTAGACCCTGGTTTTATGATCATGACGCTACCTTATATGGCCAGTCTAATTTATGTATGTTTAGCTTCCAGGGGAAGAAGATTACCATTAACCCTACCCCACCTCAAGAAACTGTTAAGAGAGGATCTAGCTCACTAAAAAAAAAGAAGTATGGAGTTAATTTAATCACTTCTAAAGAGCTAGAGAGGGAGATATCTGAGGGAACTACAGTTTGGATGTTAGCTGTAAAAGAAATACCTGATCAATTTGATATAGAGTACCCTCGGGAAGTCAAGGAAATCTTAAGTGAATTTAATGATATATTTTTTGATGATTTACATGACCAGCTACCCCCACTTAGGGATGTCCAACATGCTATAGATCTAGTCCTAGGAGCCACCCTACATATTCTGCCCCACTATAGAATGAACCCAACTGAATATTTAGAGCTTCAAAGATAGGTAGGTGAACTCCTTAAAAAAGGATTTATTAGGGAGAGCTTAAGTCTTTATGCTGTACCAGCCTTATTAACTCCTAAGAAAGATGGCACATGGTGAATGTGTGTTGATAGCCATTCTATAAACAAAATCATTGTGAAGTATAGGTTTCCCATCCCCAGATTGGATGATAGGTTAGATATGATGGCCGGTGCAACCATCTTTTCAAAAATTGACCTTAAGAGTAGCTATCATCAGGTTAGAATCAGACCAGGGGATGAGTGGAAGACTGCTTTTAAAACCAAGGATGGTTGTTTGAATGGGTTATAATACCATTTGGGTTGTCCAATGCCCCTAGCACCTTCATGAGGATTATGACCCAAGTCCTAAGGATGTTCATAGAAAAATTTGTAGTGGTTTATTTTGATGACATTCTAATCTACAGTATGACTAAGGAAGACCACTTGGATCATTTAAGATAGATTTGCCAAACCCTTAGGAAGGAGAATCTTTATGCCAATTTAAAGAAGTGTGATTTCATGACCCATAGAGTTGTCTTCCTAGAATTTGTGGTGACCCCTGACAGAGTGTCAGCTGATCCTGAAAAGGTTAGATCTATAGTAGAGTGGCCAGTACCCACCAGTATCCATGAGGTATGTAGTTTTCATGGTCTAGCCACTTTTTATAGGAGATTTATCAGGGAATTTAGCACCATTGTGGCACCCATAATTATTGTATTAGGAAGGGCAATTTTGAATGGACTAAAGCAGCTAATAGAGCCTTCCTAGAAATCAAGAGTAAGATGACACAAGCACCATCTTGAGATTACCTGATCTTTTCAAAGTTTTTGAGGTAGCTTGTGATGCATCAGGAGTAGGCATAAGAGGAGTTCTGAGCTAAGAAAATCACCCAGTAGCCTTTTTTAGTGAAAAGCTTAATGAGACTAAGCTTAAATACTCAACCTATGATAAGGAATTCTATGCGGTAGTACAAGCCCTTAGATACTGGAGACATTATTTACTATCCTAGAAGTTTGACTTTTACTCTGTCCATGAAGCACTCCAATTCCTAATCTCCCAAAAAAAGTTAAACCCTAGGCATGCCAAGTGGGTAGAGTTTATACAAGCCTATACCTTTGTACTGAAATATCAGGCTGGAACCAAAAACAAGGTAGTAGATGCCATTAGTCGATGTGGCTTGCTGTTAAACACTGTTAGCACTGAAGTCTTTGGATTCGACCGGTTAAAAGGAGAATATGAGACATGTCCATACTTCAGTGAAATTCTCCAATCCCTTGCCCAAGGACCATCTAGTACCCATAGTGATTACACTCTTCAAGATGGTTATCTATTTAAAAATAATAGACTATGTATTTCCAGGACTTCACTTAGAGAATTCTTAGTCTGGGAAACCCATGCAAGAGGCCTTGCTGGTCACTTTGGTAGAAACAAGACTATCTTAGGTATAGAGGATCAGTTCTTTTGGCCTAGTTTAAAACGGGATGTTGCTAACATAGTATCCAGATGTCAAACTTATGCTATTGCAAAATAGCAGAAGCAAAACACTGGTTTATATACCCTTTTGCCCGTACCAGATCGTCCATGGCAGGATCTTAGCATGGACTTTGTGTTAAGCCTACCTAAGACCCTTAGGAAACCTGACTCCATATATGTAGTGGTCGATAGGTTTTCTAAAATGGCCCATTTTATACCGTGCTCTTAAACTTTCGACGCATCTAGAGTCGCCTAACTTTTCCTAGATCATGTGGTTAGGTTACATGGCCTTCCTAAGACTATAATATCAGATAGGGATGTTCGTTTCACCAGTTACTTCTAGAAGACCCTTTGGCACTTCTTAGGAACCAAACTCAAATTCTGCACCACCTACCATCCACAAACTAATGGCCAAATCGAGGTAGTGAACTGAAGTGTAGGAAATCTACTTAGATGCCTCGTAGGTGAAAATACTGGGAATTGGGACCTTCTTTTATCCCGAGCTGAATTTGCTTACAATAGTTCTGTTAATAGGTCCATAGGAAAAAGTCCATTTGAAGTTGTTCATAGCTACAGACCAAATAAACCTCTTGATTTGATCCCCTTGCCCTTGCATGCACGAGTTTCTGAGTCTACTGAGTCTTTTGCACAGCATGTTAGGAAGTCGTATAAGGAAATTAGTCAAAAGATAAACATAAGTAATGAAATTTATAAAAACTTGGCTAATTTCCGAAAACGAGCTAAAGAGTTTTCTATAGAGGATTATATGATGATCAGGTTTAGGCCTGAGTGGTTCCCTCCAGGGACCGTAAAGAAATTACATGCTCGTGGAGTTGGACCATTCAAAATAATAAAGAGAGTTGGATCCAATGCCTATGTGCTCGAGTTGCCACCGGAGTTAGGTATTAGTTCAACCTTCAATATTTTAGACCTTGTGGAGTACCGGGATCCAGCAACGATACCTAGCAAGCCCTTTAGACCTATCCCTTTTCTTGAGAGTAAACCCCATCCTAGAGTGTCCACCTACAAACTGGCCTATTAGTGAGGAAAGGATTGAGTGCATCCTAGACGATCAAGCCATCAGTACCTGGAACAAAGGCTATCAACGGTATTTAGTCCGATTACAAGGTTGGCCATAATCCGAGGACTCGTGGATCACTTGAGAGGATCTGCAGTGCCTCGACCCAGACCTTTTTGAGCAATATAAGAGCCGCATTGACCCTTACTTGATTGGGTCGAGTTCCTCCCACCCCGGGAGAATTTGTGGGGGCATCAGGATTTGACATAGATTACTTGGTCCTATCTGATTTATTGATTAGGATTTTGAGCCCTTAATATTGTATCAAGTTTTGTAATAAAGTTAGTCTAGTCCAGTTGAGTTGAATTGAGTCCTGTAATAAGTTGAGTTATCTCAACAAATCCAATTGAGTCTTGTAAGTTTATCCAGTACAAGTCAGTTTCATACAAGAGGAGGAGCACCAGCCAAAGTCTTCACCAGGCCCTCCCAGGTCAAAGTAAAAGCCCATGAAGCCTCCCCAAATGAGGATTCCAAGCGCCACCCAGGAATATTCTTCTTTCAAGTGCCCCAGCCCAAAAGTTCTCACAAGTCCAGAAGCTCATGGTGCCCCAAGCCTTCCCAAGTCCATATTAAAGATGGAGCCTAGGATTTCCAACCCACCAGGAGGACATGCACCAAAGCCCATGCACCAAACCTTGGAGGCTACCCAAGGTCATACACTAAGCCCAAGCACCCAAGCTTTGAAGGCCACGCCCAAGCCCATTTTGGAGGATGCCCTTGCTACCCTAAAGTCCAAGCCCTAACTCAAATAGGCATCCAAGCCCAAGAAGAGCACTTTGACCAAGTCCAAGAAGGAGAGGAGTCCACTTCTAGCTAGGAGATTATATTTTATTTCTAATCAAATTGTGTACTCCTAGTTCTAAGCAACTTTGTAATCATTATCCCTATTAAATTTTATATTCCTATCATAACTAGGAGAGGGCATGGGAACATCTATAAATACCCCACCCCTCCCCCTCTTGTAATCAACTCTTATTCATGAAATAAAACTCTATAGAAATTTTGTGTTAGCTTGTGTTCTTGTGTGTTTTTCTTTGAAGTGAGTGTGAGTGTTACTTGTGAGGCCTAATCCATCCTAACCCTAGCAGCCTAAAGCACCTTCTTCCAAACCCTAATCCACCGCAAGGAAGGAAGCCCTAGCCATCCCTAGCAAAGAGTCTTCTTCCACCTCGGGCTTCCAGCATCAGCAAACCCTAATTCCATCTTCTTCCATCTTCCTTCAACCCTAATCCCTATTCTGTTTTCTTACTTGATTTCTTACTGACCTCTGATGTTTGCAGGATCCCCATGGTGTTCACCTCCAAAGAGGAGGTCCTCTTTGCCTCCTGGACCAATCAAGATAGCTGATTGATCCGAGGAACAACTAACTTATCTTCCAGGTGACAATCCAGAGTGCTGTGTGACCCCGTCTTTGACAAGATCTTCAATTGTTATTTGGTACAATCCTTTCCCCTCCTAATTTTTGATTTCATTGAAGGAATGCTATCTTAACCGGGGGTTTCACAATCCTCGAGGTCCTCCTTTTTATTATTCTGCATGAATCCATATGCGGGTATGTTAGATATTTTCATTACTAGTCTGCTTGCTAGTCTTTACTTGATTTCGGAACTTTAGCCTCCAAATTAAATCTCTAAAAAAATTATAAAAAAATTAGTTACTATTTTCCTGCATTCATGTCAGTCTTAGGGTCATCTTGCATCATTGGACGAAGTCTAGTTAGTGATGTTCCATACCAAATTTCTTTTATGTGTGTCTACAAGATATGTCTCCTGATAGTAGGTACTAGGAGATGGCATGGTGTGCAGAGTAGATGTTGTTCTAGTGTAGGGGCTAGGTAAAAGTTAGAGGACACACTAAATTGCTCTCATTGTGGTATCCAAGGTGGATCTAATAAGTCACTTAACTTCTCTACGTTATCTATTCCAGTGCAATTCAGATATTTACGAGATGGGTCCTCAATAAAGTTGTCAAGGCTATCATATTTAAAGGCTGCATTATTTTGTTCTTGAAATGACAATTTGGTTAGGCAATCTATTGGTGGATCCAAGATTGTTTCTCCAATAGCTTCTTTGGATTCATTCGGTAAACCTACAAGTTGGATTTCCTTGTCAGGGTTTGCATCATGTTCAAAGAAAGGATCCATGACTAGGAGTGGCTTTTGTTCTAGTGTAGGTAAGATCACTAATGAGGGAGCTATTGCTGTATCAAAGGAAGAGGACATCTGCTCATACTTCATGGTCCATGGAGGAGTGGAAGTGGGTGGTTCTAATAGTGATTCACTTCATCCATGTACCCATCTATGTTAAAGCTGTCTAAATCAAAATGGACTAAACAGGCTTACAGAAGGTCTCGAGAGTGCGTGATAGGGGTGGTATCTTCTATAAGTTCCTCTAATACATTTACTTCATCAAACCTATCACTTTGTGGTCCCGTGATTGCATTAAATATATTCAACCTTAACTTTTTATTCCTAAAAGACACGTCCATGGCTCTCATCCTATAGTTTATACAAGCATTGGCTATTACAAGGAAAGCTCAGCCTAAAATAATTAGAATTTGGCTAGGGTCACTTTCCAAGTCCATATTTAATACAATAAAGTCTATAGGAAAGTAGAATTCATCCACCTTGACTAACACATCTTCAATTATTCCTAGTAGCACCTTAAAAGATCTATCAGCTAGTTGTAGACTTACCGACATGGCTTTAGTGCTCCAAGCCCAAAAAGTTTATATACTAAACTTGGGAGGAGGTTAACACTTGCTCCTAAGTCCAGTAAGGCTTTCTTAATGGTTAGGCTTCCTATAATATAAGAAATGATAGGGGTACCAGGATCCTTGAGCTAAGGTGGAGTTGTGTTGAAGGACTAAGCTAGCTTACTCAGTAAGGCAAACTTTCTTTGGAATGTGTGCTTGAGATCTATGTTTATGGGTGCACAAATACTTTAAAAATTTAGCATAAGTTGGGACCTGCTTGATGGCATCTAAGAGTGAAAGATTGATATGGACTTGTTGGAATAATTCAAGCATTTTATTCATTTTGGCCCCCATGTTTTCCTAGAGCACTTGGGTATGGAACTCTAATCACAGGTGCTGGAAAATTTGGTTCATTCCTCTCCTTAGGGTCTTCCTTAGCACTAGGTAAGTCAGGTTTGTTTTGGATTGACATATTGGTCCTTAGTGGTTGCTCCAAAATCTTTCCACTTCTCATGGTCATTATAGATTTGGCATGCTCAGGACAAGGTTCAAGAACATTGGAGCTTTCAGCCCTGTATTGTCCCTTTGGATTGCTAATAGGTTGGCTAGGCAGGTTCCCTTCCTCCCTCCTACAGATAGCTGTAGCTAGTTGATCAATTTGAGATTCTAGTTTAGCTATAGATTGTGTGTGGGAGTCAAGGATTTGATAGTTGGTTTCTAGTCTAGCCAAAGCCAATAAAACTTTCTCCTCAAAATTAGAGCTATAATGACTAGGAGAAGGTTGTGGGGCATCATGAAATTGAGGATGATGTATTATCACACTGGGGATTAGGTCTGTGAGAAGTTGGGTTGACCATGGGTTAATGTTTCCATGACAGATTTAGGTGATTCCTCTAGCCTGGATTAGACATATTGAAGCACAGGTCATTTCCTGGTCTAGGAATAGTATGGGTTTGGGCTAGGTGGGTTTGTTCCTGTACAAGCTCAGGAAATTGATGAGCTACTGGAAAATCACCTATAGTGTGAGTAGGACTTGAGCAGATAGTATAAACATCTTGGGACTGTGCACATGGGAAAAAGGTATGACTGACTTGTAAGAATTGATCAAATTTCTAGGATAGTGCACCCACAGCCTAGGATAGTGTATCCACCTTGCTGTGGATGTCTACAAAGTGGCTTTCCTCATATATTTCACCTCTTTTAAGATTTAGCTAGAAGTTTCTTTAGATGTGATAGACATGTAGTGCAAGGAATTTTTGCTCAGGGTCTCAATAATTGCCATGCCTCATACTCACTCTTGAGCTAAAATGTCCCACCACAAGATGCATCAACTATCTGTCTATGCTTTTCTGACAATCTATCATAAAAGCAGTAGACTAGTTGCCATTTGATCATGGCATGATGTGGACACTTGCGAATAACTTCCTTGAGCCTTTCCCAAGTTTCATGGAACATCTTCCCTTCCAATTGGAAAAAACTAGTTATGGCTTTCCGGATCTGATTTGTTTTTCCTATTGGAAAATATTTCTTGAAAAATTCCTTTTGTAGTTGGTCCTAGGTTGAAATAGTCATGGCCTCTAATGAACATAGCCAATATTTGGCCTTGTCTTTAAGTGAGAAGGAAAATAATTTCAACCTAGGGGCCTCATTAGATAGATTTTGAATTCTAATAGTAGAGCATATCTCAAGAAATTCACCTAGATGTTTGCATGGGTCCTCTTGACTAAGTCCATAGAAAAATGGTAGCATTTGTATAACACTGGACTTAATCTCATTTGAGAGGATCTACAATGCATTGATCTAGACTTATTGGAGCAATATCAAAGTCAAGTTGACCCATACTCGACAGGATCGAGTTCCTCCCATCCCGAGAGAATTGGTACGGGCACCAGGATCCGAAAGAGGCTACATTTTATTCAGACCAATCCGAGCTCATTATGGATTGCAAATAATTAAGCTTTTGGGTCCTGTCAGTTTTGTTTTTCTTTAAGTTTATATCATGTACTTAGATATTTAAGTCAATTTGTTCTTTCTTTAGTTTGTCATGTAATTTATTTTATTTGAGTCAAGTTTAACTCAAGAGGATAACCAACATAGACCCAAGTCAAGCCAAGAAGCATGACCACTGGATAAAGGATGCCACTTCACTCTCCATGCAAGAAAAGACTCCAGAAGGAACCCAGTCCTTGCATTACTTCATCCTCCACATAAGATGGTCCCCACCTCACTCTCCACGCCAACATGGAAGGCCCCACCCTTGTCGCCCAAAGCATGGAATTCAAAATTCAAATGGGGCGCCCCATTTTTATCCCCATGCCAACATGGAAGGTTTTTCAAATTCAAATGAGGCATCCCACTTATTCCAACTTGATTAGTGCATGTAATCTCTCTAATTCAAATTTCAAAGAGTCTTGGGTGAATGACAAATACCCCTCCTCTTGTAATGAAATGTTGAAGAATGAATGAAAAATTTTCTTTTACTTCCATTGCTCCAAGCATTGCCATTCCATAAGGGAGAAGGGTGTGAGGCCCAATCGAGTTCTTTAGTCTTCAAGACTCCACCGCATCCTCTTTTACTTCCCTTGCTAATTTCCTTTTCTTTTCTTTTCCCTATTCTTCCTTGGTCTTTAGTTAATTTGTTTGCAGGATCCCTGGATGCCCAGAGCCAAAGAAGAGGTCCTCCTTGCCTTGGAACCATTGATGGGAAGCCAACACATTCAAGGGATTCAGCCTTCTTATCTAGATCCCAATCTAGAAGTGTAAAGTGATCCAACTATTGAGGGAAGAGAGATCATTGTCTGGTAACAAGCCTTTTCTTTTCTCTCTTGGATCTGAACTCTTGAAAAAGCTTGTCCTAATTCAAATGGTTTCTCAACTATTAGGTCCAATCAATTTATTGCTTAGATAGGTCTAATCTGCGAGAAAGTAATTTTATCTTCTAGTAGTTTGCTTCAGTGCGCCTTTTCATTCTCTTACAGAAGAGTTAAGCCATATTTTAGAATCATTGCTCATTTTAAAATTCTACATTTTATTATGTTTACGTTCACATCCCTGCACATCCTGCATCACTGAAAGATGTGAAGGGACCGTGACCATAACTGCTGAGAAGGCTAGGACTAGAGAGGCTATTGCAAACAATTCCCATTCGACCAACACCTAGAATGCTAAGAATCCCAAAGAGGCCAAACCCACTACCAGAGCAAAGGGAGATTCTATTTGGGAGACTATGGCCATGGTGATGGCAGAACTCGATGGTACAGTGAAGGCTATCATGGCAGGCTCAACTCCAGTGGCCAACCCTGAGAAATGATCTACATCCTTTTTCTTTTCTTTTCCACTTTTGCACTCGAGATTAGGTCATTTTGTGTAAAGGTTTTGGTATGAATGATACCTTCTTCTTTCTACTTTATACTCGGGCACAGTCTCATTCTTGTGTAAAAGCTTGACTAAGCAACAAAAGTTTTTGTTTGTTTCAAAAAATCTTGCATCCAATTTTTATATCATCTGGATGTATATTGAAGTGTGCATTGCCCGAATGCATGTCGACAAGTAGTCTGATTGATTTCATTCCTAATGGGTAGGTCAACTACTTGGTTTTAGTTTAAATCTTCTAGTTAGATGAATGGTTGCCACAAGAAATTGGTTGTCAAATGGACCTTTACTTCTACTTATCGAATGTCTAACCGAATGGATGGTTGCAGTGCAATACTGTGACCCATCTTAACTTAGATCAATGGCTAGTCGATCGAATAGGTATGGTATTGGCAAGCGATCCATCTTAACTTCGATCGATGGCTAGTCGACCGGATAGGTATGGTGTTGGTAAATGATCCATCTTAACTTTGAATGATGGCTAGTCAGCCAGATAGGTGTAGTGCTAAGAAGTGACCCATCTTAGCTTCGATCGATGGCTAGTCGACATAATAGATGCGATGCTAATAAGTGACTCATCTTAGCTTCGATCGATGACTGGTCAGCTAGGTAGGTGCAGTGCTATTAAATGACCAGTCTTAACTTCAACCGATGGCTAGTAGCTTGGATAGGTGCGATACTAGAAAGAGACCCATCCTAGCTTCGATTGATGGCTAATCGACCAGGTAGATGTGGTGCTGGTAGTGACCCGTCTTAACTTTGACTAATGGCTAGTCAGCTAGGTAGTGCGGTACTGGTAAGTGATCCATCTTAACTTCAATCGACTATTAGTTAGCTAGACATGGGCGATGCTGATAAGCAATCCATGTTAACTTTGATCAATGGCTAGTTAGCTAGATAGGTACGATGCTGGGAAGCAATCCATCTTAGCTTCAACTGATGGCTAGTCGGCATGATAGGTGCGGTGCTAGTGAGTGACCTATCTTAGCTTCGACTGATGGCTAGTTAGCCAAGTAGGTGTGGTACTGGTAAGTAACCCATCTTAACTTTAATTAATGGCTAGTTAGTCAAGTATATGCAGTGCTAGTAAGCGACCCATCTTAGCTTCGACCGATAGCTAGTCGACCGGGTAGTCTTATAGACTGGAGGTGGGCTAGGGACTCCATTGAAAAATATTTATTTCATTCTAAGCAGAGCAAGTATATTATTGATAGTACATTCAGAGATTCTCTGCATTCTATGGCCTATAAATTAGTCCCATCAAGTTCCTTGATTTGGTATGTTGTTCGGTGTAGGACTTCTGTTATCTAGTAAGGCCCTTCTTAATTCAGAGATAATTTGCCTTGCTCAATTGGTCTAGAAACTTTAGCATGGCATAGAACAAAATCTCTAGGATGGAAAGCTTTCGACCTTACTTGAAAGTTGTAGTATCGAGCAACTCGTTATCGGTATACGGCCATGTGAAGGTTGGCCTTATCTCGAGTCTCTTATAGTAGATCAAGGTTGGCCCTTAGTTGGACAGGATTACTCGACTCGTCATGACACACGATTTGCATGGTTTGGAGGCCGATCTCGATCGATATCATTGCCTCCATACCAAAGACTAAACTAAAGGAAGTTTCATTTATCAAAGTCCTAGGAGTAGTGTGATGTGCCCATAGTATGCTAGGCAACTCCTCGACCCATCTACCTTTAGCCTCGTTCAATCTAGTTTTGAGGCCTTGAAGGATTGTGTAATTTGTCACCTCCACTTCCCTATTCATCTAAGGGTATCTGATAGATGTGAGCCACTATCAGATGTGCGACTCGGCTACCATTGTTGATGATGACAGTGTGGAAAAGTCCAAATCGATAGATGATCGACTTCCAGAAGAATGTCTTAACCTTGCTCTCTGTGATATGCACCAAGGGTTCTGCTTTCACCCACTTGGTGAGATAGTCGATGAAGATGAGTAGATACTTCCACTGGCCAAATGTTGGAAAAAATGGACCAAGTATGTCCATTCCCTTTTGAGTAAATGGCTAGGGAGAAGAGAGCTAGAGAGCTGAGTAGTCAATTGTCATTGAATATTGGCATGATGCTGGCATTAGTCGCACTTCTGGACAAGCTCTACTGCATCCTCTCTCATGGTGATCTAGAAGTACCCTTCCCTTAATGCTTTGTAGGCTAAAGATCTTCCCTCCAAGTGATTCAAGTAGATGCCTTTGTGGACCTCCCTGAGGATGTAGTCGGCCTCGACAGGTTTTAGGCATTTTAGCAGGGGGTATGAAAGGGATTTCCTATAGAGCTATCTCTCCAGGAGTACGAATAAAAAAACTTTCCATTTCAACAGCCTCACTTCTTTACTGTCATAGGGCACAACACCTTCAGTAGGACTGGAAATGGCCAGCCCAAAGACTATATTTTAAAAACTTTTGGACTGAATCCGGGCATTCCTTTGGCCCAAAAATTAAATGGACTATATTTTACAGCCCTAAGACTAGTCCAATATGCTTAAAATTTGGTTCGAAACCTAAACCAATTTCAGGCTGGCTCGAAGTTTATTGAGCTGGCCCAGCCCAGTTCCAGATAATGGGCTTTTGGGCCGGCCCATTTCCATCCCTAACCTTCAGTGATGTATTTGATGAATAGGTCCATTTAACTTGGCTCATGGATGACCTATTGGACCTTTTTGGTATGGTTGATGCTAGGAGCTTCCAGGTAATCAACATATGTGTGCCCGAGAAAATTATCTGCTAAGGTCATGAGCCAAGGGAGGGTATCTGCCCAGGCATTTTCATCCAAGGAGATGTGAGAAATGCTGAAATGTTGTAGTGTTGACATGAGGATCCGCACCTTATCGAGATACTTGACCATCACAGGATCTCAAGCCTCATACTCACTAGTAACCTGGCCATCTATGAGATGCAAGTTGGTGAAGACCCATACGTGCTTTATCCCAAGTTCCTTCACTTGCTTTAATCCAACTAGTAAGGCTTTATACTCGGATTGGTTATTAGTCATCTTGAACAGGAAGCATAGAGTGTATTCGGTGATCGCTCCTTCTGAGTTTGTTAAGATAAGCTTGGCTCCACTCCTTTGTAAGTTCAAAGTGTCATCCACATGAAGGATCCAAGTCATCATAGCATCGATTGGCTTGGCGAGCGACTCAACAAATACCTCTTCAGACTTGTCATCCGGCCTTGTACACTCGACTAGGAAGTCGATTAAAATATGGACCTTCATGGATGACCTCGAGTGATAGAAGATGTCAAACTCATTGAGTTTAATTGTCCACTTCACTAGGCACCCGGAGGTATCAAGCTAGTGTAGAATATCCTTGAGTGGTTGGTTAGTGAGAATGATAATGGGATGAGCTTTGAAGTAAGGCCTGAGATATTGAGCAGAGATGATTAGAGCAAAAATAAATTTTTCAGGTATGGAGTACTTGGTTTCCGCATCATGAAGCACTTTACTAGAGTAATAGATTAGTCTCTGGATACCTTAATCATCTACCTAGATAAGCATACATCTGATTGCTTTCACGGAGGTGGCAAGGTACAGAAAAAGTTCCTCTCCAACTTCTGGCTTAGATAGCAAAGGCAGTGATGCAAGGAGCCTCTTTAACTCCTCGAAAGCTACTCGGCACTCCTCCATCTAAATAAAGTCATGCATTTTGCACAGGACCTTGAAGAAGGGTAAGCAATACTTAGTCGACTTAGATATAAACCAGCTAAGGGCTACTACTTGATTGATTAGCTGATGGACTTCCTTTTTGGAGGTTGGTTATCGCATGTCAAGGATTGCCTTGATCTTCTCTGGGTTTACCTCAATGATGTGCTTGGTGACCATAAAGCCAAGAAATTTACTGTCCATGATACCAAATGGACACTTGCTTGGGTTCAATTTCATCTGGTGATAGCTGAGGTTGTTGAAAGCTTCCTCCATGTCAATGATGTGGTCAGTCTTTTGGTACTCTTGACAAGCATGTCATCAATATAAACCTCTACATTTTGAATGATTTGGTCCTTGAAAATCTTATTAACCAGTTGTTGGTAGGTGGTCCTTATATTTTTCAAACCAAAAGGCATTACTTTATAACAATAAATACCTTTGTCTATCGTAAAGGTGGTATTCTCATCTTGTGGGGCCATCCTAATCTAATTGTAGTTTAAGAATGCATCCATGAAGCTAAGTAGCTTGTGCCCAGACATTACATCAACTAGCTGGCCTATCTTTGATAACGAAAAACTATCTTTTGGACATACCTTATTAAGGTCAGTATAGTTGATACAAATCCTCTACTTCTTGTTGTCTTTTCTAACCATGACAACATTGGCAAGTTAGTCAGGATAGTAGGCTTCTCTAATGAACCTGGTAGTGAGTAACTTGTCAACATCTTCATCGATTGCCTTTTGCCTCTCAGGTGCAAAGCTTCTCTTCTTTTGTTAGATTGGCTTGTACCTTAGATCAACGTTCAGCTTATGAGTGATTATCTTTGGAGGGATTCTTAGCATGTCTGATGTCGAATAGGCAAAGATATCTAAATTGATCTATAGGAAGTCAAGTAGTAAGTTCCTTTCACTCTTTCATGGTAGGGTACCGACTTGGACCAACTTCGCAGGGTCCTCCCCTAGTGGGAAGGAAAGTAACTGCTCAACTGGTTCTCTTCTCTTTTTTGGCTCCCTCTGTTCCAACTGCTTTATGGATGGTACCTTGTTGGCCCTCTATATCCTAGGTGCCATTTGGTAGCACTATCGGACGAGTAGCTAGTCTCCGTGCATCTTGCCAACTTTATTTCTAGTCAAGAAATAGATGAGGAGGTATTTGGTTGAGATGATAGCATCCAAGAAGTTCAACCTAGGTTATCTAAGGATGGCATTATATGTCGAAGGCAAGCAGATAACTGTAAAGGTCATTAGAATTATACTTTACCTAGGCAGGGTACTTGCCATGATTGGTAGCATGATTTCTCCCTTGACTCCAACTAAATCTCCTGAGAAGCGACTAGAGGCATGGAGACAGTCTAAATGACTCATAGGTAGATCTATACAAACAAAAGCCATCATAAAAAAGATATCTATAGAGCTTCCATTATCAACCATGATTTATTTTATTGGATGTTTTGCTGTTATCATGTTTATGATGATAGTATCATTATTGGGATTATGAATCTCGACAAGATCCCCATCAAAAAGAAAATTATAGTTTCAACTCTCTCCTCCCCTCTTGGCCTCTTTGATGTTGGCTCTGCCCATAAGAAATCATGCAGACTGGCCTTTTTGTCAGCCTATCATCGATCTCAGTTGGAACTAACTGATGGCCAGGATCTTAGGCAATGGGTTGAGCTCCTCCACGAACATATTTTTTGAGATGGCCACACTGGATTAGATCTTCAATCTCCTTCTTCAAATGGCGATACTACTTAGTGTTTTAGCCATAGTCTTGATGGAACTGGCAGTACTTGCTCTTATCATGGTTGGCCAACGACTTCAACGGTGGAGGGCTACACAAATATTGTTCACCCTCTATCTCCATCAAGATCTTGGCTTTGGAGACGAGAAGAGGAGTGTACTTGTCATTCTTGTCGACAAAGCCCTTTGGCTTGATACTTTGTCAATTGGACAAGTTGGTTTCTCTGCTCAGACTCTACTTGATTCTTTCTGGGCCTACTTTTTTTGAGGTTTCCCATCCAACTCCCTCCAAGTATGGTCCATCTTGTCCATGCGAATATACTTCTATACATTGATGAGCAACTTCGAGTAAGACTTGGAATGCTTTTTGTCCAGGAAGTAGGTGAAGCAGGAAGTATGGAGCCCTCTCTTCATGGCTAACATAGACACAGACTCATCCAAATTGTAGACTTCTAGCATGGTTGACTTGAATCGAGCTATGTAGTCTCTAAGAGACTCTCTATCTTACTGGCAAATGGAGAAGAGGCTATCAGCTTCCAATGGTATATTCTAGTAGGCATCGAAGTGTACCATGAACTCTTCTCCAACTACTTGAAGGAATCTATGCTCCTCGGCTCGAGTCAGGAGTACCAAGCCCAGGCCACCTTGTGAAGCATGGCTAGGAAGGTGATGTAGAGGAGGGAATCGATGGTGCCCTGAACATGCATGAGAGCCTTGTAACTCTCAAGATGATCCAACAAATCCATGGTACCGTCATACGGATCTAATTGGGACATTTAGAACTGACTAGGGATCAATTCTTCCAGAATTCGACAAGTAAGAGGAGGATGAGTATCATAATCCATTGGCTCCTGATCTCTGTCATGCAAGTCAGCAAACTAGCAGCTAAGGTCATCCAGTTTGCAGTCATACTTATCGAGGCATTGCTGAGCCAGGCACCAAATAGTCTCATTAGTGGACCCCTCTTCAGAAGACTTTGGGATGAAAATGGATGAAGATAGGGTATGCTCATGCTTGGGCTCCTTCCATGATTACTACGCCAAATGAGAGGGACCATCCCAGCACGACATTGGAGATCACACCTAATGGGTGGCCCAATGGTACTGGGATCTCCCCTAGGAGGTTCGATAGCTAGCCCAATAGGTTGAAGGAGACTGTTGGTGGAGGGGGGCCTGTCGATAGGAGGGCCTCCCCCAAAGGATCGGCGGCTAGCACGAGCAATAATAATAGGGATGGCTAGGGCCCTGGTTTCTGCTGTGTGGCTATAGATCACCGTTGATGCTGAAGTTCCCAGACCGCCGTTACTAGTGTTTGGACTTGCTGTGTGAGGACAATAAGCTGGTCCTGCTGGATCAATGGTAGCAGAGATAGTGGAGCAAGGGGCCCCACCTCCTGGCTACACTAATCATCATGGTGCGAAGGGTTTCCAACATGATTGGTGGAGGCATCTTGGGCATGTAGTACTACCATGACTTCAAGCTTCGTTGAGTGAATGTTCACCGTGTAGTTACTGCCTGATAGTCATCCTTACCTGGTGCGCTAATCTATTGCCATCTAGTCACCCATCACTAAGCTCTGGTAGTGGCGGAAGGTGCTCCAGTCTTCTCTGATAAGGATGAGAGGTTGGATTTGGTTGCTCTACTGCAACAACTTACAAAAAGGGTCCCTAGACCAGGGTTTTCGATGGAGACACTCCGATGCTCAAGTAAGTGAATGAAAAATGAGAGACTATGATAATCGAAGCTGAGAGATTGTGGTGATTCGATGAGTGTGTGAGTAGTCATGTAGGACATATGGAATATATCTAGCCAGAAGTCCCTCTTACCTATTTGTATGGTTACATGGTATAACAAAATATGTTATAGAGGTATCCATTTATGACAGTCATAACAAACTTGACTGAGGTGACTGGATCTTATCCCCCAAGATCTTTATTATTGAAATCTTTGTTATGGTGTCAAGATCCTTTGGGATTTGGTCTGCTATGAATTGTGTTAGAATAGCTAAAATTGGTTGGGTTACGGCTACCCGGGTTTCACAGCCTCCAGGTAGGAGAGGAGACTTAGTTGATGCCTGGAAGCATCGAGTTGGTCCACCCGACTAGCTGGTTAACACAGGGTAAGAAGTCAGCAAGTTACATGTGAGGGCATCATGTTAGGTGGACTAAGCTGGTCCTTACTACTCGACCTAGAGGCGGCTAGTCAGTTTGGATGAGGCTAGCTCGCTGGAGAGATCCGTTGCTGATCCTTTGTGAGTAGGCATCTAGTCGACCTTGGCATTTTGCCCCTAACCAATGGCTTAGTCGCTCCAAGATGGCCGTCATAATCCATCATGGCTAGTGATGCCTGCAGCGGTCTGCGAAGTCTCTGAGGCCACATCAACAGTTGCCACATCAATAATTGTTGCCACTAGTTCCCAGCCAAATATCAGAGTTTGCTTGAGAGATGGTGCTCATGGACTATACCTGCAAAAAAAGTCTCCGACTAGAGGTTGCTCCAGCATGGATCCTTCGATACTCAAGTCAGAATCAGGAATAAATGGAAGAAAAAGGTAGAGGAGACCAGGAAGAGATGTTGTTACCCTGGAAACTCCCGGCGAGCCCCTTTTATAGATGAGATCCCAGGGTATTTTTGGAATAAAAAGCTCTTAGTGGGATTTGGTAAGAAGTGACAAGGCTGAAGGTCCCATCACATGAAGCTACCAGGGGATCATTCCATTTCATACAGAATGTCTGCCTTTTCTTAATTGGAGTTTTGTCTCTTGTGCAGAATTGGTCATGCTTTTTAATTGTGATGTTGACAAATGTATGAAACTAGTCACACCCGTTAATTATAAAGATCCACCGATGATTACAAGATATAATATGGCCTTCTTATCATGCAATCGGATGCATGGAGATGAACATCAGTTGAACCATCCTTTAGGCTATTCGGGAGAGACCAAGGGTCAAACAGGCCCTAGGGTCGGTCTAAGTATTTTACCAAGACTAAGGGCTAGACAGGCCAAGGAACTCAAGGCGTGACTCTACTCCACTCGAAGGACGGCGGGTTCTAGTTGCCGGAGCGAAGGTTCGGCCTACGAAACCTTGGGATACCGAGGGAGGGGTTGACCTCTACATCAATAATATTTTCCAATATAATATAGAACTACAGGTTTTCAGTATAAGGTGCTAAATTTCACTTAGTAAAGCTATGCACCTTAATTCATGGGTTTATCTCAAAATTCACGATAAAACTATCTGCACTTTCCAATGTCTTTGGTGGCATTTCATCCAAAACTCTTAGCTAGATTTGTAAAGCAGCACGATTTATGAAGCACCATGAATTTGAGGGATCGCAAACATAAAATATTTATGTCCAAGGTATAAGAAGAGTCCACATATGGCAAAGGAACTGCACATATGAGGATTATATACTCAGCTGTTGTCCCTCATCGATACCAGAGTGCATTTGTCCAAATTTAAGCACTGGCTTCTCGAGTTATAGGCTGTAAATTTTGTCGTTTAAAATGTTCTGCTTAGGTTTTCTTTGACAAAGGAGGAGGGAATGCCACCACCAAAACAAGGTAAGAAACTTGAATTGGAAAATTTTGATCTCTTTGAGCTGCCCATGCACCCTTATTATTCACCTGCATGCAAGATAAAAAGCTTGCCAATTTACAAAGTTAGCCTATAGAGCTCGCACGCATACAGACAGCACAAACGGACGAATAACAATTCAAGTCCAGAAGAGGAAGAATTGTGTAAGAGAAAGCACAAGCGCATCGTTCTATTTTCAGTTAAATTCTGCCCATCATCAAGAGGGAAGACAAGGTACAGCTTTTCAAAATTAAGCTCTTTGGCAGTTCAATTTCCAACCCCATATAACGTGCAGGCAAATGCCTCATCTCATGGTTTTAAATCCATTTGACCACAAAGCAGTGTAGAATTTCCCTTCCCCCTTCATTAAAACAACAACAGCAACAGCAACAATAGTAAAAGAAAGAAGAGGAAATAAAAGTGACATGTCATATCGTGCATGACTAGAATATTGTGAAGACAATTCACGAGCCGTACGTAGAGGTGGAACCTCAGCTGCAACAAGATGATCTAATTCAGTGTTTGTTTAACTTTATACTCACCATGCATGCAGATGTTACATCATCCCACAAATCATATGGCATAAATATTTTCCTTTTCATCAGTGTTTTTTTGGCTCTTCATGCTCTAGTAAAGCCATTTGGCATGGCTTGTGTGTATATCTGATGTTTATTTTAAAAGAAGCTTGCTTTCATTTATTTCTTTTCGGTCCACTTGAGACAGGTCGAGGTAGATCTATGCAGATCACTTCTCTTGACTTAGCTTATATTGATGGATCAATAGACAAAAGTGTTTCTTTCTTTCTTTCTCTCTCTTTTTTCCATGTCTTGAGCCAAAGATGCATTCCTCCCTGTAAAATTATTATGTAAAACTGATGTGGTTTAGCAGTCATTACCCAAGAGTTTCAGATGTCTTTTTTGTGCTTTTGTCATACCCTCAATGTTAGATATTTTTTGGAACATAATCCCCAAAGGCAATTCCGTATCTGAGAACTCTGTTTTTTTGTCAGAGCTCCATGATCCATATACCCACCAAAGGCAATTCCGCATCCGAGAACATTTTTTTTTTTTTTTTTTTGATCAGAGCTCCATGGTCCATATCTAAGTTGAAGAAAGAAAATGTAACACTTCACTCAGATAATGATATATACATGACTTGTTTCTTCATCGTTGACATAGAATTTCTGTATTAAGTATTTTATGTAGAGCGTGGACTTGCCATCCTCCTGTCCCATTCCATCATTCAGACCTTGCATCGCATTCAAATATTCAATCCCCACTTGAATGCAAGAGAAGATGGTCATACAGTTGGATGGTGCCTGCATAAGAATTTTGAACCCTTATTTCTCAAGTAACTTGATCATAAATTGGTTTTCTGAAGAAAAACAGAGAAAGTATTTCTTCATCACGGTAGTCCATTGTCAGTTCGAAGCTCATTTCTGAGTGTATTGCTCGGTGTAATTTTTACTAGAATTGGGGGGTTCTGCTTCTGCTAATCACTTGGCAACGGTGAATTGTACTGCTGAAGACTTTCATCTACCTACTTCCGTCGCATGATTGAACAAAGTTTTATTATAATGATGATTAAGGTCAAAGCTTACATCACATGCAGCCATGCACTCTTTTGTACATAGAGACTTGGTCTCGCTAACGTGGACATTGTCTTATGGGATAATGCTTCTCTTCTTATTTGGCAGTCAAGCAGGGATGGAAGCTATGAGTGCTACGTATGGTGCTGAATATTTTGGCAGATGGTTACAACCTAACCACTGGTGCGCATGGATTCTACGTTTGATCAAAACGTGCACGCAACGCGTATGATTGGCATTCATGTGTCACCCCTTGGTGTTGCATAAAATGAAAGAGCTTTCAAGGGAGACATGGTCCTTTGGACATTAATAAAAGAATCATTAAAAGTGGCTGTGTGCCCCATCATCCTCATGCATTGCTCCTCGATCAAGATTCCCAAGCACATCTAACTCTAGCTTCTTAATGGCCCAACAAATCTTTTTTCAAAACACCCTTTTGCTCATCTTTTGACAGATGCCATCTCTCTCATTGCTTTCATGTCAGCCTTCTGCTTTTCCTCGAAAACGACCATCAACATCAAGGTTAGCTTGCTTGACAAATGATCTAATGCCCCACTCTGCACCATCTCCTCTTTTCCTTTGATCCAATCTCCAGCCAATATTGCTCCTCTATCATTCAATCGACAAATTAATAGAAGAATTTAGATGATCTTGATCGAATGTAGGATATATAAAACCGGTTTTATAATCATGGATTCTTGTATGACCAACTAAATAGCCAACGAAATGTTCGACCAATGTAAGTGTCTCCGAAGAAAATTGAGATTGTGACAAGGAAAATGCTAAGCTCATCCTTAACGGTGCCTGGATTAGGCACCACATGCAAGTAAAAGGAATTATAGTCCGGTGATGCCATGATTGTTAATTCTATTTTTTGGCAGGCGAATGATATGGGTGTCATTAGCATGTCCCCCTCCTATGCGGAAAGTTTTATGAAAATAAAAGTTTGGGTTCGTTTAGTGGGTTGCCAGCCTAGTCATTATTGGTACCAATGTAATGCTCCCAAGTCTTGAAAGGTCATGAAATTAGTCATGGAGATGGCTCTAGGAGTCTAGAATCGGTTTGAATCCTAAGACTAGGACCATTTTGATCATAGAATAGAAATTCAGCCCTCTACAGGCTCTAGGTCCAAGATTTGAATCTTGAAAGGGCTAATCCATGTTAGATCGATTTGGATCCAAGTGGATATGAGAATAGATCAAGTTATGAGTGTACATGGACTTGGATGAGTGCTCTCCTAAATGAATTAGCCTTGAAAGATATTTGAGCTAGGTTAGGTTCATGTTTTCTATTCCTATTTGGTTTAGAAGAGTCTTTTATCTATGAATAGGCATACCATATAGCCTAAAGTTAGAGTGGAATCAATGTAGACTCTCTCTCCCTAAACTCCTCTTCCCCTCTCTCCCTCTCTCCTCCATGCCACCAAGAAGTCCTCACATCCAAGAAGAAAGAGCACCCCTAATTCTTCCTCTCTTTTCTTCATGTACGCCCCTTTTTCTTATCCTTGGTGCTAGAGAGTTCCTAGGCCCCCGAGACTCTCTCTCCTTCATGCCATCTTAATGAGTTTTGGCCAACCAAAACTCCAGCCAAGGAAGTGCCTAAGAAGACCAAAAGAGGACTCCTCGTCGTAATTGAAAAGGAAAGCGCTAGGGAACATTAGTGCTAAGAAAGATGGGCACTAAAATTTTTTGCTATCCATAGGAATTCCTATTCAAACCAGGACTCAATTTTGCTGCGCTGGTCCCTTCAGGAGTCCACATGAAGATCCAAGTCCCTACAATCATAATAGGTAGATGGATAATATTGATAAAAATAACAAGAAAAATTATGCCCGACACCAGGTGCACAGCAAATATGGTACAATTTGAGATGAGAACATAACGAGTAAGATCCATGGGAACGAGACAAAGTGATTGGCATGGCACACCATTGATGTGGTGCACCGGGTGTGGGGTATAATTTCCTGAGCAAAGAGAATAATATCCAATGAACTCCATCACCATGGGTGCAATTTCCTCGGCGCATCCAAGTATGAATGCTCCATCACATCCGCATTGAAAAGAAAACTTCGTAGCTTTGACAATGAAAGAATGTTCTCCTCAAAATACAAGCAACCTCGGTCAATTGGATAGTCAAAAATAGATAGGTTCCCAGAAGAAAATGGATAAAGAAAGGCATATACACTTACCAACACAAGCAAGAATAAACCTAGAACTTGCATTTATTTCTCATCTACTTATTTCCCAGTGTAATTCAAATAAAAAAAGCTGAAGGAACCCTTCGTATGACCACAATGACGATTAATAAAGTACCACGCCCTCTTTTCTTTTTTTGCCTTGCTGCACTTCAAGAAGGGGTGTTATGCTGTACTCAGGTGATCAGTCTTTAAGGAACAAGGGTTCACGAGTCACGACTACGTACTTCCCTACCGTTCTTCCAGATAGACAAATCCTGTGCTGGGCCATTACATGAGGAAGCCAAGGTGGTGCCTGCACATCGCACCACATCTCTGTGGGCCAAACTCTACCACCCAACCTACTACGATTTTCTCGCCGAGGAGGAGATATTATATCCTCGAGAAGAAGTTTTTAACGAGCACTCATCGACTAGGTTGATGTACTCATCGATTCATAAAAAAGATACATAAAAAATCATGACTCGAATCGAACAATCATCAAACAGGTTAGGAACCGGAATTGAGAGCTACACTAGGATTTACCTCTCCCTGTCCCCTTTTTTTTTTTTTTTGTCATCATAAAACTAAAAAAAAAACACTCACCGTGGTGTAATGCTACAGAAACGAGCGGCTAAGAATGATGGTGTACAGGGCTACACGGAGCACGCCGTCTAAGATATGATTTCTTAATTTCTCCTCAAGGAGAGGTTTCATTAAGGCTTGCCCAAACGAATGTTACCTTGAGTCCTGATATCATCAACAATTTCTCACAAACCGGTCACCAACAGAATAACAGATGCGGTAAGCCTGGCTCAACCAAGGTCATTCTCCCCGGTTAGGTATGATACACGCTCTCGAAACTAGAAACAAATTTGGTTTAATATCGCTGCACCTTGTTCTAATTTTCTTTTTTATTTTTTTAAACTAAAACGCATGGTACGAAGACCATGGTCCACCTAGCTTCAAACCCTAAGCTCCCGGTTGTTTGTCTTCCTTCAAAATAATTCATAGAATATACATATAGTACAACCAAGCATGAAGGCAACCAAATCCTCGTTCCAGATGGAAAGCCCTGCAAGCAAACCCATCAGCATGACATGGCAATAGCCCTCCAACAGCCACCAAGAGATCACGATGACAACAAAGAGCCAATGCATCATATTAAAAAAAGAAAAAAAAAAAAAAAAAAAAAAAAAAAAAAAAAAAAAAAAAAAAGAAAAAAAGGGAAGTCGGGGTGGGGCGGTGGGTTAAGAAGAGGTCATGATGAAGAAAATAAAAAAAAGAAGGAACTCATTTAGAGCCCCTGAACTTTAGTTATTATTTGCTGTCCCCAACTTGCCTACCGAGAGACAGATAACTAAACTCTAACATAGCTTTACAACACGAGTTACAAAACTATCCAACTCCAATGCCAACACTGCATCAACTACTCCAATCATACAAGAAGTATAAGCTTAACATCTCACAAATTATACATTCATCTAGATTCTAAAGTACTTCAGCTGAAGCAAAGGATGGCAGTACTGGTGCCTCCGGATTCCGGCCACCGGCCGGCGGCTCTACTCACATAAGATTGCAAGCATTTGGGTTCTCATCGCTGAACATGTTGTCATAGGGCCCCGGCGGTGGCATCGATGAGCTCGGCTCCGACGGACCGTAGTAGTAAAACTCCGGCGGAGGAGGGTACGGAGAGTACATGTGGCCCTGAGAGACCGGTGGAGTCGGAAGGGTGGCGTAGTATGCTTGGCTTGCGCTCGGATGCGCCATGCTGTAGCTCATCACATACGCAGGTTGGTGAGGGTACGCCGGGTAATGGTACATGTGCTGCGGTGGCGGCGGCGGCGGCGAGCTAATGCCGCCGGCGGCCACCGAATTGTTGCCACCAGCCTCTTTACCTACGGATTCTCCACCGCCGCCGTTGATGTTCTCTTTCTGTCCTTTCTTTCCCTTCTTCTTGCTGCCGTCGCCGGTGGCGTTCTCGCCATTGGCGGGGTCGGCCGCCTTCTGAGGTGCTGAACTGGAGCTCTCGCCGGCGTTCTTTTCGATGGGTTTCGGCGTCTCCTTGTTGGCACTCTGGGATGCTTCGCTGGTGGCATTCGAGTGCTCGGCGGGCTCGCCGCTGGTAGCTTCTTCAGCTTTATTGCCATCGGTGACTTCCGATGGTTTACCGGCGGTGGCGGAGGCATCGCCGGAGGGTGATGGCTTGTTAACAGAACTTTCGTTGGTGTCTTTGGATTTGGACGAATCTTTGCTCTGGTTCTTGTTCTTGTTGCTGTTGTTACTGCCGGGATTTGTGTTGGTGGGTTTCTCCTCGGGCCAGAGCTCGGCGTGCTTCTTGGCTTTGATCAATTTCTTGATGACCGTTTCGGCGTCCACGTCTCCTGTCACCGTTACTTTGTTTCGAGGAGCATCGACATCAATTGTATAAACACCTGAAATATTTATTTAAATAAAAGAAACAAATTAGCGCAAAACAAAAGAATGAAGACAACTTGTGGAAGAAAGGCGAAGATTGGAAATATTCAGGAGATACCATCAATCTTTTGGAGGATTCTCTTCACCTTCTTCTTACATCCCTCGCAGTGAATTGGTACCTTTAACGCCCAAGTCTGAACCAGACAAACATTCATGAGTTTATAGGTAGTACCAGAGAGTTGATATAATCAAAGAAACAGAGACGAGAGAGATCGATGTCTAGTTGGAGTAGTGACAAAATTACCTTGAATTTGAGGGGTTCAGATGCTGCTTCTTCTGATGCCATGAGAGAGATTTATTTTATAGTTAGATGGAAAGAGAGAGAGAGAGAGAGAGGAAGAGAGAGAGAACGGGAGAGAGGAAGGTGGGTTTCGGGGGAGAAGGTTTGGTAGTCGGTGCGGAGAGATGAAGCCGGGAAACATTAAAACGAAGAATCTAAAGGGATTGGAGAGGGGAGGGGGGATTAAAGAGGGGGGAGAGCGGTTTTTGGGGGCTTTAGTGTGTGGTGGGGTTGGTGGGTTGTGGCAAATTGGGGCACACACTTGAAAAATAAAATAGATGGAGAGGCCCATCCAGTAGTACTGTCATGTAATGGAAAACCTGGCCCCCGTTTTTGTACAGCCAATTGCAGCCATTGGTTGGCCTGATGGACACCGATGACTCGTGAATCGAGGGATGGGGTCCATGTCCATGACACTATATAATTGTGGGATGATTACTAATAATTGCCAGTAATACTGGTAAGGCTTTGATATTTCTTAGATATGTAAATTAGGCAAACAGTAATTTTATCGATAAATTTGAGCTAATTAAGAACCATCACGGATATCTAGGCTTGGATCACAATGATATCATTTGTATAAATAAAAAAAAAAAAAAAAATTCAACTTCCAATTCGCATCCATCTACCAGTGCATCCCTAGCTCGCTGCACACCTTTCAAAGCATTTTAAATTTTATCATCCATTTCTTTGCATGGATATTAAAAACAGTAGTGGATGATGCAACTAAAGAAAGGTGAATCCTTTTCACTGCTGAGCCAAATTAATTAGATGCTAATTCTATTTCAAATGTATTATTTGTGAAGTCCATCATATGACAAGGCCTTTTTTTTAAAAAAAAAAAACATTCCTTATATGGATATTACCAATTTTATCATATTACCATTCAAGGTAGGTTGTTAGTTGTTGTGTGCATTATTGGTATAAGAAGTATTTTAAGTTTAGGAGGTCTGATTGCATAGTCTACTATCCTTTGTGTGTTCCATCTCGTGTTTTTGTCTGCATTGTATGACATGGAACGAGGATCATGCATGGTGCGTACTATTGATATAAGAAGTATTTTAAGTTTAGGAGGTTTGATTGCATGGTCTATCTTATTTATTTAGATAGTTTGCATGTTCCATCTCGTGTTTTTGTCTGCCTTGGATGACATGGATCGGGGGGCTCATGCAATGTGTTAATTAGTTTCTGGCAGATTAGAACATATTCTTTCTTTCAGAAGCATTGACATATTAGATTAGTTGCAATTTGAGATTGCAAAGCTATTCTTTATAATCGAATATATAAACCAAAGAAGCAGTCTCATTCTCCGTAAAATATCATGTCATCCGTGATAGGTGTATAATTATGGGAGTCCTACCAGCAAGCATATAATGCCACTTTGTAACTTTTGAGCATTAGGGTTGACATTGCACCCGATCCGTTCCTTATCAACGAGAAAAAAAAAAAAAAAAAAAAGATATTTAAGGATGAATATGTTAACCCGATACCATCAAGATGCCAACTATTCAGAACGGAGAAGAAGAAGGATCCTGATCTCTCACCTATCCAATCATCATGAATTTCAGGAAATAATTCTTGAATTTAATTGAGTCTTTCGTAAAATCACATTTCAAACCAGTAACCTGTTGATTGTGAAACAAGATCCTGGGCACCTTAAGCGTAGACATGTTTGCATATGAATGGTAAATAGCCTGGTGGAATGCTCTCCTGTCTCGTGTACTCTATCGGCCGTGAGTGACCACATTTGACGCAATACAAGGCTGGGTGCATGTAGGCTATTGTATGGGCACCGTAGCGCTCTAAATTGGGCATGGATATTTTCTTGTACGTGGATTGATGAAGGGTAAGCCATTATTCTTTCTCTCAAACAATTATTAATTCATATCTATGGACAGCTATCAAGGATGGTATAGTGTGATACGATTGGATTAAGTATAGATCAGATAAAAAATTTATCAATTCAATTTATTTATTAAACATGTCAAAAATTTACATATAAATATGATTATTTATTAAATAAGTAATTTGACCTGACACGTATAATTCGTTGAACAAGTTAGTTAAATAGATTAAAAGGATTTTTAAGTTTTAACGAATCAAATTGATTTCAATAACTATAAGAGGTTAAGCGACTAAGGTTAAATAAGAAAGAAAATGGTTAAACACATGTTTAAAAGAAAGATTTTAAAATAGATTAAATGATCAAAGATCTAAACCTAAATTTGATTTGTTTAACACGCAGTAGGCTCAGATGATTTGGTTTGTTTATGACTCAAATTAATGTATGTCAAATCTTAATCTATTTAAAGTGAATTATTTGTGGAACATGTAGACGAATTGAGTAATAAATTATTATTTTTATAAATAATATTAAGTTGCCAAAAATGTTATTTATCTTTGAAATGTTAGGTAGAATCATAGAAATGATATTAATAAACTTACAAGAATCAACTAATAAGGGAAGCCCAGCATCCAAACCTCTCGTACTAGCACGTGCAAGTGCCTAATGCTAGCGAAGGTCATTGCCTAAGAAACCAAGAAAGGAATAATTGTGACCAACAACGCAGGCTAAAATAACAAAAAAATTCTCATGCAACATGGTTACACAAGTGACGTATGATCTCACGATTGATCCTGCGATGGACTGCTTGCACTTAAAATCTTACAATATGTCTACGGATCATAGCTCTAAACGAGTTTAATAAGCAGAAAATATTTAATATCTATCCACCAACTATCTTTGTAACCTAACCCCTCGCAATTGTCAAGAAAAATACAAGCCAGCCTTGCAAGAACGGAACCATGAAATTAAATAGATAGATTTTGAATACCAGAAATTATTAAAGAAACAATGCTTAATTATTGGATCGTGGTGGATGACTAACCGACGATGTGTCGATGTACTAAATTATTCTTCCATTTTTTTTTTTTTTTTTTTTTTTGAAGAATAATAAGATAATGACATATATATATTGCGACCTTCAGAAAGGACCATGAGCACATGCACTATTATTCGCTACGAATTGTTAAAGATAAGAAGAATGTCCTTCTGAGGTCAATCGCAGAGCGAATCCTGGCTATCAGCCCATCACCCTTCGGCTTTTGGTCCTTCATTTAATCATTGACATCACACTTAACCACCAGCTAGTAAAAAGAAGCGGAGGAAAGGAGAGAGAATGGCTTCTCTTCCCTCCCTATCACTAAAAAGAGCTTTTGTCTTGGAGGGCACTTAAAAAAAATAAAAAATAAAAAAAAGCCTGAGGAAACGCATTAATTGCTCTGGAAAAGCAAAAGAAAGGGTGAGAGAGAGAGAGAGAGGAAAGCAGAGAGGAAAGAGGTGGATGGTTTCTCGAGGAGGTCTACTGTGCCTCCTCTCTTTTACGAGATCAATTCGTGTGCCCTTCCTGAATGCTGTAACCAGCAAAACCATATGTAATAACGACAAGACATGTGGAATATTCTAACCCCTCAGCAGCTGCATGTCCTCTTTGGTCTTATAGTCTTTATATTATAATGGTGCTCCCCTGGAGCTGCGAGGGATAAAATGTTAGACTTACCTCACTTTTTTACTGAGAGGAGGGTCTATTAAGCTAACCGATTAGTGCTACAACGGCGGTAACACAGTTGACGGACCCACGGTACTACATATATTTATTATTATTTTTTTTATCATAGATTTAGACATGAATTCATGAATAACTCGATTAAATTTTAGATTTTATAAAAATATATGACTGAAAAACGGAACGACTGCTATTCTAGCATCGTAGCAGTACCAGGCTGACGTACTCACCAGTTGATGAGGAGGGCACACGTAAATGAATGTATATATATATGTATGTATGAATGTATATATATATGTATGTATGTATATATATGTATGTATGTATGTATATATATATATGTATATATGTATGTGTTACGGCTGTATCGATGACGTGGCCGGGCTCAGATACCGTCAGATATGATCGAGCCACGTGAAGGTTTCTTCGGCCGAGTCAGCGTCACATTGCCGAGATCGAGCTCGGCCAGGCTACCTTGCCAGACGACTTCCCGAAGACGTTATCGCCCTTGCCGAAGTCGAGCTCGGGTCAGGGCTCCTCCTGCCACCTCGCCAGGTGTCCACTCAGGAGGGGTCCATTTAGGCCGAGGTCGGCCACTTCTTCGCTCCTTCGCCAGGTGGCCCCCGGAGACGGGTCTACCTCGGCCGAAGCCGGGCGACCTCCTGCCACCTCGCTAGGTGTCCACCCGGGAGGGGTCCACCTAGGCCGAGGTCGGCCGATTCTTCGCTCCTTCGCCAGGTGATCCCCGGAGACGGGTCCACCTCGGCCGAAGCCAGGCGACCTCCTGCCACCTCGCCAGGTGTCCACCCGGGAGGGGTCCACCTAGGCCGAGGTCGGCCACTTCTTCGCTCCTTCGCCAGGTGGCCCCCGGAGCCGGGTCCACCTCGGCCGAAGCCAGGCGACCTCCTACCACCTCGCCAGGTGTCCACCCGGGAGGGGTCAACCTAGGCCGAGGTCGGCCACTCCTTCGCTCCTTCGCCAGGTGGCCCCCGGAGGCGGGTCCACCTCGGCCGAAGCCAGGCGACCTCCTGCCGCCTCGCCAGGTGTCCACCCAGGAGGGGTCCACCTCGGCCGAGGTCAGGCCGCCCGTACAGAGAAGATCCCAAAGAAAGAGGGGCAGGTTCCGAGGTCGACCCTCGAGCCGTGCGCATCACAGGCGGCGCCCTGTACGGATGGCAGCGGCATGCGAAACGCCATTTACATCGGCTCGACAGGTCCCGCAGTCGAGAGGCGCGGTTCTGACAAAACAGGGCCCGTAAACAGACGGCGCCAACACTTGGGAAGGAGAGCGCTCTCACTGGGCCCAAGGTCTGACCGGCCGCCTTACCGGCGCCACCCCCTTTCTGTCTTTGCCCTTTCCCGCTGGGCTCGGCGAACGAGGTCGGAAAGCCGCCTGGCCCTCAACACCGAAAGGGGAAAGAGAAAAGGATGGGAAGGGGAGCCTCCCAGTGGGAGAAGGCAAGCGAACAGCGAGAGGAGATAAAAGGAAGGAAGCTGGGGACGACAAGGTAAGCTGATCAGGCTGGGGACAAGCAAGAAACAGTGGCCAAAAGCCCCGCTCCGAGAGTGAGATCCAGGGTCCCGATAGGGGATCGCTTGGCGTGAGCTCGGTAAGGAGGCCCGGCCGAATTTCTGGTCCCCATAGCACCTTTCTTGCAAGTAAATTCTCTGAGTCTGGGATTCCTTCGGGGGCCTGTCTTGGAGAATCTGTTCCTTCTCGTCGTCTACTGACTTGACCGTCGAAGCTCCCTCGCCGGGATCCCCGGCTAGGGTCTTCTGACCCTCTCTTGCAGGTCCGCTCCAGCCAGGAGGCTCCGGGAGCCAGGCGGTCCAGTCGGATCGACGGATCCGAGGCACGGGCGCGGCGACGAGATCGGCAACAGATTGGCGCGCCAGGTAGGGGGGCAGGACAACACCCCCTAGCGGGAGCCAGCTTTCTGCAGGTATCACGCTCTCCGACAATGGTGGTCACTCGTGGGCGCGAGGCGTCCACCAGCCGTGCGGGGGAGGTTCCCTCCCCTCAAGGGGCCCACAGCCCGGAGAGGGAGCTTCCAGCTCCCCCTCCTCTTCCACCACAGCCGACCTCAGCAGACGGGCCCTCGCGGCCGTCATCCAACAGCTGCAGACTTTGATCTCGGCGGTCCGGCAGCTTCAAAATCAGCAGCGGTCCCTGGCCACGCAGCCGCAGCCAGGGACCCCCGCGGCCCGATCCGCACGACAGCGTGGGAGCCTGCACTCCATTCAGGGCAGGCCATCCCACCCGAGGGCAGTCTCCAACCCCCGCGGGAGCCACCAAGCTCCCGCAAAAAGGAATTACTCCGGTTCGGCGGATCACGAGAGTCGATCCCCGGTCGATGAAGTCGAAACGGTGCATCGCAGCAAGCGATGCCGAGGCCTGACTTCGCACCGAGATCGATCGGCGCCCCCTTCACCAGCGGCCTCGGTGGAAGACTCCACCGACGAGGCCATCAGGCGCCAGGCTGAGAGGTGCCTGGAGGAGCATGAGCGCAAGTTAGCGGAGTTCGCCCGTCGATTTGCCGACCTGCAGAACTCATCGGCGGACCCGGCGGGCTACGACTCCCGTCCCCCTTCTCTGAAGAAATCCAGGCGGAGCCGATCCCAAAACGGTTCCGTATGCCGCAAGTGGATCCCTACGACGGGACCACCGACACTCTTTTGTGCATCGCCTTCCCAGCCACCCTCCGGAAGACCACTCGAGTCTGGTTCACCCGCCTCGAGCCCGGATCCATTTGCTCCTTCCATCAGCTGGAAGGAAAGTTTGTGGCGCACTTCGACGCTTGTCGAAAGGTGCCAAGAGATGTGGATAGCCTCTTCTCCATCCGTCAGCAGGACCAGGAGCTGCTCCGGGACTACATCACCCGGTTCAAGATCGCAGCCCTGGAAATCTACAGCCTGGACGAGCCCGTTGCCATGCTGGCTTTGAAGCGCGGGCTCAAGACGTCCCGCCTGACCTACTCCCTGGACAAGAAGCCGCCCAGGACATACTCCGAGCTCCTCCTCCGCGCCCATAAATACATCCGGGCGGAGGAGGCCGACCGCACCCGTCGAGAGTTGGACGGGAAGACTCTGAAGAGACCGCCCTCGAGGGATACCTCGGGGGCTCGGAAGCCTGGGCCATCTGCCGACCCTCGCTCGAATCCAAGGCCAAGGGGCGAGGCCACTCCGGAGTGGAGGTTCACCCCTCTCCTCGCACCTCGGACGAAGATCCTCATGGAAATCGAGGGCGAGCGCTACCTCCGCCGACCTCCTCCTCAGAACCCGAGGGCTATCCAGGACAAATCGAAGTACTGCCAGTTCCACCATGATCACGGTCACGACACGGAGGAGTGTCGCAACCTGAAGTGGGAGATCGAGGAGCTGATCAAGAGGGGCTACCTCAGGAAGTTCATCAGGAACGAGGTCCCCCCAGAGGGGCAGCCGCTCGCGGCTTTACCGCCAGCCCCTGCAATCGACAACCGCCCGACGGAGAAGCCCGTGGGCATGATCTCATGCGGGGTCGGGCGAGCGGCGAAGAGAGCCCAGGAAGTCGGGAACCCGGAGAATGTAATCCCTCCCGAGGAGGGGAAGGATAATGAAAATGTAAACAACGATGCCGTGGTGGTCGAGATGACCATCGCGAAGTATCCTGTACATCGAATCATGGTGGATAGTGAAAGCTCGGCTGACGTACTTTTTTACGATGCCTTCTTTCGGATGAATTTGTCCCACGGTCAGCTGAGACCGGTACATACCCCGCTGGTAGGTTTTATAGGGGACTCCATGAGGGTCGAAGGGGAGATCACTCTCTCGGTCACCGCCGGATCCCCACCTCGGCAGACGACCGTCTTGATGACGTTCACCGTCGTCAGGCTCCCTTCGCCTTACAATGCCATTCTCGGGCGTCCCGGGCTCAACCAACTGGACGCCATGATTTCCATGAAAAGGTTGTTGGTGCAGTTCCCCACGCCTTCCGGGCTCGGGGAGATGAAGGGGATGACCCAGCCGGTCCCGTATTGCCTCCAAGCAGTCCCGGCCGCCCGGGGCGCGGTGCTCGCCCCCGGTGTTGACGACCTCGACCTAAGAGAGAAGGAACCCAGGGGAGGGCCCGTGGAGCGCCTGTTGACTTATCCCCTCGGTTCGAACCCGCTGAAGACGGTGCAAGTCGGGGCCCAACTCCCTAAAGAAGAACGGACCCGCCTGCTGGAGTTCCTCCGCGCTAACGCAGACGTGTTCGCCTGGTCGGCGGCCGACATGCCAAGCATTCCGCCCGAGGTCATCACGCACAGGTTAAACGTGGACCCAAGCTGCCGCCCGGTCCGCCAAAAAAAGAGGAGCTTCGCCATGGAGAGACAGAAGGCCATCAATGAGGAGGTGGAGAAACTCCTCGCCGCCGGCTTTGTGCGGGAAGTCCAGTATCCCAGCTGGCTAGCAAACGTGGTCATGGTAAGAAAGAGTAGTGGTAAGTGGAGGATCTGCGTGGACTACACCGACCTCAACCGAGCTTGCCCAAAGGACAGGAACTCTTCCAAAGATCGACCAGCTGGTCGACACCACCTCGGAACATCGCCTCCTGTCATTCATGGACGCCTTCTCTGGATACAACCAGATCCGAATGAGCCCGGAGGACGAAGAGCATACCGCCTTCATAACCGACCGCAGAACTTTTTGCTACAGAATGATGCCATTCGGCCTCAAGAACGCTGGAGCTACGTACCAGCATCTGGTCAACAGGATCTTCAAGGACCAGATCGGCCGCAACATGCAGGTGTACGTGGACGACATGCTGGTAATGAGCAAACCCGATTCGGACCACGTACCTGACTTGGCGGAGACATTCGGCAACCTCCGATGTCATCAGATGAAGCTGAACCCGGCAAAGTGCGCCTTCGGCATCTCCGCCGGGAAGTTCCTAGGGTTCATGGTGACCCAAAGAGGAATTGAAGCCAACCCGGAGAAGGTCCAGGCCATCCTGGACATGGAGCAGCCCGCCTCCAAGAAGCAAGTGCAGCAACTCACCGGCCAAGTTGCGGCCCTCAGCCGCTTTATCTCCAGGTCGGCAGATCGCTGCCGTCCCTTTTTCAAGGTGCTGAGAAAGATGAACGACTTCGCTTGGACCGAGGAATGCCAGGAGGCCTTTGAAGAGCTGAAGAAGATGCTCGCATCGCCACCATTGCTGTCCAGGCCCGAGGAGGGGGAGGAACTCATCCTCTACCTGGCGGTCACCCCTGAAGCCGTCAGCTCGGTCCTGGTTTGGACCGGCGACCAAGGAGTCCAGCGACCGGTGTACTATACCAGCAAACTTCTCCGCGACGCGGAGCTCAGGATTCTCGGCCCGAGAAACTCGTTTTCGTGCTAATAGTGTCTGCCCAGCGTCTCAGGCCCTATTTCCAAGCGCATCCCATCGCTGTCCTGACGGATCAACCGCTGAAAGCGGTGCTCAGCCGACCCGACACTTCGGGACGATTGGCGAAGTGGGCACTGAAGCTCAGCGAGTTCGACATCGCGTACAGGCCAAGGTCGGCCATGAAGGCGCAGGTGCTGGCTAACTTCTTGGTCGAATGTGCAGGCTTGGGCAAGGAGCCCGAGGAAGGCCCCTCAGGCCAGCCGCTGAGGACGGGCCCCAATGAGCCCGGAGAGGATGCCTGGATCCTCCATGTAGACGAAGCCTCGAACTCCGGCGGAAGAGGAGCCGGACTCATCCTTGCCAATAGTGACGGGGTCATCGCCGAATGCGCGCTCCGTTTCCAATTCACCGTGACCAATAATCAGGCGGAGTACGAGGCACTTCTTGCCGGGCTGAGGGTCTCCCGCGAGCTGGGCGTGACCAACCTCAAAGCTTTCACTGATTCCCAGCTCGTGGCGGGACAGGTCTCCGGGGATTATGTCGCGCATGACCCCCAAATGGCAAAATACTTGGAGCTCGTCAAAGCGGGCGCGTCCAGATTCCGGCGCTTCAACATCTTCCACATCTCCCGCAGGGAGAATGCTCGTGCGGATACTCTCTCCCGGCTGGCGACCCCGCCGAACTCGATGCTCGGCCGCGCTCATGTGGAGCGCCTTGAGATCCCAAGCCTCGAGACCCCGATGGAGGTCCATCAGGTCAGCCATGAACTCAGCTGGATGGACAAGTATGCCAAATACATCACCAACGGCACCCTGCCGGAGGACCGCGAGGCGGCTCGCCTTATCAGAAAGAAAGCCGTGCGATTCGTCCTGATGGATGGGCAATTGTATCGAAGATCCTACTCCTACCCCCTCCTCAAGTGTGTAGGACCCGCGGAAGCCAAGCTCGTGCTCCAGGAGATTCACGAAGGCATCTGCGAGAACCACATAGGGGGCAGAGCATTGGCCTACAAGGCCCTTCGTCAGGGCTACTTCTGGGAGACGATGAAGGAAGACGCCGCTGACTTCGTAAAAAAGTGCGATCGGTGCCAGCGTCACGCCACGGTGCAACGGCAGCCCTCCAACCCAATCTCCCAGCTTTCAGCTCCCTGGCCATTTGTCCAGTGGGGGATGGACCTTCTGGGCCCATTCCCGCCGGCGTCTGGACAGCGGAAGTTCTTGATAGTGGCCATCGACTACTTCACGAAGTGGGTCGAGGTCGAACCCTTGGCGCGGATCACTGAAGAAAACGTTGCCAAGTTCTTTTGGAAGTCGATCGTTTGCTGCTTCGGCCTCCCCCACACCGTGGTTACTGACAACGGGCGCCAGTTCGACTGCCAGGAGTTTGAAGAGTTCTGCGGCGACCTCGGCATCAGGCATCGCTTCACCTCGGTGGCGCATCCCCAGACCAATGGAGAGGCCGAAGTCACGAACAGGACCATTTTGCAGGGCCTCCGCACGCGGCTGGACCAGGCCAAAGGCAGATGGGTCGAAGAGCTCCCCAGCGTCCTTTGGGCATACCACACCACCCCGAGGACGGCTACCGACGAGACCCCGTTCAACCTCGTCTTCGAAGCCGAAGTGGTCATCCCGATCGAACTCAGCCTACCCACGCTGCGTGTGGAGCAATATGACACGACAGAAAACCCCGCCAGGATGATGCTCAACCTTGACCTTCTTGAGGAGACGAGGGACAAGGCCCGAGTTCGGATGGCGGGGTATAGGCAGCGTGTGGCCAGGTATTACAACTCCCGAGTGCGGCCGAAGTTTTTTTGTCCCGGAGATCTGGTCCTCCGGCGCGCTGAAGCTTCTCAGCCACGGGAATGCGGCAAGCTCTCACCCAACTGGGAGGGCCCGTACCGGGTAGCAGAAGCCCTCCCCACGGTGCCTACTACCTGGAGGAGTTGGGAGGTGCCAGGTTTCCCCGGACGTGGAACGCCTCGAACCTAAGAGTGTATTATCAGTAATGTAAGGTTCCCCACTCCTGCAATAAAGTTTCCTTGCTTCAAACGCTCTCTTCTCACTTTGTAGGGAAACCGGCGCATGGCCCTGAGTTCGGCACGCCCGATCATGGCCGACGGCCGATGGAAGCGGGAGATCCTGGGCTTCGGCCTGGAAGGTGGCGCAGAACCCAGTTCGCCCACGTAAGCATGGAGAACAGCTCGGCAAGCCGCGCAAGGCTTGAGAAAGCCTGCGGCCCCGGGGATCAGTCCGGAAGTCCTGGGCTTCGGCCTGGAAGGTGGCGTAGAACCCAGTTCGCCCACGCAAGCACGGAGAACAGCTTGGCAAGTCGCGCAAGGCTTGAGAAAGCCTGCGGCCCTGGGGTTCAGTCCGGAAGTCCTGGGCTTTGGCCTGGAAGGTGGCGCAGAACCCAGTTCGCCCATGCAAGCACGGAGAACAGCTCGGCAAGCCGCGCAAGGCTTGAGAAAGCCTGCGGCCCCGGGGTTCAGTCCGGAAGTCCTGGGCTTCGGCCTGGAAGGTGGCGCAGAACCCAGGTGGCGCAGAACCCAGTTCGCCCACGCAAGCACGGAGAACAGCTCGGCAAGCCGCGCAAGGCTTGAGAAAGCCTGCGGCCCCGGGGTTCAGTCCGGAAGTCCTGGGCTTCGGCCTGGAAGGTGGCGCAGAACCCAGTTCGCCCATGCAAGCACGGAGAACAGCTCAGCAAGCCGCGCAAGGCTTGAGAAAGCCTGCGTCCCCGGGGTTCAGTCCGGAAGTCCTGGGCTTCGGCCTGGAAGGTGGCGCAGAACCCAGTTCACCCACGCAAGCATGGAGAACAGCTCGGCAAGCCATACAAGGCTTGAGAAAGCCTGCGGCCCCGGGGTTCAGTCTGGAAGTCCTGGGCTTCGGCCTGGAAGGTGGCGCAGAACCCAGTTCGCCCACGCAAGCACGGAGAACAGCTCGGCAAGCCGCGCAAGGCTTGAGAAAGCCTGCGGCCCCGGGGTTCAGTCCGGAAGTCCCGAGCTTCGGCCTGGAAGGCGGGGCAGAAACCACTTCGCCCACGCGAGCATGAAGGCAATCCCAAGGCCGGACCCGCTCAAGGCCTACTCTGACGCCACGCGGTCCGGGATGTCCCAACCTTCGATCTGAGCGACGGACGGGACCAGGTCCACACTCGTCCCGGCACTCCACATCGACATCTCAAGAAAGTGAACTCAAGATTTAGAGAAATAGAGCTTTCATTGATCCAAGGAGGAGTACAAGCTGGGAATCCCGACAGGCCGGGAGTCCCCAAAAAAAAAAGAGAGAAGAAGAAAAGCACAACAACAACAAGAAGAAAACGAAAAGATAGGAGGCTCAGTTCCGCACAGGGTCGGAGCCCTCGGCCTGGGTCGCGTGCTCCGCGTCCTCACCTTCGGTGGCTGCCGGCTCAGGGGGCTGCTCCGGGGCCACGGCCTCATCGGTCGCCGGGGCCGCAGGCGTGGCGTCGACCACACCGGAGGCTCTGCTCTCAGGTCCTTGCCTCCTACCTCCGAGCACCACCCCACTAAGGTCGAGCTCGGGGTAGAAGGCCCTACCTTCTCCCGGCACATCCGAAACCCCTTCAGGAAGGAGTCCACGGTGGCCTCCCGGACTTCCGACGTGTACTCGTCGGAAGCCTAGAACTTCGGGACGGCCTCCTGCGCCTCCCGCTTCGCGGCCTCCAGGAGCCCGTTGACGTACGCACTCCGCTCCTTCACCGCATTCGCATCTCGCCTGGCCTCCTCCAGCTGGCGCTCCAGCCACTGGGAGTGGGCCTGAAGACGAGCCCTCTCAGCTGCGTCCTCCTTCGCGCGACGCTGGTGAGAGACCCTCTCCTCCGACAAGGAAGACTCCAGCTCCTTGTTCCGCCCCTCGGCACGCGCCAGGTCAGTCTGGAGGGTCTGATTGTTTGCTCGCAGCTCGACCCCCTTTTCCATGAGGTCCTTGATGTCGGCCGCGAGCTTGCCGAGCTTCTTCTCCTTCTCGGCATCCCTCTTCGCGTTCCCTACGAGGAAGTTCCTCAGTAGGAGAACATCATTCCCAATCTGCACAAGTGAAGCAATCGGGTTAGAAGAAAGACCACCCGAGATCACGAAAGACAGAAGAAAATGAGTTCGGGCTTACCGTAAAGAGCTGTGGGAGGATCCCAAGCAGAGCGTCAGCATAGTCCCGGCCGCCCCGAGCTCGGCGGTCCCGGGCTATGGAGGTGTACTCCATCACCTTCTCCGCGAGCCCTTTGTCGTGGATGACTGAACACCGGTGGCAGAGCCGTCAGTTCAGCTCTGGTGGCAACTGTCCCTCCAGCAGGAATCACAGCCGATGGGCCGGCAGAGGACACGAGCTGCGCCGTCGGAGCCGCGGCGATGATAGGGCCGGCGCCGGACGAAGCTGCAGGTGGTGGAGCCCCCTCGACGGCAGCACCACCGGGTCTAACAGTTGAGGAATCAACGGCCCCGCCCCGAGGCAGCCTGGGCGGGGGAGCAGCGGCCGCTGGACTAGGTACAGTCACCGGCGCAACCTCCTGGCTCACCTCGGTGCGAGCCCTCTTGGCCGCGGACTCGTCTACCTCGGGGACGTCTCTCTGGGCCGCGCCCTCCAGGAGGCTCTCCAGCGAGAACTTCATGCCTGCAATGCAAAAGAGTAGAAGGTCAGCCAGCTCGGTTATAAAGGAAAAAGGATGCAAGAGTCAAGGGAGGACCGAATCTCACCCGACTCACGGATGGGACTGATCCCGGCCTCAAAAAGATTCTGCTCCGAGAGCAGAACCTCGAGCGCCGGGACCACGTTGCTCAGGAGCAGGGAGTAGGCCTCCTGGTCCGCCGACTCGACCTGGGAGTTCCGGTTCGGAGACCGGTCCGGTTCACTCCAGGCCCAGTCGACATCTTCAACCGAGGCAAAGAAAACCGGCTCTTCCAGCCCTTGATAGAAGAAGGGAGGTTGAACCGGAGACACCTGGGCCGGGGCGAGATGTACCACCAGCCGTCATCAGTGGAGTACCTCTTCAGGGTGAACATGGTCCTGAAGAGGGAGAAACGGGCAACAAACCCGTGAAAATGACAAAAAACTATGAAAGAAAAGATGACCTGGATGGCATTGGAAGCCAACTGGGCCAGAACAAGATGGAAGTGGTTAAGAAAGGAGAGGAAGAAGGGGTGCAGAGGGAATCGAAGACCCCCGAGGAAGAAATCTTCATAGAAGGCTATGCGGCCAGGGCCACTCATGGTGACGCGTTCCCCGGGCCGCGGAACGAATAGACGGATTGACCCCGAGATGCCGTAGGCCTCCCGAAGCAAAGAAAGATCGCCCTCGGTCATGGTGGAAGCATGACCGGAGGGACCGGCGGGAAGAAGAGGCAGAGCAGGAAGAGAAAGAAGAGGAAGAGCGGAAGCAATCGGAGGAGACCGGACCCCCCTGGGGATGCTGATGGTGACACCCCCAGGTTGCAGATGCCTGCGGATCTCCTCCGGGATCGTTTCCTCCTCTGAAGAGGAAAAAGATGGAGTCCTCGGCCGGGACGGACCGGCCTCGTCTGGATTAGAAGAAACATAGAGATGACGTGCCATGACAAAGAAGGAAACAAAGATTCAGAGAAGAAGGGGGAGAGGGGAACTAGAAAGAAGGATGGAGGCACTCACTGAAAATACGCCAAGCGAACGCGGGGCAACAGAAGTTAGCCTGCAGCAAACCACCCACGGAGCAAGGGAAAGGCCTCATTCCGGAAAGTCCCCTCCTTTTCAAACTTAGTCGACAGCAGCCGTACCCGTCATTCCACCCCGAGCCACTGGATGATCGCCACGTGGATGCACGCCCGAC